>CM076980.1:37479027-37912727 GCA_039105355.1 Benthosema pterotum | reverse complement strand
TCAAATTTCGACATTTTTCGAAAATCCTCAAAATCCTCAAAATCCTCAAAACGATGAAAAAAAGCATGCTGTGCAAGACGTAGGCTATAGCCTTGCGTTTTTGCCAGGTTTCGTCATTTTTTGAAAATCGTCAAAATCATGAAAAACCGTAAGGCTATAGCCTTGCCGCTTTTTCGAAATTTCGACATTTTTCCGAAAATCCTCAAAATCCTCAAAAATCCTCAAAACAATGAAAAAAAGCATGCTGTGCAAGAGCGTAGGCTATAGCCTTGCGTTTTTGCCAGGTTTCGTCATTTTTTGAAAATTGTCAAAATCATGAAAAACCGTAAGGCTATAGCCTTGCCGTTTTTTCGAAATTTCGACATTTTTCGAAAATCCTCAAAAAATCCTCAAAACGATGAAAAAAAGCATGTTGTGCAAGACCGTACGTAGGCTATAGCCTTGGGTTTTTGCCAGGTTTCGTCATTTTTTGAAAATCGTCAAAATCATGAAAAACCGTAAGGCTATAGCCTTGCTGTTTTTTCAAAATTTCGACATTTTTCGAAAGTCCTAAAAATCCTCAAAAATCCTCAAAACGATGAAAAAAAGCATGCTGTGCAAGACCGTAGGCTATAGCCTTGCGTTTTTGCCAGGTTTCGTCAGTTTTTTGAAAATCGTCAAAATCATGAAAAACCGTAAGGCTATAGCCTTGCCGTTTTTTCGAAATTTCGACATTTTTCGAAAATCCTCAAAATCCTCAAAAATCCTCAAAACGATGAAAAGAAGCATGCTGTGGAAGACCGTAGGCTATAGCCTTGCGTTTTTGCCAGGTTTCGTCATTTTTTGAAAATCGTCAAAATCATGAAAAACCGTAAGGCTATAGCCTTGCCGTTTTTTTGAAATTTCGACATTTTTCGAAAATCCTCAAAATCCTCAAAAATCCTCAAAACGATGAAAAAAAGCATGCTGTGAAAGACGTAGGCTATAGCCTTGCGTTATTGCCAGGTTTCGTCATTTTTTGAAAATTCGTCAAATCATGAAAAACCGTAAGGCTATAGCCTTGCCGTTTTTTCGAAATTTCGATTTTTTTCGAAAATCCTCAAAATCCTCAAAAATCCTCAAAACGATGAAAAAAAGCATGCTGTGAAAGACGTAGGCTATAGCCTTGCGTTATTGCCAGGTTTCGTCATTTTTTGAAAATCGTCAAAATCATGAAAAACCGTAAGGCTATAGCCTTGTCGTTTTTTCGAAATTTCGACATTTTTCGAAAATCCTCAAAATCCTCAAAAATCCTCAAAATGACGAAAAAGAAGCATGCTGTGGAAGAGAGACCGTAGGCTATAGCCTTGCGTTTTTGCCAGGTTTCGTCATTTTTTGAAAATCGTCAAAATCATGAAAAACCGTAAGGCTATAGCCTTGCCGTTTTTTTGAAATTTTGACATTTTTCGAAAATCCTCAAAATCCTCAAAAATCCTCAAAACGATGAAAAAAAGCATGCTGTGAAAGACGTAGGCTATAGCCTTGCGTTATTGCCAGGTTTCGTCATTTTTTGAAAATCGTCAAAATCATGAAAAACCGTAAGGCTATAGCCTTGCCGTTTTTTCGAAATTTCGATATTTTTCGAAAATCCTCAAAATCCTCAAAAATCCTCAAAACGATGAAAAAAAGCATAATGTGAAAGACGTAGGCTATAGCCTTGCGTTATTGCCAGGTTTGTCATTTTTTGAAAATCGTCAAAATCATGAAAAACCGTAAGGCTATAGCCTTGTCGTTTTTTCGAAATTTCGACATTTTTCGAAAATCCTCAAAATCCTCAAAAATCCTCAAAACGATGAAAAGAAGCATGCTGTGGAAGACCGTAGGCTATAGCCTTGCGTTTTTGCCAGGTTTCGTCATTTTTTGAAAATCGTCAAAATCATGAAAAACCGTAAGGCTATAGCCTTGCCGTTTTTTTGAAATTTTGACATTTTTCGAAAATCCTCAAAATCCTCAAAAATCCTCAAAACGATGAAAAAAAGCATGCTGTGAAAGACGTAGGCTATAGCCTTGCGTTATTGCCAGTTTTCGTCATTTTTTGAAAATCGTCAAAATCATGAAAAACCGTAAGGCTATAGCCTTGCCGTTTTTTCGAAATTTCGATTTTTTTCGAAAATCCTCAAAATCCTCAAAAATCCTCAAAACGATGAAAAAAAGCATATGTGAAAGACGTAGGCTATAGCCTTGCGTTATTGCCAGGTTTCGTCATTTTTTGAAAATCGTCAAAATCATGAAAAACCGTAAGGCTATAGCCTTGTCCGTTTTTTCGAAATTTCGACATTTTTCGAAAATCCTCAAAATCCTCAAAAATCGTCAAAATGATGAAAAGAAGCATGCTGTGCAAGACCGTAGGCTATAGCCTTGCGTTTTTGCCAGGTTTCGTCATTTTTTGAAAATCGTCAAAATCATGAAAAACCGTAAGGCTATAGCCTTGCCGTTTTTTTGAAATTTTGACATTTTTCGAAAATCCTCAAAATCCTCAAAAATCCTCAAAACGATGAAAAAAAGCATGCTGTGAAAGACGTAGGCTATAGCCTTGCGTTATTGCTGTGAAAGACGTAGGCTATAGCTTGCGTTATTGCCAGTTTTTCGTCATTTTTTGAAAATCGTCAAAATCATGAAAAACCGTAAGGCTATAGCCTTGCCGTTTTTTCGAAATTTCGATTTTTTTCGAAAATCCTCAAAATCCTCAAAAATCCTCAAAACGATGAAAAAAAGCATGCTGTGAAAGACGTAGGCTATAGCCTTGCGTTATTGCCAGGTTTCATCATTTTTTGAAAATCGTCAAAATCATGAAAAAACGTAAGGCTATAGCCTTGCCGTTTTTTCGAAATTTCGAGATTTTTCGAAAATCCTCAAAATCCTCAAAAATCCTCAAAATGATGAAAAAAAGCATGCTGTGCAAGACCGTAGGCTATAGCCTTGCGTTTTTGCCAGGTTTCGTCATTTTTTTGAAAATCGTCAAAATCATGAAAAACCGTAAGGCTATAGCCTTGCCGTTTTTTTGAAATTTTGACATTTTTCGAAAATCCTCAAAATCCTCAAAAATCCTCAAAACGATGAAAAAAAGCATGCTGTGAAAGACGTAGGCTTTAGCCTTGCGTTATTGCCAGTTTTCGTCATTTTTTGAAAAATCGTCAAAATCATGAAAAACCGTAAGGCTATAGCCTTGCCGTTTTTTCGAAATTTCGATTTTTTTCGAAAATCCTCAAAATCCTCTAAAAATCCTCAAACGATGAAAAAAAAAGCATAATGTGAAAGACGTAGGCTATAGCCTTGCGTTATTGCCAGGTTTCGTCATTTTTTGAAAATGGTCAAAATCATGAAAAACCGTAAGGCTATAGCCTTGCCGTTTTTTCGAAATTTCGACATTTTTCGAAAATCCTCAAAAATCCTCAAAACGATGAAAAAAAGCATGCTGTGCAAGACCGTAGGCTATAGCCTTGCGTTTTTGCCAGTTTTTCGTCATTTTTTGAAAATCGTCAAAATCATGAAAAACCGTAAGGCTATAGCCTTGCCGTTTTTTCAAAATTTCGACTTTTTTCGAAAATCCTCAAAATCCTCAAAAATCCTCAAAACGATGAAAAAAAGCATGCTGTGCAAGACCGTAGGCTATAGCCTTGCGTTTTTGCCAGGTTTCGTCATTTTTTGAAAATCGTCAAAATCATGAAAAACCGTAAGGCTATAGCCTTGCGTTTTTGCCAGGTTTCGTCAGTTTTTTGAAAATCGTCAAAATCATGAAAAACCGTAAGGCTATAGCCTTGCCGTTTTTTCGAAATTTCAACATTTTTCAAAAGTCCTCAAAATCCTCAAAAATCCTCAAAACGATGAAAAAAAGCATGCTGTGCAAGACCGTAGGCTATAGCCTTGCGTTTTTGCCAGGTTTCGTCAGTTTTTTGAAAATCGCCAAAATCATGAAAAACCGTAAGGCTATAGCCTTGCCGTTTTTTCGAAATTTCGACATTTTTCGAAAATCCTCAAAATCCTCAAAAATCCTCAAAACGATGAAAAAAAGCATGCTGTGCAAGACCGTAGGCTATAGCCTTGCGTTTTTGCTAGGTTTCGTCATTTTTTGAAAATCGTCAAAATCATGAAAAACCGTAAGGCTATAGCCTTGCCGTTTTTTCAAAATTTCGACATTTTTCGAAAATCCTCAAAATCCTCAAAAATCCTCAAAACGATGAAAAAAAGCATGCTGTGAAAGACGTAGGCTATAGCCTTGCGTTATTGCCAGGTTTCGTCATTTTTTGAAAATCGTCAAAATCATGAAAAACCGTAAGGCTATAGCCTTGCCGTTTTTTTTGAAATTTCGACATTTTTCGAAAATCCTCAAAATCCTCAAAAATCCTCAAAACGATGAAAAAAAGCATGCTGTGCAAGACCGTAGGCTATAGCCTTGCGTTTTTGCGAGGTTTCGTCAGTTTTTTGAAAATCGTCAAAATCATGAAAAACCGTAAGGCTATAGCCTTGCCGTTTTTTCGAAATTTCGACATTTTTCGAAAATCCTCAAAAATCCTCAAAACGATGAAAAAAAGCATGCTGTGCAAGAGCGTAGGCTATAGCCTTGCGTTTTTGCCAGGTTTCGTCATTTTTTGAAAATCGTCAAAATCATGAAAAACCGTAAGGCTATAGCCTTGCCGTTTTTTCGAAATTTCGACATTTTTCGAAAATCCTCAAAATCCTCAAAAATCCTCAAAACGATGAAAAAAAGCATGCTGTGCAAGACCGTAGGATATAGCCTTGCGTTTTTGCCAGGTTTCGTCATTTTTTGAAAATCGTCAAAATCATGAAAAACCGTAAGGCTATAGCCTTGCTGTTTTTTCAAAATTTCGACATTTTTCGAAAGTCCTAAAAATCCTCAAAAATCCTCAAAACAATAAAAAAAAGCATGCTGTGCAAGACCGTAGGCTATAGCCTTGCGTTTTTGCCAGGTTTCGTCATTTTTTGAAAATCGTCAAAATTATGAAAAACCGTAAGGCTATAGCCTTGCCGTTTTTTCGAAATTTCGACATTTTTCGAAAATCCTCAAAACGATGAAAAAAAGCATGCTGTGCAAGACCGTAGGCTATAGCCTTGCGTTTTTGCCAGGTTTCGTCATTTTTTGAAAATCGTCAAAATCATGAAAAACCGTAAGGCTATAGCCTTGCCGTTTTTTTGAAATTTCGACATTTTTCGAAAATCCTCAAAATCCTCAAAAATCCTCAAAACGGTGAAAAAAAGCATGCTGTGCAAGACCGTAGGCTATAGCCTTGCGTTATTGCCAGGTTTCGTCATTTTTTGAAAATCGTCAAAATCATGAAAAACCGTAAGGCTATAGCCTTGCCGTTTTTTCGAAATTTCGACATTTTTCGAAATCCTCAAAATCCTCAAAAATCCTCAAAACGATGAAAAAAAGCATGCTGTGCAAGACCGTAGGCTATAGCCTTGCGTTTTTGCCAGGTTTCGTCAGTTTTTTGAAAATCGTCAAAATCATGAAAAACCGTAAGGCTATAGCCTTGCCGTTTTTTCGAAATTTCGACATTTTTCGAAAATCCTCAAAATCCTCAAAAATCCTCAAAACGATGAAAAAAGCATGCTGTGCAAGACCGTAGGCTATAGCCTTGCGTTTTTGCCACGTTTCGTCATTTTTTGAAAATCGTCAAAATCATGAAAAACCGTAAGGCTATAGCCTTGGCGTTTTTTCGAAATTTCGACATTTTTCGAAAATCCTCAAAATCCTCAAAAATCCTCAAAACGATGAAAAAAAGCATGCTGTGCAAGACCGTAGGCTATAGCCTTGCGTTTTTGCCAGGTTTCGTCAGTTTTTTGAAAATCGTCAAAATCATGAAAAACCGTAAGGCTATAGCCTTGCCGTTTTTTCGAAATTTCGACATTTTTCGAAAATCCTCAAAATCCTCAAAAATCCTCAAAACGATGAAAAAAAGCATGCTGTGCAAGACCGTAGGCCATAGCCTTGCGTTTTTGCCAGGTTTCGTCATTTTTTGAAAATCGTCAAAATCATGAAAAACCGTAAGGCTATAGCCTTGGCGTTTTTTCGAAATTTCGACATTTTTCGAAAATCCTCAAAATCCTCAAAAATCCTCAAAACGATGAAAAAAAGCATGCTGTGCAAGACCGTAGGCTATAGCCTTGCGTTTTTGCCAGGTTTCGTCAGTTTTTTGAAAATCGTCAAAATCATGAAAAACCGTAAGGCTATAGCCTTGCCGTTTTTTCGAAATTTCGACATTTTTCGAAAATCCTCAAAAATCCTCAAAACGATGAAAAAAAGCATGCTGTGCAAGACCGTAGGCTATAGCCTTGCGTTTTTGCCAGGTTTTGTCAGTTTTTGAAAATCGTCAAAATCATGAAAAACCGTAAGGCTATAGCCTTGCCGTTTTTTTTTTCGAAATTTCGACATTTTTCGAAAATCCTCAAAATCCTCAAAATCCTCAAAACGATGAAAAAAAGCATGCTGTGCAAGACCGTAGGCTATAGCCTTGCGTTTTTGCCAGGTTTCGTCATTTTTTGAAAATCGTCAAAATCATGAAAAACCGTAAGGCTATAGCCTTGCCGTTTTTTTGAAATTTCGACATTTTTCGAAAATCCTCAAAATCCTCAAAAATCCTCAAAACGATGAAAAAAAGCATGCTGTGAAAGACGTAGGCTATAGCCTTGCGTTATTGCCAGGTTTCGTCATTTTTTGAAAATCGTCAAAATCATGAAAAACCGTAAGGCTATATCCTTGCCGTTTTTTCGAAATTTCGACATTTTTCGAAAATCCTCAAAATCCTCAAAAATCCTCAAAACAATGAAAAAAAGCATGCTGTGCAAGACCGTAGGCTATAGCCTTGCGTTTTTGCCAGGTTTCGTCATTTTTTGAAAATCGTCAAAATCATGAAAAACCGTAAGGCTATAGCCTTGCTGTTTTTTCAAAATTTCGACATTTTTCGAAAGTCCTAAAAATCCTCAAAAATCCTCAAAACAATAAAAAAAAAGCATGCTGTGCAAGACCGTAGGCTATAGCCTTGCGTTTTTGCCAGGTTTCGTCAGTTTTTTGAAAATCGTCAAAATCATGAAAAACCGTAAGGCTATAGCCTTGCCGTTTTTTTGAAATTTCGACATTTTTCGAAAATCCTCAAAATCCTCAAAAATCCTCAAAACGATGAAAAAAAAGCATGCTGTGCAAGACCGTAGGCTATAGCCTTGCGTTTTTGCCAGGTTTCGTCATTTTTTGAAAATCGTCAAAATCATGAAAAACCGTAAGGCTATAGCCTTGCTGTTTTTTCAAAATTTCGACATTTTTCGAAAGTCCTAAAAATCCTCAAAAATCCTCAAAACAATAAAAAAAAGCATGCTGTGCAAGACCGTAGGCTATAGCCTTGCGTTTTTGCCACGTTTCGTCATTTTTTGAAAATCGTCAAAATCATGAAAAACCGTAAGGCTATAGCCTTGCCGTTTTTTTCGAAATTTCGACATTTTTCGAAAATCCTCAAAAATCCTCAAAACGATGAAAAAAAGCATGCTGTGCAAGACCGTAGGCTATAGCCTTGCGTTTTTGCCAGGTTTTGTCAGTTTTTGAAAATCGTCAAAATCATGAAAAACCGTAAGGCTATAGCCTTGCCGTTTTTTCGAAATTTCGACATTTTTCGAAAATCCTCAAAATCCTCAAAAATCCTCAAAACGATGAAAAAAAGCATGCTGTGCAAGACCGTAGGCTATAGCCTTGTGTTTTTGCCAGGTTTCGTCAGTTTTTTGAAAATCGTCAAAATCATGAAAAACCGTAAGGCTATAGCCTTGCCGTTTTTTCGAAATTTCGACATTCTTCGTCCTCAAAAGAGTCCTCAAAATCATGAAAAACCGTAAGGCTATAGCCTTCGTTTTTTCGGGGTTTTTTTTTTTTTCGTTTTTTTTTTTTTTTCGTTTTTTCGAAATTTCGACATTTTTCGAAAGTCCTCAAAATCCTCAAAAATCCTCAAAACGATGAAAAAAAGCATGCTGTGCAAGACCGTAGGCTATAGCCTTGCAGTTTTGCCAGGTTTCGTTCTTTTTTTGAAAATCGTCAAAATCATGAAAAACCGCCTTGCCGTTTTTTCTAAATTTCGACATTTTTCGAAAATCCTCAAAATCTTCAAAAATCCTCAAAACGATGAAAAAAAGCATGCTGTGCAAGACCGTAGGCTATAGCCTTGCGTTTTTGCCAGGTTTCGTCAGTTTTTTGAAAATCGTCAAAATCATGAAAAACCGTATAGCCTTGCCGTTTTTTCGAAATTTCGACATTTTTCGAAAGTCCTCAAAATACTCAAAAATCCTCAAAACGATGAAAAAAAGCATGCTGTGCAAGACCGTAGGCTATAGCCTTGCGTTTTTGCCAGGTTTCGTCAGTTTTTTGAGAATCTTCAAAATCATGAAAAACCGTAAGGCTATAGCCTTGCCGTTTTTTCGAAATTTCAACATTTTTCGAAAGTCCTCAAAATCCTCAAAAATCCTAATAACGATGAAAAAAAGCATGCTGTGCAAGACCGTAGGCTATAGCCTTGCGTTTTTGCCAGGTTTCGTCATTTTTAGAAAATCGTCAAAATCATGAAAAACCGTAAGGCTATAGCCTTGCTGTTTTTTCGAAATTTTGACATTTTTCGAAAGTCCTCAAAATCCTCAAAAATCCTCAAAACAATGAAAAAAAAGCATGCTGCGCAAGACCGTAGGCTATAGCCTTGCGTTTTTGCCAGGTTTCGTCATTTTTTTTCTCGAAATTTCGACATTTTTCGAAAGTCCTCAAAATCCTCAAATATTCTCAAAACGATGAAAAAAAGCATGCTGTGCAAGACCGTAGGCTATAGCCTTGCGTTTTTGCCAGGTTTCGTCATTTTTTGAAAATTGTCAAAATCATGAAAAACCGTAAGGCTATAGCCTTGCCGTTTTTTCGAAATTTCGACATTTTTCGAAAATCCTCAAAATCCACAAAAATCCTCAAAACGATGAAAAAAAGCATGCTGTGCAAGACCGTAGGCTATAGCCTTGCGTTTTTGCCAGGTTTCGTCATTTTTTGAAAATCGTCAAAATCATGAAAAACCGTAAGGCTATAGCCTTGCCGTTTTTTCGAAATTTCGACATTTTTCGAAAATCCTCAAAATCCTCAAAAATCCTCAAAACGATGAAAAAAAGCATGCTGTGCAAGACCGTAGTCTATAGCCTTGCGTTTTTGCCAGGTTTCGTCATTTTTTGAAAATCGTCAAAATCATGAAAAACCGTAAGGCTATAGCCTTGCGTTTTTTTTTTTTTTTTTTTTTTTTTTCAAAATTTCGACATTTTTCAAAAATCCTCAAAGATCCTCAAAACGATGAGAAAAGCAATCTGTGCAAGACCGTAGGCTATGGCCTTGCGTTTTTGTAAGCTTTCGTCATTTTTTGAAAATCGTCAAAATCATGAAAAAACGTAAGGCTATAGCCTTGCGATTTTTTCGAAATTTCGACATTTTTCGAAAATCCTCAAAAATCCTCAAAATGATGACAAAGGCATGCTGTGCAAGACCGTAAGGCTATAGCCTTGGGTTTTTTCCAGGTTTCGTCATTTTTTGAAAATCCCCAAAACGATGAAAGACGTTTTTGAGCTTTTTTTTTTGAGCATTTTCGAAAATGCTCAAAAATCCTCAAAATGATAAAAAAAGGCATGCTGTGCAAGACCGTAAGGCTATAGCCTTGCGTTTTTGCTAGGTTTCGTAATTTTTTGCCATTTTTCGAAAATCCTCAAAACGATGAAAAGACGTAAGGCTATAGCCTTGCGTTTTTTTTTTTTTTTCCCGAAATTTTGACATTTTCTGAAAATCCTCAAAAATCCTCAAAATGATGAAAAACGGCATGCTGTGCAAGACCGTAAGGCTATAGCCTTGCGTTTTTGCTAGGTTTCGTCATTTTTTGTCATTTTCGAAAAGTCTACACAACTAGAGAATGTAGAAGATTAATGGTCATTTCGATCTGTATGTTTGACTGATTTGTTTCCCAAATCCACCCTGGAATTGTGAACAAAAGAGGGTCTGTGGGGCTAAAATGTCATCAAATGGTGGTCAGTGGCTCAAATTCTGAATAAATAGAGGGCCCTGGTATCAAAACGTTTGAAAAACACTGATATAGGGTACATTTCTGCCACTGTGTGTGTGACCAGAATAATCAACGTCACAGCAGAGTCACATTATGACAAACCAGTCTCTCTGTGTCGCCCTCCGCAAGACGTGTCTGCTCTAAATGATAGCTTAAGGAAAAGAGCGTGCTCACAAGTGATAATTTACTAATTGTCTGTGTGTTCCAGCGTGGGAAGGTACCTGTGGAGTTTACAATCCTGTTGGGGGACTTGGGGGAGAGCAAAACAGGTGTTGGTGCGGAGAGAGAGAGAGAGAGAGAGAGAGAGAGAGAGAGAGAGAGAGAGAGAGAGAGAGAGAGAGAGAGAGAGAGAGAGAGAGAGAGAGAGAGAGAGAGAGAGAGAGAGAGAGAGAGAGAGAGAGAGAGAGAGAGAGAGAGAGAGTTTCTTTGTTTTGTTTTGTTTTTTGCATAGAATACACAACTACTTAAAGGAGAATTCCACACCAAAATACATTGGCCTTCTATCTACCTTGATTCCTGTGACATGATGATACATAATGCCCTTGATTTTTGTCATAGATGCCCCCTTTTCTACATTTCACCCTCCCTCCAATGCATGGCTGCGGGTTGTCTTTATTCTAATGTGGGTATTTTACTAACTCCGAACTTTTTTTTTCATTAATCACATCAAACCATACACTACAAGACAATTGGGCCATACAATATTAAAAAAAAAAAAAAAAAAAAAAAAAAAACTCGCGGTGGCACGCGAGTTTTTGGGAGGAGAGTAGCAAAAGGGAGGGGAGGAGAGGAGGAGGAAAAAAATACCTCTACGATTACATGTATAAAGGCTGCCCCAGAGTGACATAAAACTCATGCATGAGTAACAGTATACTACGGGAGCCTCAAGGGTGAAATGTAGCAAAGGTAGAAAAAAATGTAGAAATGCATCTATGACAAAAATCAAGTGCAATTTATATGATGTCACAGCAAGTTAGATTGATGCCCAATGTGTTTTGGTGTGGAATTCTCCTTTAAAGCCGTACTAGGTAACTTCCTTGCTGGTCACTGGTGGTATTACAATCTCAAGATTAAGCCTTTTCCACAACATTGAGACATAAATCCATATAATGAGTGGTTACACCCCTATTGTATTCCCGAGGAGTTATTGATTCCCCAAATTCACAAAAACAAGATATACCCCAATCACCACCTTATTCCCCACCCCTAGAAAACATATTCAGAACCGACCTTGCGTGCGTGCGGAGCATGTTATGGGACAAATATTCCAGCCATAATATATATACATCAAATTAACGATTTGTTTCGTTGCAGAAAGTTACCTAGTATAGCTTTTATTCGTTTAATGATATAAATGGCAATTTGGCAACTTTGCCCCCAAGTCTGATGCCTCTCTAAGCAAATCACAACAACTCCAAGAGACGGATTGGAGTGCTCTACGGGTTTGTTAACTCCAAGTCCTCCTCAGTCTCCTCCCTGGCAGCCACCAGGGCCCCGCTGCCATGCAGGGGCGGATCTAGGCACAGGCATGGGGGGGCAATGCCCCCCTAAATGCCCAGTCTGCCACACCAAACATGATGGCATGCAAAACAACCAAAGATATTTCAAATTAAAGTGCTTGCTGTATATTTAAAATGATTTAAACACTGCTACTACGGCTACTAACTACAGCTGTGGCATCACTAAACCGACAGCATTTCATCATAAAACAAAAACAAAAAAACAAAACTCTCTGAGTCAGACCTTTAGCTTTATGCATGCTGCGTGTCTGTTGCAAGTTCAACAACAACCAATGTTATTATTGATGCTTTACTTGCCTAATAAAAGTGCTGTAACTGAAAATGGTATGGGGGCGGCTTTATCGGCAATGAAGCCGCCCCCATACCATTTTCTCCTGCCTTCCCCCAAATTTGGAAATGTTACATCCGCCCCTGCTGCCATAGGACCCGGGCAAGGAGGAGTTAACGACACAAAACGTAGGCGCTGCAGTGTTTTGATTGGCTTTCGCAGACGTAAACAAGAGCTGCACTTGTGAGTGACCCCCGGGTCTGACCCCAGAGATAGACGCTTCTCTAATGGGTGTCTCTTTCAGCAGGCGGCCATGCAGGGCCATGCAGGGAAGACAGGCAGACAGAGGAGCCTTTGTTTAGGCCTGCAGGGAAAACGCCAAGGCTCTCCCCAGTCAAAAGGGCTGAGCCAAGAAGAGGAGAGGACCATAGGAACTGCTATAGGGAGGCGAATGACCTCCAGGGAGACAACAAGTCATATCATACAGTACTTCCAGCAACATGGCTAAAATCTGGTGTACCTACTGTATATGTTTCACGAAAGACAATGGTAATCCAACCCCGGGGTTTTCAACCTTTTTCATACCAGGGTCCACTATTTATTCAGAGTTTGAGCCACGGACCACCATGTGATGACATTTTAGCCCCACAGACCCAAAACCCAAAGATTTCTTCTTTTTTATCTACAATTCCAGGCTGGATTTCGGAAACATAACAGGCAAACCTATAGATCTCTAGTTGTGTCGATTTGGGCTAGTTCAGATGATGACTATTTTAACTCTTGAGAGCGTAAAAATGAAACCAAATGGACCCGCAGGGGTCCATTTGGTTTCATTTTTACGCTCTCAAGAGTTACCAACTTAGCTCAAGAGTTACCAACTAGCTGGGGACCACCTGGAACCATCTCAAGGACCACATGGTGCATGGTGGTCCCCGGACCACTGGTCCCCCCTGATCCAACCTACTGTAGGCAGTCGTCTGTGCCGTCCGTAACCATTTCACCATCTCTACCCATTTCTATTTGCGTGTTTACAGTGCAGGCCCTGCATGTGCCTGCCTCTGTTTCAGGCCTTCGTCATGCGAAGAGGCTGCCTGGGTACAGTGGTGACATCACAAGCCAGAATGAGTCCTCCTTCTGCCCTCTGTCTCTATACACACCATTGTGGAATGCTGTTCTTAGGTGAGGGTAGTATGTGACCCAAGATTTACATCACAGATGGCAAGGCAGGTTTGGCAGAGTTTAACAGGTTTATTTTCCCCAGTGTGAAATTGTGACAACATAACAGAGGAGACCAAAAGTCTCCACAGAGACTGACGTTGACCGGCACCAGACAGCAGCTCACAGCAAACTACCTGAACAGGCGCCATTTTCTGAGCTATATACCCCAATGGCTCCGCCCACAGGACCGGACCAAGTGGAAAGGGGTCAACATAATCCACAATATGTCACAATAGCTTAAAACCATCACACAACACAATCACATTTTAAATACATTTTGTAGATCTGTCCTTTACTAAATCTTCTGTATTTTCCAAAGTCTTTTATAGTTTAGTGTCCCTCTGCGAGACAAACTATTCTACCTGTCCACAGACAGGAGTTACTCTGGCCTAAGTAGGCCCAATAGTGTTCAGCTGTGGGCTACTGAAAGGCATGTGAATGAGCAAACAGTGACAGGGTAGGGTCACACTGTCACATGCACTATTCACAAGTTCCTTTTGTCTCTTGATTTGTTGCCATATTTGCAAGAGAGACAAGCGTCCAGGCATATGTAGTCAAGCACAAATTAAAACAGCTGATGTACTAAGCTGACAGCGACGCCTCTGTAATGAGGAGGAATAGAAATATCTGGAATACTTTTTACACGTTTGAATAAAGAAGGCACAACATATTCTCAGATGGAAAATCTGAAATTGTTTACAGATGGGAAATATCCCGCAAGTGTCAGTGGACAATTCCATGTTAATCTGAGGTTCCTTGACGTGTGAATGAATGCAGGAACCACTGGTTTAAACGACACCCCAGACAGTATCAGCCAGCAACTATTTGCAAGTGACTTTACATAAAAAAGCGAGCCAAATGATGCTTATAATAGCAGACATAGCCACACTGTCTGAACGAAAGACAAGTACACACACACACAAGGACTCCTCAGTACCTTGGCGGGGAAAAGTGTCAATAGTGCTGCAAGGTGTTCCCCTCAAGCTGACCTATGCGTGTCACCCAGCTCCGTGTCCCCTTCGTACCAGTGGTGCGCCTCTCAGTTTCCCACCAGTATAATCGGGCCGGCAGCGAGCTCAGGGTGTCGTCGGACACAGTGGCCAGAAATCTTCAACTGATGCCCCTTGATGTTGTTTGTTTCCTTACTCTCAGCATGCCGTCGTAAAAGGTCAAAGTTCCATGCAGGGTTCTTCTGCCACGGCACATCAAGGCCATGCACAGCGTGGGGGTATTGCAGCCGTATCATTAGTGACTTCTCTTCTTCTGGTTCTTAAGGGTTCACATCTCAGGGCTGTATTGTGTGTGGTGTGCATGTGTGTGTGTGTGCGCGCGCATGTGAAAAACAGTGAGAGAAGAATTTCCCCTTGGGGATTAATAAAGGAAACCTTCTATCTTCTTCTTCTGTGAGTAGAACAGAGCCGCATTCCCCCCCACAGACATACTACTAGACCATGCAGTTAAAATTGAAAAGAATTGTGGCACTAGAGGAAAGGGAATTGGGTCAACGTATAGTTTTTTTTTTTTTTTTTTTTTTTTTTTTTTACAGCTATATGGTGTCTGTACTGACAGTATAACCAGTATAGTTTGAAACAATGTGTTTTACTATGCTATACCTGTCAAGAAAGAATAACATAAAACGAAGGTTACATAATATTACGTGACGGCTGGGGCGTTAGAGGACAGACTATAGGCTACTGGAGGAAGAGCCCACAATGAAGACTGTTGGCGGTGGAACCGTTGACATAGTGTTGGTGAGATACAATGCATACATAAAAGGTGCTAAGATACCACAGTATAGTGCTCAGAACCTCCTATAGCACATGGTTAGCATATGCTTACAAAAAATATTGGGGCAACTAAGCAAAACAAAGATTTCTCCATCACTGAAGGACTTTCATAAAACGTGCACACATGCAAAGAAAAGCATTCGAAGGCACACCCTCTTTGATAACACTTACAGTACAACAATAAATGGGTTTCTAAGCACCTTGGCTAATCAGTTAACAATACAGCGATGTGTGGGCCTATTGGACAGCCCATCTGCCTTCTAACATCTGAGTGAATCCGTGTCTCACATTAATATTTTGACAATTGTGTCACTAATTATCCAGTTGTCGTAATTAGCCAGCCTTGAAATTCATACTTTACAGAGGCCTACTTAGACAACATAAACCACACAGGATTAGGAGGAAAACAGAACAGTGTTGAATGCCTTTACCACATCCTCTGCAACGACCACACGCTCTGATTGACGCGCCCTCTGCGCGCGTGCGTGCGTGTGTGCGTTGGAGGGAGGGGAAGTGGGGTGGGGGGGTGGTGCTGCGGCCTCAGGCGAGGGAGTACTCGTGCAGCAAGTGGCCAAACAGGTGAGTCGGGTGTCAGTGAGGCATGAAACCATACCTGGCAGCCATGACAATGGCAGCGACACGCGTCAGCCCTGAGGGAGGCGACTTTAGACGCCGGCGCAGCTTTGACAAGTCTGCTCTTTTGAAGGGAGAGAGAGAGAGAGAGAGAGAGAGAGAGAGAGAGAGAGAGAGAGAGAGAGAGAGAGGGAGAGCAACACTATCTGGGGCTGTTCTCGCTGTCACATGCTTGACAGGAGTGTCTGCCTTGCGTTTACCTTTTGCTCGGATACGGTTATATCTCTTGTGCTAACGCTACACCTATAGTCACTATAGGAACAATAGTCTCCCCCCACCCCACACACACCCTTCCCGCACGCGCGCCTGCACGCCGAACTTCCTTGTTGTTATGTGTTATGAGCTATCCATCACTCAAACGCCCCGGACAGCATCCGCGCAACGGTGTGACTAAGCCGCAGGTTCAACAACGCGGGGCTTGACCTTTTTTTCAGGAAAAGCGACGGTAAACGCTTGGTTGCTTGGGTGCTCGAAAACAAACTGTTCTACAAGCTCGCGGCGTGTTGTGGCAAGACAAGTTGCAAGTCTGTAGATCCGCCATCTCCGCCAGCCCTGGCTCCTTTAACATCTAAGTTCAACTTCACATGTCTCCGGAACTAAGCCTGTGGGTGACGGGTCAGGTACTCCCCTGCCTGGTCGCCATAAAGTCACGCTACACACACACTCGCACGTTGCGTGTGCGTTCTTGCGTGTCTGGCAGGCCGCACAAGTGTGTGTGTGTGTGCGCGCCGAGCACAGCGCAGCTCAGCGCAGGCAACAGGGTCTTTCGGGAGCTCCCACTAAATTAACATTAACAACCTAACAGTGGGAGAGATGTGATGAGGGCCCTGCGTCGTGCCAAACGCCTGGCTAGCTTCAAACGCCTGGCTAGCCTCTGGCACTTGGCTAAAACCTTTCTCCCCCCCCAGGATTCATTTCACAGTATAGAACTCCTTAAAACAAAGTGAAATCGCTGTGTTAAGAGAGAGTAAAGGAGTGGAGAATAAATCAAACTCCGGGTCATAATAACGACTTTCCTTGGCGTGATGGTGGTGACAAAAAGCAGAGAGAGAGAGAGACTTTCACACGTTTGTCTTTTTTACATTTTATTGAAAAAAGTACCAATAAACAACAAGAAATTCAGAAAAAAAAAGATTTGTAGAGCAAAGCTCCTTATGTACAGCATATTGCACTACATAACAAATTGTCCTTACTTCCATATTATATCAACAACAACAAAAATTATGAACACAAAAATTGAGTGCACAGTACAGTCTCGAAAACACACAGTCAATGTTTACAAAAATGCTACATTTTCGCTGGGTCTCATTTCTTGGTATACAGAGAGTGTGTGGTGATCAAGACTTTGTTGAAACTGAGCAGTTAGAAGGCATTTTCCAGGGTTTTTCAGTAATACTCGTACAGTTCATACCGGTATGTTCAGTAAAGAAGGGCGTTTTATATCTCATACTGGATGATCTCAAGCTCCTGAGCCAAATTAAAACACTGAATTGTCCTCCGATTGATTCGCTTGGTTTTCGTTCATGTGCAAGCGAGGAAATGCGCACAGGAATGTCCCAAGTTCGCGTTTTGTTTTTACAAATAAAAGAGGAAAAAAGAACGAGCCCTTGATCACGTCGGACTTGAAAAAGGCCCGTCAGGTATTAATACAAATTATTTTTTACAACTTTGAACCGTCCTTATAAAAAAAAACAGACCCTTTTCTCCATAAGAAAATACATTTTAAAATGTTAAGAAAGATCAAGAGGCAGGAAATGTTTGCATTTAAAAAAGAAAAATAATAATAATACAAATAAAATTTTAAAAACCTTCCTTAAAACTTCAAATTTATAGAAAGTGGACTACAAAATTCAAGACACTGATGGTTTCCATGGAATACATGTCGCACTCAAGGCGTTCCTACGCTTGAATGTCGTGCGTTGCGGCCTGATTTATGCTAAAGTAACGCGTCGGCGTCTCGCAGTGAAGACAAGTCAAGCTAGTGCTACTGTACAGGCTAGCACTAGCTTGTGTTGCAAGTCGGCCATTTGCGTGACAAAGCGTATAAATCAGAGATGAGTGCAGCTTGGGAACCTCTTCTAACAAATCATACAGGGCACCTCGGTGGCTCACTTCCCTTTCCAATAAAAAAAAAAAAAAGCCAGATGATCGTAGCCGGATAACGCACGGCCACTTCAGCCAATACGTGACAGACCTCAGAGAGAGAACAATTCAGAGTATACACACTATACAATAACACACAATAGATCAGGGACCCATAGGATCTACAGACACAAAAGTACTTTCCAGTGCATGTTGATTACGAAAAAAAAAAAAAAAAAAAAAAGAAATATATAATTTTAAATTGAACCCCCCCCACCCCCCAAAAAAAAGAAAAAAGGGGGAAAAAGTGTTCTTTTGGAACCATTTCTGATGTCGCCTGTGTACGGCTGTCCATACAAAATGTTGTGGTGCTAACAAAAAGGGGCGACACGAGTCGTGTAATCGTGGAGGAGCAAAACTGTATAGCCTGTTCCCCTTTAGTCTCAGTTCACCCCCATATAAGGGTACTGCGTCGCATGAAGGAAAATAGCCAATCCACAAGCTTGTAGATCTTGCTATTTTTTTAATGTTTTTGAATTTTGCGATACCAGATGTTTGATTCTGGTCAAAAAAAGAAAAGAAAAATCCATCTAGGCTACAGCTTTTCTAAAAAAAAAAAACATCTTATTATTCTGCCTATATAACTTGCAGTGGCTGATTCAGGAAGAAAGAAAAATAAATGCCTGAACTCGACGGGCATTCGTCCCTGGAAATCACATGACCAGGCACAACGCAAGGCAAAAAAAACAACCCCTTGCTCTGCACAGACTCAAAACAAATTGACCATTATACACATCCAAAACCAAAAGAGGAACACATGGAGAAACAAGAAGTAATTGCACACATAAATGTATACAGTAGAAATGGGCAAAATGTACGAAAAAATAAATAAGGAAAATAAAATAAATTACAAAAAAAATATGACAGAACAAAAAGAACACAGACCCAAGAGAGGAGGAGGAGGAGGAGGGAGCGGTCCGCACCGTGCGCGATGCGGGAAGGACGAGAGTAGAGGAGGCGTGGACAACGACCCGTCCAGGGAGGCGAGACGGAGGACTACGGGGACTGGCTCAGCGTTCAGGATCCGCAGGAAACTATAACCACCACGACCACATTCACTTTGACCTCACCGCGCCTCCTACTATCGTGCTCGGTAGCCCCCCACGTCTCGCCACCACGCGGTCGCGGTCGAGTCCACCTCGCTCGCTCGCGCCCGCCCGCCTCGCGTGCGCCACGGTGCCTTGTTAGTTGCTGCCAAATTATGCCACAATGCCAAATTAGGTGCTGTGAACTGGAGCGAAGGAAGGAAAAAAAACGTTGTACAATGGTGTTTGTTGCATACCGGAAATGGCTACAAGCTCACAATGCCGTGACAGTGACGAAATGGCTTCTCAGAGAACGATGCCATCGTGTGACTGAGGGTAGTTTAAGCATAGCATTGGGTTCTCACAGTGCGTCTATGTAAGCAATAACCTCTACCGGTGAGTGAACCCAGCACATGCCCTCTTAAAGGGGAATTCCACCCATTTTCAACATATTACTGTCATTAATATACCTTAGAGATGTGGTGTGGACATGATAAAAGGTTCATCCATTATGTGATGACATCATCAGGTTGTGTTTCACCATGTGAATTCTGTGAAAAGGTCCTAATTCTTTTAGGACCTTTTTTTTCTGGGAGCGTACAAATGAACCCTAACGGGTCCATTTGGTTCCATTTGTACGCTCTCTGAAAAAAATCTTGAAAGTGGGTGGAATTCCCCTTTAAGGGCCTTTATCGTAAACGAACGCAAAGACGTTGTCGTCCTTGTGCCGAGATGCAATGCAATCTCAAGGTCGCCAGTAGCCTAAAAGTCTGTCCCTGAGACATGTTTTTTTAATAACAGGAACTAACCCTATTTGCAGAGTGGTAAACGTTTGACATTTATCTGTTAGGAACCAGATAAAATCGCAGCTCCCTCCATATGAACTACTGCCCCTCCTTGGGTACAAAAAAGTAGTGCCTAGAGTTAGGCAATGGAAAGAAAACAAAAACAAACAGCATCTTCAACAGTGTCTTCAAACTATTCATATTTCAATTATAGTTACAGTCCATTTCACTGTGACTTTTTCTTTCTTTCTTTCTTTCAACTCTGAAAAAATCTGATAGGCTCAGTGGTCAAACAATGAAAGAGGCCCCCGAACTGAAAAAAAAAGAAGAAAAGAAACAAAAGAAAGATCACCCGATAAAATGTTTTAAATGATCCTGAGAGGAAGAAATGCTGTTGTTCACAGGTCGATTTATACAGTATTGCTTTGGTGTCCAGAACACATAGATAGTTAGACAGTTAGAAACATTTTTATTTTTTAAATCGAGGCACACCGCTCTACTGTGACTGTGTTAACCTTCTCTAGGCTACCGACACCCCCGGCACAAAGAATTATTACCCAATCCATGTTCAGTCTGGTCTCAAGGTTTGATGATTTGTCTTGGACATGATAGGAATGAAAATAAAATGAAATAAATGAAACTTGAAATCATGCAAGTGAGGAAAGGTTAAGACATATAACCAAAAGCCTTCATTTGTGACAGAGGTCGGCTTGGTAACAACAATCTGAACTCTTGAGGGGTGGTACTCTAGTGCAAAAACAGTGGATCCGGAGGCTCCACTTCAAGGGCATGGAGGTGTAGTGGAAAGAATCAAACGCACAACACACACAATCTTTAAAAAAACACTGAGGGGCTACTTTGTATTGCAGAGAAAAATCAGGAACAAGATCGAATTTGAAGTGACAATTACAGGGTCTTGGCCCAAAATGGCAAACCGAACGACTAGATTGAGAGTAATCAAATAATAGACCTTTCGGTTTGCCCCGCCCTCTCAACCATGGGTTAGACACTTTACAGAGCGACTCTTTCATTCCAATGTAAATATCACATGGACATTACATTAAATACTGTCTCGTTTTTTGGAACCAGACGTTCAAAATCTCTTCCAAATTGGTCAACAAGGCCTGCCGTATGCAGTGTAGAATTGCATGTGTATCGTTTATTCTTTAATCATATAAAATCTATCGTTTGTCTATCACGTTATGCTGAGCTGTGATTGGACCATAGCAGTTTGGGGGAGGGGCTTACGGCAAGGTCTATTGGCCTTAAAGGCCAAGGAATACTTATACCGCTTGTTCCTAATGTCTTCAGTGATACTGTCAGGGGCAGTGTTAGCATTTATTAACATAAAAGTGAGAAAGTGTAGCAACTCCGCCGAGGAGACATAAGTTGTGGTGCAAAATGCTTTGTTCTGAGAAGAAAAAAAACTGCCTCTTTGGAAATGAGTAAAATCATCAAGTTGACCGGTCAAGCTGGGAAACTTCAGAGAAGAAGCCCCTCTACCACACAGTATGTCCATCCCAAACAGTCCTCCCCCCTCTGTTCTTCTCAACGCTAAATAAAAAAACAACAATAACGATGTAATGCGTTGGTCTTGCGGCAGAGGGGACATCGATAAGGCATTCCCAGTGTCTGCGGAGGTCGTTCCAGATGGGACACGTCATGGAAGTGCAAACAAATGTGACGAAGAAGAACAACGTACTGTACAAAAAAAACACAACTGCACGTTTTTTTTTTTAACCGAAAATAGGAGCATTGTCCTGTAGGAGGAATCTCATGGAACAACATGGCAACTTCGTGGAAAGAAGGAATTAAAAAAAACAACAACATGACCTCGTATAAAAAGTTGGTTTGTCTCCGGCCCGCCGGTGACAACTTTTTTTCTCTCGTCTTCTCAACAGACCCGTGTTTTAGATTTTTTGACAGTGCCATTAAGGAGTCCAGTTCCTCGGTAGTGAGAGAAGATGGGAGTCCATGGGGGAGTGTTGAGGAGGAGGGGGTCCCCTCACCTCCGTCCTATGACGGCGCCCCCTCCCACCACGGCCCCCCGGTCGAACAGAAGGCTGAGCAGGGCCGACGCCAGACGCCACCACAGAGGCCCCGCCGCCACGTTCCTTTGGTTTCGCTGATACTGCAATGCAAAGAAACGACAAGAGGCGGATGAATGTCAGAGCAGACAATCAGTCAATAATCAATCCTATTCATACAGCATCTAACCATGGAAAGTATCCTCATCGTTTTGAGCGTGCCTAATCGCGCAAAAAACGGAAGATCTACGAAAGTAACAGTATCTTCATTCCCACAATGTACTATGATGCAAAAATCACCATAGTAAGACGGACTATAAAATGAGGTTTATTAAAGGGGAATTCCACCAACTTTTACTGTGTCATTAATACACCTTAGCTCTAGATGTTGTGTGGGCAACATAAAACAGGTTCCCTCATTCCGTGTTTCTTAGAAATGGAAGTCTGGGAAAAAAAAAAAAAAAAAAAACTTAACATGGTGAAATACATCTTGATGACATCATCAAGTTGTGTTTCACCATCTTAATGATTTTTTCTATTAAGACCGTTTTTTTCCTGATTGTGTTCAAATGGAACCAAATGGACCCGCCCGCGAGGGTCCATTTGGTTCCATTTGTACGCTTTGGTATCTCTGTTGTTGTTTGTTTAGAAATGGGCCTGACAGCTCTGCACCAACGTTGTATTAAAGTTAATATCTTCAGAAAGGAGTATTGTAAAACAAACATTTGATGATTAGTAATTGAAGACATTCCCAAGTTTCCCAAGTGCGTGACAACAGTGACAACACAGCATTAGCTGTGGCGATTCAAAGAAGAATGTAATGCCCCTGAGCACAGGTCAGAATGTACGGAAGCGAATAACCGCAGCAGTAAAAGTGTTAAGACAATTTTCATGTGGTGCCGGTTGACAGTAATATACTCTACTGCTCTATATGGTTTGCAGGCAGGATAACTTAATAAAGTGGACACACAGGGCATCTCGCGATGAAAAAACAAAACAAAACCCAACAAAAGAGAAACAGCACACACTCCAAGACAGATGCGCAAGGGAATGCAATGTTTGACCAAATAAATTGAACTTTCATGTAGCGGCGTACGCTTTCTCCTTTTAAAAATAAATAAATAAATATTGAAAACACAGCTAAATGAACAGCCCGTATTGTATGGCTACTGTATGGCTACTGAGCTGAACTCTCGCCACGAAAAACGGTATGGTAGGCACTAATGGATGGAGTGGTTATTTTTGCGGGTTTTGGGGGGGGGGGGGTATTGGGTTCATGCTCTTGTTGTGCCCTGAATGATATGTGCTGATTGAGCCAGAGTTAAGAGCATAAGGAGGGGGTCATTGGAAACCAGACACCGGAATGACACCGATATTTTCACAACAGCTAGTGTGCTGCAGACCACTACTTATTAGAAGACTCTCTCCCTCCCTCTCTCTCTCGGACACTCATTTAAGACACTCCATAAGGCGAACGTGTCGCGTCCGTCCGTCCGTCCGTCATCGGACCGCACGGCGCCGGGGCCTCCTGGCGCAAGAGGCTCAGAGTAGGAGTAGATCCTCTTTTCTCTCTCTCTCTCTGGCCTTCATGAGCCAATTGGATTCCGCGCGATTAGAGGGATAATGCTATCTCTAGCACTGAGAAGGGGGGAGATAAGATAATTGCACTAAATGGGATTAAGGGGAGGTGGGAGGGGGGGCATCTTGAGGTGGTGGGCGGGAGGGAAGCCTCTGGAAACTCATATCTGAGAGTGAGGGAGAGAGAGAGAGAGAGAGAGAGAGAGAGAGAGAGACAGAGAGAGAGGTACAGTAGCCAAGCGCTAGGCTCCCGACAGTTCATCATCGAGACGAAAGGCAGACTCCACCGCACCCGATAAACGCCAAGGCTATTTCCAGAGCGCAGGGGCCGTAAACTTAAAAAAAGACAAACAAAGGAGGAAAAAAGTACCCCCAGATTAGCTTCTTTTTTCACGTTTCATGACAATGCACGCAATAACACGCACACACACACACATCTCGGGTTCTGCAGTTGTTTACGACACAGCCAGAGCGTCTGACGGCTCCGATTAGATATGCCATATTACATGACTGCCGAGGTGGTGTCCAAATGTTGACATATTTACAACCAGCCAAAACTTGCTGGCGTCGCGATAAGCCTTGGGGGATGGGGTTGTGGGGGATGGGGCGAGGTTTGTCTACTGCATGATTTATACTTGGTTGCACACGGGTGTCGCGCACCGATTTGCAAGCCCAGAGTCACCCCCATTACCCCCCCCCCCCCATGCCCATGCCTAGATCCGCCCCCAGCCGTTGTTATCGTTTGCGCGACACCCACCGGCGGCCGAGCTGCAACTCGTTTTTTTACAGCTTGATACAAAGTGTGGGTGAATGTTGCAAAGTGTTGCATAAGCTTCGCCAGGTTCCAACCGGCTCGCGCAGGTCTCCCACACCAGCTCTTTTTTTTTTTGGATCAAAGGCAGGAGGAGGCAGAAAACAACAAAATCAGGAACTGCCAACAGCTATTCCGAGGGTATACTGGGGAATCTTGATCAAACATTTCAACCTTCCCCCGACCCCCCCCCCCCCCCCTCACTGCATGTATTCCAAGTCTTCCCAGGGGATATTTGGAAACGTGGGAGCAATAACAATAACGTGGATGTGCTGCTCGGATAAATATAGGCCAACGTTACGTAAAAAAGCAAAGCGCAGATTTGATTAATTCACTAAAGAGACATCCCAGGGACTGTTGGCAGCCGAAAGTGACTGCGCTTGGTAAACAGAGGGAGTAGAGCTAATGCGCCCCGAGACACTTAAAAAAAAAAACGGGAGGGGAAGAGTAATTACAGTAGAGAGACTACGGCCGCTTCCATCTGTTATTACAGGATCGGCTGCGTATTCGCTTTAACGTTCTTCAGGCTGGACGCTGAAAGCAGATCTCGTCCAGTCGAACTACTGATACAAATCAAGGCGGGCCGTCACACGACACCGCACAGAGCCTACATTACTGATAAATAACCCATTTGACAAACTTTTTTCTCTTTTTTTCTCTTTGGTTCCATAAAGCACGAAAAACCCTGTAGTATGCATGTACCCAACTGCTGCTATTTCTCCCTTACACATATGAAATACCTCACTTACCTTCACTATATAAAATTAGGGTTTGTTATAGTTTTATAATACATTTCACTTTGTATCATTAGGTTTTTCTATACTTTTATGAGACGCTTTTATACAGTATATTAGGGTTTGCCATAGTTTTATCTAGCAATTTATTGCCTTCATCTGTTGCAGTACTGCTACTTGTTGCTTTATTGTTTGACTTTATTGTTTTTTTATCGCAATGTTTTTATCTACAGTATATGTCTCGACATATATACTGTACAGAGCAGAGTTCGCACGGACAAGGAAAGCTTGCATAATTTGCAAAAGCCTGCTGATAAGAATGAGACACAAAGTCCCTGGCCATGACCTTCTCCCAGACTCCCACTCGCAGTAAAGAGGCCCTGATAGATTTGGGTTTTGTGGGCAGCAGCAGCAGCAGCAGCAACAGCCCCCGGTTTGTCACAAACGCTAGTCACAAGTTACACCACCGCCAACTGTCACAAAATGTGAGTCAGGCAGCTAAATTTAGCTTCACCCGCTAGAAACAGAGCATAGCCAGACGCGCAGGGTGTCGTCACCATGACACTGGACTGATGGACTTTATCAGTGTTGCATTCAGGCTGTCTGTCTGTCTGTCAGCCCCGCTCTAGAGCTCCCTCTCACTTTATCTCGCTGTCCAAACAGAGCGACTGTGGCGGCTCGGGGTTTCGGTCAGTGTCCGAGGAGGAGGAAACGACGACACAAAAGACGAGAGAAAAGAAAAGGAGCCGGGGGAATATTCGATAACGGAGAATAACAACAACACCTCCTGGCCGACACACACGCGCAACGAAAAGAGTGGTTCGCGTTGCGGACTCACTCGAGGTCAGCATCAGTGCATTTGTCACTATATTTAGCTTTTTTCCAGACCCACCTAGCGTCACAATTAGTCAAAAACTCCTGCCGGAAAATCTAGTCCTCTTTTGCTGGTGAGTTGGGGCGAAATTGGTTGACAGGCGCCGGAGATAAAACCCCTCGTTTTTGCACCATGTTTCCTCCTATGATAGAGTCCTCCTTAGTTCCTAGAAAGGACCATTGGTAACCAAATGGACCCTTATAGATCTGTAACTCTTGAGATCATACACTCTCAAGAGTTAAATTGCATTCAATTAATTCTGAATTACTTCATTTTCAGGAATGTACACATTTAGAAAATGTGGAAGAATTGCCATTTTGACCAACACTTTGCCAGTTATTTCTCCTAAATTAGTCCGAGAGACTAAACTCAACATCAAATGAGGGTCCTCCGCGGCTAAAATGCAGAATAAATAGTGGGGCCTTGTATGACAATGGTTGAAAACCACTGCTCTAGCGAATTCTAGTGCATTTTGGATGTGCCACTATAGTACATTTTGGATGTTGGCAGTTGGCAACACTGGTCAGCATATTCCTCCCCCATCACTCCTGCCCGGTGCTGAAAGAGGAGAGTGGCCGCGCCCTCGGCAGAACGGTGCGTAAGATAACAACGCGGCGGACGCTCACACACACACACATGCGCGTGTGCACCATCCAAACCCTGCTTTCAACACCTCCTATGGAAAAAAAGCACCGGGAGTCGTCTCTTGTTAAAAAAAAAAAAAAAAAAAACGGGAGATGAAACCCGACTCGACTCCTCGTCCCTCGCAGACCGCTCTGCGCGGCCTCTTATACCCTGCCCCATTGTGACAGTCATTATTGCCTCGGTGGTGTTCTCCAATGGCTAATGTCACAGCCTCCCCTCCCTCCGGGAACCCCCACCACCCCACTACAGCCCCCTCTCTCTTCAGACTGAGGAGCAATTTATCTGTCAGCGCCCACCACTGGCCCTCCCCTCCCTTCCCTCCCCGTCCTCCCATTCTGTGCCCCCTCCCCGCTACCTAATCCTATCGGCCCTCTTGCCGGAGGCCTCGGGGGCTCCCAGAGAGAGAGAGAGAGAGTGTTAGAACCAGGGGCGGATCTAGCCATGGGTATGGCTAAATGCCCAGTCTGCCACACCAAACACGATGCCATGCAAAACAACCCAAGATATTTCAAATTAAAGTGCCTATATTTAAATGATTTTAAACACTACTACTGCTACTAACTAACGTAAGTCGTGGCACCAATCATCATTGAAAACAGAAAACTCTCTGAGTGAGACTTTTAGCTTCATGCATGCTGCGTGCCTGTTGTAACTTCAACAACAACTGATGTTACTATTGATGCTTTAACTTGACTAATAAAAGTCCTGCAACTGAAAATGGTATGGTTGCGGGTTCATCGATGAAGCCGCCGCCCCCATGCCATTTTCTACTTGGGAAATGTTACATCCGCCCCTGGAACTCTGCCGCTCCTCATGTCGACAAGACGCGCCGTCAAAGTGTCTCAAATGGCACAGTTTTTCGTAGGGAGGCGAGGAGGCGAGCGTTTTCCATGCCAGCAGAGTGACAGCGAGCGTTTGAGGAGAAAAACAAGTACCATGCGTTGAAAGAAAAAGCGCACACACACAAGCGCGCACAAACGCCGTGTATATTCGGCCGCCGCTCGAGATGTGCCTAGACCTACATCACTGCTGAAGGCTTAATAGCACCGCCATACCACAGAGAGAGAGAGAGAGCCCCGAAATAGACCGTCTGCTGTGTACCAGCGGAGATCAGCACCACGCATCCAAAACGAAAACCCAACGAAAACCCACACAGTCAGTCAAACATCAGTCAGAGACGCAGCCAGGCCCGCGCAGACACCGACCGACCGACCCGACCGACCGCAGCCAGGCAAGCAGACAGCAGGCCCTTTGCCCGGGCAAAAGAATCACGAGAGCATTGCCGATCGCTCTTAAAGGGGAACTCCACCCATTTTCAACATTCTAATATGTCATTAGTATACCCTAGAGGTGCTGGGTGGACATGATAAAAAAGTTCCCCCATTCTGTGTTCCCCAAGAAATGGAGGTCTGAAGAAAATCATTAACATGGTGAAACATCTTGATGACATCATCAAGATGTATTTTCACCATGTTAATGGATTTCTTTAGACGCTTCTTTCTTCTGAGAGCGTACAAATGGAACCAATGAACCCGTTCACCTGTACACTCTCAGAAAAAATAAAAATGGCTGGAATTCCCCTTTAAGGCACTGTTTGCCAAGAAGTGGTCTCGGACGAGGGACCTCTGCATGCGAGTAATGTCTCAAGGGCCAAATTAAATTACACGGCAGGCCAAATTTGGCCCGCGGGCCAGAGTTTGACACCCATGATCTGAGCTGTAACCCAATCCCTCCTCCTTATGGGGATTGATCAAACTCTCCTTTCCCTCCCCCAATGATCCAATCAATGATCCCTTAACGACGACGAACGTGTGCACGTTGGGGCCGGTGTGGTTGAGTAGCTACAGGTACTGTTGACTTCATCACAACAACAGGCTCCGTGTTTGGCTCTGTCTACCTTGTCGTCGCGGCGGTGGTGTTTCTGTCTGTTTACTCAGCTCCGCCAGCCAGCTCTAGCCACTTCCTCCTCCTGGCCCTGACCCCGGGCGACCTGCCGCGTCATGCGTCAGTGAAACTCCAGCGGCCACAGATAAGCGGCACAAAAACCAACCCTCCTGTAGGCTCTGGGGCGTTTTTGCCATCAGGCAGACTAGGCAGTTGCGTGGGGCACCAATGAGGGGAGGGTGAGGGGGGGCACCGGGGCAACCACCAGACATGCTTTAAAAAGGATCCCAGGCTAATAAGCCACATACAGTATACTTGTCCTCTATAACTGGAATTGAACATTTAAAAACACATATAATAATGTTCTTTAGTTTAGAAATAGTTCATATTTTTATCGCTTGCGGGGGGGAGCCCTTTAGGTATGACGTCACAGGAGATTTTCCCTTTACAGGTCCATTTGGTAAGGGGGGCTCCAGGGAATATCATGCCTGGAGCTCCAGATTGCTTAGAAACACCACCGCCTGCCTGTGTACAGCCCGGCCGCTCCTCGGAGCGAGAGTCAACGGTCTGCACCGCTTTCGACACACGAGTCACGCCGATCCGGAGGGCACGGATATAACCTCCGTGCGATCGCGCAGGGATGATGATCGCGTGAGGAACATATCACCAGAAAATTGGCTTAAAACTCTAGAAGAAGAACCAGACGATCGTCTCGATTACATCTCGTGCCTAGTTTTTATGTTGGGAGGTTAATTTAAGTACCCGAGTTGTACTGAAAATAGCAGATCTTCAAGTCTATGCATGTGCCGCGCTGCCTGGGATACATAGTGCGTCGGCTATTTTTAGTTTGCGTGACACCCCCGCTTCCCTCTGCCCACGCAGAGAGGTGGTATTTGGGTATGTAACCCCCCCCCCCCCCCGTTCCCCCACTTTTCCCCCAGGGGATCGAGCCTATGTAATTATATTAAGTAAATGTGTGTCCTATACTAGCCTACATGCCATCATTAGAGGTCCTGCACCCCCCCCCCCCCCATCTCTCTCTCGCGGCTGCGGAGCTGTGGAGCAACGGAGGGCTCTTATTTTCAGGGCGTCTCCTGTGGCTTGGTGCTCAGCTGGGTTAGGGTCTGACTGGAGACTCCCTGCCAACCACAGCTGTTCCCCTCAGGGCTCACGCGCCCAGCGTCGGGTTACAACATGTTTACCTTCTCCCACCACTTCTGCTTTTTATTTTTTTCCCCACCCCCCTCTCTCTCTCTCGCTCTCTCTTTTCTTTTTTTCTGAGCATAATAGTGTGTGTGTGTGTGTGTGTGCTGCTGTGCGCGCTGAGCACGCCTTGAAAGCGAACGTGCACGACACCAAGTCCCTCGAACCAACTCACACAGGCTTGGGATTCGCGCCGTTTCATGCTGGCCGGCCGGCATGGCCCTGAAACGTGCCGCGCTTTGTTTCTTTTCTGCAGCACGTCATGCACAACATAAATAGCCGATCTACAAGCATTTAGCGAGGCACCAAGCGCCGCCGTACGGGCTTGCAGATCTCCCATTTCATCGGAAAAATTGTGAATATGTAACAGAAATCTTTCAAAGGTATCAATTTCAATATGACAGAGAATGTTTTTTAACTCATATCTTCGTTTCTGGAGGGGAAAAGATTTTCAGAAGGGGGTCTAGAGCCGAATACAGGTAAATCTAGGGGGTTCTTGACATGAAAAGGGTTGAGCATCACTGACAGAGAAACATGTTTTTAAGCAAACGTCTTTTTTTTTAGTATTGGCCTCTGCCCTGAATGCGTTAACATTGTGTCGCAGTGAGGGTATGACCCTCTCCGGACCCCCACTGGACTTCCTGGTCATTCCTGACCACTGCGAAGGTGTGCTGCATACCCATGCATACACCCCCCCCCCCTCCTCCCCCCAACAACAACAACTCAAAGAGGAAACCGGGAGGAAGAGAGAGAGAAAGAGAAGAGAAATAAACAGGAAGAGGAGGCAGGGGGGGAAGGACTGAGGGCTTGGCAACAACGGCTGGGTGGGGGAGGGCGGTCAGACAAGGGAGGCTAATGCACTGTATGTATGTACACAGCAGCACCGGCCACCAAACAAAATGGAGAGCTGATGAACACGGAATCCACCATCAGGGTCGTGAGGTCGGATCAAAAGTGGACTCAAGAATGAGAGTCGGTGTTACCAGTGTTGTAGTGGGACTTTTAGAAGTGGGGGGATGCCTCTTAAAGGGGAAATCCACCCATTTTATTTTTTTTTTTTTTTAACATGGTGTGTTCTAGGAAACACGGGATTGGGGGGACTTTTTTTTACCATGTCCACACAACATCTCTAAGGTGTACTAATGACATAGTAAAGTATTGAAAATGAGTGGAATTCCCCTTTAAGACACGTGCATCCACACTTCCATTTGCATGCGCATTTGCGTGCATCTGCGCAACACACACAGACACGCTATCATATTGAGAAAGATTTGTTTACAATGCCTAATTGTATCCATGAAAGTAAATGAGAAGACAAAAAAAACAAAGGCCTACTTTTGCCCCCCAAAATATTTTAGATGTGAGAAGTGGAGGGATGCCGTCCCCCCTGCGTCCCCCCTCCACTACACCCCTGGGTGTTACGGCCCCATGAAAAGCACATGTGTGTGCGTGCGAGCATGGCCTGCTTGTGCCTGTGTGTGTTTTCCCTCACCATTTGCAGGTGTTGCCGGTGGAACTGGTCTCCGATCAGCTGGAGCTTCTGGCCGATGAGGGCCTCCACGCTGCGCGCCGCCGGCTGCTGCCGCAGCCGCTGCTCCATGCCCTCCTCCTCCTCCTCTCCTCTTCCTCCTCCTCCTCGCTCCTCCTCCTCCTCGCTCCCTGGCCGATGTGCGTCCTCCTGGCCTCCGGCGAGTTCAAAGTGTGCCGGGAAGTGCAATCGAAAGCCTGCGTTGCCTGGGAAGAGTGTTATTATTATTATTACCTTCTAATAACGAACTGAACCAAAACACCAGATTTTCTCGGCTTTTGCATGGCACGGAAAAATGGCAGACGTCACGCACGAAGATCCTGAGGTGTTGTGCAATGCGATCTTGTAAAAACTCTCCCACTTCCGACATGTTTGACTGACATAAGCGAGTACAGATTTTTGCAGAAGCGCTCCGTGAGAACGGGCTCCCCTGCTGCTCACGGTTTACGTAATCACTGCCTTAATTTTATAGTCAAACCCCGAGCCAGCAAGCAACGTGAAAGTCTCGTGCGGATCGAAGTTTGTTAGTGAGATCAGCAGAGAGCAGAGAGAGCTGCTCTCTTTGGAACACTGACCTAGTTTTCCTGACGTCACCCTGCATTATATGGCTCAACCGTCACTACCAGCCGGTTCTCTCTCTCTCTCTCTCTCTCTGTCTCTCTTTCTCTCTCTTCTCTCTTACTCTCTGTCACTGTCTTTGCTCAGGTGTGTGCCGCTACCGTTCGCAGCACGTCTTTCCACGACTCCACACCTCGCCAGCCTGGCGCCACCTGAATGGCAAAGCAGCTGGGTACACTCCACGCCGGGCCATAAAAGCCGCCGTGGCCCGGGACGATCGGGCGCCGCGGGCGTGAGAAAGGCACATGTGCGCGGCGACGTTGCTTTTCTCCAGGCACGGCCGGCCGCCTCTCCCGACATCGGGTTTCGGTGCTTATTTTTATAGCACTTGGTTGCGATGACCCGCGGGGACAATAACGGCTATGCAAGTATGCGTGCATTAGTCACCTGAATGTCCACACAGGTATCAATAAAAGGTTTATCTTTACGATGTGTTCTATTTATTTATCGCGATGCAAGGCCATTGGAGATCTCTGACGACTGCAACTCCTAAATGCAAAGTAATGGCTAGGATGGTAGCATGAATTTTTTACATGTTTTGCTCTCCATTTCCACCAAATGACATTTGGGAGACTATCCTCAGTCCCTAGTTGAGCACTTGTGAGTCGAAGTGTGCAAGTGCATCACTCTCCCTCTGTGTGTGTGTGTGTGTGTGTGTGTGTGTGTGTGTGTGTGTGTGTGTGTGTGTGTGTGTGTGTGTGTGTGTGTGTGTGTGTGTGTGTGCTGTTCAATCTCACCGTAGAAGAGTGGTCTGGGCTCTTCTGCAACTCCACAGGGCAGCATGCCGTAGGGCAGTCCGAAGGCAGGGCCGGGGGTCTGCGTTCCCCGTTCTTCGTATTTTATCTCCCTGAAGGTGGTGCGCCAGCAGTAGGGGTCCGGCTCAAACACATCATCCTCCTCATCGTCCATACGGGGGGCGTGGCGAGACGGTCTGCCTTTTACCCCAGAGAGAGAGAGAGAGAGAGAGAGAGGGGAGAGAGAATGTTAATGCTTATTGACGAATCAACCCTCTAGAACAGTGGTTTTCAACCGGTGGACGGGGGACCATGAGTGGTTCTTGAGAGAGTTCCAGGTGTTACCCAGCTAAACGATGGAAAGTTGGTAACCAGGTGAAACTCTTTGAGAGCGTACAAACGTTTGGTTTCATTTTACACTCTCAAGAGTTAAAATATTCATCGTCTGAATTAGCCCAAGTCTACATGACTAGAGAATGTAGAAGATTAATGGTCATTTTGATCTGTATGTTTGACTGTTTTGTTTCCCAAATCCAGGCTGGAATTGTGGACAAAAACAAGTATTTAGTTTTGACGTCTGTTGGGCTAAAATCTCATCAAATGGTGGTCCGTGGCTCAAATTCAGAATAAATAGTGGGTCCTGGCATCAAAACGGTTGAAAATCACTGCTCTAGAATATTCAAACTGTTCAATGGTAACTCTCAACACTTTGCATCACAATGCATTTTGAAACCTCAGCGATTGCAGTTAGATCATATGTCTCCGAGATTCGTCGCACAACAAGGTAAACACGTAAGCTCTTTAGGGGGTTGAAATGTGAGTGTTTTGGTCGTTGTTTCGGTCTTCCCAGCAGCGCAGAAGTCCGGCAGAGATGGAGAGATTCCTCCCTGCGCACGGGAATGGGTAACAATAATAATAATACACACTCGTCCACCACAGCCTCCCCCAGACTCCCGCGGGGACGTCTAGGGATGCGCGGGCGTGTATACCGCACGATACCGCGACCAGATGACCTCATGACGACGCGGTATACAAAAACCCACACCTCTAAACACCAGTTTTGCTATCAGGCGTTTCTGGGCTAACAGCAGTGGCGGGAGCGAGAAGGAGCGAGAGAGGGGTTGGCCTCCATTTGTGGCCGAGGAGCTCGGCGCTGATTTAGACAAATGGGCCCCAAGTTCATCGCAGTGATGAAACCACACAATTGGCTGCGGTTGGTGGAAGACTCGGGCTGAGCTAAATTTACCTAAATGGGGGGTTTGGCGGGACGATGGGCTGAATGAGAGGTGGTATCCATCCTCCGCAAGCTAGCCAGCCTTGTGGCTTAAAAGCCTGGCTGTTTAGTGCTTTAACATGCCCCCGCCCCCCTCCTTCTCCTCCAAGATACCATTACTCATGAACGCCGATAGAATAGCATCTTGTTTCTTGTGCGCGACGTGACAAACACTCTAGCGGGCAACGCTTGTCTTACATGCCAACAATTTGAACAGAAATAGCTCAAATGTGTAATGGAAAAACGCGTTTGTTTACAATTTTCCAAAGCACTTTCCACTGCACAATATGCAGCACGAGATTCATAGAAGCAGGTCTCTCTCTCTCTCTCTCTCTCTCTGTCTCCAGGGTCAACCCGCCAGAGGTGGAAAAAGTACAAAAATATATTACTTAAGTAAAAGTACAGATTTTCCACTTGAAAGTTACTTAAGTAAAAGTACAAAGTGCCCATTAAGACAATTACTTAAGTAAAAGTACAAAAGTACCTCAAATTAAATGTACTTAAGTATCAAAAGTACAGGGTGTTAAAATGTACTTAAGTACAAAAGTACAAAAGTACAAGTAAAAAGTACAAGATGCTTTTTCCTACAAAAAGGCCTGTCAAAAGTGTCTTAAATTATTTAAATGTTGCAATATAGAAATAGTGTACACCACTACACCAATGGCATTAAATTACAGAACCCCTACAGAATATGCATAAAACCCCATATACCCAGAAGTGAGGGGCGCGCTTATCATCATACAACATGATATTTAGAGCCATTTCTGTCCCCACTCCTTAATTTGTCTTTAATGTTCGCCTTCAAAATTTACATGTTACACTTCATACTCAAAACTGTGCTTTAAATATTTGGGTTATACTAATTGGCCATTCATCAATGGCATTTAATGTTTGTGTTGGGACAATGCTTGTGTTTACATACAGTCCAGTCAAATGCATATTAGTAGAGGTCCCTGAATTGGGAAAGCTATTGTTAAACAAAACAGACACCATAGGCCTATTAGCCTTTCACACCTCACCCACTCTACTCTTAGGACAAGCTGTGATTTTGTCACCCCCAAGATGTTGCCTATGTTCAGTGATAGGATGTTCTCTTTATAAATAATCGGTCATTTCAGTAGCAAGGACTTGAAATGCACATGGGGCTGCAGTAGGCTGTTCACTGGGCGAATGTTGATGACATTTTTAAAACACGTAGATGAAGAAAGCGGAAACAATTTTAACTACCCTCCGGTTCGACCTGCATTTTCATCAGAGACTCATATCATATGTAGAGTCACGACAACTCCATTCACTTCATGGTGCCAGTCCAATAGAGGCTCTTCTATATAGCCTGGCTACTTCCATTGAGAATAGGGACAACCGGGAATTATGTAATGCATTGGAGTCTATGGGTTGGCGCGAGTTTTCCCTGAATATCACAACTCTTCTACTAGATCAGGCCAGGGGTTTTCAACAGGTGGTCCGGGGACCACCAGTGGTCCTTGAGAGGGTTCCAGGTGGTCCCCAGGCTAAATGATGGAAAGTTGGCTAACCAGATGTAACTCTTGAGAGTGTAAAAATGAAACCAAATGGACCCTTGCGGGTCCATTTGGTTTCATTTTTACACTCTCAAGAGTTAAAATATTCATCATCTGAATTAGCACCACTTAAACAAGAGGTCTACACTGTTTTGTTTGCAATATCCAGCCTGTGTGAAAATGTAATCGAATGGTGGTCCGTGGCTCAAATGCTGAATAAATGGTGGTCCCTGATGTCAAAAAGGTTGAAAACCCCTGTAGCCTACTAGATGACTCCGTTTTTCGTCACAGCGCAGATCTAAGCCTGGAGATCGAGGATATAGTTTTTCGTGCAGTCCACGGCAGGACTTATCTTATTATTATATTGCCATCACCTGCGTGGGTCAGTCGTGTAACTTTCCCGAAACGATCTGTGTTTGTGTTCTACAACACAGAAAGCTGTGATGATGAGCTGGTCCAAAATGCCGACACACACACGTGTGTGAGTGCGAGCGAGAGAGAGAGGGAGAGAGAGAGACAGAGACAGAGACAGAGAGAGAGAGAGGCGGCGCAGCACGGACGCTTCTCTGTGTGGGTGTGGATGAACGAGGGAAGACGATGACTTTATAAACGGGATAAAGCCGGCATTTATCATATATTTTGCGCGGAAAATGTAGTGAGTAACGAAGGCTCTAATTTTAATGTAGCGGATAAAAAGTACGATTTTTTGCTCAAAAATGAAACGAAGTAAAAGTAAAAATTCACGGAAAGAAAAATATAAATAAAAGTACAAATTCTCAAAAAATGTACTTAAGTACAGTAGCGAAGTACTTGTACTTCGTTACTTTACACCACTGCAACCCGCGCACACCGAAGGGTCAAAGAGGTATCCAAACACTGGCCTGAAACTCAAGTAGCCTCACCAGCCTCCCTCTCAATTCCACCATTGAGTTGTAATGCGGGGTTAGGCTGCTACCACACGTCCGAAATGAGGGTCTACAGCAAAACGGTAATGACAGCCTTTGAGGATAAAGCCCTGAAAGCCATTCTCTCTCTCTCTCTCTCTCTCTCTCTCTCTCTCTCTCTCTCTCTCTCTCTCTCTCTCTCTCTCTCTCTCTCTCTCTCTCTCTCTCTCTCTCTCTCCCTCTCCACTGCCTTCTGTCAGCCTGCCAGCCACAACGGGGAGAAGGAGAAGAAGTTTTCTTTTTCTTTTTCTACCCCAACATAAGCAGATCGGCCCCCGTCCGTCCATGAGTCCATCGTCTCTCTCTTTACTAGTGCGTTCAGAGTCGCAGACCTCACGCCATCCTGTGTGCATTCACAATAAGCGCTGTGTGTAAAACCACATAATGCTTTGTTTTGACAAACACAAGGCAAGAACATGGAGAGAGAGAGAGAGAGAGAGAGAGAGAGAGAGAGAGAGAGAGAGAGAGAGAGAGAGAGAGAGAGAGAGAGAGAAGGAACAGGGGGGGGAAGGGGAGGCACACAACACTCAGATATTCTCCTTTGGTTGGATTGTGTTACTAATGTTTCACTGCTCCAGGGTTTCTACTTGCCCTGGGCCCCGGGCGGGTGGACAGCGGCGCCCCCTACAGGTCGCATGCACACTCACAGCAACAAGAGAGGAGACAGAGGAGAGAGAGAGAGAGTATAGAGGGGGAGAGTGAAGAGAGTGTGTCAGTCACTATTACACACTACTGTTTCTGTCTAAGCAGTTGGCATGGTGGTTTCCCTACATACAACACTTGCACACGACATGAAAGACGATTAGAGCATAAATAAATAAATAAATAAAATAACGGATAACGCAAATGACCTACATTTTTATAGGTAGTACTAAAACGAAAATTGATTGTTGCTCAGCACGAGCTCTGTGCTGTAGTGCAGCGCGGAGCGGTGAAGCACTCCTTTATTAATAGCGCAAGCAAATCAAATGACTCCACTTAAATCTTTAATTGGCTCAATTGGATCTACTTTTATTTTATAGCCTATCGTTCCCGGTCAAATTGAATCAATTGTTAATCGGCCGAACAGTTAACAAAATAATATTGACAGACCTTTTTGTTAAAGAAAGAAAAAAAGACGCATACGCTATTTACTATTCAAAACAAATAACGCAGTCGCAGTTACATACACACATGAGACATATATAGCCAGATTGACACGAAGTCACTTCTCGCAACGCACCGCGTTGTTGTTGTGGTGTAGATCAGTGGTTTTCAACCAGTGGTCAGAGTTTCAGGTGGTCCCCAGGCTAAATGATGGACAGTTGGTTAACCAGGTGTAACTCTTTGGGCGCGTAAACACTCTCAAGAGTTAAAATAGCCTATTCACCATCTGAATTAGCCTACAAAGTCTACACAACTAGAGGATGTAGAAGATTAATGGTCATTTTGATCTGTATGTTTGACTGTTCTGTTTCCCAAATCCAGCCTGGAATTGTGGACAAAGGCAAAATAATTCTTTTGGGGGTTTCTGGGGCTAAAATGTCATCAAATGGTGGTCCGTGGCTTAAATGCAGAAAAAAAATAGTGGGCCTTGGTATGAAAATGATTGGAAACCACTGCAGTACTATATAACCTATACTACTACATGTCATGGTGAAGCAAAGCACTACCTCAAACCTGCGGTCTGGTTTAGAGAGAGAGAGATCAGATCGAGCTGCACTGAACCGGCAAAAAAAAAACACCGGCAAGCATCTGCTGCTCCACGAATGATCATAACACACACACACGCACGCACGCACCCCGGCCGGTGCATTGTTGTTTATGTTGACACAGCTTACACAGCTCAGTGGGTGGAATAATGGATGGCATGATGCAGCACTGGCAACTCTTGGATCAGACCTGCTTGGCGACAACAGGTTGTTGTTGTTTGGGCAGGCCGATTCGCAACAATAGTACTGAGGTAGAATATGTAACCCTGCTTATTTTATTACTGTGTCATTAACGAGAAGAGGCTAAAACGGGATGTTTGAAACTCACCAGAAATAGGTCCTTAGATTGGTGTGTCTTATTAGAAGAAGAAGAAGAAAACGATCGGTCTCGAAATCCCCCTCCCCGGCAGATCAAGCCAATTTTAAGTCCGTGTGTATCACCTCCTCCGCGACAAGTTGGATTCTCTGTGTGAAACAAATGGCAACAGACTCATTTCGTTTTGCAAACGTCGGCAGGAAAGCGACTCCTCCTCCGGGGCGGAGCGCAGGGCGCGGGGAAACCAGCGGCTCTTAAAGACACAGGAGCCCCTGGCCGGTCCACGAAGCTGTGTTCAGGGTGACCTATATCTAAACTGTTTATTTGAGGGACATGATGAGGGATGTGTGGACATGATAAAAAAAAAAAAAAAAAACATGAGTGTTTCGCAGAAATGGAGGTCTGAAATAAATGGTGAAACACAACTTGATGATGTCATAAAGTTTTGTTTCACCATGTTCAGATTCACCATATGTTTTCTTTTAGGACCTTTTTCCCGAGAGTGTGCAAATGGAACCAAATGGATTTGGTTAAATGAACACATAATTCAGGATTTCAATTCAAATATAGCAAAAGTAGCAGATCTTCAAGCTCAAAATGCGCTGCACGATACTACACTGCTTTATGAGCTTGTTGACTGGCTATTTTTGATACAAGGCCTATGCCATGTGAATGCAATGTGGCCTACTGGAGTGAATGTGTAAATAGTGCAAAGTTGCAATACAATACAATAATGGAAGCCATAGTTCCTATGATAATAAAAATGCAAAATGTATTTTATTTTATTTAGTTTTATTTTAATCTGCCTAATGATGTTGGCATTTCATCATTGAAAACAGAAAACTCTCTGAGTCAGACTTTTAGCTTTATGCATGCTGCGTGTATGTTGCAACTTCAACAACAACTGATGTTATTATTGATTCTTTGCTTGACTAATAAAAGTCCTGTAACCGAAAATGGTATGGGTGCGGCTTCATCATGAAGCCAGTCACAATGTGAGAGGGACAGTGTCTCAATTTGTGGGATATGCTTCAAAATCATCTGAAATGAGGGCCTGTCTGTCCCACGCAGAGGGGGACCTTCTGGTCACCCTAAACACGCTTCGCCGTGTCGTAGCCGCGGCCAATCGCAGGCTTTGTTTTCATCCAGGCTCTGCGAACGCGTATTCAGACACGTGGCCGGGAAATTCCCAGTAGCACGGGATTGCGTTTACGGTAGGGTAGGCTGATGGGCTGTACTTACTACTAGTCTACTACTGTACTTAGATCATGTCATGTGCAGGTTTCTGTAAATCTCCAGGAAATCTCATTTGCAGTGGCGACACAATGACACATGCCTTATAGCTTTGGCCTGAGTGGAGAAATAGAGCTGAAATGGCATTGCTGTTAGGCCTATATGTTTTATGTGTGCCACATCTGGAAATATTATTTCAATGACACAAATATGTCCACTTTGCTTCCAGCATGTAGCCTAAGATAAGAATATATATATTCACAAGCTGCAATATGAGAGTCAAACTCAATCACATTGTGGTTCATCAGTGCAACTAGGCTTCTCAACAGAACATAAAAGGTAATTGATCACAAGATTAAGATCAAGTTTCAATCGCAGTCGTCAGGATGTTGACATGTTTTCAATTAAACATCGCTGATACAGTATAAGTAGTATTGTTTTCCAGGCTCTTGGATGAATATTGCAGGTTCTGGGGGTCTGGGGGAGCATCAGGGGTCCAACTGGACCCTTTTGCAAATTTTGGTCCATTTGTACATGCTCAGAATGGAATTAAAATCAGATTTTACAGTGCAGATTAGAGAGGGCGTCAGGGCACCCATAAAAATCAACACAAATGGATCCCATGCATTCTTGTGCAACTAATATGCGTATCAAACTGGGGGGGAGGACCCATCCATCATGACATTAAAAAGCTTGAGATTCACTGATCTATAATTGCGTGCTACACTGCTCTAGTTGTGGAGGTGCTGGTGCTGGTTGTAATGAAGCCCAGCACCCCGCCCCAGGGGGTCTATAACTGATCAATAAACAGTGGGACAGCTGGGGGTTGGAGGCTGATACTCTGCCGCTGCATTCTCTCACAGAGTGCTCTTAGTGTCACCCTGCCCCCAACGCACACGCCCCTTCCCCTGGCCCACTTACAGGGCTGCAGGGCGCTGTGACTTCAAAACAATATCACCATTATTTATAACTTTGACCCCCATTTCAAGACTGCGGAGTTATGTTTAATGCAGTGAAAAGAGCAGACTCGCGAGCTCACAATGCACTTGTCGACGGGCTTCTTCCACTGACTCCCCTATTATATCAATTTTATCCAAAATCCGAGTGAAAAAGCCATTATGCACCTATACAGGTGTGCCAGATAAAATAATTGGAAGAGTAGGAAGAGTCTGGAATCGTGTAGAATTTTATTTGAGCAGAAACATTTCTATCAGTCAAACCTTCACCAGACAGTCTCTATTTGTACAGGATATGATTCTATTAGCATTCAATTTGTGTGTGTGTGTGTGTGTGTGTGTGTGTGTGTGGGGGACAGGAGATCTCGGGCCGCCGCGAACTCGGACCGAGCAAAACTGGAGAGCCAGCGAAATCCAAAAGCGACCTCGCCCGCGGGCGCCCGGTTTCAAAAACGGGCGCCCGCTTTCACAAAAACGGGCGCCCGGTTTCACAAAAACGGGCGCCCGTTTCACAAAAACGGGCGCCCGTTTTCAAAAGCGGGCGCCCGTTTTCACAAACTAGGCTATGCCTAAACCTAACTCTAACCCTAAACTTAACCTCAGTAAACCTATGCCTAAACCTAACCTAACCCTAACCATAACCTTTTGAAAAGGGCGCCCGTTTGTAAAAACGGGCGCCCGCTTTTGAAAACGGGCGCCCGTTTTTGTGAAACCGGGCGCCCGTTTTTGTGAAAGCGGGCGCCCGATTTTGAAAACGGGCGCCCGCGGGCGAGGTCGCTTTTGGATTTCGCCCCTGCTGGAAAACTGCGGAGATCTCGGCTAGGTGGTGTGGAGAAGTCGGCTAGGTGGTGTGGAGAAGTCGGCTAGGTGGTGTGGAGAAGTCGGCTAGGTGGTGTGGAGAAGTCGGCTAGGTGGTGTGGAGAAGTCGGCCAGGGGTGTGGAGAAGTCGGCCCATTAGACATGCATAGGCACCTTTATCACTGCATATCATAGACATGCATAGGCACCATTATCACTGCATATCAACCATTATCAGGCCATATACCAACCATCATCAAGTCTTTTATGCTTGATATGTCTTGCTGTTGTGACAATAGACATGTATATAGGCACCATTATCACTGCATATCAACCATTATCAAGTCATGACAATAGACATGTATAGGCACCATTATCACTGCATATCAACCATTATCAAGACATATGCATGTTCAATAATACTGGTTTACTCTCAACTAGAGTTGAATAATTAAATGTTTTATCTTTACCAGAGTTGAATAAATACATATTTCACTCTTTACCAGAGTACTTTAAAGTTATTGAAGTAATTCATGTAAATCTATGCTTCAGATTGCAGTAATGTGGCTAAAAGGATACATTCTATGCTTTAGGATACAAAATGTTTGTTTTGACTATAGCAATGGCTAACAGGTTGACACATGCCTGAACTCCCAGAGTTGAATAAATACATATTTCACTCTTTACCAGAGTTAAAGTAATTAGACAATAACACATATTTAAAACAGTTTGAAACTTTGTGGATGTGTTCTTCCAAACTGCAGCAGGACTAGGGTTGAGGAAAGGAAACTGAACTTTAGACAAGAATAATGTAATAATCACTTTTATACACTTTGAGCTCCCAAGTATAATGTTACATTATACTTAAACATCTGAATTACGTAATTTTCATTTCCCAATTGTGGGAAACAGTACACAGCAAAAATTGGAGAGTTAAAATTTCAGGGTTACATATTTCAGAGTTGATTTCAACTCCCAAAGTGTATTTCAACACCTTTAGAGTTAAATTGGCTTCAGTGTTGGAGTTATTTCATAGAGTTGATCATGTCAGAGTTGTCTGGAGTTAATTTTACTTTAAAGTTATTGAAGCCATTAGCAAGCAATTTCACCTCGGGTCCAAGTGTGAACATACCCTCAGCAATTATCAGTCAATCACATCACTTTTGCTGGACCAGGGAAACAAAGCAGTCAATTCACTAGATCAACATGACAATTAATCTTCTACATTCTGTTGTAGCCTTAAAAAGTGCACAATAATAAGGATAATGATATACAAGGGCCTAAAACAGCTGACACTAGCTCACTAAGTAACTAACTATTCCACAGACATGGGCCGACCTCTCCACTCCCCCGGCCCGACCTCTCCACAGCCGCGGCCCGACCTCTCCACTCCCCCGGCCCGAGCTCTCCACAGCCGCGGCCCGACCTCTCCACTCCCCCGGCCCGAGCTCTCCACAGCCGCGGCCCGACCTCTCCACAGCCGCGGCCCGACCTCTCCACACGATTCGGGCCGACTTCGCGGCGGGCCGACTTCTCGTGCGACCGTGTGTGTGTGTGTGTGTGTGTGTGTGTGTGTGTGTGTGTGTGTGTGTGTGTGTGTGCATGCGTGCGTGCGTGCGTGCGTGCGTGCATGCGTGCACGCATGCGTGTGCGCGCGTGTGTGTGTGTTTTCCCGACCACAACATGTGATGTCAAGGTGATTTATATTATTATTTGGACAGACACTAGGTGCATGGTTTACCCTAGTAACTCTTGACATATTGCCCTGTCTCTCTCTCTTCATTCTGTGTCCATGTGATTATTTTTTACCTTGCTCATTGTCAGGTTGCTCTGGATAAGGGTGTCTGAAATGGTAAGCGTTATCTCACACCACTGAGCTGTGTGAGGAGAAGTCACGGCTCCCCGGTCCCTGTGTCCCACGCTGAATGGGCTGGACATGTGGGCCTGGACATGGTGGGCCAGACAGGGGCGGATGTATAGGCATGGGTATGGGGGGGGGGGGGGGGGGCAATGCCCCCCTAAATGCCAAGTCTGCCCCCCCAAACACGATGCCATGCAAAACAATCCAAGATATTTCAAATGAATGTGCTTATATTTAAAATGATTTGAAACACTACTACTGCTACTGACTAACTACAGCTGTGGCACCACTAAACCAACAGCATTTCATCATTGAAAACAGAAAACTCTCTGAGTCAGACATTCAGCTTTATGCATGCTGCGTGTCTGTTGCGACTTCAACAATTGTTTATTGATGCTTTACTTGACTAATAAAAGTCCTGTAACCGAAAATGGTATGGGTGCGACTTTGGTATGGGGCGATGAAGCCGCCCTCTTGCCCCTCCAACATGTTCTCTTGCCCCCCCAAATGGGACATGTTACATCCGCCCCTGGGTCCAGACCACCACCTGTAGCCTGTCCAAGGAGGCGGAGAAGCACTGTGGAAGAAGGATTGGCTTTCTCTCGGTCTCTCAGTATGATATTGGAAACCTGATCTCTCTCTCTCACAAGTGACTGTTGGGGGGGAAAAAGAGAGATGCTGAGAAGTGGAAGCACTGATACCTATTTCCTTTTGTTTCACAAGCGAAACAAAGAAGCGCCCAGGCGTGCGCAACTGTGCGCACACACACACACACACACGCACACGCACACGCACACACACACACACACACACACACACACACACACACACACACACACACACACACACACACACACACACACACGTGCACAGTGTTATTGTGGAGAAAAGAAAAGCCAAGATGTAATTACTAAAGGACAGGTTGGAATCCATCATGGAACAGGCCATTTGGATGACAGTATACAAGCCTTCATTCTTCCAGTTGTCATTGTGAGGAAATTGGAACTCTTGGAAGTGTGTATTTTATTAACAGTTTGCTAATAGTACAGTGCTACACTACACTTACACAATGACCCCAAAAGGATAACACAAAAAAGCCCTAAGCAAGGACCTGTTTCCGTTGTGGTCCTGTGTGTGATATTGCATCCACACTGTGAACCTTTATATGTTCTAAACGTGTCCTGACATGTTCAGGAAAAAAAAAATCATGTTCATTTCCTGAATAAGCTTACTGTCATCTTTGGTCTGAAATATGTTACACAACAATTTCCCCCAATAAGTCGGTTGTTATCCACGAGTAAATCCCAGATTGAAAATAGGTTGAAAAAAAAAAAAAAAAAAAAAAGAATATCAGAACGTTTCATCAATTAATAACAACTATCAAAACCAACATTACCTCAAATAAAAAAAATAACGGTCTTTCATAAATGTAGATCTGATTCTTTCACTCACTGGGAACCACACTGTGTTATAAGACCTGTTCTCCTAATTCCATTAGAAATGTCAGCCTTTAGGTAAAATCAGCTGCATGTCATCTTGAACTCCAAGTAGGGACGAGAGTTCACGCTGGGTTTGCTGGCTGGCTGGGAGCCAAATCAACAGGCACGTAGCCCTGGCTACAACCGCCTGACCATTAATATTTATCTCTTCAGTCTCAGGTGGTGGAAAAACACACAGACCAAAAATATCTTTACATCTATGGCTGGAATCAAGGTTTCGGCTACTTTTATTTTCAGTTTAGTGTGTGTGTGTGTGCGTGTGCGTGTGTGTGTGTGTGTGTGTGTGTGTGTGTGTGTGAGTGTTTGTTACCAACGCTAACAGCAGATGGAAACAAACTGCACACAGATAACATTCAAGAGAATGTACTTGTCACATGTTAATACAAGTAGGCAGACACTGTGCTAACAATGTCCAACACAGCCTATACAAGGCAATAACAAAAGCAACCTAGTAAAACGTCATGATGTTTATAATATAGACATTATAGACAGTAATAAGGTATATAACCGGGGGCGGTTGCGGGTCATGAAAGAATAAGGTCACGGATACAAACAGCCGTGTGTTGAAGCATAGGTCCTTTAATTCCTTTGTCCTTTTATAAGAGGTTTCTTTCAGGTTAATGTTTCATTTAAAGCACATTGTTGAAATGTGCTATATACAATTAAGCGTTGCCGAGGTGTTTGTGCATGTTATTGGGTATAGGTTTACATGCATGTTAATGGGTATAGGTGTACTCGGCGTGTTTATCGTTAGGCGTACGTGCGCGCCGAGGAGTAGCATGCGATTGCGTGTTGACGGCCAGGTACCGCATGCGAGTGTTGATGACTTTCTCTGTTGGCCTCCTGTCTGTGACGAGAAATAGGAGATGGCGGTGTCTGAGGTCGCACTCTGATTACTTGTCCCCTCGCGGGGTCAAATGACTCTTAAATGTGTTGTTTACACTTCTGCTTACTCGGTTTTGGGCTTGCAACCAACTAGGGTGAACCCCCGTAGTACGGATTGCACAAAGTTGTAGTCATTGGATTCCTGGACGTGGTGTGTGTGGCTTACGTGATCGCTTCATCAATCACACGTGTGACTGGAGGAACTTTCCACGCCAAACACTCAACGAGACGCTCTTTCTCTGTAATATCAACAGCGCGTTCCTCGTCAATTAATTAGTACCGATTCGTTAGCTAGTGGTTTAGGTGGACACTTTTACGATGTCAGATTCGGCCCATGTCACTGGGCACGATGAAACAGTCGGTAGTGCTGTTGCCTCACAGCTAAAAGGTCCTGGGTTAGATTCCCGCTGGGGACGTTGTGGCTGTGGCGCCTGATGGAGGGGACAGGAACTGGTTGGAATGGAATAACATGTTTCCTCCACATGCTATAGAACATCCAACCAGGGAATCTCTCTGTCAGGTGAAAAGAAGCACATTGGACTCCTCATGCATTGAAGGAAGCATGAACGTCCCTATTTAGCTCCCTGGTTGGCACAGAGAGTGTAGCGTCCTATACACTGTATGGGTAAAAAGGGTTTGTTGGGATAGCATTTTTAGAGTGAAAAAAACTATTGTCAACTATTGTCATGTTCAGTGTCCAGGTTAGCCTGGATCCAAACCCATCGACACAGCCCACACTCTTAGTGCACTGCATCTCTTGGTCTGGCCTTCTATTGTCATCGTATAATTTACTTTGGTACCAAGATGAGATGAGAGTTGGAGTTGGGGGTTGTTCTATGAACATATGCAGCTGATTGGCCAGAAGCACCATCTCTCCAGAGCTTCAAACAACAGTTAAACACGATGTGTATCAATGTGGCTTTTAAATCGACCTATGATAATTTGTTTCTTTAAAGGCAATGGTGGGTTTTATAAACATCATCATCCGACATATTTTTCTGCTTTTGTTCACATGCTAGTAATGCTTGTTGATTGTGTTTGTTTGGTTAGCAAATGGCTTAGCCTATTGGCCACATGATTGACAACAGCCTCTGTTCGGTTGGTATGAACCAAACCCCTCTTTTGTTGGATAGAGTAGTCACTTTAGAATGGCATGCTTTTGGGTTCCAATCCCAGCCAGGCACCGCCAAACCCACGTATGAATACAATATATTTCGTAACCTAGTCCAGTAGGTCCTGTGATCTGGTTTAGGTGTGGTGCTTCACCCCAGCAATCCATCTGAGTCATTGTACAGTTGAAGAGATGGTTGCTCAGCTCTTTCAAAGAATAAAGACACTCCAAGCTACTTAACTCATGTTAATCCTCATAAACCTAGGCACCTTTTTGGGGATTTTTTTTTTTTTGGAACCACACAGGAAATCGATATGTTTAAATTCATGGTTGAGATATTAAGGGGTATAATTTATGCCGTGGAACAAAAGCTTGAACTCTTATGTTAACCACATGCCTTATGCTCTGCTTAAATCCCAAACTCTATGGTAAACTACATGCACACGAAGTGTTTCATAATAGCACACAGGCACAAATCAGTCCAAGTGTTGATTCACAGCTCGGAGAAAGGTGATATTGCCTGAGTCTTTCTTTTCTTTTTTTTGTTTAATAGCTCCTGCATCATTCAGGAGGGTCCTCTCAGGTTTCAGTCTGGCTGGAGTCCTAGAACCGGACCGACAAACACTGGATAATTATCCGGGGTGGTGTAACTACAAATTGCCGGGATTGGATCTTGAAAAGACTTGCTGAAGCATGTCTACCATGCTCTGGCAGAGAGTTCTTCTCAGGCCAGCAGCTAAACTCTCACTCCAGTCTAGTCTATTTGACCACCTCATGTATACAAACACACACTCAGTAGTATTCACATGGATAGTGAACCGCTTCTGGGCTGCAGGTACGGCGTTTCACACCCGGACGCCACTTTCAATGTGGTATCCCTGTTTTTGGCATTTGTATGAGACATGAGTCCAATCCCAAAATACGGGGCTGATATTTTTGCTTTAATTCACCCCATAGCATGCCGCTGAGTCATTAGGTGTCTCTGAAGAGCTCTGAAGTTTTTATCGTTTACAGTACACTCTATCAAACTGTGCCTGTATGTGTCTTACTTCTAATAGGACCACATACAGCTACTGTGAACAGTCTTAAATAATGGTCAATGCTCTAAAAGGTCCTTTTTATCATCATATATGATGCAGGGGATATAATATGTATTTTATTTTAGTCCCACCCACAAATATAATTAATTATTATGTGGTAAAACAAAGTATTAATTTGACGATGTGCTATACCGATACTATGACCATCAACCAGTCTTCAACTATTAATATAATTCTCCATGTTTTCATGAGACACTTCAAACAATCAAATCAAAGACATCTCAACATCATGTCCCACCTGCGTATTACTCAGAGATACATCACAATATGGAAATCAGATATACCCTCGGGAATGGTGTGTCATTTGGACTTTTAACATTCATTAAGCCCAATAGGTATCTAAAACATGGTTGCTTACACTTACATGCTGGTACTTTCTTTGAAGCCCACGTTTGTTTTCTTTGTACTTATGCACTCATGACTTATTTACCCAGTTGTTTGTTTACTCGGGTTCCCGATGTTTACTCTGGATAAGAGCTGCGTTAATTGAATTTGTAAATGGCTGATGTCTTTGATGTCCTTGGAATGATTCTAACATTTCATCCTTATTGGCATGCTGCGTGCACAGTTCCCGCTGTGACCTAATCAGTGGCTTATAAGAAGTAAGAGCCGCTTCCAGCTGTAGTATAAAGTGCACGTCTGTGTGTATTTTCTCTCTTGCGCTCCTGCGGCATGGCAGTAATAACAAGGACAGGTGGCCTGCATGCGTGGACAGACCAAAGTCATATTTGATGTCCAACATCAAACTACTTAGACTCGGAGGGGGACCGCGTGACATCATGATGACTCTAAGCTGATAACCCGGCAACAAACCTGCAGTTGTTGTGTGGATAAAGGATTAACATCCCCTTCTTTGCTTGTGCTGCTCTTTGAACCAGAAAACGCTCAAAAACCAAAGGATCGGCGGGGCTTGAAAGAACCGACTTGCTGAGAAGGCACAAAACTTAGGGGGCACCTCCTCACATCAAAGAGTTGAGTCACTTGAGGCGAGACTCATGAAACTCTCTCTCTCTCTCTCCCTCTCTGTGTCTCGGCCTGTCTCACTCTCCCTCCGTCTGTCTTTGTCTCCGACACCCGTCGCCGGCTGCGGCTCGTCTGGGTGTCCATGCCGTTTCGTGTTCTAGTGCAGGTGATGCCGGGGAGGCGCGTGATTTCTTTCCTTTTGTGCGCGCTGTTGACCGTGTCTGTCTGGGCGTATCAGGTAAGGTCCCCTGTCTGCTTCCTACATTGTTTGGGGGGGATAATAAGGTGTGATTAAATATGAATGCTAAGTGTTTGGTGGCTGGGGCCCAAAAAGCTGAAACCGGATCCGGCAGGAGCCCACAGGCGGCATAATTAGTAGCTGATGAGAGATGCCATCAATGGCTTGCCTTTCCAACCCTAAGCGCCGCCAGGCCTCTCTCAGCTGGACCTCCGTGCACGCAGACCTCCTTTTAAGCCGACCACAGTTAATTAAGTCCCAAATAAACAAACCCTGATACGATTACGCCGTCTGCCGCTGTTTTCGGCCTCAAAGCTGCACGCTTGTTCAGCAAGCGGCCGTATCTTAACTTTTCTTTCCTACTTCGCCGCCCAGCCGTGATTAAATATTAAGCCCTTTTGTTGGTCTTATTTGATCCACAAAACTCCTCTGGGGGTGGGGGGATTTTCATGCCCGAAAGTGTGGTGAAAAACCCAAAGTTGAAGACAATATCAGTGTTTCAAAGCGTCGGAGGGGCCAGTGTGAATGCTTTTAATGTTGGGAGGTAGGTGGTGGAGGGGTGGAAGCCCTTCATGTGTGCTGGAAGCCCTGTGTTTGGGTTTGAGGCCTCTTTGTGTTGTCATAACCCCGGTGTGAGATTGACTCATTCACAGAGAGAGAGAGAGAGAGAGAGGCCTACATGCTGTTCATCCTCTCCTCCGCTGCTGCGTCGTCTTCTCTCGCTTCAGAGAGAGAGGCCAGGAGTGAAAGAGAGAGGGAGAGAAGGAGGAAGAAAGAGAGAGAGAGTCATGTCCACAGCTGTTTGGACATGCCCGCTTTGAGGTGCCGTCTCTTTAATGTGTGCGGTAGATCAAATAGGGTGTCTTTGTGAAGGCCGGGTGACCGGTCAGCTCTCACACACAGTTATCCACCTTGTGTGTGTGTGTGTGTGTGTGTGTGTGTGTGTGTGTGTGTGTGTGTGTGTGTGTGTGTGTGTGTGTGTGGGTGTGTGTGGGTGGGTGTGGGTGAGTATTATTGCCTTTGCCACACTCGCGTATAAAGCCCCTCCGACACGAAAGGGCAAAAAACATCTCCACACCCCCACGCGTCGATCTCATTAAATGATGCCTGCGGTCTTTCAAGAGCACTCCGCCTGGCAGGTAGCCGCCAGTGGCCCCAAATTATCAAGTAGCCCCCTCATTGAACTGTCTGCATCGCCACGCTGCTGCTGCTGCTGCTGCTGCTTCGATTGATTCTGCTCACCTCGGCATGAAAGCACCACCTGAATCCTGAGTGTTGGCTGGACTGGCCGCCGCGGCTGTCCTACTTTCAATGTGTCACGCAGAGATTCCATGCTGTACTGCTGCTCGCAGTAAAGTTCAGCCAGTGTGCGTGTGTGTGTGTGTGTGTGTGTGTGTGTGTGTGTGTGTGTGTGTGTGTGCGTGTGTGTGTGTGTGAGTGTGTGCGCGTGCATGCACGGGTGGAACGGTGAGACATGCCACAAGATGTAAGATCGTGTTGTTTTTCCTCTTCGCCCACCAGAGAAGCGTTCCGTAACAACCTCGCGAAAATAAGCAACCGAGCGATGTCTTCAAACATGGCGGCTCATGCGGCGATCTTTCAGCTTTCATATAACGCTGCAGCTTGAGTCCACGCTAAGGCGGAGAAAATTGGCTGATATCACACCGCGGTGCTACAATGTTGACACTCTCTGTCTCCCTGTCTGTCCGATAGATTACTTCAAAATCAAAGCATTTGAAGGGGTTATGGCCAAAATACATTTCAGATCTTGTGCTATCTAATCTTGTTGTGAACCATCCAGTCCTCTCAGGTCATCTAAGTTCTGACCCCAGAGTAAAAACCAAACATGTAACTCTCAGAAGATTCTTTTCTGTTCTGTTGACTTTTAAATACTTTTGAATTGAATTTGATTGAATTTATGATTTATGCCTTAATGCTCCATTTTGTGTAAAGAACTTGGATGGCCTTGTCGAAATACGCCACTACTGCAGTACGCCATGCCGTCATGCAAATCGCCATGCCGTCATTGCCGCGCCTTGCTTAAAGCCATCAATCACTCGTCTGATTGCAACGGTCGCCTAACTGGATTCCTGAAGAATGAATAGAGTGATGACAGTCTGAATGCAAACACTATCTCAATTAAAACACCCATGAAAACAAACATGAATAAATCCTTCTTAGCACTGATGCATTTTGCCAGCGGCGCTAAACAATTGGATTGTCACGGAGCTTAACATCACTCAGGTCATTTGCATGACTGACATACATTGGGGAAATGGTTTACGGTAACATTGCAACCACGGATGCTTCAGTCATCCTCGGATAATAGTGAAAACATACAGTAGGAAGGGGGGGGAGTACTTTCGGTAAGCGTCTGAGACGATGAGCTCACTGCTAAATTGCGGTAATCCCAGAATATAAAATTTGGGTAAAAAAAAAAGAGGAATAAAAAAGGGCACAATAGATGTTTCAGTAAGCCCCTTCCCAAACTGCCATGGTCCAATCACAGCTAAGTGATGGACAAACCTTTTTGTGCTTTGTGCTTTTTGTGCAAAATCAGCCTTTCATCATACTGCATTGGTGCTTTAATGGATATTGCTCTCAAGAATGTTTAATTTTGGCCTCATAATGTCATCAGTGCACCCTGCTTAGTATAATTACTATTCTTTTTCAGCCTTCAAATTTGCATTTCCACTTTGTTTACAATGTCCACCACTGTTGATTTTCCGAGCTGGCATGGGATGAATGAGCGAACCTGGGAAGTGTCCAACACATGGTTGGACACTGGTGAGAGGGCAGTGCTATAACAGCAAGGTCTATTACAATGCTTCTCTGATGCTGGAGATTTTTTGCCATCATGTGTGAAGCAAAAGACTGGTTTAATTTTTCTACACAAGAGAGTGGTTTTGTGTGGGTCACTGGAATAATTGACTGATTCACTCTTGAGAGTCACTCTTGAGAGTACTGGGTTCAATGTATAGCAGGGGTTTTCAACAGGTGGTCCGGGGACCACCAGTGGTCCTTGAGAGGGTTCTAGGTGGTCCCCAGGCTAAATGAAGGAAAGTTGGTTAACCAGATGTAACTCTTGAGAATGTAAAAATGAAACCAAATGGACCCTTGCAGGTCCATTTGGTTTCATTTTCACACTCTCAAGAGTTAAAATATCCATCATTTGGAGCACTATTTAATTAAGAAGTCTACACTGTTTTGTTTGCAAAATCCAGCCTGGAATTGTAAACGAATTCTTTAGGTTTAGGTCTTTTGACGTGAAAATGTAATCAAATGGTCGTCTGTGGCTCAAATGCCAAATAAATGGTGTCAAAAAGGTTGAAAACCCCTGATGTATAGGAACAGTGACTGTGGCAACAAAAGCCTTTGTATGGAGAGGTCAATTATACCTGGGTCACGTGCACCCAGATCGGTGATGTATGTTTACCAGACAGAAGTGAAAAGCTTTGCCCTTTGCGCCCAATGCTCTCAGTTACCAGACCAGATCAGGTATCGTTGCTTAATAACAACTCTGGTGCCCCTTATCTCCATTTCCCATTTTCTGAAAGAGTCTGGAGGTCGCCGTCAGACACAAATCACCGTCCAGCTCTCTCCATCCATCACGATGCCTGCTGCATTATTCACTGCATTTCACCTGAGAGGACCTGCATAGGGGGCTGACGGACAGACAGACTGTCTCCTCGTATTGAGAACTACATCGGGTGAACTAAGGTAAGTAACAGCAAATCAGCGAAAAAAACAAACAAACAAACAAACCACAGCAAGTTGGTCATCCTTTCTAACTGATTTCTTTGATTTCTTTTGATATCCCAAATGTTACAACGTTATTCAGTTATTACGTCTGTCTTCTTGTATAATGGCCCCCTTTTTGGAGTATTTTGTTTTGTTTTTGTACATGATGTGATTTTGAGATTACTATGAAAACCTATGATGTTGACACTCTGTCAGCCACACCACCATATATGGCCGTCAGTGTCCCTCACAACTCGTGACACACTCCATATAGGCTGTCTCAATGTACGAAATCAAGCCCTGTCTAGCCATATACTGACTGGAAGACTGGATCCTCACCTAGATCTGCATACTACGAAGCTCTTAGATCTTCATATGGAGCTGACCTGTTCTGAGATTTTGGACCAGTTGAGAACTCTAGTTTTTGCCGGCAGCCGGAAAAAACCTCATCAAACCCTGATCTCATCAAATCCTGTACACTCCAGACACACTCCATATATGGCCAGTGCAGAATTAATTCCATATGTTGATCGAAACACGGGATGCTTCTTGCCCCCAGGGCATCTTCATTGGTGATACTGTATGTGTTTACCATCTATTTTCATACCCAGTCACACAGAAGTTAAATTCTTTCAAATCATAGAAGCTCTTATTCATTGCCAAATGTAAAGAAAACTTAAGTAAAAGAATAAAAACAGCATCTTCAGACTGCAGGTTATCTAAGTTAGAAAAGAAAACAAGCATACATTTGATGACATGATAACTGACCTGGGGCTAATCCTGTGGATGGCTTACACAGACAGCCTGTGCAATGTACTTTATGTGTGTGTATGCTTGCGCGTGCGTGCATGCACACGCACATGCACACACACACACACACACACACACACACACACACACACACACACACACACACACACACACACACACACACACACACACACACACACACACACACACACACACACACACACACACACACACGCGCGCTTATGGCCCCATAGCTTCAGATGTTGTCAGGTCCCTTTCTTCTCTGAGGCTGATCTAATGTTGTTGACAGTCTGTTTGCTTAACTGTGTCAACCCCACAGATGCCTGGTTAGAGCAAACGGCGATTTCCTTGAGTTTGCGTCACGTGGGACTTGGAGAAACCCCCCACCCCCCTCGACACCACGCGAATAAATGCATTTCTGAAATGCACAGCAAAGTGAATTAGTAATGTAATGCGTCTTCGCCCCAAGGCTGTTTTCCTGGGATCACCACACTAGCAACAACCTCTGCTGTGTTGATTTTATACATCCGTAAGAGAGTACAAATGTAACCCTGAATGCGCCCTGAAGGGTGAGTCTGGTCACATTTTGTATGCGATCACGAGGGTCAAACGAGCGCTGAGGATTTCGCCGGGGCGTGTGACGCGAAGTCAAGGCGACAGGGGAGAGCCTCAAGGCGGGGCAGCTAGCCCCCTTTTGTTGCCGGGTCACCGGGGGGCTTCTTCCGACGTGATCTCTGCCATTGGGTCAGTGTGCCACACATGTCTCCTCTGACTGGCCAGCCGCCCGGACGCAGTTGTTGCCATGGTACATATGTGTTCTCCTGAAACACATGATGGAAATGAAAAGGAAAAAAAAAAACCTTCCAGTTTCCAGGCAGGATTCACACGCAGGATTGTTTCAGAGAGAATCGTGTGTGTGTGTGTGTGTGTGTGTGTGCATGCGCGCATGTGCATCTACTGTACGACTGAGAGAATGAGATATCAAGAGGGAAGATCGGTTACTGAGGAAGTGGAGCATGTGATTGTGCCGCCATGTGTGTGCGTCGTGCACATCACTCGGAGCGCGTGATCGCGCCACCGTGTATGTGTGTGTGCGCGCGTGCACATGTGATTGTGCCATTAAGCGTGTGCGAGTGTGTGCATGCGTGCGTGCGTCCGTGCACAACACTCAGAGGTCTTTGGAAACAGTTTTCTGATGCAACAGAAGCTGATGTATGCCTCTCTCCTCTCCTCTCCTCATCCCAGGGTTCCTGGAATCCCGGGCGTCTCTGTGTGTGAGAGCTTGTTGTTTTGTTTGATCGCCGGCATTCTGCAACGCGAGACGCACAAGCCAATGACAATGCTGTTGCCACCGGAGCTACTGCAGGATCGTTTCCGTCTGCTGTTGTCGCACGCAGCTCTTCTCATCATTGTTTTGATGAAAGGCTAGATCAGGGGTTTTCAACCTTTTTCGTCCCAGGGCCCACCATTTATTCAGCATTTGAGCCACGGATCACCATTTGAGGACATTTTAGCCCCACAGACCCCAAAACCAAAGATTTACTTTGCTTCTGTCCATGACCATTAATCTTCTAGTTGTGTAGATTAGGACTGATTCACATTATGAATATTTTAACTCTTGAGAGTGTAAAAATGAAACCAAATGGACCCGCCAGGGTCCATTTGGTTTCATTTTTACGTTCTCAAGAGTTACATCTGGTTAAACAACTTAGCTGGGGACCACCTGGCACCCTCTCAAGGACCACTGGTGGTCCCCGGACCACCTGTTGAAAACCCATGGGCTAGATAATAACTTGCTTGGATGAAAAACGGAACATTCATTAAACCTTCTTGTAATTGTGCACCCTTCGTTACGGCACCCACCCTTCCCTTTCCTCCATCCTTTACTTGACTACCGTTGCTAACTATGACAAGCTTTGGCTGGGAGAGAGCCTCCTCCGTTAACCAACGTGTCATCGCACCATTTATGGATGTTTTTATTATAAGTTCCCAGATCAAAAACATCAACAGCCCTATAATGCCATCCTTCATCCTGAATTCCAGTAGTGACATAAAGTGTCCAAAACGGTTGTAGGGGCAGTTATCATTAGCTTTTCAAAGCCAAAGAAAAGACTTTAGCTTAGCCCTGCCGCTACAGTCAGCTGTTCTGTGTTGTGATTTTCTGAATGTAAATCCCATTGCCTAAGGGGGTGGTCCTGACTGGCGATAGGGTGCGAGTGGCTTCTGGTGACGTAGCAACACTCAATGCGCTGTCCCATTGGCCGTGTGCTCGTAACACGAGCCAATGGCTGCAGCTCTCGACGTCCCATAGGCCAGACAGTGTGCCAGAGTGTTGCCATGTCGTATCGAAATGAGCTACTTTGGGCTTGTGTTTCATAGACAAATGTAGGTCCTTTCAACAACAACAACAACAAAAACGTATATAGCATAATGTCATAAAGTGCATTATTTGCCATAATGTAATGAACATGAATAAAATCCATATGATTTGATTCATATATCTTAGATTCATCACACAACTGAACTATATGAGGCCTTTTATTGTTTCAATATTGATGAGTATGGCTCTGACCTACAGATTATGACAAATTATGAACTTCATTCTTCACATTATGCTATCTTCTGAAAAGGACCTCTAAGTATAACCTTTGGTTTTGTGACATACTCTCCTGAAAAGGTTCACACCGTAGAAATGACATTAAACGCATAATCTGAAGTGTGACAAGTCGGTAAACCCCGCCCACCTGCCCCCACTTCCCTGGCAACTGTTTGATATATTATCGATGGTATCGCAACTATTAGGCTACTACTCATCTGGAAACAGCGAGATAGCGCGGTCCTTTATGGAGGAGACCCCTAACAACAGTTGCCAGGGAAGTGGGGGCAGGTGATATATTGAAACATATAAACAAATATTGAAACAATAAAAGGCTTTATATAGTTCAGTTGTGTGATGAATCTAAGATATATGAATCAAATCATATGGATTTTATTCATGTTCATTACATTATGGCAAATAATGCACTTTATGACATTATGCTATATACGTTTTTGTTGTTGTTGTTGTTGAAAGGACCTACATTTGTCTATGAAACACAAGCCCAAAGTAGCTCATTTCGATACGACATGGCAACACTCTGGCACACTGTCTGGCCTATGGGACGTCGAGAGCTGCAGCCATTGGCTCGTGTTACGAGCACACGGCCAATGGGACAGCGCATTGAGTGTTGCTACGTCACCAGAAGCCACTCGCACCCTATCGCCAGTCAGGACCACCCCCTTAGGCAATGGGATTTACATTCAGAAAATCACAACACAGAACAGCTGACTGTAGCGGCAGGGCTAAGCTAAAGTCTTTTCTTTGGCTTTGAAAAGCTAATGATAACTGCCCCTACAACCGTTTTGGACACTTTATGTCACTACTGGAATTCAGGATGAAGGATGGCATTATAGGGCTGTTGATGTTTTTGATCTGGGGACTTATAATAAAAACATCCATAAATGGTGCGATGACACGTTGGTTAACGGAGGAGGCTCTCTCCCAGCCAAAGCTTGTCATAGTTAGCAACGGTAGTCAAGTAAAGGATGGAGGAAAGGGAAGGGTGGGTGCCGTAACGAAAGGTCCATTGTGCTCACTTCCAATGTCTATAATGGCTCTTGTCCGTCCTCTTGCCATGGCAACTCGAACCCTAGCGTCATCAGATCTACAAGCTTGTACACATGCGGTTTCTGGCTATATCTGATGTACTGTATAAGAGGGGGGGTAAAGGAGGAGGCCTGTTATAGACCCCTGGGAGTCAACTAAGTATACAGGGTTTACAGTAAGTGCTTAAAAGCTCTTACAGATCCCTGATAATCATGCACTAATGCATTTTAAAGAGCAGCTCTTCTTTGTTTAGTTAAAGGATGTTACATTATTATGTTTTTTTTACCTGAATTCTATTAGTGCGCGATGAGGACACATGAAAATCGCGTAGGTCTATTACCATGTGTGTTTGTGAGTGCGTCGCAGTGAATGGTGTCCGTCCGAGTGAGACGGACAAAGTGTACACATTTTTACGAAGTCGGACATCAATCAACCCGCAACACTGTGTTGACGACCCTCAGTTCAACATAGCTTGTGCATCACATTCACCCATTCACACACACATTCACACACTGATGGCAGTGGAAACCATGCAAGGTACCTAGTAGCACATTAGGAGCAATTAGGGGTTCAGTGTCTTGCTCAAAAACACTTCGACACTAACTCTGCAGGAGCCCGGGATCGAACCGGCAACCTTGCGGTTACCATCCGGTGACTCTACCCCTGATCCACTGCCACCGTGTCACAGGCCTGATGGCATTCTGCACACCTAACAGTGTTTGTGTGACTTGGTCACCTGAACTGGCCTATAAAGTCGAGCGTTCCAGACACTCGGAAGGCATCCTTACTAGAAGAAGCAGCAGGTCTGCTCCGAGTCTCTCTCGAGTCTCGACTCTCGTGTGACTGAATTTCTCACCGTTTCCCTAAGGAGATGCCAACCACCTGTCTGACTCTGATGTCACCGATCAGGGCTGGGGTACTGTGTGCAAACTTGCAATCGCTATCACCATTTTGTGGAGCCCTGGAGCATCCGATTGCCTATGTCTTGACAAATATAATATTGTGTAGGCCTGACTTTGATTCTGACCAGGAATTCTAAAGCCTGAGCTAAGTTTTTGAAAAATAAATAGATAAATATTTTTGCAGCGTGAAAAATATATGTACAGTATGTGCAGTACAGGGTCCAAAAAGGCATTCCTGCCAGAAAGTTTCACACAAAAGTTTCGCACGCACGCACGCACGCACGCGCACACACACACACACACACACACACACACACACACACACACACACACACACACACACACACACACACACACACACACACACACACACACACACACACACACACACACACACACACACACACACACACACACTTATTTATTAACCCTTTATTTTTTGTATTATTCCTGACATAAGAAAATAAGTATATTATTATTATTACCCTTATGACGGTATGGTAAACGATCCAGTAGCTGCTGTAATCGAATATGCCGAAGGTGTCACAAGCTATAACTCCTGAATTATTCACTCGAGAGAAGCAGCCCGATAGAAAAAATAAATAAATCCCGCTTGGCCCGCTGAAATGTTAGCTGGGGAGAAACATCATATATCAGCCCATGAATAGCGCCGTCTAAATGTATATTATTCCATTAAACATTTACACTCCGGTCGGGACGATCCGCTAAAGAGTGTCAACCTGCGACATAATGTGTGTCAACCTGCCCATGTGTGTGTGTGTGTGTGTGTGTGTGTGTGTGTGTGAGTGTGTGTGTGTGTGTGTGTGTGAGAGAGAGACTGAGAGAGAGAGGGAGAGAGAGAAAGGGTCAGTCCGTCCACTGTCTGCCAGGGGCGGATCTAGGCATGGGCATGGGGGGGCAGTGCCCCCCTAAATACCCAGTCTGCCCCCCCAAACACGATGCCATGCAAAACAACCCAAGATATTTCAAATTAAAGTGCTTATATTTAAAATGATTTGAAACGCTACTACTGCTACTAACTAACTACAGCTGTGTCACCACTAAACCAACAGCATTTCCTAAAACAGAAAACTCTGAGTCAGACCTTTAGCTTTATGCATGCTGCGTGTCTGTTGCAACTTCAACAACAACTGATGTTATTATTGATGCTTCGATGAAGCCGCCCCCACACCATTTTCTCTTGCCCCTCCAACATGTCCCCCCCCAAATGGGACATATTACATCTGCCCCTGCTATCTGCCTGTCCTGGGCCTGGAGGTTGGACGGCCTGTCATCGTCGGAGGATCGGTCAGCAGACAGGAGGGGTCACATCGGTGGAATGACCTCTGGGCGGGCAGAATTACGTGAACCCCCTCGTGGGTCTGTGATGAAGTCAGATTCTGTAATCCATGGAAAAGTTAAGTGGCTGTCAGTCAGTCAGTCAGTCAGTCAGTCAGTCAGTCAGTCAGTCAGTCAGTCAGTCAGTCAGTAGCAGCAGTGATGGATGGTAGGGGGAAAATGTACTCTTTTACGAATGTTTTAATAGTATCAATATCAACTAGTATCAAAGTACAAGTATCAATGTTGTAATGTAGACATACACTGTTACAAGTAAAAGTCTGGTATTCGAAGTTTACCCAATTAAAAGTATACAAATGTAATTGAAGTATCAAAATGTAACCAAAAGTCAAAAAGTCATTAGGGAGAATGTTCTGTTTCAAGCACAAATGTATACAAAGCTTTTGAAAGGAGTCGATCTACTCTAAAGATGTGGCAGATCATCAAAAGGGAATGTAGTGGTTAGTCAAGTCAAGTTTATTTATATACCACCATCCATATAGGAGGCAACAAAAAAGTGCAACGCTGCACTTCAAAAATGAATGCAGGTTAGAATAGTTATGTTTCAAATGAGATAAAGGAGCAAGTATATTCGAACAAACACTCGCGCCTTTGATTGAAAAGGACACAGTTCATTTAACGCCCAGGCAAGACCTAGCTGTTATTCATTAGGATAGGCTAAGTTAAATAAATGGGTTTTTACATTTGATTTAATATATGTTTACTAACCTAAACTGCCAAGTAATAGTGTAATATAGTACCGGTATAATATTAGCATAATATTTGCTTCTGAGATGTATTGGAGTAGAAGTAAAAGTAGTGAAAAACTCCAGGACGGTACAAATGACATACAATTGTGCTTAAGCACAGTATAGTAAATGTACTTAGCTAGGTTGCACCACTAGATGAGGGAGAATTCCCCACCAGGCCCGCCACAATGTACGCACAGTGACCCACTTATGGTGATATTGATGATGGAAACGATGCTGGGCTTTTTTTTTGCATTACTGCTAATGGGCCCTAAGTGTGGGCCGGCAGACAGTGGACCATGTATTCACATGTGGCTATACGCGGATATCATGGTTATGTTTTTCAGACGATAGTAAATAGGTCATGCTCATTAAGACGGCCCTTTGTTTCGCTTTGTTCTAAGTGCTTCTGATGATTGCCCTGCGAGTGTCGAATTACAATCAATGGCCCTGACCCTCAAGTCAACAACTGCCCAAGGGGGTTTATGGTATAAGGGGGAAGGGGTCTGGGAGGCGTGTCCGCCGGTAGAATAAGCTGTGCGTGCCAGTGCCGATGAGATTATATTAATCTCCTGAAATTAATAACTTTCTCACGTGTCTTCGGGGGGGTGCGCTCAAACTGTTATTCACACTTGCGTCGCCCGAACTTTAATCCAACTGCTCACGTGTGTCAACACTACTTGTTACATGCTGTTGGCCCATCTGCAGCCGTGTAGTTGTTTTCCGACTGCCGCGCATGTTGTTTTGGACGGCGCCGATAAACAAGATGACATAAGCACTCGTAACTGCTGCTATTCGCAAAGCTGGGAAGGGTCTCAGGTCCCACAGGTTATTTCTAAAATGCACTTGATGCCATTTTAGTAAGGTATAGCGGACAGAAACAGTTCTACTACGGTATTTCTGGGGTGTAGCAGTGTCAGTCCTCTTAGATGCATTTTTCCCCAAGACAAAACTAGTGCATTTTAGAGAGACGCCTGATCAGCTTCGAGAATTAGACCTTTGCATATAGAAGTGAGTTAGGGTGACCAGAAGCCCCTCTTTGCATGGGACAGTGCCTCATTTCCAAGACCTTTTAGGTGTCCCACCACAAACTGAGACCCTGTCCCACATTGTGATTGACTGTGATTGTTCATCTACAAGCTTTTTGAGCTTGTAGATGAAATATTTTTGCTATATTTCAACTGAAATCCTCCCTACATGTCAGCACTTTGGTCACCCTAAAGTGAGTATTTACATCATTTTGTTTATTGCCGCCATCCAAAACAACACCAACAGCAGTAGGAAAACAACTACAGTGCCAATGACAGGGCGTCAGTGGGAGACTCGCCCTGGTCCAGGGCAGCTACATGGATCTGGCTGTCTGGGTGTCGTTTAGTGAGTTGTTTTGTTGTGCCGCTATATGATCCCACTGAGCGTCATAACATCATCTGCGCGCAGATGCAGGGTTCTCGCCGTTTACAAACCACTCGGCGCTGGTCAAACGGGAAAAACTGCATTACCCACCCTTTTAACATCCAGTAATCCACCATGTTTACATTCCGTGCTGCACGTTGCCGTTTGTCAGTGTGACGATAAGCATCTCCAGTGGAGCGTAATGAGTGCTACGAATGAGATCATGGCCGTCCGCCCTGGGAGCATGTGAGCTCTACAGATGACAGAGAGAGAGAGGAGAGCCATGCCACGTCCTCGTGACAGAATAAACGGCTTGTTTTTTGGGGGGGTGAATCCCACTCACCCTCGCCTTTGGCGAGATGCCTTCCGGTTGAACTCTCCCTCTCTCCCCCCACCCCTGTTTTTGTATTATGTCATTTCCTTGGGCCCCTTTTTGGTTTTTCATTGACCAATTTTAACTCAGATAAGCAGCACTCAGCCGGCACCAAGGAAACAACAGGTGGGGGGGGGATTTTTAAAGAGACAGACAAGACAACAGGGGCAGCTAGAATCTGACCGGTGCTCGACAACAACCAACATTCCTGGAGGATGAGGAGGACGAGGTGGCCGGCCGCTGACCGGTCGCCCCCCCTTCCCGCTTCCCCCTGGAGGAATGCCTTTGATGGCGGTGCTTGCCATATATCTCCTCCGCGATCGATACGCATGTAACGCCGCGATGCCGATAAAAAAGAACGCGTCGTCTCACTTCAAAGCGCGACGCCTGCCCCACGATGAGCGGTGCGCGCTAATAAAATGTCAATTATTAATCACGGAGGGGGCAATGGGGGCACCTTTGAAGTGGGAGAGGAATTTAGATAAAGAAAATTAAAAACAGCCAGTCATCTACCCCGCCAAAAATGGACGTCTTGGAGGTATATTAGAAAAAAACACAAAACAGGATTATTTATTTTAATATTCTTTCTAAAATAAACAATAAGGCACATATGTCTCGTTCAGACATATTTGAAGACCAGTGATGTACTGTAAATAGGTTTTCAGTCTTACAAATCCCAGGATGCAGGGAGGGTCTATTAGGTGAGTCCCAGGGACATTTGATGAGTCCCACTTCAGCGACGTTAGGAGTCATATTTTGTCTTTTTTTCTTTTCTTTTTTTTAACAAATTGCAGGATTTATTAAATATTATTTGTATGGCTATAATGTATTTAGATTCATGTACGTTGTAGAAATATAAGCCAATCTAAAATAAATGAACACAACACACGTTAATGTTGTGGTCTAACAACGTCTCCTATGTGGATTTTATTGTTTATAACAAAAAATGAGGTTGGATGCGGCCGTGCAAAATGATCATGTCTGTGATTTTTTTTCTATTACTGTACAGGGGAGCTGGGGTGCATAGTTTACTGTACAATTTCGTCCATTATCTATAAATTGCGTATTTGGATGCAGTGGATGACCATCAATGTGGAAGACCCCACCCCAGTATATGCCACACTTACACTCTAAACTAGCTGTGTTCGTTTGAACCGCTCGTGACTCATAGAGTGCACACCAATGGATTGGTTTCCACTCGTACACTCTCAGAGTTAAATGGACTGTGAGGATGTTACGGTGTAGGATATGCTGTCTCTCCACAGGCTGTTTTGAATAGATGCATTCATGCATCAACATCATCATCCAGCGAGGAAACAAAAAAGGTCACGCATGCATCCATGCGCGCACCGCTGCAGCCGCAACCTTCATGCAACATTGTTACACTGCAGCTGCTTTTGTGGGTGTGCGTTATGTGTAGTGTTGCCACAGGTCCCGGATTTTCCTGATTGTCCCGGATTTTCATGGTCTGTCCAGGAAAAAATAAAATAAATCCTGGACACTTGAATGTCCCGGATTTTTATACATGGTCAAAAGTTTTTTTTTTTTTCTAGAGACTAGAGACCGCAACTAACCTGACTTGCATCACTCACAGTCTCAGATCAGTATGATAGTCCTATTAAATTGTAGCGTGCCTGTACGTACCAGTGTTGCCAACTTGGCACATTTGTCGCTATATTTACCTCTTTTCCAGACCCCCCTACCGCCAAAATGAGTGGAAAACTCCTGAATCTAAATCTGTCTATCTAAAGATAACTGAGATGAGAAAAATGAAAACTGGACTGCTCCAGAAAGAGTTGAAAATTAATGGTTAAGTAGCCTAATTATTAATCTGATATGTAAAAGAGTAATAAAATAATGAGAGCAGTCACATTTCAGTGTAAAAGTGTGATATATTTCTGGGTTAGATGTTTAAAGAGGTGCGTTGCTTCCGACCAAAAGGCCAATAATCGCCGCTGATAATAGGCCGCCGATTGGATGGTTGGATTTGTCAGACACATGTGGCAACCCTAGTTATGTGTGTGTGTTGGGGGGGGGGGGGGTCTGATCCCGTAACCCTCACCCCTGCATAACCCCAACATCTGTCCCAGGAAAGATCCATAAAAGCCACGCGTCCTCCCGTGTGCTACCTGAACTCTAAACGCACCCTCCTCTCTCTGCGTGCTACTTCAATCGATACGGCTCCCCTCTTTGATGTTTTCACCTTGCATTGTGTCAGGTGGCCAACAACGTTGTTTGCTTTACAGCTGGGGTCCAGTTTTTTTTTTTTTTTTTTTTTTAATTCATGTAGTTTCGATTGATCTCGCCAAAATCCTATGATTTATTGATCAGAGTGCCTGCGATAATCAAGCGGAGAGAGTCGAGAAGGGGTCAGACGGAGTGGATTCATATATGGGACCTTTCCGAGTGCACTCCTCCTCCTACTCTCCGTGGAAAGGTATAGCTTCCTTAAATATTCATGGATAAAGACTTATTCCTCCTCGCGGCATATGGACCGACATGCATATTTGATGTCGGCAGTCCCATTAGGCAAGGCCCGAGGTATCTCTATCGTGCCAACAGGGTTCACTCGCAACCGAAACATTTATTCTGAATCCGCCCCTGTTCCTCCTCTCTTGCCCTTTTGGTTTTGCCCATAGGCATCGCCTCGCCACCCCGCTGTAGAGTGAGGGAACAACAGGCAAGGTGGACCCGCTAATGAACCCACGCGAGTGTTTCTGGGTCATTTTTTTTTGTTTTCCCACAGAGTTTCACATGAAAGCGTGCAGCTTTATCGATTCTGTCTCCCCGTTACTCCCTCCTCCTGCAGCGTTTTACCCCCTGCCTTCCTCTGCATGAGGAGGATGAAGGTCCGTATGTGTTTGGTTTCATACCAACTTTCCACAGAGTTTGCCTCTTAGGAAACTTTACTGCAATTAGTGCAGGTCTACAAAGAAACAACATAAAATTTCTAGAGGTTGCACTTGGGGTTGCTAGAAGTCTGACTCCGCCCCACCTATTGCAAGATGTTTTTTTCTGAAATGAATAGCAGTCCTTCTTGACAAGATTACTTAGCTTTTGAGAAGTCTAAATGGGTTTGAAATGTTTTTTGAAGATTTGGCAACCTTACTTGAATAATATGAAAAGATTGCCCTTACCTGTAGCAGATGTTATGAGCTAGTTACAGGTATTTTCAACTACCTCAGTCGAGATCTATTGCTTCCAGAAAAAACTTGGACTTGCCTCTTCTTGTTTTCTTTCTTTACTTAATCAACTTAAATCGATTTAATTTATCATTTTACTATGAAAGCAGTGCTTGGTGAGGATCAAAGAAGAGCTTTAATAATGTATTTTAGTTTGTAATGCATGCACTTTCATCTTTGCATTTATCTTGCTATTAAGGGACATTGCTTTTTGAAGTACTGGTACTTTTTGCTGTTTGAACATGCAACATCCTCATAACTGGTGCTCAGATCCTAGACTAGAATTTCACATTTTTTATGGTTTTCAAGAATACATGAATATATAGCTAATAATCTCTGACAGGGTCACAATGTATTCACAAACCCAACAGAATAAAGCCAGGAGGCATACATTGTCACTCTTTTTTTTGTAACATTTTGAATTGTTTCTGAGATTGAGATAATGACAGAAACAGGTTCTCCAGGGTTGATAATGTGGGTAATTATCCGGGTTTCACAGGAAAGTGTGTCTCATTTGAGACAATACATTTTGGAATGTCCTGAATGGTAACAGCGTAAAGCAGGGTCAGCGGGGGGTCCGAGGATCCCAGCAGGGGGACCGGGAACAGGGCGGATATAACATGTCCCATTTGGGGGGGCAAGAGAACATGTTGGAGGGGCAAGAGAAAATGGTATGGGGGCGGCTTCATTGCCGCCCCCATACCATTTTCGGTTGCATGACTTTTATTAGTCAATTAAAGCATCAAAAATAACATCAGTTGTTGTTGAAGTTGCAACAGACACGCAGCATGCATAAAGCTAAAGGTCTGACTCAGAGAGTTTTCTGTTTTCAATGATGAAATGCTGTTGGTTTAGTGGTGGCACAGCTGTAGGTCAGTAGTAGTGTTTCAATTCATTTTAAATATAAGCACATTCATTTGAAATATCTTGCGTTGTTTTGCATGGCATCATATTTGGGGGGGCAGACTGGGTATTTAGGGGGGCATTGCCCCCCCATGTCCACGCCTAGATCCGCCCCTGACCGGGAAGGTAGTTTGGGACATTTTTCTTCCTCCTCATGGCTGTTTAATCTGTCCTTTTCAAAGGCTAATGCGCTGACTCTGGGATTGTCCAGTGGCCCCCCGGCAGGAGGGCTCTGGCCACCTGCAGCCAAGGGACAGCCCCAGGAATGACCGACAGTCCTTCACGACAAAGGGACCACTTTAAAGTCCAGCTGTGAGGCTTTATTGACGTCCCTGTCACCACCACAGTGGCCTGGACAGGCCTGTTCTATAGTGATCCCTTCCACCCTGACCCCCCAGTAATAGACAGTGCTGACCTCCACACCACAGGTGCAAAAGAAAGAAGCCGTAAAAGATGAACGCTTTTAGATTTAGCTCCAACAACGACTGTGGGCTTTCTCGTCCACGCTCCGGGAGACATGTTGAAAAGACAAAATGTCAATCAACTCCAACTGTGTTGTGTTGTGGACTTCATTAGCATTTTTTAATCACAGACCTCTGACATAGACAGACAGACAGACCTTCATCTATCCTTTCAGGTGTGTTTCATAGCATGAAATGCAGGAACAAAAAAGTAATAAGATAAAAAGGACTAAAAAATTAGGGATGTCCCTATACTGTATCAGATCGTCCCTTTTTGTCATATTGGTTCATATCAGTATATACTGGATCGGTTTCGGAAAAGTATCAGTATCGGCCCTTATTTGTAATAATCATGTATTACAAATGATGTAAAAATGTAAAAATGAAACCAAATGGACCCTTGCGGGTCCATTTGGTTTCATTTTTACATTCTCAAGAGTTAAAATATTCATCATCTGGGGTGAAAATGTAAACGGATGGTGGTCCATAGCTCAAATGCTGAATAAATGGTGGGCCCTGGAGTCAAAAAGGTTGAAAACCCCTGGCCTAAGTAAACTATGCTTAAGCTGTTAAATGTACGACTAACCTGTGCCAAAAGCCAACCCTATTGTTTGGGGGTCACCCATTCAGAAAAGGGGAATCTTTGTCGCTGTGTCAGTGACTAGCACAGTCTGGAATGATGCTTGTCAGCCGCAGGGGGTGTTGAACAGCATGAGGACCCCCCTGGCAACGACTAAATAGGAGATAGGACAAAAAGGCTTACAAACTAATTAGCTACTAAATTCAGAAACCGTTTTTGTGATCTTGACCCTTTGACCACGTACTTCTATGCCGTTCATCCTTGAAGTGGATGTTTGTGAGTGACACACATAATGAATGAAATTCCCTCAAGGTGTTCTTGAGATGCAACATTCACAAGGTTGGGAAAGACACAAGGACGAACGGGCGACGGACAGACGGGCGGATGATAAATATGACAGGACAACTCGAAACATAACCAGCTCACAGGGAAAAAAAGACAATAATGCATCACCGTTGAAGAATTTTAAATGAAACTCAATTTAATTCACGCTAATACTAGCAGTTTGATACTGCTAGTGTTTGCTGAGCTCATATTTGTATTTTTTTGCCAATGGCGGTGAGCGTAACTATTGTTTTACATCAATTCATTGACGGCTATCACCAGCAATGGCGGGTTAAGTGGTAATGCTTTCCCTCAAAGCTTTCTCTGAAATAATTCAGCGCTACTACGGGTGTCATCATGTTGCGTTTAGCTACTACTATATCGTCAAGCCAGGGGCGGATGTAACATGTCCCATTGGGGGGTGGGGGGGCAAGAGAACATGTTGGAGGGGCAAGAGAAAATGGTATGGAGCGGCTTCATCGCCTGTGGCGCGAACGATGAAGCCACATCCATACCATTTTCAGTTACAGGACTTTTATTAGGCAAGTAAAGCACCAATAATAACATCAGTTGGTGTTGAAGTTGCAGCAGACACGCAGCATGCATAAAGCTAAAGGTCTGACTCAGAGAGTTTTCTGTTTTCAATGATGAAATGCTGTTGGTTTAGTGGTGCCACAGCTGTAGTTAGTTAGTAGCAGTAGTAGTGTTTCAAATCATTTTAAATATAAGCACTTTAATTTGAAATATCTTGGGTTGTTTTGCATGGCATCGTGTTTGGGGGGGGCAGACTGGGTATTTAGGGGGGCATTGCCCCTCCCAAGCCCATGCCTAGATCTGCCCCTGCATCAAGCTGTATATCATTCCTGTCATAGCCTGTGTTGACGCTCGGAGGTACCAGCATCATTCATCTATGCTCCCCTCGGCCCGCATGGAGAGCGTGCCAGGTAGGGATGCCCATGTGAGCGCCAGAGCGTCACACAAATCAAGCCGCTGGCACCGTCTGAGACAGGTGGCAGACAGTCAGCCAAGCCAAAGCCAATATATACCTCAACACAGAGGGAATGATGTCACACCGGCTCCTGACAGCGGTGGCACTTCCCTGTCAATGCAGCGCAGGGGGGACCGCTATTAACAGAACACCTCTGCAAAGAATCTGTCCCGCGTGAAAGACTGCAACAAACCGCAGAGCGCTCATATTCTAGGGGGTTTATAAGGAGGAAAAAAGAAAAAAAAAAAGCGCCGCACCGCAAGAAAAGTGTATCATTTCAATCAAGCGGCTTTGAAGTATTTAGTCTGCCACGCATTTGTAACCGAACCCGTGACTGATGCTCAGAACGATGAAACTCTCGCCGTTACGATGAAAGTGGATCCTTTAGGCGTCGTCCAAAGTGAGATCATTCCTTTCATTACTCTGCCCCTCTGACTCACCCGGCGGTTATGTTAAAGACAGGGGGGTAGGGGGGATGGTATGCGGTCATGTGCAAGTTGTAGAACAATGTTCATTGCCGGTGAAGTTTTTTGGGGGGATAATATAATAGCCGGCGCTAATGCCGCTTGGCACGGCGACCTCGCCCTGGCACGCGCCAATTTACTCTTAATTTCCTTTTTGCCACAATTTTACTTTTTTTAATCTATTTTTTATCTATTTTCTATAAATATTATAAACTTATTCAAAGGATCCCTGGCTAATACGACAAAAATGCCATTTATTCTTGCCTCTATAGAACTAAAATTTCAAAATAAAAACGCCGTAAATATTTAATTTCTTTCCTTCACAAAGCGACTCTTTGTGACTCTCTCAATAGGGGCTGCTTCTGTCGCAGGTGGATGATGTCATACTGTATGTCCATGTGCGGTCTAGCCCCTTATGAAATTATGAAATGGATATGCTAACAAAAAACAAATTCATATACTTCATATACTTACAAGTTTCAAAGAAATATTTTTCATATCTTTTATTACCACGTGCATTCCACAATCTCTTCAATCATCACACATGGACATATACGGTGTACGGTGCTTTCATTTACATGCCATAGTTAAAGCAGGCAAGTATAATGTTTTAAGTTAAGGCATACTGTATTTGTCGTATTAGCCAGGTATCCTTTTAACCTTTTCACCTGGGTTACTCCACTGGCGCCCGGGGTTAATGTGCTCCATTTTCACCTATACAGTAAGTGCTATAGATTTCAATGCACAAGCATGTTAACCACCGCCCATGGATTACCTTGTCATTAACCTAAACACACTAACACACACACACACACACTCACACACACACACACACACACACACACACACACACACACTGGCCCTAAAAAAAAAAAAAAAAAAAAAAAACACCATCAAGCTCTCAGCAGGCCTCCTCCCGGGTTGGGGGGGGGGGGGGGTCATCACCTCTCCACCGTCCACATTCCGTTGCCTTTTGTCTCTTTTATACCTCGGTCCCTCACCTCTCTCACCCGCGTGTGACTCGGACCTGTGGCTTTGCACCTCCATTGTGATCCCGGAGAGGTCTGTAATCTGGCTATACCTCCCTAGCCTTTCACACGTCGGTGTGAGCGCCATCCGTGGCCCAGCAGGGGATTAACTGACCCTCCCCACACACACACACACAAACACACACACGCACACACGCACACACACACACACTCCTGTTGCTGCTTCTGCCGCGGGCTTATCAACTCCACACACCACTCCTCTCCTCCAACACCGCTCTGATGTCATCACCTCACCCTCCCCCCCCTCCTCCTCCTTCAGCTCAGTCTGCCTCCCTTCTTCTTTGTCCTGCGAGTCCCGTGGTTAGGTTTACTGAATCGGAGCCGCCGGGGCTGGCCAGCCGACCGGCCGGCCTGCGAGACGGCGCACGTGTCACGTGGATCCCCCCACCCCGCACCCCACCCCCCCTCCAGGCTCGCTTCAGACGTTGATGTCATGGATGGCGAGACGCCCCAGGAGATGATGGGCTTGCTATACAGAACCCGGTGATGTCATATTATGCATGGCGGGACTGTCTGGGGCGGAGGGTTATGACTGAGTGCGCGGTGCGCGTGGCGACGGTTTCTGGTGTTGCGGTTGTTGTCGTTGTTTAACAGGGATTAGGAATTAGGGAAGATGACGAGTGTGTGTTGTGTCTCGCTACGAGACGATGCCGCCGCCACTGTCTTCCGTGTGCTGGTCGCGCGCGGCTATCTTCGGCGACGACGAGATAGCGGCGTCGGATTTCCTGCAGGTGGCATTCCTTCGTAAAACAAAAAAAAATGACCCGTGAAACGGCTGGCAAATATTTAGACATGCACGTCGGGTATCGAAACTGCCTGGAGTTGGCGTATTTCGTTGGCACGTTTATTGATGGCTCCTCCAGCCTCCCCCCTCTCTCTCTTCTCTCTCTCTCTCTCTCTCGTTCTTTCTCATTTTACGGCCCTATAGGCCAGATACGCACCCGATCCGGGGCGCACGCGCGTTGAACTCACAGTTCCCACACAGCCGTCTTTATTCGTTGTAACAGCAGTCGACGGGGGCGGCATTGGATTTCGTACGGTTTGCCATTTTATCTGTGATCTAAAACCCTTAAAAGCGGCCTTATCGCGGCCGCGTATGGCTGTGATATATAAAGGCGTGTCGCAAGTCTGCGTGCGCGTCACGCGTGCACACATCAACCTGAGGCGTGGCGGCTGCGGTGTCATAACCGAGGCGATGCAAACGTCTCTCTTTCTCACTCTCTCTCCACAGGCCAGGGTCACCTTGGTGGATGGCGAATGTAACCCTAGCGGCGATAATGAATGCGTTTGAAGGACTTTCCACGGGCCGGCTTGTTGTTCTGCCCCTGTCCTGTTTATGTTTTGTCCGTCTGTTATGCGACGGACGGCTGACCAGTGTAGGTTGCCGCCCCGCGACCTTGTAAAAGAGAAGCAATGAAACATTCATGCCAGAAATTTGACCGTCTGTCATTCGAAGCTGTCCAGATCCGTGACTTATATTTACTATAAATATTTTGTCCGTCTCCGCGACCTCGATTATGTCGTTCATGGTCATGTTTCCTCGTTTCTTTCCTCCTCTCTTAGATTTGCAGACCCGAGACGATTGCCCTGTAGAAGCAGTTGACGTTGTAGGAAACTACTTTGAGCACACGGTGCGACAAATTGATTTAAATCTCCAGTTTATCTCTCATTCCACAATGCACGCCGATCAGGTGTTACTGTGAGACGATAGAGCAATCAGAGAGCGCTCACTGTCCGACCACATGTGACTCATCAGGTTGTTGTGGACTGGGAGACAGTTCACCGCTGAATAGAGGCCTGGAGGAGCTTCCAAAATAATGTATTGAAGGATTTGCACCACATTTTTACAATTTTTCAAAAATAGCAGAACTACAAGTTCTCGGCCACTCGGTGGCGCGATATGAGCTTGTAGATCTGCTATTTTTCAACAGCTAAAACACCAAAACGCATTCAGTACACACAAGGGTTAAGAGGCCTGGAGGAGCCTGCAGGTGAAAAACTGACTCCAGGAATAGCACTAGGAATTTTTTACATCGAGGTCGGGAAAAATATGTTCCAGAGAGATTCAGATACTGTTCCCATTGAAGAATCTGATCGGTGCAGATGATTGGCCAACATCATACTCACTCAACAGCGTGTCTTCCCCATCACGCATCACGGTAAATCACGACTGTAACAATCTGACTTTAATTAAATCAACCTAAGATAAATAGTTTGGTTAAAAAATCGTCAGGTTTTATCTAAATATCATCATCTGACATACTACATTTTACCGCTTTTGTTCACATGCTTTTTTGACTGTACAGTATGTTTGGTTAGCAACTTAGCCACATGATTGACAACAATGTACTAATAATCTGATTGGTTGGCCTGTACCAATCGCCGAGGACTGATGCTTTGAAAACGCCCATCCCATAAACTTCACTACTTTGAAAAAAGGAAATAATCATTTAAGAGAGCAAAAAAGGGAAATAATCATGCATAGTATGGGAAATACTTGTATTTACAGGGGCCAGTTTCGAGTAGCATCCGCCCGTAGGTGCTACTGTACTGTATATTACCTGTTATGATCTCTGACAGGCAGAGATTAGGCTTTCTATTTGATTTAATCTATCAAATTTCTTGTTGAATTTATAATCGCAATTGCCCCTCCAGGCTATATGTACCTGAACTAGCCAATCACACAAGCACCAGCACTAGACAATCATGGACATGTATCAAAAAAGTAAAATGTACAAGACCCTTTTTAACGTTTGTTATCGTTACCACTTACCAGTGCATCTTCTATTTTTAACCTCTTATTTTTAATTGCAAGTCAGTTAAACTGTGGTGTACAGTTATATTTCTACTATTCCAGACTTGGAACGTCAGACATAATAATAGGATCAAAGTAGCACTTCCTAGCGGGAATCACCCACTCACGCAACACTGTTAAACTACCTTTTACAACTAGTCCTGGAGACAGACAGACCTACAAACTAAATACTATTATTAGTGTAGTAATAGGCTGGTAGTACAGTATGCAAAGTATGGATAATAATAAATATAAAACAAATATGTTTATATTTATTACTATTATCTACTACTGTGCTTCAACTGTGATAGGCCAACAGTGTGTGTGTGTGTGTGTGTGTGTGTGTGTGTGTGTGTGTGTGTGTGTGTGTGCGTGTGCGCGCGTGCGCGTGTGTGCGTGTGTGTGTGACAGAGAGCGATAGAGAGGAGCGACAAGGAGAGAAATGGCAGCAGTGAGAGGGAAATAGAATGAGTGAGTGCATAACACCTGTTTATGCAGTCTTTGCATGCCTGAGCCTGCTCTCTCTCACTCACAAACACACACACACACACACCCCCCACACACACACACACCAAGTATTCCTGATCCACGCAATTAGCCAGAGGCGCAGCAAGGCGGAAAGGTCAACAATGCCAGTTTCAATGCACTCCCACTCACACACACGCACACGCACACACACACTGTCCAATGTGTCACATTCCAGGACACATTTCCCTCCCCTCACACACACACACACACACACACACACACACACACACACACACACACACACACACACACACACACACACACACACACACACACACACACACACACACACACACACACACACACACACACCATCGACCCGCAACTCTCTCCCAGTCACTTTGATAAAGCACAGCATCCATCTGCAGTACCACCACCGGTACCGCTGTCCGTCCGTCCGTCACCCATCTGTCTGTCACATATGTATGGATTAGATGATGAGGTCACCCCGTGCAGCTGCGTGATGTATGGCTGCTCTGCCTCACTGTCAACCTTCCTAATTGGACTGGCAGACGGAGCCGCGTCTGCCTTGGGTTAAGATCCTAATCTGCTCAACCGGATTAGTCGGAGGGGGCGAAGCTTTAGATCCAGCAGCGTACGTAATTCTGACATATGTATTCGTCTGGATGTATATGCATAATGTGGAATGCGGAGACAGTGGCGAGTCCAGCTAGCCTGTCGCTTTCCAAACCAGAAGCTCATCTCTTGACATTTGGTTTCCATGTTATGTGGTCGTGTCATATTGTAGGCGATCCGTTCTTTAATTGTTGTACGGGAAGCCCTTTTGGTGTTTTAAACATTAGCTAGCATTAGCATTTTAGCTTTAGCTATTGAAAAATAGCAGATCTATAGCTGCCCCCCCCCACCACTTTGTAGAATCAGTTTGTGATGCGACAGGTGACATACTCTATGTGCATTGGACTTGAGCGATTGTGATCCCACTTCACCAGAACGCCTGCGGCGATGCCTGGCGTATTCTCGTGCACGCAACCCCACCTCTGGGAGGTCCATGAGCAGGGCACGGGGATACAGCAGGCGCACACATCAAGGAAAACGGAGAGAGATCCCATGTTGTCGTGGCACTACTTCAAGACCGCCACCGGTCGCCCGCCCGCGTGCCCATCTTACGGCTGTAAGCCAGCATTACGAAATCACAGCAGCTGTTGTTTTGGTCGACCAAGACACCCCCTTCACTCCCCCCAACCAGGCCCACCATGGGAGCAGCAATGCCGTGGATGCAGATCTGATGATGATGGGCTTCGCGGCTCTCTCCCAGTGTTGCCAACTGCCAAAATGCACAAGTGGCACTTCCAAAATGCACTAGAATGCGCTAGAGCAGTGGTTTTTAACCTTTTTCATACCAGGGCCCACTGTTTATTCTGCAGTTTAGCCACAGAGGACCATCATTGGATGGTAAGTGTAGTCTCTCTGACTAATTTAGGAGAAACAACTGGCAAAATGTCGGTCAAAATAGCAAATCTTCTACATTTTCTAAATGTGTAAATTCTTGAAAATTAAGCAATCCAGATGTTTGAATATAATTTAACTCTTGAGAGCGTAAAATGAAACCAAATGGACCTGTAAGGATCCATTTTTGGTTTCATTTTACGCGTTACGAGTTAGAGAGTTCGAGGAGAACTCTTATCATAGGAAGAAAAAATGGTGATAAACGAGGGTTTTATTTCTGGCGGCTATCAACCAATTTCACGCCAACTCACGGGCCAAAAAAAACACTGGATTTTCCACCAGGAGTTTTTCCAGTAATTTTGTCACTAAGGGGGTCTGGAAAAAAGCTAAATATAGTTACAAATGTGCCAAGTTGGCAACACTGCTCTCTCCTGCCACCACCACCCTCCTCCCCCTCTCTGCGGTGGAAGACGCCGCCGCCCTGCATTGCACAACGAGAGACCGAAGGGCTCCATTAGGGGCCATCAAATATTCATCCGCCGTGTTGCGACGAGCCCATGACTCTTATCCCCTTGACATGTCACGTCAAAAAACACCCAGAACGTTCGTTCGCACAACATCAATAGATTTAAAAGGCCCACCTACCTAACTGCAGTAATCTACAGTGTTCATTTAAACCCTCCCCAATAAGTGTGCACATTATGGAACTGAATGCACCCGCCAAGGGTCAATTAACAGTTCAGTTAATGTCTAAGACTGACTGACGTTTATCTGGCTGCATTGAAGGGGGTCATGTCTGTGTTCCCTCAGCTCTATGTTCCCTCACAGTTACTGATGTTAAGGTGAGGGTTAGGTTTAGGCATAGTTTTACTAAGGTTAAGTTTGTGGTATAAGACTTGTATGAGTACAATACAGAGAATGATTGCATTCGCCATCTTTGTTGAAGAAGAGTCTCTCTATGTCTGAGATAACTAATCTAACTTATCTTTCATAGTGATTTAAACAATGTGGAAATGTTGTATTAAGTTTTAAAATCCATTGCGTTCCTGCAAACTTTTAAGATTGCTTTAAAATGTTGTAGTATAAATTGTAATTAAATACAAAGCAATTTGTGGGGACAATATATCGATATATCGAATCAAAATGCAACATGATTAAGAATCGCAATATAAATTGATTTGACAGCCTAAATACCAATTTGTGAGGTAAGAGAATCGTCCCATCCCTACTGTGTGTTGTGTTGTATTACGGACAGTTCTGTTGGAGGGTTTCAGAGTTAAATTAGCATTCTGTATTTCAAGATGCACAGTGGCTATAAGCCGCAAAAGACTTAAAACCGCTATTCATGATGTGATTATTCCTGCCCCGATTGTAAATCATCAACATGGTGCAAAACGTAATTATTGACGATATACCGGAAGTTGTGACATCTCTACTTGGAAACTATAAATCACTTGAAAAAGGGGCTGGCAGACTTTGAATTGGAATTAATGGCATTGTCAAGCTGCTCCGACTGCAGTCATTACTGAGAGGGTGTAATTATCCATCTTGGTCAGAAGACCGACTGAACAAATGAACTTTTAATGTTGGGGGAGGGGGAGGGGCAGCTTGCCCTTTGACCTGCCCGTATTATGCAGTGTTAATAACAAACTAATGGCCTTGTGGCCATTAATGAGGAAAACAATGACATCAGCGCCGGGCTGTCCGTATGGATCAATATGTTGAGTTAACTCCAAGCCGTCGGTAAAGCCTCCATCAATGAACGCGAGCAGGGCCTATCTAGGCTACGATAAGGTCTTAAATGTGTTTAGTGCTGCTGCTGGGGGGGTAATTGCCTTAGCAGGCTAGCAGGCTGGCTGTAATGACATTAGCAACATGTTAACAACCGCGGCGGAGCTTGAGTTGTCCGCTCTCTCTCGAGTGCCGTACCACTGCATCTGTCAATTTATGATAAGCTGCGCTGCTGTTGTCCTACAGTATAATGGTGCCGTGTTGGACTCTGAGCTGCTGCCATCCTCTGAACTGCCCTTGGCTATATACCTGTAGGCCTATATCAGTGGTTTTCAAACTGTCTTTCATATCAACAACCACCAAATGAATTATGCATTTGGCCGCAGAGTGGCGTCTGAAAATATGTTCTGCCACAGGCACTAGACAACCCCATACAAAATGTGTTTTGTTAAATATAAATGAAGTAATTCAAAAAGTATAAAATAAAGAAAAGAAAGAAAAACAATCAAGATTATTTGGAAAATAGCAGATCTACAAGCTGATATAGAGCGATCAGAGCTATAGTAGCCTATAGAGCCAAAATATCTATCTTTTTTGGTTACCGTTAAACGTCTAAGCAACGTTTAACCACTGATTATTTTCTGAGATGAAAATCTACATTATTTTACAGAATTTCATCTAGCCTGGTACCAGCCTCCCTTGCCGTGGCAACGAATGTTACCGAATGTTAACGGAGTCTGGCTAGGGCCTGCTTGAACTTCCCTGACGTCACCTGTTGCATAGCGCCGTTGTTTCAGAAGCCTCGGAAGTATTTCGACCTTCATAAGCCACGCCCACTCATGGAGATAGGCTCCTTGGACGGAGTTGCAAAGTTGAATCTGCACTTCAACACGGCAACGTCACCGGTTAGGTTCCAGGCTAGGTTTCATCAGTATCCACAAGTCAAATGAATGTCAGAAATAATAGGCCTACAGCCTACACCTGTAGCTTTCAAAGTGGGGTCCGGGGACCCGTAAGGGTCCTTGACATACCATCACAGTCATTTTAGCTTTGTACATTTACAGTAGGCCTACATGTTATGTCAAAAAGTTCACAACAAACTCACAGCACGCCTCACTTTCTGCAGTGCTGAGAGCTTGTACCGGTATATTGGAAAGTGTAACTGTGAATCTTTGCTTTTGGGGGTCTTTATCGCACAAAGCATGTTCCCCGTAGTATAGATCATTTAGTCCTTGGAATGAAAAGTTTTGAGAAGCGGTGTGGCATTTAGTCCAGTGACGGCAGAGTATTCACTAGGGGGCAGTGTCAGCACGTCTCCCCCAGTCCTCAGGCTGCTTGCTGTCTAGTGAGATCATTTCCATTGTGAATCAGGGACATGAGTGGCTCATTGTTACGACGAACAGCAGAGCAGCACACACACACGTCTGGATGAAACGCGATACGCGGCAGCTCCACTGGGACACGTCGTACAGCCCCCAGCTGAAACTAGGGTCTCTCTCTCATTCTCACACACACACACACACACACACACACCCCTGTTTGTAAACGTGTTTTGTGGGTACCAACAGCAGGGCCATCACATATGGGGACACCACTTTCCAGTGGTCGTAGAGGCATGAAAAAAATCAGGCAAGCTTAAAAAAAAATCCTTAACATGAATATCACCTCAGATTCTGGATTGGATGAAGTGATGTCCTGGACATGAATTGTGGGGACCGATATTTATCCATGGTTCATGGGGACTTCATTTGCATACACACATATCTGTGCATGAAGTCATGGTTCATGGGGACCTCGATTAACATATCATTTAAATAACACACACACCATAATGGGGACTCAATATCCTGTGTACATTTTTCACACCATAATGGGGACTCAATGTCCTGTGGACATTTAATCAGTTTCACACAGAATTTTATGCAGGAAGCTTGGCCTACAGAAACAGACTTGTCCAGAAAGCAAGTCAGGATTCATAGTGGGTTCTGTAATCCCAAGTCTCAACCTGTCTGAGGCTGTCTCACAGGAAAAGCTAGAGAAGACAGCAGGGAACGCACAAGGAAACTGGATGCTTTAAGGAAAGAGCATATAATGTTCACTATACTTTAGCCCGATTTAGCCCCGATTTTGGACTCACAACAAAATTCCTCTGTCATCTCCCGACAATTTGATGGCCGTCTTTTCGTCTTGTAGTGTGACATCTCACAAAGAGAAAAAATCGGGCCGAATCTGCCGTCGAGACCCCCCCCCGACCACACATCGGCAATATTAAACAATTTTGATTTTTCCAGCATTTTATCGTCGAGTGTGATATAGATTCTGACAACCCCACAACGTTTGCACTGTGCTGGCAAATGTAAAACTTGCACTGAAATGCCAGCCGGCTGGGCAGCCACTGTCTCCTGCATGGACGCACCACTCCATAGGCTATTAAAATAATTCTGATAGATCCAAAGCATTATAGCGCAGCAAACATATAAGCGCATCAAACATAGTGTAATTTGACCATCTCTCTCTCTCTCTCTCTCTCTCTCTCTCTCTCTCTCTCTTTCTCTCGCGTAAAAGTTGGTCTCACCAGCAGACTTTGACTTGTACCTTTTGTCAGGGACAACATTCTGCAACATGTGTCGAATGATTTATGCATTGTCTATATTTTGTAGCCTACTCGCTGTAGCCTACAGATCATGCAGGCAAACTAACTTGGGTATGTGTTGCGCAATTGAGTGAAAGTGGACGATGGGAAGGGAACAATGCCAGCGGTCATTGATTGATTGAATGATACAGCCTTTGAACCCACGTCCATAAAATAAAATAAAAAACATACTACAAGGTGGCTGCTTCTCCTATAACGGGTTTTTTCAACAGATGGTCCGGGCAATTCCCAATCATTGCTGCTCATATTAAGGAATACTTGACTTTGTTTCCCTAATGACTTTGTTCCCCTCACAGAACTCAGAGACTAAGATCTCACAAGGAGACAGTCCATGGAATAGGACTGTGGTACCATTAAAAAACCATTCATACGAGTCATATGATTCCACCACCACGGATTACCTCCTGAACATTCACTATATCATACTGTTTGTTTGTCCCATTCATTCATACAACCATTCATCCGTGACTTATCTGCCATGAAAATATTACATCCACAGTACAATAAATGTTGAAATTGCAGATTGTAAAAGATCTAAGCTAGGAACATGTGCATGCTTACATCCATGCATTCCTAAGAAGACTCTGCAAACATCACAGTAGACTATCAGAATTGCTTTTCACTGGCTTAACCCATGAATCAACTAATTCATGAATAAATAGCCTACTATTTCGTGCACAGCAGTGCCCAACCAATAAAGCCACATAGGCTGCCCAAACATGAAATACTAAGCATGTCAACACACCTGACTACACTATTTTAGAAAACAAGCCCAAACTATCGCCTGAAGGGGGATAGTCCTCATAATGTAACTGCAGGTAACACACACACACATATGACATGAAAACGTGCATTGTGGGACTAGCTAACTAGCTCAGGAACCTCTCCCCTGCCTCCTGAGCGATTTCCGTTATGGGGACTAGTGTGTATGTCCCCATACTGTCCGAGGTCCCCTGGACAAGGGTGTGTATGGCAATACAGCACTACAAACGCACGCACACACACACACAGTCCACACAAAAACGTGAACTATAACGTTTATAAAGCATGACGGCACAACTGAAGTCTTATATTTATGGGATATTGCCGATGTACAAACTCACAACACGCCAGCTAATGTTTCAACAATGATTATGATGATTGCAACACTTTCAAAAACATCAAGTGCCGTTGTCAAGTTTCACTGCAATTCACACTCGGCAGAGAACAATTCATATTCCAATGGCCAATCACACTCATTATGCAAATGCACCAGGTCGTTACATTTGCCAAAAGAACTCTACTCAGAACAACAGCTGGAGATGAGGATTTTAACGTGAAACTTATTACAATGAATTGAACACTTACCTAATAAATTGCCACAGAGCTGAGGATCTACCATGTAATCCCAATCGCATAGTGTGACAGGGCACATCGTGCACAACGTTGTGAAATTCCCAAAAAAGCGCACAGTGTGTACTAGCCTTTACTCTCCATAAGTATATCGTGGCTCTACTCCTAGCACACACAGTCCAACGTCCCCTGGAGCATCTGTGCTTGCACATGCTTAGTATATCTTCTATACTTATGGAGAACGCGACGTGTTTTGAGCTTGTAGATCACTATTTTTGATACGGCTCCACTGGAGATAAAAACTAAGATTTTAGCGCACATTTGACAGATAAAACCCAAGATTCTAGATAAAAACCACATAAGAAGTATATGTGGTTGACATTGTTTATTCAATTAAATGGTGAACACTGACAAAGCTCTTTCCTGAACAAGATTTCTATTCCTATTTCAATACTTGTATTATTTCCCTTGACATACACCATATGGAATGGTTTGCCATTCAGAATCAAATATAGGACTATGGTGATAGTACCTATAATAGAACTACTATTAAATGAACCATTTACTGGACGATACTACCAGTACCTACAAACAATACACCTGGCAATATAACTGGACACTGTACAGTTATATTTGACCCCTCTGATTTGATTGTGAGGGCAAGAATAACAACCAATAAAAATTGTTACTTATCAATGTATTTTCCTCCAAACAAAGCCAACTACTGCAGTTTTTAAAATATACAGGCACTATAGGTACAATAATCAATGGATACAATAAATGAATCCAGAAATATTGTTTCTCAGTGTCACTGAGAAACTAGCAAACATCACAGTAGACTATCAGAATTGCTTTTCACTGGCTTCACCCATGAATCAACTAATTCATGAATAAATAGCATACTATTTCGTGCACAGCAGTGCCCAACCAATAAAGCCACATAGGCTGCCCAAACATGAAATACTAAGCATGTCAACACATCTGACTACACTATTTTAGAAAACAAGCCCAAACTATCGCCTGAAGGGGGATAGTCTAACTAGCTAGCTAGCTAGCTAGCTAACTAGCTAACTAGCTCAGGAACCTCTCTCCTGCCTCCTGGGCGATTTCATTTATGGGGACTAGTGTGTATGTCCCCATACTGTCCGAGGTCCCCTGGACGAGGGTGTGTATCAGTATGCTTAGTCCCCATATGTATAGCACTACAAACGCACACACACACACACACACACACTGACTCTCACTCTCAGTCATTCACACAGACAGCCCTCAATACACCAATAGCATCATCACAGACCTAAAAAAAACATGAACTATAACGTTTATAAAGCATGATGGCACAGCTGAAGTCTTATATTTATGGGATATTGCCGATGTACAAACTCACAACACGCCAGCTAATGTTTCAACAATGATTATGATGATTGCAACACTTTCAAAACATCAAGTGCCGTGGTCAAGTTTTACTGTAATTCACACTCAGCAGAGAACAATTCATATTCCAATGGCCAATCACACTCATTATGCAAATGCACCAGGTCGTTACATTTACGTAAAGAACTCTACTCAGAACAACAGCTGGAGATGAGGATTTTAACGTGAAACTTATTACAATGAATTGAACACTTACCTATTAAATTGCCACAGAGCCGAGGATCTACCATGTAATCCCAAAAGTGTGCACCCTACGTCGTTTACATATGTTTAATTTATCCCATTCAACTACTCTAAGGATTCACACATCAGCACGGAGCCTACTTTCAACTCACAGCTCACCAGGCTTTGGAAGAGATACAAGCAACCTTATACGAAAACAAGCCCAAAAGAAACCTGACTAGACTATTTTAGAAATCAAGCCCAAAGTCGCTTATAATCAGCGGACATGGCAACACAGCTAGTGGTTGTAAATCCAATGGTCTAATGGTAAAGTTGCTGTGGACACACACTTTCAGTTTTTTACCCACTTACAGGGGACCTCGCATGCAAATCTCTGGCCTGTGATTGGCTAGCAGTGTGTTAGCTCATTCTTACACACTCTCACACACACACTGCAGTTACCAACTAACGCCTGAAGGGGGATAGTCCCCATAATGTAATTGAAGGTAACACACACACATATGACATGAAAACGTGCATTATGGGACTATTTTTAAAAAAATCACCAGGCACCTCAGGAACCTCACCCCTGCCTCCTGAGTGATTTTGAGCGATTTCCGTTATGGGGACTAGTGTGTAAGTCCCCATAATGTTCGAGGTCCCCTGGACGAGGTTGTGTATCAGTACGCTTAGTCCCCATATGTGACCACTACAAACGCACACACACACACACACACACACACACACACACACACACACACACACACACACACACACGCACACGCACACACACACACTAGTGTATTAAATAATGTATCAAATTGTATCTGTAATATAGGACCTGTTCACATTTTATAGGCCTACACTAGGTCTCGGGAGTAGTGTTTGTACTGAATGACCTGAACTGGTGACAGGCAGGTCAACAACAACACGGTCATGTCCACCAGTATAAAGGACCTTATGTAATGCAGCCATTTGTCACATACGCTGCCCGGCCTTTATTTGCTCTGGGCGAGGGGACAGATAAAAGGGCCAGGGTCAGGAGGGTGTTGCCCAGGATTCGATTTATAGCACTGAACGGGGGAGGGGTTGCCTTGCCTGCCCCCCCTTACTAGCCGTGTGAGCCATATTTAACTTTATTGCGACTGTAGGTCGCAGTTTGCTCTGAAAACCCGCAAAACCTGTCAGTCAGTCCGTCACGCCTCATAATAAAATCACACAATCACACTAGTGTGAAGCGTAGGGAGGGAGGGTGCTCTTATCGTCACACATTGTCATACATCATTGTACATCACTGTAGGTGTCATTAGCGCCAATAGTTTTTGGCGCTTTCACTTTTTCTGCCGTTACTTTTATCTTCAATACATAGCTTGTTCAGCCAATCAAATGGAGTGATCAGTCAATCACAAGCCATAGTTTGCGTCCACACAAATCCGGAAACTGGGTGTATATGAGCAAAAGTCCAAGACAGGTTTTCCTTGTGGACAACAAGGTTGACCTTGACCTTAAAAACGTTGCCGAAAATATATTTAATAAGAGTATTGTAGAGAAAAGTTTTGCATACCTACTGTGCACACCTACTGTAAAGGGACAGGTCTTTCGGAGCACACAACAATGTGTGAATGAGGAGAGAAAGGGGCTACCGCACGCTTATGTAGCAGTTTGCACCGGAAGTTAATTAAAAAGGTTCTGCAGAAAAGCAGAAGTAGAAGCAAGCAAGTATTTCTGACGTATGAGGATATGACTGTATATCAGACTCATGGCTTCATATAATCAGATGTTGGAGTTAAATACATTTTAAATACAGTTATGCTATTGTTAATATGCCGGCAGCCGTTTTTCAATCCATTGAGTTTTCACAAGTGTCTTATTTGATGGCCTCCTTGCCTTGGCAATTGGCCTCTGTGAGGAGTTGGGTATTATCCCATTATACGCAAAAATGGACTAGAGGGATCTGGGGGTCAAACCAGGAAGGGGGCAACGTGGATAACAACAACTATGAAGATCTTGGAAGGACTTTTAAAAGCCAAGGTACCGGTAAATAAACTGCTTTAGGGCAAAGTTTTCCTTTAATTGTCAAACCAAAAACAAAGTCAGTCAGCAGCTTGCAAAACCAAAGATCGTGGTCACTCCTGACCCCAACCATGCACTGCTCCAGATGATGCCACATGAACAGTGGCTTGAGGCACAATGCTAGTCACGACATACAGATACAGTATGTTGGTCACGCAATGCATATCATATGGGCTATGCTTACAGATCTCTTACTGTTACTTTTTTACTTTGCTACTTTGTACAGGTATGCGTATAACCGTGTTTTCTTTTTTGTTCATACTTAATGTAAGTCACTCTGGATTAAGAGTGTCTTTTTAAATGCCTAAATTGTACATAGAAACACGCTAGGCTTGATAACATTTGTTGACATGGATATATGCGGTTTTACATTAGCAGATCACTCTGGATAAATTGCCATACTGCCTATTAATGGCTTCACAATGACCACGTAACAGCCAGAACACACACACCCACACCCACACCCACACACACCAATAAAACGTTATATTGTCAATGATCCCTACCATCATCACTTTATATTATCTATGATTCATGCCATTATTAGAAAGCACATGGACCTCACTTTTAGTTTTCCTAGGCGCCAGACTGGCCTTATTTGTTTAATCCATTTGCATCGCAAAGAGGATGCTAGCGTCAACTCTTTAGGGACAACATTTGCAAGTGCATTTTCACAGTAGGTAACACACATTAGGATAACAAACATGTATGTACAGTAGGCTATAGAGAGAACGCTTAGGTGGAAAGAAAGAAAGAAAGAAAGAAAGAAAGAAAGAAAGAAAGAAAGAAAGAAAGAAAGAAAGAAAGAAAGAAAGAAAGAAAGAAAGAAAGAAAGAAAGAAAGAAAGAAAGAAAGAAAGAAAGAAAGAAAGAAAGAAAGAAAGAAAGAAAGAAAGAAAGAAAGAAAGAAAGAAAGAAAGAAAGAAAGAAAGAAAGAAAGAAAGAAAGAAAGAAATTAAGACAAATATAAATCACTTGTTACAGTGAATGTTGAAGCTAAAGATACCTCAGCCCTATCCTATTTTAAAAATCAACTAATGGGAGGACTATGAGGCCTGGCAGGACAGCGGGTGGACCATGGCCATGACACTCTCACTCAGACATAGGCCTAACCATAAACAATCCAGATATGGCCATATTTTGGGTATTGGCATGTATACTATGACCCAGACATATCCCTAAACATTCCAGATATGGTCATATAAGCATGTCGCTATGACATAACAATAACCAAACCCAGATGCGTACAACTGTCAATCTGGCAAAGCCCCCAATATTATAGGGCATAGCAGAGTGGCGGACATTTTGCACAAGAATCAAGCCATCCAGGGATCCTGGACATACTGTATAACATTTGACCCAAGACATTCGTCGGACGGACTCATAATGTCTAACTGTTTTGGCCAACAACGATGGGCCAAAAATAGCCACGGTGCATCAACTATTCGGTCAGAGAAAATATTAGGCCCAAATCCAAAATGGCCAAAAAAAAGAAGAAGAAAAAGAGAAAAACATTTTCAGCATATTTGGTTCTGATCTGAATATGCCAGAACATTATCAAAGATTAGTCCAAACACGGGTTTACCTACATTACCTAAATTTTGTCAGGATAGTGTGATCAAAATGCAGCTAAATGCACGGCACACTGCAGGCAGGCAAAACGGCTTTCAACACACGAGCGGATCTAGGCATGGGGGGTGCTTATATTTAAAATTATTTGAAACACTATGCTACTAACTAACAATTGTACCAGTAAACCAACAGCATTTCATCATTGAAACCATCACATCACATGTCTGTTGCAACTTCAATAACAACTGATGTTGATTGATGCTTTTCTTCATTTTTTCCTGCCCCCCAATTGGGAAATGTTACATCTGCCCTTGTTTCAACATACAAACGTAACAACCAGGTAGGTTGATATACACAGCTGGCTCACTGCCAACATGTCAGTCTTCTGCGTCTTATATTTCCAAATATCAGCGATATTGTTACAATGTTTAAGCAGTCCGTCTGGAATAATGCAATTAACGCATTCAAATGTGCCGAATAAATGTTTTATTGACAGTTTTATTAAGTTAAATCCAGTCATGTCTTTTATAACCAGGTAGCTTTAAGGTATGGCCCTGACACCAATGGTAGGCCTAAAGAAAGGAGGGTGGGGGGGGGGGGGGGGGGGGGGGGGGGTATTATTGTAGTAATCATATTTGGCTATTCGGTATTTGGTCACTGTTTTCTATATTCAGCATTCAGTTTTGGATGAGAGTTTTCCTTTCGGTGCATCTGTACTGTCGTGTTTGCATATATCTACTTATGTTTGCAAAATAACAACACTGGCTAAAAATGTTACCCAGCATGTTTTGCATGTTGGGATTAGATAGTATAAGAGAGCATTGGTGGCAGTCAGTTCAGAGCTGAACACACACAGAGAAACAAAACAAGCATAAAGCATAAAGTCTCATTTTGAACAATCAATTGACCTTCATTAGTTTTGCCCCCTGCTGCTGCGCTGCCTGAGCTAAATCTACACTACAGACTAGTGAACGGATTTGTTTCTATTATTATTTTGTACAAGCATTAATCTGTAACTGTAAGTGCTGTTTTGTGGACGATGTCGTCACCAGAATGTCAAATGTATTTTCAGGCATGTACCAATAGTATGGTAATATATCGATTCTGCCTTATCCTGTTTCAGAAGCAGATTTCATTTTCAGCTTAAAATGTGCTTAAAATAAAAACCTATTCTCGTCTACAATACATTTCTTCGAAAGAACCCCAACATGAGTGACAGGGTGCAAAATTATGAACGTTTGTCACCCAGAGGCCTAGAAGAAGCCACTGACAGCGAAGGACAGTTTTTCCCCATGCCATACATCCTAGCGGCCTGACATGCCATAACACAAGCCCGAAATGCCACAAAGAACATTGAGTGCGACGGACAAGTCTCATTTGCAAGGCAAATCTGCATCAATGTTACATTTCCCAGCAACAGGAGTTATCCGTTATCTGTTCTGCAATTCTGGCAGCTACTCTGGAGACTGACATATACAAAATCAACTCTGTCAGGTAAGAGTCTCTATTATTATTATTATTACCCTTATTATCATCATCATCATTATTATTGTAAACATTGGCATTAATATTAATATGATTATTGTTATTGTTAAGTGTTATTTTTGTTATTACAATCTTATATTGCATGTTGTCTTGGCTTCACAGACTGTTAAGAATGGCTGAAAGGCATCATTGGACAGTCTTCCAGAACGCAGCAGTTATTGTCATTGTCCTCAGTGGGGGCATTGTTGGTTTGCATTGTGAGGTTAAAATGCTGGTAACAAAGTTATAAAGATGTTAGGTTGTGTGTTTAGGGTAAAACACAAAGTCTATTGGGAAAGTTATGATATCTATTCCAATAGTAATCACGCTGGAGTGTTCAGAAACATGGGTTCTCCCCATCCCTCCAGCCCTTTAATAAAACAGAAAGTACATTTTCAAGTGGGTGAAATTGCATCAGTCTGGAAAGAGAACCTCACAAAGATAATTTAACAACTCTCCGGTTTATATATGAATTCACCAATTCCACTTCCATCCTCAATTCTGTGTGACTGTATGACATTTCTATCCCAACCTGAAAATGTCTTGTGTTTAAGAAGTTAACTGTTACTGAAGAAAGACAATTGAGATATTTGTCAACTGTGTTTTCAACAAATAATCAGTTACAGCACCTTTATGTATATAAAACACGGGAACAAATATCTAAAATACTTTCCATGAGGCCTAAATATAGTGACTTGTCTTAAATCACAAATATAAATATTTTTTAAGAATGTGTATACTGGCTTTTAGAATATTTCATGAATTCAAATGCATGAATACTATTACTACTACTTTATTACTTACTACCGTACTACTACTACAAAAAAAAATTACCATGAAGAAATTGTGTACTATATTAATATTTGTATATACAATTTGTAAAAATCATTGTACAGGCAAAAAAAACAATGAGTGGTGTAAAAATGTCCTGATAGCCAATGGCTCATCTACTGGCAACGACAACAACACCTGCTGCTCAGGTGAGATAATTACACAGTGAAATCTATATATGCTCTTTGTTTAGTTCAGAGAGTTATTTAATACATTTGTACAATGACAGAGTTACAGGTGTAGTACGTGATTTGGAAAACCCTCTGGTCCCCCAGCGAGATGTGAACATGCACCCACTCTACAGTGAGGGGAAGTGCAAAAGGCCAACATCGTATACATCAATCCTCATTGGAGGAAGGCCCCTCTCATCCTGATTGGGCGAAATGTTTTCATCCCAAAGCCCAAAGTCAAACTAGGATTTTTTGACCCCAGGGGGGAACTCATTATATGTTCACCACACTCTATAATAGGGAGGATTAGCCAAAAAAGAAGAAAAAGTAACAATATTTGAATTAAGTGAAATCAAATCTAGTTGAGCTGTCAAATCTAGTTAAGTGTCATAACTCCATCTCTAAGTCAATATATAACATATGGAGCAATTGGTGCCCAAGGGTCAAGGTCAAAAGGTCAATTACTGATGGACATGTTGTACATAACTTCTCAACAATCCATCATAGAAGGATGAGATTGGTTGCATCTAAGAGCCTTTTACTTTCCTGCCATGGGGTTATATCAGGGGTGTAAAACTCAGATACAGAGTGGGCCAAAATTTAAAACTGAACAAAGCCGCGGGCCAAGTTTGAACGAACTAACCCTTTAAAGGGGAATTCCACCCGTTTTCAAAATGTTCCTGAGAGGGTACAAATGTGAACCAAATGGACCCGCTAGTCCATTTGGTTCACATTTGTACCCTCTCAGGAAAATGGGTCTGAAAGAAAAATCATTAACATGGTGAAATACATGCATGTATTTCCCCATGTTAAGACCTCCAGACCTCCATTTTTAGGAAATACGGAATTGGGGGAACTTTTTTTTCATCATGTCCAACATCTCTAAGGTATATTAATGACATATTAAAATGTTGAAAATGTGTGGTCTACCCCTTTAATTTGACAATGTCTCAAGGGCCAAATTAAATTACACGGCGGGCCAAATTTGGCCCACGGGCCAGAGTTTGACACCCATGGGTTGACATGGTTGATATGGTGACATGCAATGACATCAGCATTGTGCATTCTAGACTCAACAGTGCACACCTCTAAGATACCACTGTTTACACTACAGAATTACTAATTATTAACTGCCTCATTACCAAGTCTTGAATTGCAATGTCCTCCGTGAATGATGTCCAAACATGTCTTATTTTAGATGCCCCTAAATCCTGTGTGCATCTTTGTGTGATATCTGCAAAGGAAGGCGAAACAGTGCAGAAAGGTATACAGATATACTGCATTTAGCAATATACTTTGTTGTTTTTGTTTATAAGATATAAGTTGAGATCTGTCTTTGTATTTTCAGATGTTTGTAATCATACAATTAACATAAGCAAACGTGAAAACAACTTCGACCTAACTCTAAGTCAATCAACAATCAAGGAAATTCACTTCCATTTCATTGTGGGCCAAAACACGTCATGCAAGCCATCAATGTACGTCAACGGCTCAGGTAGGACTGACAACTTATCCTTGAGCACATCTCTTATTTAGCCACTTATTACTGAATAATAACGACAAATTGCATTTTCATAGAACATTTCAATGTGGTAAAATCCTATAGCTTGTTGGCTCTGGCTCCAGCTTTTCCTTCTGCAGCAAATCTTGTGTATGATTAATACATGTTCAAATTAAGCTCACACAACATGTTCATGTTCAAAATGTTCAACTCATTAGTGCAACATACAGTTGGATTTAGATACAGCAGCATGCAATTTAAGGCATGGGCTTCTGTATGTGAGTCTCACTCAAATGTTGCTATGGAGTGCCCTCTACTGGTGGTCTACTGTATGTTAGGGTGTCTGAGTCCTCTGCCTTCTGAAACAACTACCTAATGGCCAACATCCAACATAAGTTTGGAAACCTAACTTTGGGAATAATTTTCTCAATCTTAATAATACCATTGATGTTGTATCATATGGTTTTAATCACTGATTAGCCACCTTTACAACAAGTATGTCTTTCTGATAAATGTGTTTTGCACCCACCAAAAAAGTACGAAAGTGATATATATTCTTCTGTTGGCATTCGCTCTTGTTGTGAACTTTGCGTGCTGGCAGGTGTGTGACAGTAACAGCCAGGTGCGTGCCACTCAGTGACAGGAGTGTGCCAGGCACATAAGCATGGGCGCCTGTCACGATCATTTACTTTGTTTATGCTCCAAACAGCATCGACACTGGTGGCAATATGTACAGTAGATTCCATGTCTGTCCCTTCAGGATAAGGCCTGTGCAATAGAGCAATTGGAAGCTGGTGTTCCAGCCTACAGAGTGGGAGTATCTTTTGTCAAAGCAAGGGTTGAATGCAAGCCATTTGCCATTTTGATTTTTTTTGGTTGGTGCAAAAGGTAAGCTACAGTGGTGCAGTAGTGTACTGCAATGTAGAAATACCAAAAGTACAAAGTGCTCATCATGCAGAATGTCCCATGCACAACCTTTGAAATGTATGCAATCTACAAACAATATCTTGCCATCGCGACACATTGTGAGCTTGTTCATCTGTTATTTTCAAATTGCAGTGTATAGTTATGCTTGTGTGGGCATTGTAAGTTGATTCGTGATAATTAGCAAAATCTTCACTAAGTAGTTAGTGAATTTTCTATTTCAGATATTTGGTTCGGCTTGGAGAAACGAAACTGCACCGTTAATGGTAAAACATTCACCACCTTCCATCCCTCTATTAATTTTGCATAAACCAATTTTCACTTTTTTTGGCAATTAATGTAACGGTGTAATTATCCATATGTTTTTTTTTTATAAGATTTTAAGAAAATCAATCCAAGCAGAGAATGCAGTAAAGATTTGACAGAATACGATGAAGAAGCATGTAAAGGTATTTTCACTCCTAGTAATACGTACTAAACATGAAAGTAGTTGAACGTGCCAGCCAGATATCTGCCTGTGTGCCTGAGTGTGCGCTCATGTGCAGGAAAAGACCAACATCATTTCATCCTGTCCGTCCACTCGGACAACACTACCAGTTGTGTTACCTGCAAGAACCCTGTCTCCAAGCCTGAAAGGAATTTGACTATGGAGAGTCCATCGGGCCTCATCAGCAACGACGGAGCCGTCAGTGCAGAAGGCGCTACGTGAGTGTTCAGGTTGTAGTCGCATGGAAACAGCTGGTCTTGGACAACAGGGTAGGGCAGTGGTTTTCAACCTTTTTCATACCAGGGCCCACTATCTATTCAGAATTTGAGCCACTGAACACCATTTGATGACATCTTAGGCCCAAAGACCCCAAAACTAAAGATTTATTTTGCCTACCAAGCTGGCTTTCGGAGAAAACAAAACAGTCAAACATCCAGATCAAAATGAACATCATTCTTCTACATACTCCAGTTGACTTGGGATCATTGAGATGGCGAATATTTTAACTCTTGAGAGTGTAAACATGAAACCAAATGGACCCGCAAGGGTCCATTTGGTTTCATTTACGCTATCAAAGAGTTACATCTGGTGCAACTTTCCATCATTTAGCCTGGGGACCACCTGGAATCCTCTCAGGGACCACTGGTGGTCCCCAGACCACCTGTTAAAAACCCCTGGGGTAGGGGATGATATATTCAAAATATAACCCATTCGTGGGCTGCGGCCACATTGTTAAGGTTCCCTTTATTAACTGTTCCTTTCATGAATGAAAACCCAAAATATAATATTTTTTGAGGAAAAAAAATCCAAGTAATATTTGAGAAATAACGGCTATAGCAGATATGTAAGCTTGCAGACTTGCTATTTTCCGCTATGGGAAGATTTCAAATTTCTCGGTGTGGTCCCGGGCTAAAAGGGAACCACTGGTTTTGAATGACTTACATGGAAACAGCTAGCGGTACTCACATGTGACTGCTGGAAGGGTTGTGTTGCACAGACACGGCTCTGGTTTGCCACAGGCAGTGGTTGATTGGCGATGGTTGGCACACAGCTATACTTGGATCCTATGAAGGTCACAGAAACAAACACAATGTGATATACACATATATTTAAAACCCAAACGCCACTGTACATTTCAGGGATATATTTTTAATAGTTACTATTGCATTGAATATTTTAGTGTTGTAACCACAAATCGCCTACTTTTAGAAAGGATTGTTGCACCTTAGACATCTCTCTATGCGTGAGACCTTAACCCTTAATTTGTGGGTGACCCGAATATTATAATAAAAAAAAAATCATGGCAGAGAAAACTATTACATAGGAGCAGAGGTGAGTGAAGTCAGGACTACAATTGTTTGATGATTCAAGATTTACTGTTAGTACAACAAAGAATTCAGGGATTGTGATGGCATAGGCCGATGGCTGGAGACTACATAAAGTAGACCAGTCCACAAAGCCATGTTATAGGGCAGGCTTTTTATTTACCTTGAAGTGCTTTAGTAGTGCAAGCCAGAGACAGTATGCTAAATGAAAAATAAATAATACTGGCCAAAAACAACGTTCCACAATGGAAAACTAAATTAACACTTGAGATTAAACTTAAGAAAATAGTAAACAGAACCGTTACAGGCTTCCACTAGTCTCAAATCAGACTGAACTCCCCCCGCCTGCTGCAATCATGCTTTGGTACAGGTGGGGCAAACAATCCCCTAATCAGTAAGTAGCAACCAATTAACACAACCACCTATGAGTGAGTCTACCTTACTACAGTAGATACATTCGAGGAATACACACAGCTACATTTCACCGGACCAAATAATTTAAAGTGCATAATTTACAACATGAACACAATACAGAAGAATAAACCCTCCTCCTCTGCCGTACTTGGCACCCTCCCTCCAATCTAAAATGAGTGCCCTCTTTGCAGAGTAGAGACAGATCAAGTGACCAACAGATTCAACAGTTCAACCAATTACTGAAGATAGTGATAATAAATCAACAGTTTAAAAACATTTCAGTCCCTGTGTGAAATGTCAGATGTGAGCAAATTGTGTGAATTGTGTGCAAATTCATAGTACCTCAGCACTGTGTCTATAGGGCACGGGGACGGGGTGGCCCGTGACAGGGGTATTAAGTACTTATTCTCGTATTCCCATTGCAGAGAGTTGGTAAAAAACCTCACCTCCTTGCTGGACCAGATGGGCAATGACTCCAGTGCCAGCATCACCGTTGGCACCATCAAAGGAGTGATCAAAAAACTGCCCGAAAAGGATCCACCAGCAACGAACGTCGCCTTTTCACCGGGTGAAGATATGAGCGTATGTCAATTTTTAAACACAATGGCTTCTGCCCTATACCCATCAAATAAATCAATGAAGAATAAACTCTATGTATGTACCCATATCCACTCTTTTACTTGTAGTTTCTAGACAACTTGACAAACACCAACCTCAAAGGCTTCTCAAGAAGCGTGCATGTTCCTGAAGAAGCCAGTAGGATGGCAGTGAGAGGAAAAGGACCGTTTGTTGGTGTTCTTCTCTTTCAAAACATGACCCAGGTAGCACGCAATATCTGACAGAATGAAATCCTCAGTGTTATTTCAACCCTGGCAGTGTGAATAGCCTATACTGTAGTAGCTGATCACTCTAACAAATTGGATGGAGTCATTATGTCAAGTAACGTGTTATTCAATAGCTTTGTTTTCAAGCTTCTGAGTTACGGTAAACGCACTCTGCTATGCACGCTAGTCATTACTAAATGCAATTTGTCTACTTCACTATGGCTAGGCAAGTCTCGTAGTTGTGTTACATCGGATCTGTATCTATTTTTCAAAAGATAACACTGACTGCACTGTTGTTTGCTGAAACCTTCTTCCTGTCCTTTTATGAACACTGTGACGGTCAACAGGATGAGAAGAAAAGCATACTTCTGGAAAATGAAGTGGTCGCCATCTGCATGGGAGCTGAAATAGCCAATCTTTCCGATACCATCGATATACATTTCACAAACGTGGACACGGTAACTCAGATTGAGACATTCTGACATTAACAGAGATATACTGTACATTGAAGTTACCGACAGAATGATTCTCTCGCGATCAGAAGACAGTAGCTTATTTCTATTTTCCTTTCATTTAACTACAGAAGAAAGCCAAAGCCTCTTGCAGTTCATGGGATGGAATAGGTAGGTAGATGGAGTAGCTTATATCACTTTCTGTTAGCTCACCAGGGCCGGATCTAGAAGGGGGCAGGGGTGGGCAGAGCCCACCCAATGAAAGGTGATATCAGTGGTTTTCAACCAGTGGTCTGGGGACCACCAGTGGTCCCTGAGAGAGTTCCAGGTGGTCCCCAGCTAAATGGAGGAAAGTTGGTTAACCAGATGTAACTCTTTGAGAGCGTAAAGATGAAACCACATGGACCCTTGTGAGTCCATTTGGTTTCATTTTTACACTCTCAAGAGTTAAAATATTCATCATCTGAATTAGCCCCAAGTCTACACAACTAGAGAATGTAGAAGATTAATGGTCATTTTGATCTGTTTGACTGTTTTTCCCCCAAATCCAGTCCCCCAAATCCAGTCCCCCAAATCCAGCCTGGAATTGTGGACAAAAGAAATGTTCAGTTTTGGGTCTGTGGTGCTAAAATGTCATAGTGGTCCATGGCTCAAATGCTGAATAAATAGTGGGCCCTGGTGTCAAAAAGGTTGAAAAACACTGCTTCATAGAAAAACTTTGGAGTTGCCCACCCTGCCATTCTTCCAGCCCACCCTAGTAGGGATGGCTAAATCCGGCCCTGTAGCTCACCCCTCAATATCGATTTCAATCAACGCGTACCTCTTTCTTTCAGGAAAACAACCTAATTGGACGACAGAGGGTTGTGAGACCAAGGAGGGCAATGGCAGCATTACATGCGAATGCACCCATCTGACATTCTTTGCAATACTGATGGTCTGACTCACTTTCAATTTGTGCATCACACTCTCACAAAAACAACCTGTCAACTCAAGAACTGACTTCCTGCTTGATCTCGCAGCATAATAACTGACAACAACTAAAGTGTCTTCATTTATTTTTGTGACCATGTTGACAGAAAAATGAAATGCAACTACACTAACATGTAAGCAATCTGAGCTAAACTAATCCCGGATAAGACTTCCCGGCTAACTTCCTTTGTTCTTGTCATGAACCAAACATACAGACACCCGTGACAGGAAACTTGAGTTCTTCCGATGTGAAATCACTGACGTACATCACGAACATTGGCTGTGGTTTGTCCCTGACCTTCCTGGTGGTGGCGCTCTTCATGCAGACACTGCTCAGGTATTAAAATCCCTCCCTTATAGAACAGTCGCACACCTGCTACGAAACTGCAATCAGACAAGTGGCTACGACAGTGTGCAATAAAAGCTCATATGTGTTATGAAATATGTTATCATAGACCGGCCTTTTTCTTCTTTTCCTTTTTCTTGATATTAGACCTTCGATAATGAATATCACAATAGTTGATATATTGTGAAGTTTTGCGATACATCAATATATTGCATGAAATTCATTAACATCATATCATGATACTGCAACTGCAGCTGAAAAACAACAAAAAAACAATAAATGAATTAATAAAAAACTAAAAGGCAAAAATCACTTAATAATGCATATCCTCAATTATTAATCTTAGCTTTTATTTGTCTCAACTGATTCTCCAGGATTTTTGTTTTTATATTGTGTTTGTTTTTTGGGAATGAAGCAGCTATAGAAGTCATTTAAAATTTTAATTCATCGCGTTGCGCACAAGTAGGCCACGGCCCACTTGCACATGAGTGGAGTGAGCTAATACTTGTAACATTACTTATAAAGGTCTCTTACTTAAGTTACCATTACGTTATCGCCCTCACCAGCCAATCGGAGTACCCCGAGGGACCACCGACCACCAAACACCGAACACCGATCACCTAACTTATTACTTGCCTAAGTAATAATTGAACCTCTTGACCCCACAGTCGATCGAAGAGGAGCATAGCAGACAAGCTCCTGAGCAACCTCTTTGCGGCCATGCTGCTGCTGAACCTCTCCTTCCTCGTCAACGAGTCCATCGCCAACCTGGGCAACTTCGGCGCCTGCGTCGCCATCTCGGCGACACTGCACTACGCCGTGCTGGCGACCATCTCCTGGTTCTTGGTGCAGGCCCTGCACTTGTTCGTGCAGCTCAAAAAGCCCAACGCCGGCATCAGAAAGTACATGCTGAAGATGTGCGCGACCGGATGGGGTGAGAGCATTAATGCTGGAAACTATGGTGTTCTCAAAAGGTTCCTCCCAGCAAGTTGCTTTGGTGTTCAGGGTCAACCTAACTGTGTTCTGCTCCCTTTAGTCACTCCGGCTGTTGTGGTGATACCGATTATTATCGCGGGGAAATATAGCTTGATTACCATCAACACAGACGATGGAAATTCAGTGAACATGTAAGATCTTTTTTAAAAACACATTCTAAATGCATCCTTATACATAGACAAAGTAGGCCTACAGATCTCTGTTTACCCATTCCATACAGGGTGTTTAAAGTTGTATTCAAAAATAGCAGGTCACAGCTCATAGTGTGCAACTCTGTGGAGCGCTATGAGCCATGAACACATGCTATTTTGGGGGGAAATCGTGAAAACGCAGTGCAAATATTTGAATATTACATGTTCTTTTAGAGCGAACGTTTTGTACAATCTCTATATACTGTATATATTATCAAGTCATAATATAACTTCCCGTGTGGTGATGATGTCCAGGTGCTGGATCAGCGACATCACCCTCTTCCAGGTGGTGAACCTGGGATATTACGCCGTGGTGTTCGTGTTCACCTTCATCGTCTTCGTGATGGTGGTGAGCCACGTGGTGCCGCTGAAGGCCGAGGCGGACGATGGATCCAGCTCCATCAAGAAGAAGACCTACTCCATCCTGGGCCTGCTGTGTCTGCTGGGCATCACCTGGGCCTTCGCCTTCATCGGCCACGGGCCGCTGGTCGTCCCCTCCTATTACATCTTCACCGTCCTCAACAGCTTCCAAGGTAGACTCCAGAGTCTCACGCAGGTGGCCAGAGAGAATGTGGGCCTATAATGGAAACACAGTAACAGTAGAATTTTGGGGATGACTATTAGTGCGTTCACAACCTATTTACACTAAGATATGTTTGTGGAACATTCAACAGTAAAGCCTATCTAATAACTAAGCAAATGATGGTACAGCTAGAGCAGGTAGTTCAGGTGAGTCAGGAAAAGATGGCACTTCTATTTACAATGTAGGTATTTAGCAAATGCTCTTGATCCATAGGGAATTACATTAAGCATGAATAAAAACAAGAAGCATGGCAATACATCTTAGAATGTAGTTAATGTGACACATACATAAGCTATAAGAATGTGACGGTAAGACATCTTTACTCTAAATAAATGTAAGTTGTATACATGCTATATAGTGCCATGTTTACATGAAATGTTATGAAACACTTTTCAATGCTGATAGAGACAATCGGTCCAGGCTTTTCTCACGGTTTCAGACCTAGAAAAAGTAACTCATGCGTTCATCTCCTCCAGACTCGATTACCTGATGACCCAGAGCCCCCCGTAGAGTGTGTGCATGTGCACATCTTGTTACTGCGGGGACTGTTTTTTTTATCACCCAAATCAGTTAATGCTCCTTTAAAAACCTACTTGCACTCTGTGTTTGTAAGTTTTTTCATTGTAATTTTATTGACCCTTTTATTTGTGAAGCCCTTTGTAAACTTGTTTTTGGAAAGGTACTATATAAATAAGGTTATTGGCATTACTATTACTACTCAAACATTCTACAAAGATACATACATTGAGGCTTTGGATGTAGGAGGCTAGGGCAAGTACTAGTGCAAGTGCCATGTGGACTAAGATGGAGCCATGTGCCATATCATGATTACATCCAGTCCTATGACACAACAGACATACAGTATATTAACATGGACTCTGCTGTGATGTTTCCAGGCTTCTTCCTCTTCCTGTACTACTACGCCAGCAGGAAGACAGGAGCAGACAGGAGCAGTTCTGACACCAGCAGTGGAAGCGGAACGTTGACTTCAAGTTCAAACCCTTACACCAGCAATTCCTTCTGTAAAGCAAAAGACTAAACTGTTCGTTTGCTGTTCGAGTGCCACAGTATTGTGCCTTGTGGATAGCTCTGTTTTTGTATAGCCGGCCCATCTTTTGTATATATATTTATATTAAAAGGATCCCGGGCTACTAAGACGAATGTGCCTAAAAAAAACATTATACTTGCAATATACTGTTTTTTAGGTACATTAAGTATACTTGCCCTCTATATTTTTTTATTCTTTCATAAAAAGTGAATCTTTCACTCAATATGGACTGCTCCTGTCGCAGGCTGATGATGTTATAAAGTATGCCCATGTGTGGTCTAGCCCTATGGATTATATGGAATGCATTATGATAGCAAAAACAACATAATACTTTCTAATTTTAATGAGCCTCAAATCAATATTTTAAATATTCAGCATATGCATCCCATACAGTATACTGGAGTAGGCTGGATCACATATGACATAATCAACTTGCGACAGGAGCAGTCCCTATTGAGTGAAGGATGCTCTATTTAAGAAAGAAATAAGATGTTGAAGGTGTTTTTATCTTTACGGTTTAGTTACAGAAGCCAAGTATAGTGTTTGAAGGCACATTTGTCTTATTAGCCATGAGGGATGCTTTTTAAAAGTCTCAAATCCATGTAGCATAACATGTAGCATATAGCACAAGGTGGCAGTATTGTTACTTCTAGAGAGTTATGTCTCAGTTATACTACTGACGGTGGACTTTCTCTCACCCTCTCTCTCTCTCTTCCTCCCCATGCTTTGAATTGTGAATGAATGCTCTGGCGTGAGGCGGTTGAACCTCAATGAAAGAGAACTCCAGGGCATGAGCGTAGCTCTGACCGAGTGACAGAGATCATCGCCCTGCCGTGCTGTCTCTGCCGTGTGTCTCTCACCCAATGGAATCTCTCACTCTCTCCTTTTAACTCAGGGGTTTTCAACCTTTTTGGCTCCAGGGACCTCCATTTATTCAGCTATTTGAGCCACGGACCACCATTTGATTACATTTTCACACCAAAGGCCTACAATTAAATTTGTTCACAATTCCAGGCTGGATTTTGCCAACAAAAACAGTGTAACCTTCTTAATTAAGTGGTGCTAATTCAGATGATGAATATTTTAACTCTTGAGAGTGTGAAAATGAAACCAAATGGACCCGCAAGGGTCCATTTGGTTTCATTTTTACATTCTCAAGAGTTACATCTGGTTAACCAACTTTCCATCATTTATCCTGGGGACCACCTGGAACCTTCTCAAGGACCACTGGTGGTCCCCGAACCACCACCATGCTCTAATAACTGACTCACTGCAGAAAGCCGTGGGAGAATGCTAGCTGTGATTCATCGCAGTGTCTTTATACGAAATCTAGAAATTTCAGTCACGCATTTTGGAATGTAAAACAAAGAGGAGAGGGGAGGGGAGGAGGAGGAGGAACGTTTACTTCATGATGATGACTAGTGCGGTTGACAAGTGGTTTTGAGTTGACAACAAAAGAACACGAACGCAGCAAGGAGATGTGGCAGGAAAAGCATGTCTTTTTCACACAGTGTGAGTGCTTGGCGGGGGGGTGGTAAGGGGGGGGTAGCTAACTTGTGCTTCGCGTGACTGCAGATAATTACCTTGTACCTACAGAGAGCATGCAGTATCCACTGAGCTGCCTGCACTGGGCCCATAATAAGGCCGACGAGAAATGAGCTCACATGCAGGCTGGCTGGCTGGCTGGGCTACCTATAGTGATAAGAAGCTCAGCAATGTTACAACTAAGGTCTTAATGACTCCAGAGAATAATAATATCGTCTGCCTGTATTTAACGCTGTGCATTTAAGACTTTAAGTTACTGTCATACATACTTGGATTAAGGTTTTGTTAATTGTCAAATAAATGAAAATGAATTATTGGTGTTTCTTTCATCAAAGTAGGCTATAGGCCTACTGTATGTACTAGGCTACTGCAGGCACTACTGACTTGAGCACTAGGCCTATTTTCAAAAACAATACGTTCAACAAGATCTACTGAACAAAAGGTTGTATCCATTCGCTGGAAACAGTTTAACAAAAGTTAGTTGGAACTGGAGGGGAGAAATGGAATAAATATTAATTAAAGGGGAATTCCACCCATTTTCATTTTTCTTTTTCTGAGAGCGTACAAATGCAACCAAATGAACCCTAACGGGTTCATTTGGTTCCATTTGTACGGTATACAGTATCCAGGAGGCCGTATACCAATCTACAGTGTCTTTGAGATCATGTGTATCATTGTATTTTCTATTATGGTAACATAAAATGTAAGCATTTTACAATTTATCTCATTTTGTTTGGCAAGGTGACGCGGCCCCATCACACAGCGGTTTTATGTATCAATCTGACATCTGTTGTGGCATGTGGTGAACCAGAAAGGGGGGGGGGGGGGGGGGGGGGGGGGGGGGGGGGGGGGGGGGGGGGGGGGGGCACGGTACACGCGCGTGTGAGTGTGTCTGTGTGTGGATGTAGTGCCAGCCAAACTTTGCATGCCTACTACTATCTCTCCCCCTGACCTGAGTGGATGGGACTGTATTCCAATGAGCAGGAACGTGCAGGTTCGAAACCCAGGGTGTTACACAGCACCAAACTGAACAAGCTCATGTACGGCCGTGTGGCAAAGTAGAACTCAGAAAACTGCTATTTTCAAATGGTCCAAAGGTATGGAAGGCTGAAGTGGTGAATGTATGCCTTGTAATAATAATAATCAAATGCAAGTAACTAGTACGTAAAGTTTCAAATAAATATGCCGACACTTGAGCAAAAGTTTTGTGACACTCAGTTTGAAATGCCATTTCGTTTTACTTCATTATTTAGTCTGAAGTCTTCAGTGATTGGTTCATACCAAGCAATCAGAATGGTGAGGGGCCGCCATGTTTGTTTGTTTGTCACTGTTGAGTGACAGGGCTGTCAGCCAATCAGGTGCTGTAGTCGGATTTTCAACTATAATGATGACCCCATGGACCACGTCACCAGACCTGAATCCCCGGGGAAAATAATTGAAGGTGGTGATTCAGGGCTGGAGCCAGGCAAGAGTAAAAGCACAATATTTAGATCTGAGATGTACTGGAGTAGAAGTGTTGGAAATTGGACTAAAGCAAATGTACTTACTTTACAGTGCCGCGTGCCTGTCGTGGTGCTGTGCACGGGAGACTGTCATGGCAGGGACATCTTGGAGAGATCCCATCCCTGTACAGCAACTCACCAGGCCGACGCAGGCCTGTCTTAAAGGTGGTGGGGGGGAGAACATATGGGGAAAATATTACTACCACGGCCTATTTGTCTGCACTGTCCATTAATTTTCCTAACCATATTGTAAGTATATGTGTGTAACGTTCAGAGCCTACCGCACTCGGCTTTTACAGCTTTTTCGAAACCATAAATTGAGTCGACTATAAGAGATGTCATTAAGGGACCCGAAAATTGTGCTCGGCGAGCGTCTGCACTGCATCACGCAAAGAGCTCTGGACACTTTCTCGGTAGTGTGTCTGAATGATTTCAGAGTGAAGGGACGCGGGAACAGCATTCGAGAGCAACGATTGCTACCAGGGTTAAAACGGTGGCTAATGGATTATAATTGGTATTCATGTAGACGTGCTTTCTTTGGCGAAACATTAAGTGTTGCAAATTTTTGGCAATTTCGTTGTTAGATAGCAACTTTCCAGACTACCCTATAGCAACAGTTGAGTCGTTCTGTTTTTCGAAAAGTACCTAGCAACAATGTTAGCTTTAGAACAGTCTGACACGCAGCAGTCTGATGCCCTGTCCCTAACCCTAACTACACGTGGAAGTCAATGCATGAGTCTTAACTGGCCACATGTCACACTAGTGGCATATGTCAAGTGCACTTGTGATAGTGTGCGTGGACAGCAGTAGTGAGGGCTTAACAAAATACAGTTTTGAGCGGTGCAGCCCCCCCCAAGGAACAGCAATGTGTGTCTGGACAACTGCCTACATGTGGCCACCTGGACAACTCAACACACACACACACACACACACACACACACACACACACACACACACACACACACACACACACACACACACACACACACACACACACACACACACACACACACACACACACACACACACACACACACACACACACACACACATGCGCGCACGCAAGCATGCACACCACACCACCACTCATTTCAGATGGGTCTGATTTAATAAACACATCCAAACTAACACATTTCAGGTGTACAGAACCATAAGATCAAATCCTCAAGTCAGACAACTTGTCACCTGAAAATGTGATGGCAACACATGAGACCAAACAGTCCAGATCACTGGACAACTGTGTCTTAATTACACATGACAAAGTAGTAAAAAGGTTGTTGAAGAAACCGTCTATAATTTCTGACCAGATTGCAAGGTGTAACCAAGCTTGCACTGCAAATTGTTCACCTCAGAGATATACAGCAGGGGCGGATCTAGGCATGGGCATGGGGGGGGCAATGCCCCCCTAAATACCCAGTCTACCCCCCCAAACACGATGCCTTGCAAAACAACCCAAGATATTTCAAATTAAAGTGCTTATATTTAAAATGATTTGAAACTCGACTACTGTTAACTACAGCTGTGTCACCACTAAACCAACAGCATTTCATCATTGAAAACAGAAAACTCTCTGAGTCAGACCTTTAGCTTTATGCATGCTGTGTGTCTGTTGCAATTTCAACAACAACTGATGTTATTATTGATGCTTTACTTCACTAATAAAAGTCCTGTAACCGAATGGTATGGGTGCGGCTTCATCGCCCCATACCATTTTCTCTTGCCCCTCCAACATGTTCTCTTGCCCCCCCAAATGGGACAAGTTATATCCGCCCCTGAGATACAGTATATGAACGCTATAGGGCTCAGGTGGTTATGAAAACACTAAAACACAAACATCCTCGCACAAGGTGGAACTTGAAGTCAACTCCCACATCCACATCTAATAGGCTTAATCAAACTGACCCCACTACTCATTGTGTTCTCTGGCCACAGCCAGAATGGGGAACGTTTTATATGATGGACATATTTCAGGTGAGGGTACAGGGGCCTTTGGCTTTTTGCAGGTATGTTATGTTATGAGAGTCTAGCCCGAATCCTGCCTTGTAAAATCCAAATTGCCTCTCTCAAATGACCTGTAAAGCTTGAAGTCCTGTTGCTGGACCGGACCATTGTGCGTCCGGGGGGGGGGGGACGTCATTATCCAAATGGAATTAGCCGCGTTCATTAGCAATTTGGTACAGGGGGCCAATCTGGCCATAACAGAAACACCTAACACGGTATAGAGCTGCCAATGTCTCTCCTTGGGGGATACGTGGATAAGGAAAGACATTGGGGTTATAGTTCCATCGCTACTTTATTTCACCGACTGAAATACGATGAGCTAAAAAGGGACTCAGAAATTGACTTAAGTTTTATGTACCACGTGTTTTTTTTTGTTTCCACATCCAGGAAGCGCCCTTGCTAGCACTCCCCCCCACCTCCTCCCCTCTATGCTCCCTTTCCTCATAAGTCCTTGAAATGATTTATTTCCTAGTAACTTTGCTCGTGAAATTGATGTGGACTCGGGGCCTTTGTAGCGTCTGGTTTCCCCCGCCGGCTGCAGTAAAATCAGGCTGAGGTCCAGGCATGGGGCAGCAGCTTGCGTGACTGCAGAGCGGGGGAGCGCCGCAGGGCCATAAGTCTGCGTTGCTGGGGCACCTGTGTGGGTCCCCCCCCTACACCCACCGCCTCCTCGCATGTCACCGTCAGGGACCCCAGACATGCCGCATGTCCAGGATGATTGATTTGAGCGTCTATGTACTTAAGTTTGGGGGTTTATGGCGGGGGACCGCCGCGTGTCAGAGGTCGACACGTTGCCGTCCACAGCGATATCGGCCTCCTTCTCGAGGAAATCGAGGAGATAACGGAGAACCCCCCCCCCATCAAAAAAAAAACCCAAAGGTGCTTTCAGGTTACTAGTGGGACTGAGAGAACTCTCCGCACAGCACAGGCGCTTTGTTGTAGTTTTGGGTGGAAGGCGGGGTGGGGGAGGGGGGGGCAGATGGCCATGGAAACATACTCGACTGAGACAAACAGTCTTGGCTGCACGGGAACCCCGCGGGAACGAGCTGCAGCCGCTCTTACGTCTGTCCCATCACTCACCTCGGCTGTTCCATCAACAGCTGTCATCGGCTTGGGAGGCACGGAGATTGGAAACGAGGCAAAGGTGAAGGAGTGCTGGCGGGGAGGGGGATCGGGGAGTATGGAGATGCTAAACTAGATGGGGAGTTTGACCTCTGGATTTCAAGGTTCTCCTCCCTCCCCCCCCAAAAAAACCCGGAGCCCTTTTCTCCCCTTCTCACGTCATGGGGGCGAGCAGGGAAGATCGTTCTCCTCGGCGTCCCGTAATGAGGTTCAGAGTGGCCCCGCGGGGGCCAAGGGGAAGAGGCATTAACCTTCCAAAAACCGTAGTAGAGCCGGCACGGTGGTGCACAAACCGCGGGATGTGGCCCAGACGTTGGATCACGGGAGATGTATCCACTGGGTCGCAGAGTTCTGCACGGGCCATCAAATTATGTGAGCGAATTTGCTAAATTTAATGTTTTGCTCACATAATCAAATCAAATAATCACGTTTTCTTGGGTTTCATGCATTTCCTTTTCTACTTTTACGTGCAGACTCGACCACAACATTCATTTGCCTGAAGAATTGGGCATTGTTTTTGCTCGAAACATGTTTGTCTACTGAAAAGGGGAAAAAGAGCCCTTATTAGCCAGCATTTCTGCAGCCAATCGATTGCCATTAATACCTCTGATATTAATGATAAATAATGGGAAGTAATCCTGGGTAATTAGAGATGTGTGATCCCATCAATCAATGGGCCTGTTAAATGAGCTACAACACATGGTTTGAGAAAGACATACTGTCACATTTTGGTGTAGCAACAATGTTTTTGTTATGGGTAGAGATTAAGAAGCATTATTGCGGCCAAAAGGTTGCCGGTTCGATAGTTACCTTCATTATCCCATGCAGGAAAATCAGTCGCCCAGAGGCAGCACAGCAGTTAATGTTACAACATACAAGAAAGGAAAGAAAACGGTACTGTGGTACAGAAGGTAAGCAAGGTGCCACAAGAATAATAATAAAATAAATAAATAAATAATAAATACAGGGCTACAAGGCAAACAAGAATAAAACATACAATATATACAGCTGATCACTGCTCCAAGACCAGCAGGTACAATCTAAATATAATGTAATATCCAACTGTGAAGTGCCTGTGAATGAGAAACTTAACAACCCCAGCATCTCCAGTGGAGCTGCTCGATGCAGATGAACCCAAACTTGGTAAGAATACAGGAGATCGTGGTCACCAATGCTGGCATGGGGTGATCTCAGGCAGGAGCGTGCCCATGTTGCAGGTCTATGGAAATGGTGTTGCAAACAAACTCTCTTCGGTGCAGATGTATGAAATTGGTCCGGTCGGTGGAGTGAAAAAGCAACGTTTTAGTGTAAGCGCCAAGCCGGTGCAGGAAATAAGTTCCATGGGCAGATGCAGCTGAGCAAGAGGGTTTATTAATAGAAGGAGACGCCCATGGCATTGGTGGCTAGCTTCCGCGCTCCGGCGATCTGCCGAATGCAGATGGAAGGGTTGAACCCTGCAGTGATGGCAATGGTACAGAGCGAATGGAAGAAGTTGCAGGGAACTCATGCGTTTGCTAACATGCAAGGCCCCATCCCTGAAGATGAAAGGTGCACTCGTCCCGTAACAAAAGTCGACATGACGTATCTGGAAGCGAGACCGAGCAGAGATGGAGGATCTAGAAAGAGGATGCGTGATGCGTAACAAAGTGAGGGAAAGGCGAGGGCTGAACGGAGACAGGGACCGAGTAGGGGGAGGGTGCGGTGAAGAGATTTGAGATGGTACATAGAGGACACGTTGTACTGAAACAAGAACATGATCGGGAGAAGAAAGCGATGTTGAGGAACAAGACCCACTAGCTGGCCAAATAAGACTTGGCAGGCGATGGTGTCGGCTGACATGAGAACGCTCGGCATCAACCAGGAAGTGACCATGGACTGTCCCCGGTGGAACCAAGCCATAGCGAAGAAGATCCAGTCCACATAGTGGTGCCTGGAAGGACTTAAAACAGAGCATGATGATGACGATGATGGGGATGGCGGCGATGATATCTTAACTTAATTATTTCCTCCTTCAAGAGGGATTTACTCAGATCTCATTACTACTAGTTTGGTCCAACGCTCAAGAGACATGAAAGCCTACGGATGAGATCCAAGAGCATCTGGATTGCCTCAAAACTGTGTCTCGTTGGCCTGCTGTGACTTGGCTGTCATTTGGGCTTTAAAATTCACACTTGGTTAAGCCGTGGTATTCGCTTCACACAAGCTTTCCCACAATGACAGAGGATTTAGCTGAGGGATGGATGATTTGGCTGATTCACCCGGTGTGTAACTCACGCTGCATTGTTTCCCCCGATCTCTCTTCAGAAAATGCCTGGCTCCAGCTCCTACCTAGATGCACCAATGCGTAAATATACTTCTGCGATTAATAAAGCCCGATATCTAATGCAATTAGACATCTCCAGGAAAACATCCATCTTTGTGAAGTGAAGCATTCATACAATATGTTCTTTTTTTCGCAACAGTAAGCCGGGAAAAGGAATCCTGTGAGCTCCATAAAAGTTCTATTCGTTAATGAATGATTTACAAAGTGATGAGAGTGATAACACATGTCATGAAGGCTGTTTCGCACAGTCAGATATACGAACAACAATAGTGTCGGTGTTTGTGTGGAGATTTTCGACTTGCCCTCTTGGTGCGCCCTGGTTTGAAAGCCGGTCGTATAATATATACCGTAGGGTCCAAGTGTTTATGTGTGTATATGCAGGCGTGCAGATGTGCATGCGTGGATTGGATATGCGCACGCTCTTTAGCCCGCAGGGATCTGTTTTTAGTTATACCACGGTATTGCTCAAGTGTTGTATTCCGTGTCTGTGTTTCTTTTGTCTTTTCCTCGGCGGAGAGGCCGTTCCTCAGCCTATAGAGCTCTCGCTCGCACACACATGCACGCATACACACACACACACGTTCCCCCACCCCCCGAAAGTGTGAGAATCTCTCACTACATAAATAACGGCACCATGAAACCCTCGCGAGGAGTGGGAGGCATCCGCTCCCTCGTGCCAGCTGTAATCAAATTGTGTTTGCATTTGTGTGTTTGCCTTTTGGGTTTTAGTGGCAATTTAATGTCAGAGGGGTCCGACCAAGAAACATTTTTTTTTGTTTCCTGGAACATAAGAGTTAATCCCCCTCTTATTGGGTACATTCTTAATGTCTCTCGTTTGTCATTCACGGGGGCCTGTGTGTGTGTGTGTGTGTGTGTGTGTGTGTGTGTGTGTGTGTGTGTGTGTGTGTGTGTGTGTGTGTGTGTGTGTGTGTGTGTGTGTGTGTGTGTGTGTGTGTGTGTGTGAACACGAGGATGTGGCTCACTGGGGGCCCCACAGAGAAACTGTCCCAATAATGCGGTCCGCAAATCTTTTTTACACGGTGGTATCGGGCTAGACCGCACAATCTGGAAGGCCTGGCGGAACTGTTCATTACTTCGTAACGAGTAAATCTTCCAAAGAGACACGATGCTTTTGAATGTGTTCATTATATATCGCCCTGCGTTGCGAGTCGTGACGAAGCCCAGGCTCATATTCCTGCAGTTGGTCAATAATTGCACGTTTGAGAAACGTCACGCGAGATTTCACAACGCCGTGCCGGGAAGCAAAGACGCATTGAAGAAAAAAAAAATGAGAGGGAGAGAGTCTGAGGGATCCGCCGTTATAAGAACGTGGCGTCTGTGTTTACAGCCGAAGCGTAACATCCAGGGTCCCGGGCCTGCCAAAAAGAGCCTCCAAGTGATTCCATGCCGGCGGAGGTACTGACTGAGACGGTGGCAGAGGTTAATCTGGAACATACTCGCGACTATGTCTGCCGGTGTTATCCTGCCGTCCCCCGTCTCCCCGCGCTTGATTTATGGACTCCATCTCAACCCCCGGCCGTCCGGCCGCCGCGTCGCATTGCGTTCTTGAGACTTAAAGGATTAGTGGACGTGACGTCATGCGGGGATCTCCCCCGTGCGTGCCTCCGTCTAATACTCGTGCATTTCACGGGGGCCTTGTTTGTGTTTCTCCCAACATCTGTGTGTACTGTGTGTATAATATATGCCGTGGAAGATTATCCCCAGGTAGAATGAATCTGCGAGTGTTGACACAACTTCGGTTAAACAACTCCCCGTAGGTTTAGCGGGCTGCACTGTGAAATGCACGGTCGGCGGCGGTTCTCCGAGTGGGGTTTGAGGAGCACACAGGGGGTCCTTTGGGGGTTTTGGTGGGTCCCCCAGCTAGAGAAAGTTGGCCCCAAGGAGAGAACTTATCAGAATTACTATTCGGATCACAGCTTTCATTCTCAGTTCAATCCTCACCAACTAACAGCTTTAAAGCAGAACTCTGCACTTTAATGCAGTCTCAAAACAACTAACGTCTTTTCTTATGGTGGTGTGCAGTTGCCAGGCTCCAGCCCCGCATCGCCACCTTAAAAAATACCACCTTGAATTATTTTCCCTGGTGATTCAGGTCTGGAGACGCTGTCTATGGGCCAGTCAGTATCGATTGAAAACGTGATCACAACAGCTGATTGGCCAACAGCCCTGTCACTCAACATTATCAAACAACAAACATGGCGGCCCCCACCGCGGTGAATCCCAACCGTATCGATTTGGCTATTAAATCGCCCTATGGTCAAATAGTTTCTTTAAAGAAGCGTCAGCTTTTATTCACATCACCATCCGACATATTACTGCTTTTGTTCACATGCTAGTGGAACTCGTTGGCTTTGTTTGTTTGGTTAGCAACCGAGTTAGCCCATTAGCCACATGGATGACAGCAACGTCAACTACTTTCCCAATATTCTGATTGGCTGGTATGAACCAATCACAACGCCCAGCCCATAAAGTTCGTTGAGAGGGCTTTCAGGCTGAATAATGAAGTGAAACGACATGATAATTCAGACTGTCAGGCAAGGTGTATAGGCCTATCTGGCACAAAGACTTTTCAGAAGGTTACTGTTCACCGCCTAATATGTATCAATTTCCTTGACATGAAGACGTTTGAGAGCCATTGCAATAATATGGCGTTCTATAAGCGCTGCTCAAATCTCATTGGGTGATGAGAGCCCACCACCACCAAACAGCGGAGAATAGAGTCAACACAGCCCTGCAGTGCCTGAAAAAAAAAAAAAAAAAAAACACCGCCCGAATCCAGAGAATTAGGACCACATGTGCTTACTGGTGGGTGCCCCCCCCCCTCCTCCCCACCCTCAAAGTCAATTATTCATTTATTTAGCACTACTGTAGCAAAAACTTTAGAGCGGCTCGAGTCACGCTCTTGATGACAGCGGCCGTGCCACTTCCAGGGTTTGCGGTTTTAAGCGCACTGATTGCAGGTTGACCTCTCCGAGCGCGCCCGTGTCACGTCTCCGCCTCTCCCCCCCCCGCTCTCGAGGACACCTTGTGTACTGTAGGCTGTCACATCAAGAGGTTGTACCGCCGTACGTGGCTCCTGCGGGCATATGCAACGCCACCTTGTCACGGAACTTAACATCACACGCACACAGCGTACAAATGTTGTCTCACGCGGCCCTGCCGCCGGCTTCTCCCAGACCAACAATATGAGAGGTTTTCACTTCGTAGATTAAAGGGATAAAACAATAATAAACCCTCCCCGCGTTTGTTTTCCAACGTCCCCGAAGCTGCGGTGGAAACTTGAGCCGCATTTTGTACGGCATCTTCTCCTGTACCCAGAAGCGTTTTTTTGTTTTGTTTTGTTTTGTTTTTTACAATGTGGGCGTTACCCCTCCTTGCCCTCCCTCATGCACACTCACACACACAGTGTGCAAAGGCATTCAAGCAAGGTGCCAACCAGCTCGTCGATCCCCTTAAAGTCCCCAATCCCAGGAGGAGGAGCAGGGAATTAACCTGGGTAGAATCAACTCTCCACCAGTTCCCAGACAAGCGCTCTGGCACGAATCCACCGCATGCAGATTCATGTTAATGCTGCCCTGTATAGCATTCCCATCTTTATTGGTATTCCTGCTGGCAAGACAATAGAGGAGACGTGTTCGCGTGGTGTGTGGAGACAGAGAGATGTATAGAGACATGCACGCTGGCGTGAGGCATCTGCTCGGATGACATCAGTGGGAACTGGTGTTTGAAGAACAAGTCCATTCACAAGTCCACGCACTTTGGCTGTGCATGGCGGCCGGGGTCCTCGTGCGCCCTTTTTCTTTTTTCTGCCGTTCCCCTTGCAGATGGCACCCAGGAAAACGGTAAACTCTGGGTGACCCGGGACGGGGTGTGTGCATGTCATTCCTGACCCCCTCCCTGCAGCCTGCCTGCATGGTCAGTTCAGAAATGCTGTCTTTCACATGGGCGGGCGGCCAAAGCAAATAAACCAGCAACACGCCAGCTAGAAGGGGGGGCGTGAAAGGGGTCACTGGGGGGCAGTGGTGGGAGGTGGGGGGTGCGCTCGACGGGAGTTTTCTGCTGGGAGGAGTGACAGAGGGGGGGCGGTGGTGGTGGTGGGGGGGTGGGGGACATGGTCACGCAAAGAAAACAAGCCCCAGCCCCATGAGTGAGCCAGCCCTTCTCACGCAGGGGCCCAGACGTGTGTCTTGTCATGCAACAGCCACCGAAATCAGCCCAAATGGGGGCTGACGGATGTAATAAAAAAAAAGAAGGACGAGCAAACGGACGGACGAGCAGCTCTCTCTCTGTCTCTCTCTCTCTCTCGTTCGTCTCGAGAGACGGAGAGATGGGGAGAGAGAGAGAGAGAGAGAGAGAGAGAGACAAGAGGATGATATATTGGTCACTTTTATAGAGCTCAGTGTGCAGGCCACATGTTCGGCATAGCTCAGGATTCGAACGCTTCGCAAATGAGAAGAAGGGCTCAGCGGTTTACCCCGGTGGCCTTGGATAACCTTCAGAAGAAGGGGGGTGGGGGGCCGCGTCGGAGCTTAACAAGCCGTATAGCACGCGCGTATCTTCAATTTGAGGGTGTTCTATGGTACGGTTGATTTATCAGGGCCACATGTATAGATCTATACTCGATATGCTTGCGTCCCACACACATCGAGTCTGGTTTACGACGCAACGTCGAGTTTATCGCCCTTTGTCTTCGCCTTTCTTCCTCGTCGTTGATGGCTTCAAGTGAAGACGGGACAGGGAAGAGGGGCGGAGCAGAGGTCATCGCGAACGGGACTCAAACATGCAACATATAATGTGGCGTGCGCCAGTAATGCTAGCGCGGGCCACGCCGAGGTTATCACACGCTTTTCAAAGTGAAAGCCTGCATTGGTGTTTGCTGTGTCGGAGACAGGCTCGAAAAGATGTCAAGGCCGCCGCCTCCAGCATCGTTCACACTCGCTATCGGATGTTTCGATCTTTTATTATTTATTTTCGCATCGCTCCGGTGCTTTTGGAGTAAATCGCTCACTCACGTCGCAGTCAGAGTTGCATGCGGCCATCGCACGCTATACCCCTTGGAGGACGAGGTCAGGAAAGAAACTAAGTTCTATACAAGGCCTCAAAAGTTTCTTCGCTCAGGCCTTTCAGCAGCGGCGGATCTAGGCATGGGCATGGGGGGAAATGCCCCCCAATACCCAGTCTGCCCCCCCCCCCCAAACACGATGCCATGCAAAACAGATATTTCAAATTAAAGTGCTAATATTTAAAATTATGTGAAACACTACTACTGCTACTAACTAACTACAGCTGTGTCACCACTAAACCAACAGCATCTCATCAATGAAAACAGAAAACTCTGAGTCAGACCTTTAGCTTTATGCATGCTGCGTGTCTGTTGCAACTTCAACAACAACTGATGTTATTGATGTTGACTAATAAAAGTCCTGTAACTGAAAATGGTATGGGTGGTATGGGTGCGGCCTGTGTCGCTTCGCGCCACGGGCGATGAAGCCGCCCCCATACCATTTTCTCTTGCCCCTCCAACATGTTGCCCCCCCAAATTGGACATGTTACATCCGCCCTTCAGGCTGTGAATGATAGCCCAGGGATCCCTAACTCGCCACACATACACATGCATATGTGCACGTGCCCACACACACACACACACACACACACACACACACACACACACACACACACACACACACACACACACACACACACACACACACACACACACACACACACACACACACACACACACACACACACACACACACACACACACACACACACACACACACACACACACACACACACATTCACAAGCCCTCCTGGATCTTGGCTCCGGCCCTTGCACATACGTTGCAACATTTTTTATTATGGAGTTGTAATTTAAAATGTACTTTGCCCATAATCCCTGTATTCTTCATCTTGTCCGGCATATTTTATGTTGTATCTGCGCCCCCCATCCATAATTTCATCACCTCATCATCAGTGTTTAAACTTTAAACGGCTAATGGATTACTTTCAGAAGCCCAGTAACACTAGTCGTTAACACAATGACGCGTGTGCGATGAGCATTACAAAGGAACAAACTTCTGACTGCACTTTTAATCACACGCGACTTTAGTTGCAGGACACTGAAGACTAGAGGACTATAGGTGATCGAGGGTCAGTGATTGGCGATCAGACCCTCCACCTTCAGGAAGTCAGATGATGTGAGGAAGGGGGGGGGGGGTGTTAGCTAACATATAGGTGGTCTTTTGCCAGATGTGAGGTGCAGCTAGCTAGGGCGCCTCTTGGCCTATGACGGAACATATGGAATGCATTGTGCGGCGCGGGACTCCTCGGAGACCGATGCTTCTGCAACTATTTGACTGGTGAGGCAAACCCCCCGCCATCACCACCACCACCCCATCCTCCACCATCTCTCTCTAAGGCATACCTGGGCATTATGTGGCCCGGGGGCCAAATGCGGCCCTTTGGTTGACTCTGACTGGCCCGGGGACCACCAGTGGTCCTTGAGAGAGTTCCAAGTTAAATATGGAAAGTTGGTTAACCATATGTAACTCTTTGAGAGCATATAAAAGAGTTAAAATATTCATCTTCTGAATTAGCCCAAAGTCTACCTGTACACATTCAATCAGAGAATGTAAGAGGATGGTCATTTTTGTTATCCTGTTTTGTTTCCCAAAATCCAGCCTGTAATTGTGGACAAAAACAAAAGAAATCTTGAAGAAAGTTTTGGGATCTGTGGGGCTAAAATGTCATCAAATGGTAGTCCGTGGCTCAAATACTGAATAAATAGTGGGCCCTGGTGCCAAAATGGTCGGTCTTACTCTTACTTTTATCTTGAAATTAAATTAATATTACACAGACTTTAGTTCAACTTTTAGCCTTGGCCCTCCACAATATTTTATGTATCTCATTTGGCCCCTTCGGGAAAAATAATTGCCCACCCCTGCTCTAAGGGATCACTGGGATTCAGAAATGCTTCACCTTCAGCAGAGGGAAGAGTGTGCTACAGGGTGACCTAGGTAGGGTGCAACATGATGCAGTGGTGCACCCATACGCACCCACCCACACACACACGCACACACCATCACGCACATACACCAAGAGCGACACATCCTGAAATTGTCCAGAGCTCAGAGACTAATTTATCTATTATCTGATACAATATCAAACATTATGTAACGCTTGTAATTACGGACAGCTGAAAGGAGCTCTCTCGTTACCCAGCCAACCAAGGTGCAGCCGCTTCTTGGCGTTTTGTCCGTCCTTTGATAGTATACGTTCTCAAGGTGACTCGCTCCGACTAGTCCAGCCACATTGTGCACATTGTTTAAGCGCGGGGTATTAAATGTCTCCAGAACTGCCCCCGGAGGTCAGTATAATCATGTCAATGAATTACTAAACATATCAAACACAGGAAAAGGCATATCATCCCCTATGAAATGGAGGGCCAACTTTCGGAATTAATTTCACATGCCTGTGAAATTGTTCCCAAACAATGACTAGGGCATCGGTCGCCGGGCCTGTAGGGCTCCTGAAAACAGGCCCCATTGTTCCCCGGCTAATAATATTTTCTTTGGTTTCGTTTGGTTAAATGAAGCAGCGATCCTAGCCAAACGCTTGGCCCGCCTCGCTTCACTTCCTCTTCGACTGAACCCACATCTTGCTTTGTCTTGCTGTACTTATAGACTATAATATTTGTGTGAGTTACATGCATTTGTGAATCACATCTCTATGATCATGTTGAATTTGTTTTTGCGGATCTGCGGGTCTTCGCATGCACGCTTACCTCACCAGTTCAGATCGGAAGATTCATAGTGTTATGGCGAGTTTTAGTTGTGCAATAAAGTGGGAGGAGTTAGGGGAGGGGCTGATAATGTCATGACGCTATATTACTGCGTTTTTAATCGATACGTTTGACTGAAAAGATTTAGCCCTCAGGAAGAAACGCTAAATACAAAGGGAAGATAGCATTGCACATAAAAAACAACCCAGCGAGTCAACTGAGTTCTGTCACATCTCGAACCTGTACAAAATAAATACAAAAAATACAAAAATAATAGCCTCCCTCTTTAAAGTGCCAAAGAGGCCACTAACTTTGCACACATGGCTCATGGCTGAAAATATGCAGACTATCCTCAACATACTTTAATAATGTTTGCTGCATTTGTACTCATTTCAAATATACACAGTAAGGTTAACCAAGGCAATGCTGCGAGTACCACATCATAATGGATTCAACTCAACAATAGATGCTACATGTCATCACTTAAAAGCTTACAGGCACTTCAATGATTGATGTTTTTCTCAGTGTATACCCATAACATCTGGGCCTGGAGCTGAAAATGCATATATCAAAGAAAGAATTGAAAAGAAAAAAAAAAAAAAGTAAGCTATAATTTTTCACTGTGCCATATTCTCCCCCACACACACAAAATTAGACCATTTGAATGGCTATTAGTCTGCTAGCGGTTACGTGTTTACATTCCCCGCCAATTCACGGCAGCATCAACAAGAACATACCTTATATAGACAAAAATGTCAGCATCCACAAGTGCCCCGGGGGCTTAGCTTGTCTCTGATTCCGAGACGGGAGGAGAGAGCAACTTCTCCACGGACCGTAGAAATGTCTAAATCGAGAACTGTCCTGGGATACGTGCGTTGCTGCGCTGCCTCGAGCTAAACTGTACGTGTGCAACTTTCACGGAGACCAGATTGATATCATTCCTGGTAAATGATCATTCCCTCTGGGGCTCCAGCCTGCAAAAATCACCACTGCAACATTTTGGAGGCTTGCAGACAGAATGTCTGAAGACAGGTGAGATGAGAAAAGGCCCTGAAAAGCGTGCTATAGTGCAGGGGTTTTCAACCTTTTTTGACACCAGGGCCAACCATTTATTCACCATTTGAGCCACAGACCACCATTTGATGACATTTTAGCCCAACAGACCCCAAAATTAAAGATTTCTTTTGCTTTTGTCCACAATTCCAGGCTGGATTTGGGAAGCAAAACAGGCAATAGGCTACAGACCGAAATGACCATTAATCTTCTAGTTGTGTAGACTTGGGCTAATTAAGACGATGAATATTTTAACTCTTGAGAGTGTAAAAATGAAACCAAATGGACCCGCAAGGGTCCATTTGGTTCAATTTTTACGTTCTCAAGAGTTACATCTGGTTAACCCACTTAGGTGGGGACCACCTGGAACCCTCTCAAGGACCACTGGTGGTCCCCAGACCACTGGCTGAAAACCACTGCTATAGTGTGCATACTTGAGTGTGCATGCAGTGTGTCGGAGGCTCACCAGCATGAAGTCAGAATGAAACCGTGTGAGCTTGTAGATCTGGCAAGGATAAACCATGATCCATAATCAGAAAAAAAACATTCTCTAAAGTGCTACATTTTAACAAACACACCATATGATCAGGTGTATTGTTCTAGTGCATGGGTGTCAAACTCTGGCCCGCGGGCCAAATTTGGCCCGCCGTGTAATTTCATTTGGCCCTTGAGACCGTATCAAAATAAAGGGGAAGACCACCCATTTTCAACATTTTAATGTCTTTATTATACCTTAGATATGTTGTGTGGACATGATAAAAAAAAGTTCCCCCAATTCAGTATTTCCTAAAAATGGAGGTCTGAAAAAAATCATTAACATGAAATGGTGAAATACATCTGATGACATCATCAAGATGTGTTTCACCATGTTAATGATTTTTCTTTCAGACCCATTTTTCCTGAGAGGGTACAAATGGAACCATTTGTACCAGGGCCCATTTGTACTGGGTCCATTTGGTTCCATTTGAAATTAATGAACCATTTGGTTCATTTTCAAAAAAAAATGAAAATGGGTGGAATTCCTCTTTAAAAGCTTAGTTCGATCAAACTCGGCCCGCGGCTTTGTTCAGTTTTAAATTTTGGCCCACTCTGTATCTGAGTTTGACACCCCTGTTCTAGTGGGACTTTTAGAAGTACAGGGGATGCGCCTAAGACCCTACATCCCTCCACTACACCAATCAATACAGTCAATTCAATCTTATTAAAGTGTACAAGACACTCGAGACATGTAGAGCATGAAGACTCGGCAGTCCCACCCTGAGCAAGCAGCTTTGCGACGGTGGTCCACATCGGACAAATGTCTGTGGTTCAACAAAGACAACAAATAAACAAACAACACCACCAGCACTGCCAAGTGAAACAAACAAACAATGCGGGAAGAGGTTGTTACACGCAGGTCAGAGGAGCAACTGTTTTGATTTTCTCCAAGATCAGTGTGCTGTCTTAGAACCCAAGCTGTGCACCCCCTTCCCCCTTCCCCTCCGTAGTTAGTCAGCTAGTTTTGGAAGAGAAAAAAACATTTAAACAGTACAAATACTGTAAAACAGCAAGCCTATAATAACAAGGAAGTCTGGTCAAAGGTTATTAAGGCTTCAGTCTTTACTGTTTATTTGTCTGACAAACAGAACCCAGAACCCAAATTTGTTTACATAATGACATAATGCCATATTGGATGGGTGTCAACTATAAAAGTCAATGGAGATGCATACTCTTTTGCTGGCATATGGTTGTTTTATAACTTGTTACTTAATTGCGCAAGGAGAGTGTGCAAGTACTGCAATTGGCTGGGGTGTGTATTTGCTGGGGTACTAGGAATTGTCTTAAAAGCTGCCCAATCAGGGACCAACATCTATGATTTTGTCACATTCAACAGCCAATAAGGGACAGCCATTCTTGTTGACATAAGAACGTTACCTTTCTGGTATAGTCAAGTCAGCTTTTAGTGATACTGGTGTCAGTGGTGAGCGCACCTCATGGCGCACTCAGTTTGTGCACAAGTAGTGGCCTACTTGTTAACAGTTTGCATGCCCTTGCAGTAGAGCTACGCCACGCTTATCATTATCAAATAATAGTTATGACCGGTGCCGCTTAGGTTGATCTGCGTCACGCTATGTCACTCACCGTCGCCGGTTTGATACGATCCCAATGATAACGGCAGCGAGCTGCGCATTTTCCCATCAGAACAGACCAAAATAAGGGACGGACCAACCCGGAACCGGAAGTGTGTCGCCAACTAACTTGACGAGAAACATGGACCGAAATATGAAATATGACTTTTAGATGAAAATCACTGGCACTAGCTACCTAAACAAATATGAAAAAGTGCTGGCACTGAGAGTGTTTGGCATCTTGACTGCATTTCTACTTACAGTATATCTTATTGCATATACAGCACATGCTCACGCTCAAATGCATGAAGAAAAATAAAAGCACTATATGATCATCGTAAATCACGATCATCCTCCCATCCATAGTTGAACTGAAACTAATTAAGCCGGCTGCCGCCACGAGGGATACACTTTGCTGTTCTTTGCCTGTCTGGAGCACATTCTCTCTCACACAGAGAAGCCTTGATCTGCGGACACATACTGTAAATTATACCACAGAGTCAGAACGGACCGTCCCTCAACCCAAAGCCAAATATGACAACGCCAGCCTTTTGAAGACCGGGAAGGAGAGTCCATTCCAGACTTGTGTCATGGTCCACGGGTCGCGGACCACGAGGCTACCTCACGTCACGTCTGGCCCCGGGTTCTGCCAAGTTCTAGAGCTTGCAGTGCTCACGCATTCACCGACAGGCAGTGTAAACACTTCTGAAGCCTGTCTCGAGCTATTCTGACCCCTTTGGCCCCGAGGGAGTGCATTTGGAGAGCGAAAAAGAGGTCTGAATGAGCTGAGTAAGCGTCAACAAGGAAGTGGAGGCTCTCGAGAATGACATTGACGACATAATACAGATGACGGTCGTTAAGGCGCTGTCTATTGTGGAGAGGCTCTTGATGGGTGGATAATGGAGACAGGCTTTTTAAACGGCCTGTGAAATTCCCCCCCTTCCGCTTATCAAGGCAGGAAGGAGGGGAGTTTTTTTTAGAGCGATGTTGATATACGGCATGAACGATAAGCAAGCAATAAAGTAACACAAATGATGAACACTGCGCAAAAGTATACAGTATACCGCTAGCAGCGAACATGCTGAGAGTTGGGCCTGCAAGACAAGCCTCCCCGTGCAGTGGTGGAGGAACTGACATTTTGTATCTAGGGGAAAAGTATCAACACCACATTGTACGAAAAAGTATACTTACTTACTTACTTCAAATATACTTAAAGGACCGCTTCACCACTTTTCAACCGATATTCACTAATGTACATGCTAAAATACCACTATTTTTTGTACTGTGTCTTACAGGAGGGCTGTGGGCAGTTCATATACATAAAAAAGTATATTGTTATTATCGGGAGAACGATGGCTTCCATTTTCGCATTGCAACTTTTCAGGGGTGAAATCCTGCAGTTTCTGGCTGTGTGGACATCCCACAGCCCTCACCACACCAAGTATAACAGGATTGTGGTATTTTATCATGTACACCAGTGAGAAGTGGAAGTATTATATGAAGATACATTGCAAAGTGGTGAAGTGGCCCTTTAGGTACTGAAAGAAAAGGTTTCCAAATGTAGAATAAAAATCAGTAAGTGAGTAAAATCAAAATGCAGTGCTGTAGTTAATTCTAAATCCACAGTACACAGTACACAGTATAATAGTAACTAAAGTTTTAAAATATTTGCAGTGGTGCAAATTAAGCACAGTTTTTGCCTTTGTAGTGGAGTAGAATGAAGTGCTGGAAAAAGTCCCAGTATGTAGAAAAGCAATGGAGAACAGCCTTTTTCCCCTTTTACTTGAATTGATGGCTCTTCTGTTAGTCTTGTATGCCTCATATATTTTCAACACAACTACGGTATAATCTATCATTTCTGTGTGCAAGAAGGTAGAGTATTGGACGAAGGTATTGTACTGTGCAAATGCTTCCATATGTCCAATCAATAAACACCTCCTATAGGTCACCACCATGAGCAAATAAATCTCCCTTCACTGGATCAATCTCAAACTGACGGCTGACCAAACTCTGTTCTTCCAAGTACGGAAGTACTAATTTTCAGGGACATGGGGCAGATTATCAAAACACATCTACACAAATCAAACACCATTGATACATTATGTATATACTTTCTGACCGCAGGCCCGGATGTAACATTTTCCAATTGGGGGGCAAGAGAAAAAGGTATGGGTGCGGCTTCCTCGAGGCGAGGAAGCCGCACCCATACCATTTTCGGTTACAGGACTTTTAATAGGGAAGTAAGCATCATTAATACCATCAGCATGCGTGAAGTGGACTGACTCGGAGCGTTTTATTTTTTGAATGATGAAATGGTGTTGCTTTAGTGGTGCGACAATTGTACTTAGGTAGTAGCGCAGTGTTTCAAATCACTTTAAATATAAGCATTAGACATTGCCCTGACTGCCTAGATCCGGCCCTGTCTAATCATAATATACACATAAAATTGCTCTGCAAATGTAGAAAAGGGGGGGGGGGGGGGGGGTGCAGAAGCAAAATACTTGGGTGGCAATCCCTGGAAAGCACGCTGGAGTGCGTCCTGAATTTAAAGCGATTCAAGTACATTTCCTGGTCTCGGTAAAGATCCTGTCTGTGCTGCAGCAATTATTTCACAATTTACACTCCCAGATACACAAGGCTGTGGCAGGCCGCACATAATGAACACAGCCCCTACCATAAGGCCACGCACGCACGCACGCACGCACGCACGCACGCACGCACGCACGCACGCACGCACGCACGCACGCACGCACACGCACGCGCGGCGCACACGCGCACACCACACACACACACACACACACACACACACACACACACACACACACACACACACACACACACACACACACACACACACACACACACAACACACACACACACACACACACTTACGCACACTTAGTGCACACAAATGCATGTTTCCACTTTGGCACCGATTTCCGGCTTCTTGTTTCTATTTACTGAAATTGTCACGTAATGCTCCGATTTAACAGAAACATGAAAACTCTCTCTCTACTTCTGTCAAACAGAACGCTTCTCTTAACCACTCAGGGCAAGTCCTATATACTGTAGAGTTTTTGTACAACAATTGTATGAATTATACAAGCATGGACATTTATTTCTTATTTTAAAAAGTAAATGTATTTTAGTATTTTAAGTAGTATAGATTTTTTTCCTGTGTGTGTTGTTGGTGCTCTCATATGTGTTTTCTATCCGCCACAAATAGTTTGAACAAGCAGGCTTTCATATCATATGGGCACTTTTATGGTCATTGTGCACTGCAGCTAAACTGTCCATAAGGAAATGACAATGGGTGCAATTCCCGATCGCGGTGGTGTAGCCAGGTATGGTGTAAGTCCTCTCATTGGCTGCATGGCAGCAAATCAGGTTTGGGGCCGTGCTCATTGGCTGCATGGCAGCAAATCAGGTCTGGGGCCTTGAGGTAGGCCCGAAAGCCTATACCGCCAGGCCTGGGCCTGGGCCTACCAAATAATTATCCATAATAATTAAAACCAGTCATCAAGAGCTTCAACTTATGATGAACAAAGCCGGGAGTACAGTAACATTTTTATTTGGGGGGTCAGGTGATTTCTGGACTTGCAGGTTTTAATTATTCTGGGTAATTATTTGGTAAGCTCCGGCCCAGGGCTGGTGGTACAGGCTTTTGGCCTACCCCAAGGCCCCAGACCTAATTTGCTGCCATGCAGCTAATGAGAGGACTTACACCATACCTGGCTGCACCACAGCGATCGGGAATCGCACCCAAGGACTGGTCATACCAGGGTGATGATTGAGGCTCAGAGCGTTAGAAATAAGCTTGATGGGCATATACAATATGATATTATAGGGGAATTCCACCTATGTTCAAGTTTTTTTTTTTCTGAGAGCATACAAATTTGTACACTATCACAAAAATCAGCCCCAAAAGAAAAATCATTAACATAGTGAAACCCAACTTGATGATGTCATCAAGTTGTGTTTCAGTTTCATCCATTTCTAGGAAACAGAATGGAGGGAAAGTTTTTTATCATGTGTTTTATCACAACATTTCTAAGGTCTATTAAAGGGGAATTCCACCCATTTTCAATTTTTTCTGAGAGCGTACAAAATAAATGCAACCAAATGAACCCTAATGATTTGGTTCCATTTGTACGCTCTCAGAAAAAAAGAAGCGTCTAAAGAAATCCATTAACATGATGAAAATACATCTTGATGATGTCATCAAGATGTTTCACCATGTTAGTGGTTTTCTTCAGACCTCCATTTCTTGGGAACACAGAATGGGGGAACTTTTTTTGTATCAAGTCCACACAACATCTCTAAGGTATATTAATGACATATTAAAATGTTGAAAATGGGTGGAGTTCCCCTTTAACGGCATAGTAAAATGTTGACAGTGGGTGGGAAGTAAAAAGCAAATTTAAAAATAATTCTATTTTTATTCTAACATGTATCCTATTGCTATTTCAGTCTATGACGTGCCCCAAAATAGAAATCGCTAAGGTGGTATAATATGGGCAAATGCCTGCGCTTGCAGTGCGTGCTCTGGCAGCCCGGCCTGAACTCTGGGCCATACCGGCGGCTCCTCTGAAGAGCATAAGCAGCGTGTGTGTGTGTGTGTGTGTGTGTGTGTGTGTGTGTGTGTGTGTGTGTGTGTGTGTGTGTGTGTGTGTGTGTGTGTGTGTGTGTGTGTGTGTGTGTGGAGGTGTGGGGGTGGGGCAGGGGCGGATCTAGGCATGGGCATGGGGGGGATCTAGGCATGGGCAATGCCCCCCTAAATATCCAGTCTGCCCCCCCAAACACGATGGCATGCAAAACAACCCACGATATTTCAAATTAAAGTGCTTCTATTGAAAATGATTTGAAACACTACTACTGCTACTAACTAACTACAGCTGTGGCACCACTAAACCAACAGCATTTCACCATTGAAATGCCCAAATGGGACATGTTACATCCGCCCCTGGGGTGGGGAGGGGTGGGGCGGGGGTCTGGGTAGCCCGACCGCTTGCTGACCCGGCTTCGTTTTCAGGATACTAAAATGTAGCTGAAGCTGCTCAAGCGGAACGTGCGGAGGTGCAAAAGAGAGAGGGGAATCACGGAACATTATCCGCCCAATTACACAATGAGAAGAGCGGCCTGCTGGGAGTATCCCCCCGATGCACGACACCGTAATGTTCAGCCATGGTGGGCCTGGTGGGTCTGCTGCCCCCCCCTCTCTAGCCTCATGCCCCCGCCCTTCTCTCTGCCCACCTGCAGCCGGAGTGGGGTGGTGGGGGGGGACGGGGACGTGACCTGGGATGGCCTCGTGCGTGTCTCAAAAGAGACGCGCAGAGACACAACGGCCCCGGGGGACACATCGTGCAACCTCGTACCGACGTGTGAAGAAAATGAAAACAAAAGGGAACAAAAGGAGAGAGAGTAGTACAAAATGAACTGCGGATGCTCCTATAGGCCCAACAGACAGGCCCAACAGATCTTTCGACAGCGAACGAGATGTTTTCAATGTGAACGGATTTCACGGGTGGGCGTGAACTACGCACTGACAACTTGCACACAACAGTCAACACTTTCTGAGTATATGAATATAAGTGCGCGTTAAAGACTGTCAGAGTCTACCAGAGTCTTCCGTCTCTGGTTTCTCACAATACATGTGTTTTTGTTGCCATCTTCAATACAGATGGCTCATCGCCATCCGAGCGGAAACGCGGTGAAGGTGTTTTTACGCTTATGTGGTATGAGCCCTCCAGTCGCTCTAATTACCAGGGGTGGGCAAAAAATATGTCAATATATCACAATTCTTACTGCCAAGATATATCAATACACAATCACCACGTTACAAGTTGAATTAATTTCCTTTGTGTCAGAAAGACTGCAAGGCTGCACTGAAGAGCATGATTGAACTTTTCATGGTTCATGTTTAAAATTGCTTTAAAATGTTCTAGTACAGTATAATAAAAGCAAAGTCAGTTTAGGGAAAAATATATTGATATAACAATCAAATCGCAATATAATTAAGAACCACAGTATGAATCCATTTGACACCCTATCATTTCCATCATGCCGTAATCATACCTAAGTGAATTGCACCCAACTACCACCCATTTACGAATTATACATACCTACAGGGCCGCCAACAAGCCACCTGGTCCAAACGCATGCCGCCCTGGCCTGACAGCGCGTTGCATGTTCAAGTCCCGCCCACGACCACCTTTCCAGACTTCCCGGTCTTCACTATAGGCAAAGGCTAAAACAAAACAAACAATGAGGCAGGTGAGTTATATTTATGGAAAGACTTTCGCTTTAATTTCCAGAGAAAATTGTAGACACACTATACTATTACTGTAGACACACTATACATCTTACAGGTAGCTTTAGTAATATGAACACAAATACTACATTTCAGCCACTCAGTCAGCCTTTCATCGGTAATTTGTTTGAACGTTGAATGAGAATTTGAATTTAATCAACCCAAATACAACGTGCAAGCCATTCTGAAATCAGTATTTGAATTTAAAGCTGCAATACATGAGCTAAGACAGAACGCCTGTTTGGACAGCAAAGACATTATACTTCCTCGTCATCAACCCAGCAGTGGTCCAACCCGACACAAAACACACATTATTCTTTCCCTTTTAATTGCTGTATGGGGGCGGATGTAACATTTCCCAATTGGGGGGCAGGTAGGGGGCGGCGGCATTCATCGCCCATCGACCTTCTCACACGCCTGGGCGATGAAGTCGCACACCCATACCATTTTTTGTTACAGGACTTTATGTTAGGCTAGTAAGCACAAAGAAACATCAGTTATGTTGAAGTTTGCAACAGTACACGCACATCATACAAGCTAAGCATGCATGCAAAGGTCTGACTCAGAGAGTTTTTTCAGTTTTCAATGATGAAATGCTGTTGGTTTAGTTAGTTTTTCCACAATTCTAGTTAGTTATATCACTTAGTAGTGTATGTTTTATATATAAGCACTTTAATTTGAAAAATATCCAACGGTTGTTTTGCATGCCACCTGTTTGGTGGGGCAGTCAGGCATTTAGGGGGGCATGCCCATCCGCCCATGTTTTATTGCTGTAACTAACCACCCCCCCCCCCCCCCCCCCCCTTCCAATGAACCTGTCCTAGCCCTACAGCTCTTTTCAGTGCGTCATTTCTCATTTCAGCCAACTCCAGTCAGCAGTCAGCCGCGAGACCACGCTGCGGCAGACCGACAGCCGTGCTGCAGCCATGACAGATGCAGCAGTGATGGGAACTTAATGATAGGTGGCTCAGTGCGGGTGTTATTTGAGAAGGAGGTGACATTTCGTTGAGACTGCATTCAACACAACGGAAATGTCGCTACTTGAAAGAATAGCGCGCCCCGTTGGGAGCAGTGTTGGGCAGTAACGAATTTTAGATTACATATTACTGTAATGTTATTACTTTTGCTCCAAAAATATAAAGTAACGAGATTACTCTGCAAAAATGGGTAATAAGTAATGCATTACTTTGCAAGTAACACCAAGTTACTTGTTTAAAATGAGCTTGTTGTTGCATGGAAAAATAGAACAGATTTACAAGCTATCTACAGGTACTGTAACAACAGAGATGTGCACCAGATTGTAGATCCAGTTCCACACGCTGCATCCTGCGCACAAAACAATTGTGAAAAAGTTTAAAAGTCAAAGAGACAAAGAGACTATTATTTATCCAATAAATTGGATTCAGTTCTAAAAAGACCTCCGCTAAACAGATTATGTTGTATATCTCTATTTTTTCAAAGGTGGGAGTTGTGACTTGGGAAAGTAATAACGTAATATGTAATATATTACTCTTCGATTCCAGTAATAAGTAAAGTCATGATATTACTTTGTCTAAGGTAACGATAAAGTAAAGAAGTTACTTTCCTAAGTAATATTGACCCACACTGGTTGGGAGTACAAGATTTATCCTGAAGCAGAGCCGAAAAGCGGTTTAATGTCGGGTTGGACGGGTTCTGACTAAAGAGATTATTGATGGTTCTTATACAGTACATTATGGATGGGTTTTCTGTCCAGGTCGGGTTGGCTCCTAGGGTGGCACACCAGGGGGCACCGTGGGGTCCAAATGGAAAAGGGAAGAAAAAGGGTGCTGTGCACTATTATGAGATTGTTCACACATGACAATAACTGTGACAATAATTATTGTGACTGTCACACTCTGCCCTTTAGTGTGGATAATGTGGCCGAAGGAACTCAAAACCACTCCAAAGTTGGAAAAAGTACTCAAAAAAATACCCAAAATATTGAAAAGTAACAAGCGCAGAATCCTTGTACTAGAAATATGTTTTAATCACCTTTAGTGTTGAGACAGGAACAAGAACAGCAAACAAAGTATGTACAAAACTGGGCAGTTTGGCCTTGGGTCCCACACCAGTCCTGCATTGCCTGATTGCACTGGGAGGACTCCACTCTTATAATGCTAAGCCCCTCCCATGGACCATACCAATCCCTGAATTGATTCCACAATTACCCCAGTTAAACAATGTCCAGAGACATCACAGTTTTCATCTACACATTTAAAGTGTCACACAGACTACTGATCAAAATATCTACAGCATATAAACATAATTAGCTCTCAATGTCCTATTTACATTGTTGGTAGGTTCCCTGAACACATACCCAAGTTGTTTGTTTCCCTACTATGGAACCACCAGTCAATTATTCATCAATCCTCCCACAAACAATCACATATATATACCCAAACAACTATAACTCTACTTCAAATAACACATTTAACCCCTTAATGGTGATAAAATCAGTCCCAGTGGCAGGCTGAACTGCCACAGTGACATTATCTTGAGCTTGTACATTGGCTAAGGAAGCCCCCCCCCCCCTCCCCCCCACACCCCCCTCACAAATTTTGTACTAGGGATCCCATGTAGCCTCAGTTACTTTTCAAAGAAGCAGCCCTACAAGATCATAACTGGGGCTGAAAAGTTTCATTGATTAATCAAAGTCAAATCGATTAGGAGAGCTGAGTGTTTTACCACTTTACCATACTTTTTTCCAGGGCTAACTGTAACTAAACTAAAGAGCAGTGAGCCATCTCTCTCCCCTCACAAATCTATGATAGTTGCACACGCACAGTAGCAACTACAAAGCAAAATATGTCATGATAGTATCAAGAAGACCAAAACATATGTACTAAATATTGACTGAATTTTCTTATTTAGAACATTTCTAAAGTAACCTAAAATATTATTAAGGCAATAGCTAAATAAGTGTCATAATCCAATTAATCCTTTAAATAATTTGCAGATGAATCGATTTATGAAAATAATCGTTAGTTGCAGCAGTAGTCATAACACAAAGTGGCACACTATGAGCTGGATATCTTCTATTCTCTTCTAGAATAACACAGAGGCTTTCTGGGATTGAACAGGCTACAAAGTGAGACACAGAATAGCAGACAGCATATAGAAGCAGAGGGTACAATGCAAGGAAAGGTCCTGGATCTGAAAGCTTGCGTTTAACCGGAACATTGTGCACTTTTAACCCCGCTAAAATCTAACTATAACCTCATAGGATCCCACTATAACAGGGGTTTTCAACCTTTTTGATACCAGGGCCCACCATTCATTCAGCATTTGAGCCACGGACCACCATTTGATTACATTTTCACACAATTCCAGGCTGTATTTTGCCAACAAAACAGTGTAAATGTCTTAATTAAGTGGTGCTAATTCAGATGATGAATATTTTAACTCTGAGAGTGTAAAAATGAAACCAAATGGACCCCGCAAGGGTCCATTTGGTTTTATTTTTACATTCTCAAGAGTTACATCTGGTTAACCAACTTTCCATCATTTAGCCTGGGGACCACCTGGAACCTTCTCAGGGACCACTGGTGGTCCCCGGACCACCTGATGAAAACCCCTGCGCTATAAGATGATCTCACCATTACATACCAGGCTGATTTCAAACAGTTGGAATCATTTCAGTGTATATCCTGTTGTGATTATGTTATGTAACCGACTGCATAACGTGTCCATCAGGACGACTAAGTCATCTGAGGTCAGCCAGATGACTGACCTCTCCTGTAATGTGGAATCTGATACCACTTGTGCTATAAATTAGGTTTGACGGATCGATGAATGGCGCAGTTAACCCTTTCAAAGCCCTTAAATCAGGGGTTTTCAACCTTTTCCATACCAGGGCCCACTATTTATTCTGCATTTTAGACACCGACCACCATTTGATGTTGAGTTTAGGTGGGAGATGCATAATTAACTGCGTGCCCTACAGTATATATATACACAAGTACCAACGTGGCCACTAGGTTTGGATGAGCCAACAGAGTCGGAGGTCATCTGGAAGCCATTTCTGCTTGTGCCTTTTCCCTCTCCTCCTCATTTTAATCTCTTGGTAGGATCTCTCTCCCCCCCCCCCCCCCCCCCCCCCCCCCCCCCCCCCACCCCCACCCCCTCAGCTCCCTGGGGAAGCCGGGGTTCAGCGACCAAGCTCCGCGCACGCTAGGCCGCCATGGCACGCAAAGATCATCCCTGTTCCTGTTCCTGTCCCTGGCACGCAGAAATTCTATACAGGATGAAACCGCACATCTCCAAATATTATTACACATCCATCCAGTACAATGCATTGATCTACACATCAAGGGGAGGGGGAGGGGACAATCCAGCACAAGGACCCCCTGAGAGAGAGATGAAGCCCCAGTGTATATTACATAAAGTGTTGTAGATTAAGCCATGATTAAACCTTTTTGCGCATTTATTCATCGATGGATTCATAAGACTTGTTTGATGGCACTGTCACTATGTTCTTGAGAACTGTCATTGTGTAGCGTTACGGCGAACGCAGTGAGCAAGATTACCATGTGAGCCAGGCGGAAATGCGTGGTGCATACACTATGTCTGCCTCGGTTATACATGTAGGGTATGAATTGGCAATTTTGGGGGGAAACAAATCGCAGACTATAGGGAGGATCGGGTTCATGTTGTTAAAGTACGGCAGATGCTGTAAGCGATGCCATTCACTTCTTTTAGACTTCACTGTCAGTTCTGGCTGTCTATCTGGTAAATACAGTTGGGCCTTAAGGCATCAAACACTTGACTTCCTCAAAAACATTATAGTTACTGATTCTCCCTGTAAATTTCTCTCCTTATCTATTGAAGAAAAGGCCTTAAAATAAACATGCATACGCCCAAACAGGACAAAAAATGCGATTCAGCTGAGGTAAACCAGATAAAACCGACTGCACGCAATATCTGGAGATGTTAATGACTGAGCACTAGCACAAGAGAGTAGAGTTGCATCTGATGTATGACTTTTGCGATACAACTAAAGTTTGATTGATTGATTGAGTGGCGGGTTAAGCAAAGGTCACCGACCTCTGGTGTAATATCGGGTTAAGCAAACGGCATCAGCGATTGGACTGAGCCCGCCGGTGGTTCCAGCGTTCATGTCTAGCACAGCCAATTAAATCGCGTGTCAGAGCGAGTTCAGGATGAATGAAGCCATGGGTGCTTGGCTGTTTTGTTTTTTCTTTTGGCAAAGAACAAGAGGAAGGAATTGAAGCCTGAATGTTGAACGTCTATTATTCCTGTAAACCAGTGTGCACTTACATAGAGAGGGTTTCTCGGATTTAGACAGTGGTGTAAACTACCGTAATGTTTTACTTGAGTGGAGTGTGTCCAATTTTCAATACATTTACTTCTACTGCACGACATCTCAAAGGCAAATGGTAATGTAATTCATTATTTTGTAGACTTTGATAATTATTACAAATCGTGCATTAACCACTCAGAAATAGAACTTGTAGCTCTGCTATTTCCAAAAGTTTTTTATACTTTTTTTGAAAACTTGTAAGGGGACATTCTGCCCACACAGATTACCGTGCTGCTTTCTATTGGTGGCGTTTTGTTGAAGGAACGTTTCCTAATTTACTTCCGACTTCACTTTTGTGGACATCGTGTTTTTGTCATGTTAACCCCGTTTAGCCTAGGAGTTCAAATATATGGTAGGCTATGTGCCATTATATTATTATGTAAGCTCACTCGCGTTAATACCTGTGATTCTGGTGTGATAACAGTAAAATGCAGTACCACACTGTTTCAGGTTACCTGTAAATATCACGCCATCACCCGACTGAACTGAACTATAGGCTATACGCCACGTTTTCCTCCTTAAATGCGGTCAGCGAAACTTCACTCCGCTCATACTGGGACCTTATGGTTTATACGTTGCTCTAGTTTGTTGATTAAAACTGTTAAAGCTGTTGAGGAAAACACCATTTTTCAAGTGTCAGCGTGTCCTAAGGCTGTGGTCTCGCGAGCCAAAACAAAAAAAGCATTTATTTCAAACACGGCCATCCATCTCATGCTAGCAGTGTCCGTCCGTCCGTGCGGCGGTGGTTAGTTACCCCTTTTGGGCCGGGCCCTGAGGGGACTGTTTTGGTTGCTTGTGTTTACTGGTTTTGTCTGAGTTGTTTTTGGCCACTGCTTTTTTTGCCCCCCCCCCCAGACCTAGTCTCCCCTCCGTTCTCCCCCGAAGCCTAATCTACTACGAAAAAACCCTCTCTATACTCTTCCCCTTTTTCCTCCCCAAGTCCCACCGGTTCCCCAACTGCCTGTCGGACCCCTGGCTTTCCTCTCCTGGACGAGGCACCCCACCACCACCACCACCAACCTCCCTCCCTCCCTCCCTCCCACCCCTCCACTCACCTCCCCTTTCCTTCCTCCCCTCTCGGTGCTGTGCGTGACAGTAGCTCACTGAGAAGTGGAAATGAGACCAGTAAACAATGATTAGCTCCAGAGGCAGGCCTGGCTCGGTCCGCCATTGGCCCCCGTCTGCACACGGCGCGCCCACCCGCCGGCAACATTACATGCTGTAGCGTAGACCCCCCTCCCCCCACCCCACCCCAAACCCCCTCTCAGCCAGAGAGAGTCAGCGCAGGGTCAGGGCCAACCGTTCACAGCCAGGTTACAGGGGATAATCACAGGCAAACACAGCAGCCACACGCAAAACGCACACATAACCCCCGTCACCGTTCCCTCCTCCTTCCCCGACCAGACCCCCCCCCCCCCAAATCCCCGTCTCTCCCATCCCCGTCTCTCTCTCCCCGGCCGGCCACAAACCTGGCTCTAATTAACGTGATGGGGATGCGAGTGGCCACATGTGCATGAGGAACAGAGTCAGGGGCGGATCTATCCATGGGCATGGGGGGGCAGGCAATACCCCCTAAATGCCCTGACTACCCTGCCAAACATGATGCCATGCAAACAACCCAAATTTCAAATATATTTCAAATTAAAGTGCTTATAATTAAAGTGATTTGAAACACTACTACTGCAACTAACTAACTACAATTGTGTCACCACTAAACCAACACCATTTCATCATTAAAAACAGAAAACTCTCTGAGTCAGACCTTTAGCTTCATGCATGCAGCATGTCTGTTGCAACTTCAACACCAACTGATGTTATTATTGATGCTTTACTTGCCTAATATAAATTATAAATGCTGTAGCCAAAAATGGTATGGGGGCTTTTTCACCATTTTCGCCTGCCCCCCCCACCCCAATTGGGAAATGTTATATCCATCCCTGAACAGAGTGAGGGAATGGTTTGGAGGGAGGGAGGGGGGGGGGGGGGTGTAGCGTTACACACCCAAACATGACCCCCCCCCCTTCACACACACACACCCTTTAGGAAGCAACAGGAAAAGCAACAAGTCATGATTCCCCCCAGACATAGAGAAGTAGTGTCTTCGAAAGACGCTGCTATGTCTCTGGTTAACCGAGGAATCGTTTCAGGAGGGGGGCCTGTGTTGCTTGTCCGTATGCGGTGCATTTCTCTCGCTCTTCTCTCTCAAGACAAACAGTTCTTGGGCAGTGCTGGCGAACCAGCCCAAACTCCCAGACATCTGTAAACAAGGAGGTTTTTGCAGTCCCATTAGTGTTCCAGAACACGCAGAGCACGTACTAAGTTACACTCCAGTTACTTTTCAGTCTACCCGTTATTTCGCAGCGCAAGATTATGTGTGCCCTCCTCCGGGGTCACCACCACCACCACCAACCAACCAACTTCAACCTGCCATCCCCATTTTTTGGCCTGGGCCAAAATCAGAAACTCTTAAAAAGTTGCAAAAACTATCTAGCTCACAATGTGCTGCGTCATGTGTGGCGTGCGTATGAAACAGGGCATTAGTTACTTGGAGAATCGGGCAGATGTTTTCCGTCTGTGCAACCCTTTGCGCCGCTTTAGCTTTTGCCTTGCGAGGCACATGATTCTCATGGTGGTTGTCAATGAGCTGGATAATAAGAATGGGGTTATTTTGTACACATACTTAACGAAGTCAAAGGTTTCAGGTATTACTTATGCGACCAAGACTGTGGCAATTAAGGCAACTAGATTCAGAAATGAAATGGATATCTGCACATCCACTGCAGATCACATGCTCATTGATTAAAATCGCAGATACCAGGTGCATGTTTACCACCGACTGTGAAATACGAGACCTGCACGTTGCATGGGTTTACCTGGTTTGCATTTCAAACCTTGGAACATTGAACAGACCTGGGATAAGAAAGCAATTTATCCTCTCTTTCCTGGCTGCTCTGTTTGTTTATGTTTCTTGGTTGTAACAATGCCCTACGCTGTTTGTGGAAGAGCAAAAGTGGCTTAAAAGGCGATGTAAGCGTCAATTTGTTCGTCTCACGTCCGAGTCGCGTGCCAGCCGACATTTCAAGCAGTTTCTCCCCGGGAAGTTTATCTTTATGAAAATACGATAATGGGGCCAGCTTATACGGGAGTCATATCTCCTCCAAAAACAAGCCCCACTGTTTATTCCGAGCGAACAAGTAATTCAGATGTAATCTTCACAGCGCTCGGCCCGCACGATAAAATCCTGCGAGCGTTACGTTCGTCCGGCGGGTCCGCTCGGACGCCGCCCGAGTCGAATTGGCAGAGAGTTTTCACTGTGCGGAGATACAGAGAGATACTACAGAGAGATACTTAAATTCCTCCACGCAGGCTCCATTCCTCCTTTACCCCGATAAAGAGTGACTGTGGCTGGCGTGTTAGAGACGTCCCTGTCGTCCCTCTAAACCTAATGCCTCACTTCGGAAATGTTTTAGAACCTTCAATTAGGGTCATTACCTCCCTGAGAAAATAAACTTCCCAGTTGGTGGTGGTGGGGGGAGGGGGGTCGACAAGACACACAAATTGTGACTTTGGCACGGAGGAGCGGGGGAAAAAATGTTCGCCTCACGCACTAAAATGAAGGCATTTGAATCAAAAGGTTAATAGAATCAAGGGGGAAGCTGTGATTTCCATAAGGAATACACTGTGCTTTGTGGTCCGAGCCAAGGACATGGTCCAAGTCAACCATGCCAGGCGTCCTCTCTCTCTCTCTCGCTCTCTCTCTCTCTTGCTCTCTTTGCAACAACACTGATTAATATTCTGTGGGAAACTCACAGAATATGAGGTGAAATGCTGCTTTGATACTTTTCATGAGATAGAAAATTTTGCTGACTATGTTTCCTGGTCGTGTACAAATGGAACCAAATGAACCCTTAACGGTCCACTTGGTTCCATTTGTACACTCTCAGAAAAGACAACTTCAAGTTGTGATTCACCATGATTTTTCTTTTTTTCAGACCTCAATTTCTAGGAAACAGATTGGGGGGACTTTCTTTTTTATCATGTCCACACAACAGCTGCATAGAAGGTATATTAATGACATAGTAATGTTGTTAGCAAAATGGGTGGAAATCCCTTTAAGTGCTTAGTGTTACCATAGTCTTGGTATAGGCCTATTAAACCCAAACACCCCATCAAATTAAATTAAGTAGGCCTACGGCTACAATGCATCAGTCACTTACACGCAAATGTATTTCATTGCTTTGGCTGTTTTTTAACTGTTAATTTGAAACAAATCATGTTTGGTTTGGTAGCCTAACTTTGGTTCCATTCAGAGCCATGTGCACAATGCCTCATGCAGTTGGAGATAAATAATGGACACCTTAGTCTATAGGCCTATAGGCTACTACATTCAAAATAAACCGGATTATATATATTTTTAAACACTTTAAATGAAGAGCATTGAGCCTGCAGCGTTTGAGGGGAACAGAAATCATTAACATGGTGAAACACAACTTGATGAAGCCATCAAGTTGTGGAACACAGGGGGTTTCAACAGGTGGTCCAGGGACCACTACCAATGGTCCTTGAGAGGGCTAAATAATGGAAAGTTGGTTAACCAGATGCAACTCTTTGAGAGCGTAAAAATGAAACCAAATGGACCCGCAACACTCTCAAGAGTTAAAATATTCATCATCTGAATTGGCACAAATCTATACACAACTAGAGAATGTAATGGTCATTTTGATCTGTCAAAATAAATCTTTAGTTTTGGGTCTGTGGGGCTAAAATGTCATCAAATGGTGGTCCGGGGGATAGGGTAAATAGTGGGCTCTGGTCTCAAAAAGGTTGAAAACCACTGCTTTAAACCAGGGGTTTTCAACAGGTGGTCCGGGGCCCACCAGTGGTCCCTGAGAAGGTTCCAGGGGGTCCCCAGCTAAGTTGGTTAACCAGATGTAACTCTTGAGAGCGTAAAAATGAAACCAAATGGACCCTTGCGGGTCCATTTGGTTTCATTTTTACGCTCTCAAGAGTTAAAATATTCATCATCTGAATTAGCTATTTTGGAATGTATGTTTTGTTTGTTTTGCTTCCCAAATCCAGCCTGGAATTGTGGACAAAAGCAAAATAAATCTTTAGATTTGGGGTCTGTGGGGCAAAAATATCCTCAAATGGTGGTCCGTGGCTCAAATCCTGAATAAATGGTGGTCCCTGGGATGAAAAAGGTTGAAAACCCCTGCTTTAAACGGAGAGCATGGAGAATAGGACATCAGTGAGAAAATCCACCACATGCGCACGGGAATTTAACATTAATAGAGGAGGTGTACATCATTACGCGATACGTTGGCTCACTCACTGTAAACTAAACAGAACACAACACTTGTTTTTTTTAACCGTGGCGGTGGTAACTTTAACCTTAAAAGGAGACAATGCATTTGTCTGTAACACCCTTTTATATAGCAATGAATGGCATCGCCAGATGTCAAAAACAAGATTTACGCGGATCAAAGTCATCTCTAGACAGCATGTAAGTCTTAATGTGGCAAAACCGATTTCACGACGCAACAGCCTATAAACTAAATCTACAATTAGAAACCAACCGTATATTCACAAAGCTTCTCTATAGTCAAAGCGCTCCCACGGAAGAATAACCTTCTGCAAAGCTACAAAGAAACCACAACAGAAATAAAAGATTATATACAGGCAGCGGCTACTTGTGCTGAGCAATGTCCGAGAAGTAGGCTATTGCCCGTCTTCAAATGGATACAAATTGCCTCTACAAGTTTCCTGAGAGATACAGAGAGAGAGAGAGAGAGAGAGAGAGAGAGAGAGAGAGAGAGAGAGAGAGAGAGAGAGAGAGAGAGAGAGAGAGAGAGAGAGAGAGAGACGTACCGCGCGTCGTTCATGCCGGACTGAGCGAGTCAGAGCCCTCTAGTACAAGCGTTGCGGCATTGAGGGGTCAGAATCCGAGCGCCCAAATTGCTGCCTGAATAGGGACACGCGGGAGTTCTAAATGCATTGTTCTCAACGAGGGCGACGTGATTAAAGGGGAATTCCACCCATTTCAACATTTTACTATGTCATTGATGTACCTTCCAGGTGTTGGGTGGACATGATAAAAATTATTATTATTTTTAAAGTTCCCCCATTCTGTGTTCCCAAGAAATGGAGGTCTGAAGAAAGCCAATAAATGGTGAAACAACCAAATGAACCTGTTCATCTGGTCTGTTGCCCCAGTCCAATGCATGTCTGCCTACTTCCGGTCCAGGACTTGTCCCTAGTTGTCGTCCCCATTCTCAATAGAGGTCTATGTAGAAGAGCCGCCATTGGACTGGCCCCATGAAGTGAACGGCGTTTGCGTAACTCTGCCTATAGTCTGCATGGCTCTGGACCGACTGAGTGTATCTCACCAGTGCGCGCCTCGACAAAGTCCGACAGCAGAAAGATAATATAGTGGGGTCTCCAGTGCAGTGCTGCTACCACAATGGGAGGAGTATGAAAGTTACACCGAGCCCTGCCCACCTCCTGCAAACAGGCATATAAGACGCTGCAGTCAAGCAAGACCGGGCACTATAAAGTCTTACATCTAGCTGAAAAGACTGACTTAAACAGGACACAACTTATTGGCTATAATTCACCAAGCTTAATACATTCATAAATTATTTTCATTGGACTCTGGCAATGGTCATTATTATGGCCAACTACAAGGCATTCTAGGTGCTTGTTTGAAATGTTCTTATTTTATATGGATACCCAAAACCACTGTTAAAAGTTTTTACTGTTTGCCACTGAAACTTTTTTTTTCCTTTTGTTTTTTTTTTTTTTTGTTTTTTTAAGGAACAAGTGTGCAGACGATCTGCTAGCGTTCCGCAATGGCACTGGACACCGATTTTGGTGTGAAGGGAAGCAGCATCATCAGGGAGTGGAGTGGACAGGTCCAGCCTGCTCTGGTCGCCTCCTTCGTGTTCCTCTTTTGCCTGGAAGCCTGCCTGTGGGTCAGGAACATCCGCCTGAAGAGGAGACTGCCGGGACCGTTCGCCTGGCCCGTGGTGGGCAACGCCATGCAGCTCGGCCAGATGCCGCACATCTCCTTCGCCCGGCTGGCCAAGAAGTACGGCAACGTGTACCAGATACGCCTGGGCTGCAACGACATCGTGGTCCTCAACGGCGACCGGGCCATACGGCAGGCGCTGGTAGAGCACAGCGCCGAGTTTGCGGGCAGACCCAACTTCGTGTCCTTCCAGATGGTCTCCGGAGGCAGGAGCATGGCGTTTACCAGCTACAGCAAACAGTGGAAGATGCACAGGAGGGTCGCCCAGTCCACCATCCGCGCCTTCTCCTCTGCGAACAGCCAGACCAAGAGGGTCTTCGAGCAGCACGTCGTGGCCGAGGCGATGGAGCTGGTGCAGGCGCTTCTGAGGAAGAGCGTGGACGGACGGTGCTTCGACCCCTCTCCGGAGCTGACGGTGGCCGCCGCCAACGTGATGTGCGCGCTGTGCTTCGGGAAGCGCTACGGACACAACGACCTGGAGTTCAGGACCATGTTGAGCGGGGTGTACAAGTTCGGGGAGACGGTGGGCGCCGGCAGCCTGGTGGACGTCATGCCCTGGCTCCAGTCCTTCCCCAACCCGGTCCGCAGCGTCTACGAGAACTTCAAGCAACTCAACGAGGAGTTCTTCGCCTTCGTGAAGGGCAAAGTGGTGCAGCACCGGGAGACCTTTGACCCCGCCGTGACCCGGGACATGAGCGATGCCATCATCAGCGTGATCGAGCACGGGAAGGACACCGGACTGACCAAAGAGCACGTGGAGAGCACGGTCGCGGACCTCATCGGGGCGGGCCAAGACACGACGTCCACGGCATTGCACTGGATTATACTGCTCCTGGTGAAGCACACGGACATGCAAGCACAGCTGCAGAGCCTCATAGACAAAGTGGTGGGTCGGGACAGACTGCCGTCCATTGAGGACCGAGGCAGCCTGGCCCACCTGGACGCCTTCATCTACGAGACCATGCGCTTCACCAGCTTCGTGCCCGTCACCATCCCCCACTCCACCACCTCGGACGTCACTGTCGAGGGCCTCCGCATCCCCAAGGACACGGTGGTCTTCATCAACCAGTGGTCCGTCAACCACGACCCCCTGAAGTGGAAGGACCCGCACATCTTCGACCCCTCGCGTTTCCTGGACGAGAGCGGCAACCTTGACAAGGACCTCACCAGCAGTGTCATGATCTTCTCCGCAGGGAAGAGGCGGTGCATCGGCGACCAGATCGCCAAGGTGGAGATCTTTTTGTTCACGGCGGTGCTGCTGCACCAGTGCAGCCTGGAGAACAACCCCTCCGAGCCCGTCTCCCTGGACTGCACCTACGGGCTCACACTCAAGCCTTTTCACACCAGCGTCCGCGCAAAGCTCAGGGGCAAGCTGCTCGGCTTGGTCTCCCCGGCGTGAGCGACTCTCTAAATCTCAATACTGTGACTTAAAGGCCAGCAAAGACAATAACCCTTTCTCATCAGTGATGTTTTTAGCAAGTGAGTATTATCAAACTTTGCACTGAATGCTGTCGTTGAAGCTTTTTTTTTCCATATTTAATATTTAATGAAATATCTAAACACAGTCTATTATGTTTGCATTGTTGTCGATGCAGGGTTGAGAATTATCTTCAAACATGTATGGTTGGCTGTCGGTGGAAATTTGAAGTGAATAATATACATTTTTGGAAGTTTGAATATAAAGCTCTTTTGGGAATCAGTGCAAAGTTCTCAAAATATACTTGAGTTTCTTGTTTTGTTTTTTTTATTACATTTTGAATTGTGTGCTTATATTTTACATCCATTATTCAGCATGTACATATATGATATGTGCAGGGAAAAGCAAATACCCCTGAGAAGACAATATAAACTAATATCACATAATTACAGTATATGAAATGCTTGTGAAACATGTGTGAATGTTATGCCACTTGAAGACCTATTTTTTTGGTTGTTGCTCTCTTCTCTAATGGTATAAGACGTTATTTAGCCATGGTCATGTTAAAGCAAATACAAAGTATTTTTATAGCGATATATTTCAGGTATGACAATAGTTTTTAGTTTTTAATCCAATATCTACTGTACTCAATGTATATGAACACATTGAATATACTGTTGGAAGGATATGGGATGCACAGTGGGGAGGCTGAACGAAATGAAGAGGACGTCTCTCCTGAAAAGATTTAAAAAAAAAAAGATGTGATTTCATTGGGGTCTGGGAGAGCACAAGGCTTGGGCTTGTGCTTATGGGGAAAAAAAGGGAAAAGTCTGAACACATGACAAAATGTGTTATATCCAAGGGTCAGCTTTACTGTAGAAACACTGCGGCTATCTCACTAGCAGATAAGAGCAGGCAGACGCTGTGCGAGAAAATCCTTTTTCTCAGTCTCGAGACTCAAAAAAGGCAAATTTGTTTACACGACACTCCTCTCAAAGCTACACGGATATAATTCACTCCTATCAAAGACTTTGTGTGTTCAGGAACCTGCGCCAGCAACCCTAACTGCAGCGTGCCTCGACTGCTTGAGGGAGGGAATTCTATAGAATGGAGTATGTTGTTAATTTAAGATGGTTGCTCTATGTGATTGGGGAAAATAAGCTACATCTGAAATGAATAAAGTGATTAAAAAATAATAATAAAATAAATTGTCAATGGTCTGTTTTAATTGTGGGTCTGTCTGAGTCTCTGGGTTATATTCCAATGGCATTTATTTCCACACAAATTACACCATTCTAAACATTTGCTGCACATTGTGTGTGATTTGGCTTGCGCCCAAAACAGTACATTACAGTATGTCATGAGGTGGTCACAGCTCAACTCAACACAGTATCGAAGGTTTGATAGCACCAGAAATGTGATCATGTGTCATTAAAATGATTTCATTAAAAAATAGTTAAGAAGACTGCTGTAGACAGAACAGATATTGAAAGCTATCACCGTATAATACAGTACTATGCCTGTTCAAGTACAAAGAGCAGCTTTTAAACCACTTTAATCTGGTGTGAAGCTATATACAGTAACATTTGATGACCTCTCTCAAGCCACAGAGCTGTGTGGTCATCACTGGTTATGATGCAAAACGGGTTTCTCAATCTCAACTCTGGCTCACATAGTTTCCCAATAGTCAGAACTGGCTGATACAGTATCTGAACCGTCTGAACTGTCTGTGTTTGGCAAGACTTTGGTTAGCAGTCTTGTCCGTGCCTTGCATCATTATCACTGAAGGCTGTGCACAGTTCGACAGCGCTGAAATAGTAGCTGAATATCACTTTGAAAATTCTTCTTTTCATTGTGCAGACACAATGAACAGCCACACCAGCAGAGCAATTCACAAAGTATGGCAATTTGAATTATTCTTCAAAAGTGTCTTGATACGGCCGCGAGCCAAACAGCTGCATTATCTCATTTACTTTGTTTAAAGGGCAATTATGCCGACAATATAAATACATTCTTTTATAGAGCACAATAAAGAACGGACTGTATAACGTTTGTGTTCCATTCTGGAACGCAGAGCTTTTAGTCATATCTTAGCGTCTGATTCTATATGTTTATAGTTAACAGCTTTGAAGAAAATAAGAAAATCATGTTTTAAAATAAAAGAAAGAGAAAGTTTATGAAAATCTTAACAAGCAAGCCATTATTTTACCAACCGCGGCCTATATACAGTACCTATATGGCTATATATATGAAAATGGGTCAGCCTGCTTTTAATTGCCCTATATTGATAATAATTGAGAGTATTAAGAAACAGCTGTTGGGCCAGTGTGCATACGTGCACTATAGGCATGAGGAGTTGAGCAACCATTTGAAGGTGTCAAAAGGTCATCTCTCCATCCTATTATTTAGCCGCATGGATTCCGAAAAAAAATATGAATTTGTGTTTGGAAAGCAGACCTCTGTATGTAGACTACTGTAGCTATCTGCATTCCCCCCGCTTCCCTCCCTACCGCTCATTTTAAAAACTGACACAGGACTGGAACGAGGCCTGAATGGGACTCTGAGGTCTATAAGCTGTGGTCACATTGGGGAGGAGAGAGAGATAATAAAAAAACCTGAGTTGCTGACCCCTCCCACCAAGGAGATACTTATAAGCGAGAGTGTTAAGGCTGAAATCTGCATTCCTCTGAAGTGGTCAAGTGAAGACGCACCACTCCACATCACCACCAATGCATCCTGAGCGCGAGGGAGACAGCACATGAGGGGTGCAGACGAGTCTTGGATTTTTACGTCTCAAGTTTGAACCAAATATTGGACTATTTTTTTAAATTTATACTATAAATTTGGATTTTATATTAAAAAAAAAAAAAAAAAAGAAACAGCAATGGCTCAGCTGGACGCAGAGTTTGGTGTGAAGGGCAGTAGCAGCGTCAGGGAGTGGAGTGGACAGGTCCAGCCTGCTCTGGTCGCCTCCTTGGTGTTCCTCTTCTGCCTGGAAGCCTGCCTGTGGGTCAGGAACCTCAGGCTCAAGAGGAGACTGCCGGGACCGTTCGCCTGGCCCGTGGTGGGCAACGCCATGCAGCTCGGCCAGATGCCGCACATCAGCTTCGCCAGGTTGGCCAAGAAATACGGCAACGTGTATCAGATACGACTGGGCTGCAGTGACATTGTCGTGCTTAACGGATACACGGTCATCCGCCAGGCACTGGTGCAGCACAGCACAGAGTTTGCGGGCAGACCCGACTTTGTGTCCTTCAAGTCCGTCTCAGGTGGAAACGGCTTGACCTTCAACAATTATGGCAACCAGTGGAAGATCCACCGGAAAATTGCTCAATCCACCATCAGAGCCTTCTCGTCCGCCAACAGTCAGACCAAGAAAGCCTTTGAGCAGCACGTTGTGGCCGAGGCTGCCGAACTCGTTGAGGTTTTCCTGCAACTCAGCGCCGAGGGGCAATACTTCAACCCGGCGCACGAGCTGACGGTGGCCGCCGCAAACGTGATTTGCGCCTTGTGCTTTGGGAAACGTTATGCACACAACGAGCTGGAGTTTAGAGCCCTGCTGAAGAGGGTGGCCAAGTTCGGGGAAACGGTGGGGGCCGGCAGCTTGGTTGACGTCATGCCCTGGCTCACGTCCTTCCCCAATCCGGTGCGCAACATCTTCAATAGCTTCAAGGACCTCAACGAGGAGTTCTTTGACTTCGTGCGGGGTAAGGTGGTGGAGCACCGGGAGACCTTTGACCCGCAGGTGACCCGCGACATGAGCGATGCTTTCATCGGCGTGATGGACAACGCAGACAGTGACGTGGGCCTCAGCGAGGCCCACACGGAGGGAACCATGGCCGACCTGATCGGCGCAGGCATGGACACCGTCGCCACCTGCCTCCACTGGATACTCCTGCTGCTGGCCAAACACCCCGACCTACAAGTCAAACTTCAGGAGCTGATCGACACGGAGGTGGGCCGGGACAGGCTGCCGCGCATGGAGGACCGAGGCAGCCTGGCCTACCTGGACGCCTTCATCTACGAGACCATGCGCTTCACCAGCTTCGTGCCCGTCACCATCCCCCACTCCACCACCTCGGACGTCACCCTCGAGGGCCTCCGCATCCCCAAGGACACGGTGGTCTTCATCAACCAGTGGTCCGTCAACCACGACCCCATGAAGTGGAAGGACCCGCACGTCTTCGACCCCTCGCGCTTCCTGGACGAGAGTGGGTGCCTCGACAAGGACCTCGCCAGCAGCGTCATGATCTTCTCCGCAGGGAAGAGGCGGTGCATCGGCGACCAGATCGCCAAGGTGGAGGTATTTCTGTTCTTTGCCATTCTGGTCCACCAGTGTTGCATCGAAAAGAATCCTGATCAGGAATTGACTTTAAACTGCACTTATGGATTAACACTGAAACCACTGGACTACAAGATCTCTGTCAAAGCCAGAGGAGAACTGCTCATACACCGATAAAAGCCCATGGACTTGTACTGTGCAGCCACACAGTAGTAATACAGTGCACTATTAGGTATGTACCAGTGGTGGCAAAAGTATCATTACTCAGTATTGTTACAAGTCTGGAACTCAAAACTAAAACTCACAAATGTATTGCAACACCTGCAATATTTCGAGGACTGAAGTGGTTAATGTAAACTATGTTTTGCAACAATAATACAACTCTAAAAAGGTATCTATGAAGTTTTCTTATAATTGTAGTGGATTAAAAGTACAATATTAAACTCTGAGATGTAGTGGAGTACTAGTAAAAGTAGAACATTGAAAAAATGGATATACTCCACTAAGTCAGTGGAGTATGTATTAGTATCAGTAAAAAAAAGTACTAAATATAGTAGAAAAGTACCTCAAAATTGTACATTGCTTGAGTAATTGTAACTTTACACCACTGGTATGTACTCGTAACAAATATTTATGCTTTTATATCACCATACTATTTTATTTAATACGCTATTTTATTACTTCTGGATTTATATTTAAATTGACACTTAACAATCCAAAGGATAAGCTTCCTCACTTCTGACAAATCGCTGTGATATTTTTGGAACCAAATCACTGTATCTGTGTGGGACCGACGCAGTCTGCTATGCAGAGACACTGAAGGAATGTGCATTATATCTGAATCATCGGAGCAGTTTTCAGCCTCTGAAAGTGCCGTCGCAGAGGAATCTGCTATTTCAATCTAAATGGCCGGGGCAATCCAAGTATAATATGCAAAGCCTGCTCCAGAAGTATATTTTAAGGCAGCAATAAAATATATATAGATCTGTGATGTGGTGGCAAAAACCACAGTTCACAATAAATGTTAAGTACGTATTGTCATTCAGATGATTGTATAAGTTTCAATGACCTCAAATTGCCGTATAAAGTCGCGGTCAGGAATTCACTGTAAATGCTTTGCTTTGTTCACTGATAGAGGGATTATGTGTTGGGCGCTTTGTCTCCAAACAGCATAATCGGAATACTTATTCCTCCTACCACTCACATGGCTTCATGCAGTGAAATGTGTTTAAATAAATGAACTAATGTGTGTATTCAAATCCATATCAAGGTATGTTCTTGACACTTTTAATGAAGACAACATTAGCCATGACCTGGCATGATATTACTGTGTTCTGATGTCCATTACATGAAATATTATTGCATACAGTATATATGTGACTATTTCACGCGTATACACACTTTCACAAACGATTTGGTTAAAAAAGCACACTGCTGTCATTCAGATTGTGCAGTTATGTTGTATACTTTGCACTCCATGTCCACTGTAAGCACTCCATGTTTGACTAAAGTCACCAACGTTACGCACAATAAACATTTTATATTGAGTTCTCCGTCTGCATCAAAGTGTTTAGAAGTCAGGCAGGTCCAGTGTTGGGAAAAGTACTCAATTGTGTATCAATACTGCAATTCAAAGTAGTAGTAAACATCTGGAATACAACATTTACTTATTAGAGTAAAAATTATTATTATTATAGTAAAAATGCAAAAATATCTACCTCAAAATGCACTGTAGAAAGTACTCAATATTAAAGGAGCATTCAGTGATGTGGGTCTTTAGGAAAACCCGCAGTTCCCCCGGTAACAAGATGTGCACATGCACACACTCTACAGTGGAGGGAAATGCAACTAGCCAACAGCACATACACCAATGCCACGGCCACTCGATCCTGATCAGAGGAAGGTCTCCTCTCATCCTGGTTGGACGAAAGGCTTGTCTCCCAAAGCCCGCCCCAAACTAGGGTATTTGACCCCAGGGCCTCAAATTTATGCAGAATTTTTTTTAAAAAAGGCACGCACAGCATGCATGTCATATCAGCTTGTAAATCTGCTATTCCTTAAACGTTTCAGCTTCAATGACATGCCCAAAACTGGGACACGCAGGCTGCATAATTGCTGATACCGATCAAAAAAATAATGGCACCTACAGTATCAGACTGTGTATGATCTGGCTTTAATGAGAACATTCAATCAGTATTTCACATGGACCACACACACAGCACGGTCCTGTCCCGTCCTGTGAATTACAAGTTCGCACGGCACAAAGTTGACGCCCCCACCCCTCTCTTAAAGTACAAGTGGATTGTATTAAGCTGGTAACCCGTGGGCTGTTGGGTAGCACTATGGGAAATATCATTTAATCTGTTAAGGGCATTAATTGATTGATTGTTCTGTGGCGGGAGTTCCGATCCAGTTTTGGTGAGTATTAAAGGACCACTTCACCACTTTTCAAACCATTCTTTATGTAATTGGCAATGTTGACGGCAATAAAGTTCTGGGCCGTCTGCAGGGCAAAGCGAGTGTCTGTCTGCAGGGAAACCGCTGCAGCCTCAAAGTGGAAGCAACATAGAGGGCAAACAAGATAGCCAGATTTTTTTTTTGTTTGGCTAAAAAAGTTACCTCTAATTTATAATACCTTTAAGCACAGATAGTGCAGGTCAGCATGTCTGCCTGTTTGCATTTCCATCTGCATGCCTGCAAGGAACCAGCAGAGAGCCAACTCTGAGGGAGGCTTGTTTTCACATGGGGTTAATGCAGAGCAGGTTGGAGACGAAACGTTTCATTTTGCTCTCTCTCTCTCTCTCTCTCTCTCTCTCTCTCTCTCTCTCTCTGCTCTGACACCATTAGAGACCAAAGTTAGAGGGGTTTGGTTGGGGGGGGGGGGGGGGGGGGGGGGGGTGGGGGGGGGGGGGGGGGGGGGGGGGAGCAGGGGCGGATGTAACATTTCCCAATTTGGGGGCAGGAGAAAATGGTATGGCATACCATTTTCGGTTACAGGACTTTTATTAGGCAAGTAAAGCATCAATAATAACATCAGTTGTTGTTGAAGTTGAAACAGGCATGCAGCATGCATAAAGCTAAAGGTCTGACTCAGAGAGTTTAATGTTTTCAATGATGAAATGGTATTGGTTTAGAGGTGAGATAACTGTAGTTATTCAGTAGCAGCATTAGTGTGTCGAATCATTTTCACTTTAATTTGAAATATCTTGGGTTGTTTTTGCATGCCATCATGTTTGGTGGGGCAGTCTGGGCATTTAAGGGGGGGGGGCATTGCACCCCCCATGCCCATGCCTAGATCCGGCCCTGGGGCAGAGTATAGCCGCGGTACATGTCTCCTCGCTCCAGCAGTACAAGCTGCTTGACCTTGTCCACTCTGCCGCCATGCAGCCCCCTTTCTGAAGCACGCCCAAGAAATCACCATGCTGAAAGACTCCCTTTCACCCTTAATTTCAAATAACTCCCCCCCACCACCTCCCTACACCCCACCACCCCCCAAGGCCCTGGCCTGGAGTCTGGACCTGCTGAGTTTTACTTCTGACAGGGAAAACAAAAAAGTGCACCGGCCGGCTCTTTTTTTTCGTCCTCCCCCCTTCGATGTGGGGTTTCCTCACATGTTTGCACGTACGCAGAGTGACCCCATGCCCCTCAGCCCTGGACCGAGCCCTTCTGCCACCAACACCTTACAGCACAGCACACTGTTTAAACCTAGGGCCATGTTTTCAACCTTTCTGACGCCAGGGACCACCATTTATTTATTCAGCATTTGAGCCACAGACCACCATTTGATGACATTTTAGCCCCAAAGACCTAAGAATTATTTTGGTTTTGTTCACCATTCCAGGCTGGATTTTGCAAACAAAACAGTGTCAGACTTCTTAATTAAATAGTGCTAATTCAGATGATGAACATTTTAACTCTTGAGAGTGTGAAAATGAAACCAAATGGACCCGCAAGGGTCCATTTGTTTCATTTTTACATTCTCTGGTTTAAACCTATGGCCATGGCCACAGCCTTGTTAGCCACCCCAGAAGGCTTTCTTACATTTGTTTATTTGTTTTATTTCCAAAAAAAGTTGTCCAGTTAGTATTTTAGGGGGAAAAAACTCCTTCATGGCTGTTTCCCCTATGGCATTGACTATGGGATGTTATTCAAATTCACCTATTTCTGCTGTACATTTTGCTATATATGTCTCTCCACCATGTCAGTTGTGTGTTGACACTCACAGTTTCACTCTTGGTTTAGCAGTGGTTCAGCCATAAACCGTGCGTCACACCCCCAGACAGCTGAACCGCTGGTGAACCAAAATTGAACAACGATGTGGGGGAGAGAGAATATATAGCAAAAAAAAGTGCATTTTGGAACGGTAAAGGTAAGAATGCCTTCTGGGGTGGAATTCTCCTTTAATCCCATATACTGTCATAGTTGTCGTCCAGATTCCCAAGACACTTCTAGTAGTACTGGGTTCTTCCAATAGTACTATAAGTACCCATAGTGAGCAGGGGCGGATGGAACATGTCCCATTTGGGGGGGCAAGAGAACATGTTGGAGGGGCAAGAGAAAATGGTTTGGGGGCGGCTTCATCGCCCGTGTCGCTTCGCGCCACGGGTGATGAAGTCGCACCCATACCATTTTCGGTTACAGGACTTTTATTAGTCATGTAAAGCATCAAAAATAACATCAGTTGTTGTTGAAGTTGCAACAGACACGCAGCATGCATAAAGCTAAAGGTCTGACTCAGAGAGTTTTCTGTTTTCAATGATGAAATGCTGTTGGTTTAGTGGTGACACAGCTGTAGTTAGTTAGTAGCAGTAGTAGTGTTTCACATCATTTTAAATATAAGCACTTTAATTTGAAATATCTTGGGTTGTTTTGCATGCCATCATGTTTGTGGGGGCAGACTGGGTATTTAGGGAGGGCTAGATCCGCCCCTGATAGTGAGGTTGCAATGCTTACAAACAACTGGCATGCATGGACCATGGGTTAGTATTATCTCTAGATTTGAAGAAGGGCTTCCATCAATACAGCCAATACAGCCAAATATTGTGTCCAAGTATTGGTTGAACATGGTATTGCTGCCGCTGCTGTTGTTGTTCATCCGGTCTTTAACCATCATGAATGTCACCACAACAGCCACAGCTAGTCCAGACCTAATGAAACGGTTGACCAACATTGCTAAACTGTACGCATCCTGATGCACAAACACGGCATCTATCTTAATAACTCATCTGATTTGCGGCATACGGTTGGCTCCAAAGAGGAAAAATGACAAGTTTCTGACAGTCACTTCCACAAAAAGCCAGTTGCTCGTCTAATAGATCTTCCATGTCTTTAAAGCTAGGCTCTCTGTCAGAACACTTTTATAAAAATAACTTAAACTGTGTCCGGTACAAAGTGGAGAGAGTCCTTATTTGCATTCTAATTCAATATAAATTATATTCCAGAGTTCCTCTGTGATGTTCCATTGGTTCCCTTGGTTAACCGAGAAATATGTTCCCTCTCTTTTTGTTTGCATGTCTGGAATTATGTCATGGTCATAAACACTGTGCAGGACTTACTGTATTGTTCCACATGACATTACAATCAAACGTTTAGGGCCGTGATGCTCTGCTGAAGATTGTATCTTCAGACAAGCAGACTGACGTGCATCCCGACTATTATAGTGAACCTTAAACGGTGTTCTTGAATGTCACCTCGTGCAAGACCCCGTAAGGCAACGAGAGGTGACCTTTTTCAGTAAACAATTACCTAACTCATTATTGCAGGGCGGAACGTTTACGACTTGTTTGGTCATTGCTGGGATTGCGTTTTGGATGGGCGGCAAAGTCTCGGGACGTTTGCTGCAAAGCAACAAAATGTGCGATTCCATTACCAGCATTTCTTTCCATAATAACAAACAATTATTTTCAGGAAATAGAATATGGGTTGCGTTTTACACATTATGAGCAAACTGCAAGCATGTGGTCCTCGTCCTTGGGCGGAGGAGTCCTTTGCAATCGATTGACAGAATTGCTGTAAATATAGTACTTAAATACGGTTAGACCAACCCCTATTTGCAGACGTTCAGTCACTCACGGGACGTCTTTGAGCTTTCCCCATGACTGGACGATCTACACAGCAGCGGTTTCTCTGACAATTCTCAAATTAAAACGACACAGTATTGTCTTAAAAGACCTTTTCAATACCCCTACCATAAAAACTCTCATAAAAGAGCTCTGCGGGCTTAGATCTGCTATTATCACAATATTTATCTGTGGAACAGAGCGAAACTAAATGTAATGCTTCAGCAATCGCAAGTGCTTGTCAGGGTGGGGGGTCTCCAGTCTAAATGATTATTTTGGTTTCAAATATGATTGTTTTTGGAGGGTCACAGCCTGAAAAGGGTTGAGAATCAGTGAACTATTGCAGTGCTGAGTTCCTGATGCCTTTTGTGCATGCAGCCACCACATGGTCATATCAGCGTTACAGACCTGTCGACTCCATTTGTTTCCTATATTGTCAATCATTTAACTGGGCCCCCCCTGGAGCCCCTGTCAAGGACCTCTAGTTGTCCCCAGATCACACATTGAGAAGCACTGCCTTGCGTCACTGTGACGGAGCTGTCAATACAGAGTGCAGAGATCATCAGTCCATATCATGCATCATATCATACAGTATAATTATTCTAATCCCCCCCCCCCCCCATGCCCATGCCTAGATCCGCCCCTGGACGGACTCATGGCTATAGGATTTAGACATCCAGCTTAATGAGATCACTTTCCTTGCCAAGAGAGGAAGACGATGACACGTCTACCTGCAAACCGCTGGACGGTTTGGTGATAAATCTTCTTTGGAGCGCGCGGCGTGCTCCCCGCGGGGCGGGGTCAGCCTCTGCCTTGTTCTTCCTTGTAGGTCAGATGCCCTCAAGAGACTGTAAAACGTATGGCGTGTCAAGTCTGTCAGAGATAATGGTGTCAAAAAGTCTCCGAGGACCACTGCGATCCAGACGAAACATTCTACTGGCACCAGGCTTAAAGGATCCAGATGGGATGAACTTTGACGAAGTTAGAGAGCAGCGTCTTCGGGAAGGAGACGCACAGCATGTGTAAGGGGAGCGCATTTCCGCCACTGGATAAAAAATAGGAAAAGGTCTGAGTTGTGAGTTCTTTTTCCTAGTGACTGTGACATATCATGGAGAGTTATCCGCAACTTTCTTATAGCCCATATTAAATCTTTGCGCCGGTGTTGGGGTACCGCCGTAGTTTTAACGGCCTTTCTCCACTTTTTTCAGTAACTTTTAACATAATTCCTTTCCTCCATAATTTCCCCTTTAACAGTGTTGTATAGTTATTGTACCAGCATTACCAGCGTTATATTATGCTATTGATCTAATAGAAAAAAGTCCTCCAGTCCCTCATCCTGGGCAAACAGTGCACTTTTTAGAACGTTTTTTTTTTTTTAGAATGTTAGTTGCATTATTTACTGGATTTTTAGTCCCCAGAGAAACAACCCTGTTCAGTCCTCACTAGCGACTTGACTTGTTCACTCTTATTTTCAGTAAAAAATGATTACAACAAACAAGTGCACACAATTTCATATTTAACATTTGCAGCAGCTTTGCGAGCACAAAGGAAAAAATAAAATGTTTCCGCAGGATATACATTTTCGGGAACACCACGCCGTTATTGTCTAAAAAATGACAACATCCAGCGGAAGTTAACTAACCGGAAGTCCCGACTTTCTCAATCGTTTTGGGGTACCGTGATTCCAGGCTCTCATCTGGCAGTGAGGATGGAAGCCTGGACATCGAGGCCACCTGTCCCCCTGCAGCACCGTGGAAGAAGTGTCAACATACCACAATGAAGAATTATTATTACAAGTAAAAGTCTGAGAATCGCTGTCATCGTCTGTGCCTCTGTGCTGTTCACTGTGTGTTGACAGTCTGTGTCACAGAAGAGGTCATTGATTGGCTAATGCGGGCCAAAATTTCAGTGTAAGCCAATCAGAGACAGTCTGACAGACTAGGATGGGCTCCTAGCAGAGCCATCTAGTAGAAGACAAGTGACATTGAGGGGGCAGAAAACAGCACGTTGACGTGGTTCATGTACTCACATGAGATCAATGAATTTCGTAACTTCAGTTGTGCCAATTCAATAGACGTCTATAGCTGCCATTGAACCCATGAAACTAGCTGTGTTGCTGCACACACACAAAACGTGCTTGATTTGCGGTACAATATGCTTAAATGCAACGGGACACCCACCAAACAATCCATCACCATGGCAAATGAGGACGACAGTGTGACAGGAGCCTTTGCAGGCTGGAAGTATAAAGATTGTTTTACATTCTTACGGGTAAAGGAAAAAAAAAAAAAAAAAAACATTAAGGTGAAGTGTAAATTATGTGGAGGACTGAAAGCATTGTCCTCAGCAAAGAAAACCAAAGCAAATCCTAAAAAGCATCTTAATACATGCAGTTCATGCTCGGCATGCTGCCATTAAACCTAAAGATCCTACCACCACCACGAATACCACCCCCTTTTTTGTATGTAAAAAAGAAAGTAAGTAAACTAAAGCCATTAGTTTCATAAAATCATAATTTAGCAACGAGTAAAGCACTACTACAACTACTTTTTCAGAGAAGTAACTACAACTATATTTTTTTCTACTTGACTTTGTATATGGTCAACAAGTTGCTTATAATAATCAGACATGGCAACACTGCATAAAGGGAGGCACAAGTGTGTGTGCTTTGGTTTCCGCTCCCCACCAGTGCCTTGGCGGGGAAACCCGTGGATACCTCTAAGAATTCTGAGGTGCAATTGCCTATTGGAGGTCTGATATGTGGAGCTGGAACTGTGAGGAGGACGAAAGCTGAGCAAAGGCCTTTTTTTATTTTGATTCGGCGGCGGAAATGGGCTTCCAAAAGTTTTGGGAGGAAAGACAGAGAATAAATTGCATTATAGCTTTGTGTATTTTCTCAAGCAACCGGAGACGGTTGGAAACGTTGGGCCGCGCACTGTCCCACGTTAGGAGTGAGATAGGGAGGGAGAGAGAGAGAAGGACGGAAATGAGGCTTCCTGAAAACAACTGCTACGCAAGACAAGGGTGCAATCTTTTCTTACACAGAAACCAGGAGCATAAAAACAGCCGGGACACACAAAAAAAAATACACAGATTATCGAATTAAATACTTTCCAGAGTGGACTTCTATTTATGCGTTGCTGCATAATGAGAAAAATAGCGGTCTTTGACTGGTATGTTTGGATTCCACAAAACAAGTTGAAAACAAGCGCACGCGCACAGCCGCACACACACACGTGCATATGATATCGTGAAAATAAAAGCTGACGTCGGAGCTGGAAGTAACAGAGACGGTCTTGGCAATGCTAATAAAAAATTACAGTAGAGTATTTAAGTACAGTATATAGTCCTCGAGTGGTCTCAGCGGCAAAAGACACCAAAGACATTTGCTCCAAGATCACAACAAAAAAAGGTTCCCGAGGCAGATCCCGAGACAAGTCAATGTCTCGAGAACTACAAGCTATGAAATTGATGGAGTCTATACAAAGGTGGGGAAGGGGGTGGGTGCTCAAGAGTATCTCACAGTTCATAAGCAAAACGAGTTACTTTGACGATTTAAAAAAGGAGATGTACAAGCACATCATTCCGTGATGTCTGACAAGCTTGTGCATCTGCTATATCATAAGTATTCTCTTCTGACAGGTCTGTGGCATGGTCAAATTACATATCATTTTTGGGGTTCCTTGACCCCCAAGGTTCCAGCCAACTGAGTTTGAGACCATTTCATTCACAGCAAAATAATGATTCATAATTAAGCGATGGATCTTGCTCGTTTTTGTTTGACAGGAAGTAATTAAGACGCACTTCTAGGGGCAATTCACATAAAAAATACACCCAAAAAAATGAAGAATTTGCTTTGGCATCTATTGTTAATTGTATCCCCATTATGGCCACGGGTTTCATAACTCCCCCGCATATTTTCTTTTCACAAGAAAGCGAAGAATTTTATTTGGCATCTAATGTTAATTATGTGCCCATTATGAGCGCGCATTTCATAACTAAGCTGCATATTTTCTTTTCACAAGAAAGTGTTGAGGATTACAACATCATTGCAACAAAAGTACACTTTTGGCCAGATGTAATAGAGGGAATAGGGCTTAGCGACGGTCTCACTCACCCTGGGTGAAAAGAAACAAAGAACAACCACACTAATAATAATTATAAACATATACTGTACATATACAGTAATAATGAGTTTGCAATTCCGGCCAAGTTTGGGGCACGATTGACATCGATGTTGTTTGTACCCTGCTGTGTTGGATTTGTTGTCAAGGGCTGCAAATAATTGAATGTAAACAATTTGTGATTTTTCTCAAATTGCATCAAAAAATTAAAGAAAAGGTATACTGAAAAACTGAACGTTGATACAGTTGACACATACAGGCACATGGTTTTAATCACCAAGAGCTTTAGACCCTTATGCTTTCGCTATACACTAAATCACTAGCTATATATTATACACACACACCGGCCCCATTTTGTGCCCATATGCATTATGGAGCCGACCGATTTATTTGCATCTGATGTCATGATGACGCACACGCAGTATCATTATAATCAAGTATATTATTCTCCACTGGCTACTTTTCAATTTTATTTCGATACCAAAAGAAAAAAAAAAACATTTAAAAGATACATAGAATTTAATATGTATGCCTGGTCCGGTCCACACTGGCATCGATGGCTGAAACTTATGTTGCCTAATGCCTACCATATACCATTTTAAAGGAGCATTCAATGATTTGTAAAACCCATCCTGAGATTTACAGAGCATGAAATAGCAAGGAAAAAGACAATATGCACAAATATGTACCACGGAACATGTTAACATGGATAACATGGAATGCCTCACAAACCAAACTCTGTGGTTGATAGAGACCGCAGAGTATGGTTTGTTCAATTTCATCAGGTGGTCCGGGGACAACCAGTGGTCCTTGAGAGGATTACAGGTGGTCCCCAGGCTAAATGATGAAAAGTTGGTTAACCAGATGTAAGTCTTTAAGAGCGTACACTCACAAGTGTAAACATGAAACGTGCGAGATCGCAAAATACTGAATTAACGCAAAATACTGAACCATCTGAATTAGCCCAAGTCTACACAACTACAGAATGTAGAAGATTAATGGTAATTTTGATCTGTATGTTTGCCTGTTATGTTTCTGAAATCCAGGCTGGAATTGTGGACAAAAGCAAAAGAAATCTTTAGTTTTGGGGGTCTGTGGGAGCTAAAATGTCATCAAATGGTGGTCCGTGGCTCAAATGCTGAATAAATAGTGGGCCCTGGTATGAAAAAAGGTTGAAAACAACTGCTGTATACTATAAGACAGAGGGCAAAGCCCAAAGCCCTGCCACGCTGTCCTGGCAGGGGCTGGGGATGGTGTTCGGTGTGGATGCACACAGTGCGGCGCAGGACAGCTCATCCTAGCATTATGAGCTCACTGAGTGAAAAACGAGCCCGTCGCCATGGCGACGCAAAGCCCCAGCCGTCAGAGACAAGAGGACACGGGGTAACTCCTTGGTAAGCATGGCAAAACATAACAACAATATAAACACTGCAAGCATCGAGGGGAACTTCTTGGAAGCGAAAGGGAAACCCGTTGGACTATTTAAGAGAGTTTATGTGTGCTTTTCCAGGCCCGAGAGAGAGAGCGTGCCACGCATGTGTTTGGAGCGGGCGTCCCCCCCCCCGTCCTCTGCTGCGCAGCTTTTCTTGGTAATTGAAAACATTTTCAGAAATTGAGATGTGCCTATTTTCACTTGTCATGCCTCGTTCCGTCAAAGCCAACGCGAACCCAATATTATTTGTCTGTCCTCGAGAAAAAAAAAAAGAAAAAAAGAAAAGGGATCAACATTTCGGGTCGGAAAAGAAGCAATTTGTCCCGTGATGGTGCAACAAGCTATTTTTGTAATGTTCTCATTAAAAGAAATGCGTGCAGTGAGTCATGGGGAGAAGATGGAGACCACACAGGTTAAAACACAGGCCCACTTCAGCTCCCGACTTTGTCTTGGCCAGCCAGTGGTATAAAGTAACTAAGGAAACACATTTACTCAAGTACTGTATGCATTTTGAGGTTGTTTTTTTGTCGTGTATCCATTTTCCAATACTTTTATTTCTACTCCACTACATGCCAGGGGCAGTTATTTTGGAGATTTTGATTATTTATTAAGAAGTAATACATATACACTGTATGCACATATAGGTTTTAATATATGCCACATACAGTATATGAAATTGCCCCGCTAAACATATATGAACCAGACTGTGTTATATTTGTGGTTATATATATATGGGCATATATGGCACATATATTTTCTATCCATGTGGAAGAAGAAGAAGTAGAAGAAGAAGTAGAAGAAGAAGTAGAAGAAGTAGAAGAAGAAGAAGAAGAAGAAGAAGAAGAAGAAGAAGAAGAAGAAGAAGAAGAAGAAGAAGAAGAAGAAGAAGAAGAAGAAGAAGAAGAAGAAGAAGAAGTAGAAGTAGAAGAAGAAGAACAAGAAGAAGGGGGAGGGGGAGGAGGAGTAGTAGAAGTAGGAGAAGAACTACTCCCTTACCCCTATATACATTCTGGCCATTTGAAAATAGCCAATAGTAGATCTGCTGTTTTCAAAATAGTTTCATACATTTCAAAACTTGAAACGGGACATTCTGCATAGTACTTTTGGTACATTTTCATATCAGTGCTTTTGTATTTACTCAAGTAGTGTCATTATTCGACAGTACGATTTTGCAGTACGATACTATTTCCGCTTCAAATTTTGAAGGTAATAGAGGACGAATGTTTTGTTTTCATGATTTGTTGCTAGAGCAGCTAGAGCATCAAAGTAGAAGCAACATAGAGGGGAAAAAGAAAAAATATATATATATATTTATTATTATATATATTATATATATATTTATTATTATATATTTTGTTTTTGCTCCCATTTTTCATGGGATGGACTTAAAGACCTAAAATTCATTCCAGATATACAATATAACCATTTCTCTCAAACACTGTTCACAAATCTGCATAAATGTGTGGTATTGAGCACTTCTGCTTTGATGAAATATCCACCCCACCTCACAGGTGTGCCACATCAGGATGCAGGTGTGACATCATGATTAGACTGTCCACAACAAAAGGCCACTCTGAAATGTGCAGTTTTTTGTTTCTTTATTGGGGTTCTGAGGCCTCAGAACCAGTCAGTATCTGGTGTGACCACCATTTGCCTCATGCAGTGCAACACATCTTCTTCCCATAGAGTTTATCAGATTGACAATTATGGCCTGTGAAATGTTGGTCCACTCCTCTTCCATGGCTATGTGAAGTTGCTGGATATTAGTGCGAACTGGTACAACGCTGTAAAAATGGTAATAACACAATATTACCACATTATTACCATTTTGACAGTGCATACCAGTTCCCACTAATATCCAGCATATACTGTATATATATATATATATATATATATATATATATATATATATATATATATATATATATATATATATATATATATATATATATATATATACTGTATCTATCTTGATTTTGGGCTAAAAAGTTGCCTCTATTACCTTTAAGGACCTGTGGCATATCGTTCTGTCATCCCTGGCCAAAGGGCATCAGTCTGTTAACAACGGCCAGAGGAGACTGAGCCCCAAAGCATGCTCTGAATCCACTTCAAGCGAATCCACGCAATTCAATTCAATTCAATTCAATTCAATTCAATTCAATTCAATTCAATTCAATTCAATTCAATTCAATTCAATTCCTTTATTGTCTCCGAGGAGAAATTCATCTTGGGCCTCAAGAGACAGCGTTATACAGTACATACACAAACAATTCAAACAATACAAAAAACAGCACTACATCTAATGCCACTCTCCCACAACCCGCGTACGCGTGTTATGAGAGAGTGGTACGCACGCGCACACACACACACACACACACACACACACACACTGGTACGAAAGAAAAGGCAACATGTCATCATTGTCTACAGCGGAGCCAGTTGATCTCGCTGCCTTCACAGGGCCGTGTGAAGCCGTTTGTCAGCGAGAACGCTGACGAACAATGGAGAGTGAAAGGGGAGTCATTCATGCTTCTCCGGCTTCATAGTGTCTATATTTGAAGTCCAGGCCAATGCGTTATTTTTTTCCCTGTTCTCTCCTTTCGCTACGGAACATGGCGTAATCCTGTCCAGTGTTGCCATGGCCGCCTGTTAAGACTTTGGGCTTCTATTTCATGTCATTTTCTTTGTGCTCCGGCGGTGCCTCGCTTCCAAAACGCTGTACCGTAATCGTTTCACGTCATTTCCCGCGCCATGAACCCCCAAATGTTTGTCACTGTCTAAAGAGTGGTTGGTGCTGGCCTGGGCCATGGCTCAGTGGTCCAGGCACCCTGGCTGGTAATCCAGCGCTGGCAGCGTCCGCGGGTTCGACTCCCGGCGGGGAACGTTACTACATGTCACCCCCCCCCCCCCCCCCCCCCCTCGCAATCCCTCTCGCCATTTCCGTCCCTACTGCCTGTGTCTCTACACAAATAGAGGCTAAAAAGTGGTTGGTGCCAGGACGCTCCGCAACGCATCGCGATCTCGCACGTCGGTCATTTCCGGCATCCGAGGCGCTGCCGTACGACGTATACGTCGGGATTTAAAGCCCCCCTATACCGCCCAGCCCCGGTCCTAACTTACTTCCAAGCCGCCGGGTGCACTATCGGCCACGCTCGAAGCCAGACCAAAACAATTTAGCAATAAGCTATTTGTGTTCGCAGGGATTCATTTACAGTTGTTTTTACATTCTCCGTTTGTAGTGGTCTGTGATTGCCCATGTCAAGAGTTCCTCGCTGGCCGAGGGAATAGCTTTTTTTTTTTTTTTTTGCATGAAGCTGCACGGCCAGGCTCTGAGAACATACACCCCCCCCCCCCCCCCCCCCCCCCCCCCCCCCCCGCTTCCCTGTAAAGGATTCTGGAACACGCTTTGGCGTGCTAGGCAACGTGTGACATGCGATACTCCCGTCCCTCTCTCTCTCTCTCTCTCTCTCTCTCTCTCCTAGATCATGACATCGGCCCGCAAAGTGCTTACATTGTGTTCCTCTTATGGTTTCGTTCTCGTTGCGTACAGGGGTGGTGGTGTACACGAGAGCGGAGCGCGTGGAGGATTCATTCTCACGAGAAAATGAAAAAAAGTAAACACGCGATAACTTTTCGCGCCAAGAGCAAAAAAAAAAAAAAAAAAAAAAATTGGCCGGACGCAGAAAATGCAATTTAGTTTAAATTACCCCTTTGAAGCTGCAAGCGTTGCACGAATTTCAAATCATATCCAAAACTGTCAAGCATGCGCGCTCGCGAGTCTTCGCTCAATTTTTTCGTTTTCTCCTCTCTTAAGCCTGCTGCCAATTTCCCAGATCATGTCTGCTGTGGTTCTCCGGTGTGGCTGCCAGCCCCCCTGCCGACGGCCTGGGGAGGTGCAGACAACCACACGCCGATACGCACGCAGCCACGACCACACTCCACTGTTTCTCCCCGTCTTGCAGACAGGGGCGGATCTAGGCATGGGTATGGGGGCCCCCTAAATGCCCAGTCTGCCCCACCAAACACGATGGCATGCAAAACAACCCAAGATATTTCAATTTTAAGTGCTTATTTTTTCTGATAATCGGTACATCGGGTACATCCCTATTCCCAGCTCTGTTATTCGGCTGGTGGACCACCTGGAATACCATCAAGATCCAGGTGGTGGTCCTCGGACCTCTGGTTGAGAACCACTAGCTCTAGATAATACATTATAACTGCAAAAAAAAAAACCTGCTGGCCCAGCCAGCTAAAGGGGAATACCACCCATTTTCAATATTTTACCATGTCATTAATACGCCTCAGAGATGTGGTGTGGACATAACAAAAAAGTTCATTCCCCATCCTGTGTTTTCATAGATAAAAAAATCATTCACACAGTGAAACACAACTTGTTTCATCATGTTAATGATTGTTCTTTTAGGACCTTTTTTTCTGAGGGCGTACAAACCATTTGGTTCCATTTGTACGCTCTGAGAAAAAAAAGGTCTTAAAAAATCTTTAACAAACAACACAAACACAACTTGATGATGTCATCAAGTTGAGTTTCACCACCAAGTTCAACTAGAACATTTTAAAGCAATTTTAAAGAATATAAAAAGTCCAATCATACACATCAGTGCAGCCTGATAACGTCAGTCAGTCTTTCTGGCATGAACACATGAATAGGCCTACATAATAAATAGCAAAAAAAATCATTTGGTTCCATATACGCTCTCAGGGAAACTGGGTGGAATTCCCCTTTAAAGGTACATACTGTATATCGGCGTTGCTCTGACACAGTGAACGGACGGGGATGGCGAGTATAAGCGCAGGGCACAGGGGGCGGATGTAACATGTCCCGTTTGGGGGGGCAAGAGAACATGTTGGAGGGGCAAGAGAAAAAGGTATGGGGGCGGCTTCATCGCCTGTGTCGCTTCGCGCCACGGGCGATGAAGCCGCCCCCATACCATTTTCGGTTACAGGACTTTTATTAGTCAAGTAAAGCATCAAAAATAACATCAGTTGTTGTTGAAGTTGCAACAGACATGCAGCATGCATAAAGCTAAAGGTCTGACTCCGAGAGTTTTCTGTTTTCAATGATGAAATGCTGTTGGTTTAGTGGTGACACAGCTGTAGTTAGTTAGTAGCAGTAGTAGTGTTTCACATCATTTTAATTATAAGCACTTTCATTTGAAATATCTTGGGGTTGTTTTGCATCGTGTTTGGTGGGGGCAGACTGGGTATTTAGGGGGGCATTGCCCCCCCATGCCTATGCATAGATCCGCCCCTGGCAGGGCACCGCCTGGGGAACGGCGAGAGAGGCCCCGGAACACGGCCTGAGCCGGAGAGGAGGTGGCGGATCACAAAGAATAACACAACGGGGATGAAGAGAGGCTTAGCAGCACGCTGGAGCTAACACAGGGTTCTGGAGACACCGTTTACTCAGCCTGCCGGCATTAGGGGACTTGGCCGAAGGTTCCTCCCCCCTCCTCCCCCAGCTTGTATTATGAAATAGGGTTTAGCATAGTTACAACTCTCTCCTTCTTGCCCTCTCTCTACTGTTGTGCCCGAAAAGAGCTGATATAGTGGTTAAAGATGGAGTGCCGCGATTTTTGTTTTTCACATGTTTAAGAGGTGACAGTTCTTCATAAAACCCTTGGTGTGTGTGTGTGTGTGTGTGTGTGTGTGTGTGTGTGTGTGTGTGTGTGTGTGTGTGTGTGTGTGTGTGTGTGTGTGTGTGTGTGTGTGTGTGTGTGTGTGTGTGTGTGTGTGTGTGTGTGTGTGTTTGCCCCACCAAACACGATGGTATGCAAAACAGCCCAAGATATTTCAATTTTAAGTGCTTATTTTTTCTGATAATGGGTATTTGGCTTTGGCCAAAGAACTCCTCCCCCTTTTTCATACAACTACAGCTGTGGGTGTGGCTTCAGTTCAGATGGATCTCCACCCATACTTGACATTTTAACAAATACTGTACACTTCCTCCATTGGCCTCTGCATTGGCCTCATGCTTCTTTCAATGCATGAGGAGTCCAAGCTGCCTTATTTTCACCTGACGGGGGGAAGGAACACCTGACAGGGGGGGGGAAGGAGCACGTTATTCCAACCAGTTCCAGTCCCCTCCATCAGGCACCCCGGCTGGCCAGGAGGAGGCAGTTTAGAGACCAGGATTACTGCATGTTTTTGTGAGGGGAGAACATTTGAGGGGAGAACATGCAAACTCCACACAGAAAGGCCTTTTCGCCAACCCTGTCTCGGGTATGGGCACTGATGACACGGAGGAGCAGACACGCCGCCAGCACCCACAGCAGCGCCCCTAGCGGGAATCGAACCCAGGACCTTCTAGCTGTGACAGCACTAACAGCACTAACCACTGTTCCACCGTGCCCCCTTCCTCCACATAAAACAGTATTACCTGATAAACATGTTTTAGGGTTGGATAAAAAATCATGGCACGGCATCTTTAATTTCTCAGTCATGTGATAGCATTGCATGCTGTGGGGGAATAAATACAGTATATATGACTTCCAAGGTCTCTTTTTAACGATTGGTTGTAGAGAGAGAGAGAGAGAGAGTTCTACTAAAGTAGAAAGATACACACACATACTGTATTTAGAGGCTTGTATTAAAATAGTGACGTTTTGATCAACAAACGCTCTTCTCCTCAGACTCCCGAGATAAACAGAGAGTCCTACCGTGTGTTACAAAACCGTGTGACAAAAAACTCACATCTGTTGCCTATTGCCATCAGTCAAGCTGTATAGCAAACATTACATTTTGCATACACACACAGATTCTATACACACGACAACACACACAGGGCTACGTACAGTTGTATATATACTGTACACAAGGTACACCAAGAAATCACAGTACAGTAAATACATCTCATAAACCTCCCCCATAGTTTGTACTCCAAACGGACTGAAGCTAAATAGCCGACATAAACACTGTCAATTAGAGGTGCCTCTGTCTAATTATGTATAATCTGATATTTTGACAAAACATATACAGCCTATGAAATATAAAGTACAGTTTGCATCTGGTCACATGGCTGTAAACGTTGCCATGGCAAAACATATCAATATCAATGATACAAAGACATTGATTTAACGTAATTATACACACAGAGCACACAGACCCCCCCCCCCCCCCCCCCCCATACACACACACACACACACACACACACACACACACACACACACACACACACACACACACACACACACACACACACACACACACACACACACACACACACACACACACACACACACACACACTTATTCCCTTCCCACCTCCGACTGTGTGGGAGGGGCGGAGGGAGGGGAGCAATTGAACCACAGTGGGAGGAAGTGGGGACTTGGATGAGCCATGCATACCAATGACTTAAAGGGTGGAGGCAAAGTTAATGGGGAGTTTAAACATAAGGAGTAAATGCACTAGCAAAAAAAATGAGGCCCATTGTCCATCAAAAGGCCTTTGATGTTAGACCATATTCTTGTGAATTCATTTTCTGCAGGGTCATGACACTAACTCTTATTTGAAGGAGAATGAGCCATCCGATGACACTGATGACAACACACACACGCACATACAGTACATTCCACGCACACGTACACACACACTCACACACACTTTGTTCAGGCTGCCAAGTGAGCTCATATGGTAGCATTACATAAGAGAAGAGACATGGGGGACGGTGCATCCTCCCACCAACTACGTCGTCTGCTCCACCACACTTTGCTAAGATTCACTATAGTTCTGACAACCTGAGAAGTGCACTGCTTTCGTTTGGGGCGTGAGAAAGCTACACCCGTACAAACAACAAGCACCCGGCAGTGCGTTTGTGTGTGTGTGTGTGTGTGTGTGTGTGTGTGTGTGTGTGTGTGTGTGTGTGTGTGTGTGTGTGTGTGTGTGCGATATATGCGTAATTAACCCATTGTGTCCTGATCAGATTTGACTAGTTTCTGATGATAGATGCTAGTTCACAGCGCTAGATTCTAGTTTCCGACGCTAGATTCCGGTTCCTTATGCTAGATTCTAGCCCCCCATGCATATTCTAGTTCCTCTCAGTAGACTGTAGTTTCTGAAGTTAGATTCCAGTTTCTGACACTAGATTGTAGTTCCTGACACTATATTCTCGTCCCTGGCGCGAGATTCTAGTTTTTCTGGAAAAAAAATCTTTCTGTGTCAGTGATGCTTGACATATTTCATAGGAAGGACCTCCAGAAATATCTATTATTTAGCTGCAGAACCTCATCTAAGAACATGTCATTCTAGGGGATCCCCCAGAAGCAAAGATTTGAGTTAAAAATATTTGCTTCCAAAATAACGTATTCCTATTTTTCAACAGCTAAAACACCAAAACGCATTCAGTACGCATTCAGTATACGCTCGAAAGTGAACAAGACCTTGACTTTAGCAGTGTTGGTCTATATTACTTAGGAAAGTAACTTCTTTACTTTACTCATTACCCCTTAGACAAAGTAATATCATTACTTTACTTATTACTGGAATTGAAGAGTAATATATTACATATTACGTTATTACTTTCCCAAGTTCTCAACACCGCCTTTGAAAAAATAGAGATGTACAACATAATCTGTTTAGCGAGCTCTTTTTAGAACTGAATCCAATTTATTGGAATAATAATAGTCTCGATTCTCACAAACTGTACCTGAAAACAAAGCCAACAAAATCTGTCTCTTTGACTTTTTAAACTTCACAATTGTTTTCAAAGACAGTTGAGGTCTTGTATTTTAAAATAAAATACAAAATAAAGCAGTGAGGGATTTGTAGTTTACATAGCTGTGCGCAGGATGCAGCGTGTGGACTAGATCTACAATCTACTGCACATCTCTGTCGATAGCTTGTAAATCTGTTCTATTTTTGCATGCAACAACAAGCTCATTTTAAAAAAGTAACTTGGCGTTACTTGCAAAGTAATGCGTTACTTATTACCCATTTTTGCAGAGTAATCTCGTTACTTTACTTTTTGGAGCAAAAGTAATAATATTACAGTAATATGTAATCTAAAATTAGTTACTGCCCAACACTGCTCACCAGACTCAGTTGCCGCTAACATTCAAAAGTTGAATGTTGCCACGGCAAACGAGGTTGGCTCCCAGGCTGAGGGAGGGATGGATGGAGTGAGGGGTATGATGATTGAGGAGATGAGGAACTGGGTGCAATGGAGACAGGGAGATTTGGTGACACCAAGAGAGGTGCTAGCGTAACGTTAGCGGAGAGAGATGATGAGGTGTTTTCTGTTGCTAGCATGAAGGAGAGAGAGAGAGACAGAGAGAGAGAGGGAACACTTTCTTGGTAGCACTCGGCAGTCAAACTTGCACATACTTACTTACGTCACCATTACATCATCACTTAGAAGCGGCCAATCAGAGTACGCCGGAGTGACGTCAGGCCAAGCTATGACGTCGTTTATACAACATTGTGATTATAATCAGTATTATGACATCATAGATGTCACACGGTGTGACGCGGAGCTGTATTTTACAATATAATCCAGCTCTGCCACAGTATCTGACACCAGCTCCGTCCACGCAGTGATCAGTTTTGCATTGAGTTGTGCTGTGAATCTCCAAGTCAGATTTCAACAATCTATCCATCCATATGGACAAGTCGGACGGAATCTCGCCTGCCTCTGACGGGCTTCCGCCAAGGAAAGCCCCCAAGCGGAAACTGGATGACGAGGACAACTGCGGGGACGGCCGCGCCGCGAAGAGACTTTGCAAGTCTGAGACGTCCTCGCCAGGATTTCTAAGAAACCTATTTACATGGTTCCTGCCTGCGACTGACAGTTCTTCAGGCCCCGTGGTGCTCCCTAGCCCGGTTACGGAGACCACCAGCAGGCCAGAAGACTCCTCCGACTCCGACAGCTGGACAACTGCCTCAGAGCCAGGCCTGGCAAATCTTGAGGAAAGATGCCGTGAGATGGAGGAGGAAGTTGACGGCACTAGCGAAACCTCTACATTGGCGAACGGAATCTCCCGTTCTGCCCTCAATGGGCCCTCGTCGCCGAAGAGCGAATCCCAGTTCCCGCTGCACCCTAAGCGAGGCTTGGACGACGAGGAAGGTACCATCAAGAGATTTCGCACGTCCAGGCCCGCGAAGAGAAGAATCTCATGGATGAGATTCTCATGGATGAGATTCTTTTCTGCAAAGAAAAGAATCTCCCGTCGCGGCTATTATACTTTTAAGTTGAAGCAGTCACCTGGACGTCTAACGAAGATTCTTTCATGGGTCCAAAAATGCTTCCGTGGGTCTGAGTTAATGGCAGGCCCTCCGGTCAACCCGATTACCGTGACCGTCATCGAGCCAGAAAGCCGCAGCGCCTCCGGCGGGGCTGAAAAAAGACCAGACCCCGTCCTCGAAGCGATCAAAGAGGCAATGCGCAAGAAGGAGGAAAAGCGCAAGAGGAAGAGAACCGGCGACTACAGCGGAGAAACCTCTACGTCCCAGTGCCCCTCGCAGCCGAAAAAGCCGAAGCCAAGCTTGGACGACGACACAACAAATGTCGAATGTCAAGAGGTAGCAGCAGAGGTAGAGGAGCTACCCGAGGGACCCGTGTCCTTTTGGAGGGCCGACCTGGCAGCCCTCTCTGTTGCGGCAGCGGCTCCTGGATGTACGACCGACGCAGAGCCGAGTAGTGTCGCACCGCAGCCCGCTTCCACCTCTCAGGCCACCCTGGCCGCTGCCAGCCAGCAACTGGACATGCCCTGCTCCCGCGACCCAATAACCAGCTCCCTCAGCTCCACTCGACACCGCCGACCCGCTGGCGCTATCCGATCTCTGGAACCCGGGAGACCCGCATGGCCCCGCGTCTCCCGCGACCCAATAACTAGCTCCCTCAGCACTCCAGCTCCAGGCACTCCTTGGCACCTTGCCTTCTCGCAGGTTCTGCAGGAGGTGGAAGACGAGGTCTTCCAGCTCCTGCAGGGGTCAACTGACCTGACCACGGCGGTGGTCGACGCAGCGGCAGTGGCAGCGGGTCCGGAATGTACGACCGACGCAGAGCAGAGTAGCGTCGTGCCACAGCCTGCCTCCGATTCCACGGAGAGCCAGGCTTCCACCTCTCAGGCCACCCCGGCTGGCGCCAGCCAGCCTACGTCCAGGACCCTGAGCTCTGCGTCCAGCCAGCAGGCACCAAGGAGTTCTGCTTCCAGCCATGAGCCATCCAGGAGCTCTGCTTCCAGCCAGGAGCCATCCAGGAGCTCTGCTTCCATCCAGGAGCCACCAAGGAGCTCTGCGTCCAGCCAGGAGCCACCAAGGAGCTCTGCGTCCAGCCAGGAGCCAACAGGGAGCTCTGCGTCCAGCCAGGAGCCAACCGGGACCTCTGCGTCCAGCCAGGAGCCAACCGGGACCTCTGCGTCCAGCCAGGAGCCAACCGGGACCTCTGCGTCCAGCCAGGAGCTACGAAGGACCTCTGCGTCCAGCCAGGAGCTACGAAGGACCTCTGCGTCCAGCCAGGAGCTACGAAGGACCTCTGCGTCCAGCCAGGACCCACCAAGGACCTCTGCGTCCAGCCAGGACCCACCAAGGACCTCTGCGTCCAGCCAGGACCCACCAAGGACCTCTGCGTCCAGCCAGGACCCACCAAGGAGCTCTGCGTCCAGCCAGGACCCACCAAGGAGCTCAGCGTCCAGCCAGGACCCACCAAGGAGCTCAGCGTCCAGCCAGGAGCAAGGCCGGTCCTCCAAAAAAAGGCCTCGCCCCAATAGCTGCAACGCCGCAGTCACGGATAAAAGAAGGAAGGTAGAGTTAATAAGCCACCAGGGAGCTCAGCTTCCATCCTGGGGCCAACAGGGAGCTCAGCTTCCATCTGCCGGCCAACAGGGAGCTCTGGTTCCATCCGGCGGCCAACAGGAGCTCAGCTTCCATCCTGGGGCCAACAGGGAGCTCAGCTTCCATCCTGGGGCCAACAGGGAGCTCAGCTTCCATCTGCCGGCCAACAGGGAGCTCTGCGTCCATCTGCCGGCCAACAGGCCAGGGGCCAACAGGCCAGGGGCCAACAGGGACCTCCGCGTCCTTTCGGCGGCCAACAGGGAGCTCAGCTTCCATCCGGCGGCCAACAGGGAGCTCAGCTTCCATCCGGCGGCCAACAGGGAGCTCTGCGTCCATCTGCCGGCCAACAGGCCAGGGGCCAACAGGGACCTCCGCGTCCTTTCGGCGGCCAACAGGCCAGGGGCCAACAGGGACCTCCGCGTCCTTTCGGCGGCCAACAGGCCAGGGGCCAACAGGGACCTCCGCGTCCATTCGGCGGCCAACAGGCCAGGGGCCAACAGGGACCTCCGCGTCCATTCGGCGGCCAACAGGCCAGGGGCCAACAGGGACCTCCGCGTCCATTCGGCGGCCAACAGGCCAGGGGCCAACAGGCCAGGGGCCAACAGGGACCTCCGCGTCCTTTCGGCGGCCAACAGGCCAGGGGCCAACAGGGACCTCCACGTCCTTTCGGCGGCCAACAGGCCAGGGGCCAACAGGGACCTCCGCGTCCTTCCGGCGGCCAACAGGCCAGGGGCCAACAGGGACCTTCGCGTCCTTCCGGCGGCCAACAGGCCAGGGGCCAACAGGGACCTCCGCGTCCTTCCGGCGGCCAACAGGCCAGGGGCCAACAGGGACCTTCGCGTCCTTCCGGCGGCCAACAGGCCAGGGGCCAACAGGGACCTCCGCGTCCTTCCGGCGGCCAACAGGCCAGGGCCAACAGGGACCTTCGCGTCCTTTTCGGCGGCCAACAGGCCAGGGGCCAACAGGGACCTCCGCGTCCTTCCGGCGGCCAACAGGCCAGGGGCCAACAGGGACCTCCGCGTCCTTCCGCGGCCAACAGGCCAGGGGCCAACAGGGACCTCCGCGTCCTTCCGGCGGCCAACAGGCCAGGGGCCAACATGGACCTCCGCGTCCATCCGGCGGCCAACAGGCCAGGGGCCAACATGGACCTCCGCGTCCATCCGGCGGCCAACAGGCCAGGGGCCAACAGGGACCTCCGCGTCCATCCGGCGGCCAACAGGCCAGGGGCCAACAGGCCAGGGGCCAACAGGGACCTCCGCGTCCTTTCGGCGGCCAACAGGGACCTCCGCGTCCTTTCGGCGGCCAACAGGCCAGGGGCCAACAGGGACCTCTGCATCCAGCCAGGGGCCAACAGGGACGAGGAGCACGGTGGCACAGTGGTTAGTGCTGTCGCATCACAGCTAGAAGGTCCTGGGTTCGATTCCCGCTAGGGGTGCTGCTGTGGGTGCTGGCGGCATGATTCCTGTCAAAATGTGGCTTAATGTATTTCAAATGGTACAAAAATAGATCAATCAAATTAAAACACAAAGCCCCTTAAAACATGCCTAAAAATCACTCCCAGAAGTGAGGGTTGCTCTAATCTCATCCAGGCCAAGCACAAGTTGTGTCCTCCTCACTTATGTCTTTAACGTTGTTTGTGTTCACACAAACTTTAAAAAGTCTGGACATCTGCTGGGTCATCAGTGGTGGATTTAACCACTTTCAGAGCCTGGTGCAATACTAAATCAAAAGGCTCCAAGCGATCCAGCCAATATTATAACATATATTATACATATATTAACATAACGTGCGCTCAGCGTACCGCTGCACAAGACACCACCCGCTTCTACCGTTATCAAGCGATACTGTAAATTCCCAGTAGGCTGCTTATCAGCACCATATTATCGAGTAGGCATGTTGCCTGGGAGCCTACTCACTGATAAGATGACAACTGCGATTTTATCCACTTATAACAGTCAAATCTGCTTGCAGTTAGGTTTAGGTGGTAGGTTTAAGAAGGGTGTAGCAATGTTTGTAGCAAAACCCTAGCCCCCTCCAACCGTAACCCTAAGCCTAAATCCCCAACGCTCAACCACCTCACAAACTGTCAGGTCTGTGCCCAGATAGCAAAAAGAATTGATTCAACGTTGAATTTTGGTTGAATCAATGCAAAATGCATTGATTCAACGTTGAATTTTGGTTGAATCAATGCATGTTGCTATCTGGGTGAGGTTATAGGTTGAGGGTCGGTAGTCAGTATATCTATATTTCGTACCCTGTCCGTCCGTCCGTCCATCTGTCCGTCTGTGCAACATCTCCATATAGGCCTATTTAGTTGTCAGTAGTCAGTATATCTCCATTTATGGAGATGTCAGCAGTGTTGGTCAATATTACTTAGGAAAGTAACTTCTATACTTTACTCGTTACCCCTTAGACAAGTAATATCATTACTTTACTTATTACTGGAATCAAAGAGTAATATATTACATATTACATTATTACTTTCCCAAGTTCTCAACTCCTACATTTGAAAAAAATAGAGATGTACAACATAATAGAACTGAATCCAATTTATGGAATAATAGTCTCTTTGCCTCTTTGACTTTTTAAACTTTCTCACAATTGTTTTTAAAGACAGTTGAGGTCTTGTATTTAAAAATAAAATACAAAATAAAGCAGCAAGCGATTTGTAGTGTACATAACTGTGCGCAGGATGCAGCGTGTGGACTGGATCTACAATCTAGTGCACATCTCTGTTGTTACAGTACCTGTTGATAGCTTGTAAATCTGTTCTATTTTTGCATGCAACAACAATCTCATTTTAAAAGTAACTTGGCGTTACTTGCAAAGTAATGCGTTACTTATTACCCATTTTTGCAGAGTAATCTCGTTACTTTACTTTTTGGAGCAAAAAGTAATAATATTACAGTAATATGTAATCTAAAATTAGTTACTGCCCAACACTGGACTTTAGATTAGCTTGTGGTGATTATTACATAATCAGCCAGTCGGATCCAGCAGGGGAGGAGTTAACACATCTGTGGTACCCCCCCCCCCCCCCCTCTCTCTGAACCATGGAGACTATACATGTGGACCCCCTCCTCACATGTGGAGCCTTCAAATACAATTAGGGCTTCGTGCGAATTCTCTGTCTTACCCAAACTCCTACCCACTAAAATCAACTTTAACAATATCAGACCCATGGCCTGCATGGGGTTTTTTGATGAAGATAAATGACTCGATGGCGAGTCACAATAACCCGTAGTGTAAAGCCGGGGATGAATTATAGATTTTTTCCCCTCATTACCGCGGTGGTCGCACGATGAGAACTACAAATAAATAGGAGGGGGAAAAAGGGGATAGCTTTATGAAAATAAAGTCAGGTATCTGGTGACGCCGCGGGGAAACTGGACACGACGCGGCGGCTATACGGGCACGGAAAGGGCCAAGAGTGGAAACCGTTGATGGGAAATTTACGATCAAAACAATTTGACCGCGTTTTCCATTTCCAGGAGTGCGGGTGGACGTTGTGGCATCCCTTCTTGTCCAGGAGGCGAAAAGTAGTTAATCACAAGGAGCCTACGGTGCATACTTCACTGACCGAAGTCCCTTTATAGGGCCAAATTCATCCCTTTTATTTTTCCTATACCTTTGTCGGGAAAAGACCAACGTATTGCATTGTGAGCTATTATTATTATTATTATTATTATGTGAGCTATTGAAGATTGTCACTTTCAAATGTACTCACTTTCTTTTGATTGTATTGTTGTACTCTTCTATTGTTCTATTTTTTTGCTGTGGCACTGTAAACGTGCGTTTTCTTTTCTTTTTTAAGATTTGTTTTTTGGGGCTTTTATGCCTTTATTGATAGGAGAGTAATTAGACAGGAAAGGGGGAGAGAGATGGGGAGTGACATGCAGCAAAGTCCGTCGGGCTCGGGAATCGAACCCGGGGCACGCCGTTAGGCTGGCCTGGCAGCCTAGGTGCCCAGACGGTTGAGCTAACCGCAGTAAAGTCCTTTCTAATGGAATTGCAATGTATCAATTATATTATTGTCATATAAGTAATTATATTATTGTCATAAGAAATGTTTTTTCACTCGCATGCAGTGCGAAATTAAAGTGTTATTAAAGGTCGCAAGTGATATAAGAGTCCCCATAACACATACACCAAAAAAAGTAGTTTCAGTTTGGGTTTTGGCGGAAAAGCCTGTCCAATCAGGCCTGTCCAATCAGCCTTGGTGTATGTGCTGTTGGCCTGTTGCACTTCTCCCCACTGTAGAGTGTGTGCATGTGCACCTGTTGTGGGGGGGGGGGGGGCGGAGTGTTTTCCAAATCGTGAGTGTGAGTTCTCTCGGGTTAGCAAAGGAGGGTACAAGGATTAAACCTGTGAGATTGCGGGTTCAAAAGATCCTACAAAACGTTTGCTCTGAATGAACATATTGAAAGATTTGCGCTGCATTCTCACAATCCCCCCCCCCCCCCCCAAAAAAAAATAGCTGACACTAGATAGCAAGTGAGCTCATATGGTAGCATTACATAAGAGAAGAGATAGCAGGCGTTCACGGCTCATAGCGCGCCACAGAGTGGCGCGCTATGAGCCGTGAACGCCTGCTATTTTTTCCATAAAAGTTAAAACACCAAAAGTACTGCACAGAACGGGTTAACGACAAAACATGCTGGAGAACCGCGATGGCATATAAAGACCAGAGTCGCCGAGTCACATTTTAGCAATGTCACCAAAAGGTTCCCTGCATCTCTTTCCTCCCGGAACGACACATGTGGCGGGGCTTAACTTCCAAGCGCACGCACACGGGGCTTTCCTTTGTATCGGAGGAGGAGGAGGAGGAGGAGGAGGTGGTGGAGGTGGCCTGCGAACGGTTATGGTTTTCGATGACTCAAGAGGAAGAGGGAGCTCTGCTGAAATGTGCGACAGCGTGACTCGAGATCCCCCCCCCTCTTGCCTGAAAGCGCACCGCCGAGACACAGGTGGTGGTTGTGTGTGTGTGTGTGTGTGTTGTGTGTGTGTGTGGGGGTGTGTGTGTGTGTGTGTGTGTGTGTGTGTGTGTGTGCGCGCGCACATGCGGGCCATGCAGTTTGTGGTCCCGCGCATCACAAGGGTGCATTTATATAGTGCCTTTATCCAAGGCGCCTTACATAGATTGATTGCATCACATTCACCCCATTCACACACGCATTCATATTATGGCGGGGGGAAACCATGCAAGGTACCTACTAGCCCATCAGGCAGGGGCGGATGCAACATTTCCCAATTGGGGGGGGGGGGGGGGGGGCATGAGAAAATGGTATGGGGGCGACTTCATCGAAGTCATGAAGTCGCACCCATACCATTTTTGGTTACAGGACTTTTATTAGTCAAGTAAAGCATCAATAATAACATCAGTTGTTGTTGAAGTTGCAACAGACACGCAGCATGCATAAAGCTAAAGGTCTGACTCAGAGAGTTTTCTGTTTTCAATGATGAAATACTGTTGGTTTAGTGGTGACACAGCTGCAGTTAGTTAGTAGCAGTAGTTAAATATAAGCACTTTAATTTGCCATCATGTTTGGTGGGGCAGTCTGGGCATTTAGGAGGGCATTGCCCCCCAATGCCCATGCTTAGATCCGCCCCTGCCATCAGGGGTAATTAGTTCAGTGTCTTGCTCAAGGACACTTGGACAGTGACTCTGCGGGAGCCCGGGTTCGAACCAGCAACCTTTCGGTTACCACCCGGTGACTCTACCCCTGAGCCACGACACCACTCTACCCCTGAGCCACTGAGACACCAGAGGAGATGCCTCCAGGCCCCCCGCCCCCTCACACACACACACACACACACAGTCAGCCCTAAAGCCCACCCCCCCTATATTGCGGCAGGGCGAGCGCGGGGGAGAGACAGGAGTCTGGGTGTCTGCTCCAATTCTCCGAACTGGGATCACGTAGCAGTGGAGAACCCATTAAGGGAGGCCTGCACTTTGGCTGACTCCCGAGCAGCGTAGCCCCCCTCGCTCTCCCCCCCTCCCTCATCAGGACCCCCCCTCCGCATGGACGAGGACACCCACCGCCCGCCCGCGGGCCCCGCTTTTCGCCAGGAGGCGAAGATATATAGGCCCCTAGCTAGCTGCAGCCCTAGCAGAACCACCTCCGAGGTAGCGCTTCTCCGCGCTTTGCCAGTATAAATAAGACATACCACCCCTCACCCCCCACCCACCCCGCTAACACAAGTTGCTCATGCGTCGCCGAGCTGCCAGGAGCGTCCTGCCAACAGCTACACTCTGTTTTGCCCCCCCCCCCCCCCCCCCCCCCCCCCCCCCACACACACACACACACACACCTCCTCTTTTTCTCTGCTGCTTCAGAAAAAGGAGAGATTTACTTTTTTTGCCCCGACGAAAATCCATGCGGATAGGCAGGGGCCTGCCTCATGCCGCAGTTGTGCAAGAGAGGAAACGTGATGTGTTCTCTCTCGCGCGCGAGATAGGTTACTGTGTACACACAGCGTAGCGGACCACTTGTTGCGTTTATTGTTCTTACGTTTGGAAATTGGGAATTACATGGGCTGTAGAGCGTCTGAGCCCGTCCGGGGCCCCGCAGGAGAGAAAAACTAAAAAAACGGACCGGTCCAAGAGAGCACTAGGAATGTACCAATTATCCTTAGCACAGTTCAAAGACCCGGGATAAAACCTGTGTGCTTATGGGGGGAGTTTGGACGGACGGACACAAGCACCGAGACACACACACACACACACACACACACACACACACACACACACACACACACACACACACACACACACACACACACACACACACACACACACACACACACACACACACACACACACACCGAGACACACACACACACACACACAGTAGGTTTTTGCTAAACAAACGACTCTTAATTCTAATAATTCTAACAAAATACAAACCTATAAAGCCCAATCCTAATTCTAACCCGGTCGGTCAACATCCGACTGCCCTAGTAACCTCTGCACCCTGCACTCTGCTCTAAAAAAAAGTACTTTTCGGGCACTTTCTATTCGTCCTCGCGAAGGATACGAGCGCTAGAACAACACGCAGCCTATCACCAGGGGCTGCCTGGCCCCCGCACGGGGTTTATGGTACAGAGAAAATCCCGGACGTTCTCCAAGCCCAACAGTTTATCAGCCCAGGCTTTAATCTCAACATGACTTTAACCACCGATCCTAACCTATCATTAGTTCAACATCATGTCTTTTAAGGGCTGCAAATTTTATAGACTTTTCTATCCAGTGAGTAACTTTTCCTATTAAAGCACACAAAGCACTTACAATTCTGGCAATTTCCAGCTCAGAACAAACCGTAAAGCAAATCGGTTCCGACGAGCCAGCTAGCGCGCACAACGCCGGAGCTTGACTTCTGCCATTGTGCTCGAGTTAGGTCAACTATGGATGGCTGTCAGGGACGGATCTAGGCATGGGGGGCAATGCCCCCCCCTAAAAATGCACAGTCTGCCCCACCAAACACAATGGCATGCAAAACAACCCAAGATATTTCAAATTAAAGTGTTTACTGTATATTTAAAATGATTTGAAACACTACTACTGCTACTAACTCCAATTGTGGCACCACTAAACCAACAGCATTTCATCATTGAAAACAGAAAACTCTCTGAGTCAGACCTTTAGCTTTATGCGTGCTGCGTGTCTGTTGCAACTTCAACAACAACTGTTGTTATTTGATGTTATTATTGATGCTTTACTTGCCTAATGAAATTACTGTAATGGAAAATGGTATCGGGGCAGCTTCATGTTTATGACAAAATGTTTATGACAAAAGCCCATAAAAAGCACTAAGATACAAGGTTTCTGCTTCGGCAACGATATGCACTGTCCCAAAGGACCAGTGCACCTACAATAATAGCTGCGTTTCAGAGCCAGAGTGAAACATATGTGGGTCTTAAGCAACCATGGCTGCCTCCCCCCTCCTCCCCCTCCTCCTCCTCCCCCTCCTCCTCCTCCACCACCACTTGGACCAGCTGAGAAAACAGCGCCTTGCTACGCAGCGCTGCAATGTGGACGAACTCCGCCGAGCAGCATTCCCAAACATGGAGTCCCACGGCTCACGTCCCATGACTCCTATTTGGTCCGGCTTGGCCCAAGGCTGACATCACCCCCCTCCATCCACACACATCCCACCCAAGCCACCGCGGTCTCCCTTTGCGAGATCACCGGCCAATTCATCGCAAGTCAGCATCTGTCCATGCATCTCATGCATGCATCCCGATCAGGGGTTTTCAACACAGGTGGTCCGGGGACCAGCAGTGGTCCCTGAGAGAATTCCAGGTGGTCCCTGACTCCCTGCAGCTAAATGATGGACAGTTGGAAACGAAATGGACCCTTATCGATCTGTAATTATATTTGAACACCTGAATTATTAATTTTCAAGAATGTACACATTTAGAAAATGTAGAAGAATTGTTATTCTGACCGACGTTTTGCCAGTTATCTCTCCCAAATTGTGGACAAAACGTGAAAACCCTTAGTTTTGGGTCCGAGAGATTAAACTCAACATCACAACTCAACGTGGTCCGTGGATGAAACGCGTGGATGAAATGCAGAATAAATAGTGGGCCCTGGCATGAAGAAGGTTGAAAACCACTGATCTAGATCATAATCACATCTGTTATATCTGGCATGGCATTGCAAACCATTGACAGGTAACAGTGAGTGGGAATAAGATGAATATCGTATAGTAAGAGTTCAGGATGCCCTATATGAAACAAAGGGCACAATTTCAAGGAAATCAACAACAAAAACAGGGTATTTGTAGTGTAAACTCGAAGTAAATATAGCTGCAGAATTGCAGCATCAAACTGGTGAGCTTTCGATTCCCACACACATACTGTGTATCTATCATATCTGTCAGCCACTCTAACACCAGTGGTGTGTGCATGAGGTTAAACTGCTGTTGAAACTATAACCACATTTGGACTGTGTTCATAATAGCTAGGAGGCGACAAAAACAAAAAAAACACGATACATTTCAATAGCGACACGATGCAATTTTGGTTCATTAGGGTGAAACACTTAGCAAACCGATTAGATATGTGTGAAACATGTGGATAGTGCATGCAGGTTTTTAATTGTAAAATGTTTTGGAATGGATATAAATACGAGAGAAAACAGTGATCTGGCATACAGCTGGACATTGTATTTAGAAACCATGACGTGTTTTTCTTCTTAAGGTTGCTAAATACATCGCACAGATGTTTAGTATTGGTATTTGGTAACGATTCGAGACCGTTTCGATACCGATGCCTTATATTGAAAATCGATATGCTGCAAAGTAAAACGATGAGATACGGTTTTCTGTTTACATAATGACACATTTTTTAAAAAAAAAAAAATCGAAATTCGATACAGTTACCATATCGTTATACCCCTACTAGTTTCCACATGGTTAATAAATAATAAAATAATAAATAATATATATATACACAGTGAGGTGAAACCATTTGTCAACCACAATCTACTTCAATCAAACTAACAAATAATCTCCTAGCCCTCTAGCAGAGGCTAGTGGATCAGGGCCGGATCTAGAGGGGGGGCAGGGGTGGGCAGGGCCCACCCAAACGTGCATCCTGCCCACCCAATGAAAGGTGACATCAGTGTTCCGGGGACCACCAGTGGTTGAGAGAGGTCCAGGTGGTCCCCAGCTAAATTAGTTAACCAGATGTAACTCTTTGAGTGCGTAAAAATGAAACCAAATGGACCCTTGCGGGTCCATTTGGTTTCATTTTTACACTCTCAAGAGTTAAAATATTTTCATCCTCTGAATTAGCCCAAGTCTACACAACTACAGGATGTAGACGGTTAATGGTCATTTTGACCTGTATGTTTGACTGTTTTGTTTCCCAAATCCAGCCTGCAGGTATTGTTGGGACAAAAGCAAAAGAAATCTTTAGTTTTGGAGTCTGTGGGGATAAAATGTCATCAAATGGTGGTCCGTGGCTCAAATGCCGAATAAATAATGGGCCCTGGTATCATATGAGTTGCCCATCCTGGCATTCTTCCAGCCCACCCTAGTAGGGCTGGCTAAATCCGGCCCTGTAGTGGATTACTAACGGCAGGGTTTTGTTTTTACGACTGGAGAGCACAGATGATAACTACATCCATTCTCTCCAGCCCTCCCTCCCTCCCTCCGTCCTCCGCTCCTGTTGTCCATCCGTCCCAACAGGAGTGGAGGGAGAGAGACGAGAGGCCGGTGACCACCAGTTGACCCGTGGCGGTTTGCCGTCGAGACCTCCTCTTTCTATGTCGTTTGGAGCAGTATAACGCGGGTGTTATACGCGTCCCGCGGCGCTTATGTGCGGATCGGAGAGACACCTCCCCTGCCCCCGGTACTAGGCCCGGTGATGTCATGTGTTCTGATTCACAGTTGCTTAAGCACAAAGTACAGCCAGCTGCTGTCCCAGGCCAGAGAGGGAGAGAGAGAGAGGGGAGAGGGGGGGTGGGGGTGGGGTGTAACTCACCGTGATGGCTATTACACAATCTGGCACCTTCAGAAGTCGATCAGGTATCATGATGACATCAGCACTGAGCCGCACGTACTGCATGTGCCTCCTCCTGGCTTTCTTGGACGTGTGTGTGTGGAGAGAGAGCTGATCCTGAAGCAGGGCCGGATCTAGAGGGGGGCCAGGGTGGGCAGGGCCCACCCAAATGTGCATCCTGACCACCCAATGAAAGGTAATATCAGTGGTTTTCATCAGTGGTCCGGGGACCAGTGGTCCTTGAGAGAGTTGTGGAGAGTTGGTTAACCAGATGTAACTCTTTGAGAGCGTAAAAACATGAAACCAAATGGACCCTTGCGGGTCCATTTGGTTTCATGTTTACGCTCTCAAGAGTTAAAATATTCGTCATGTCAATTAGCCCAAGTCTACACAACTAGAGAATGTAGAAGATTAATGGTCATTTTGATCTGTATGTTTGACTGTTTTGTTTCCCAAATCCAGCCTGGAATTGTGGTCAAAAGCAAAATAAATCTTTAGTTTTGGGGTCTGTGGGGCTAAAATGTCCTCAAATGGTGGCTCCATGGCTGAAATGCCGAATAAACAGAATGCCGAATAAATAGTGGGCCCTGGTGTCAAAAAGAGAGAAAACCACTGCTTTGCATGAAAAACTTTGGAGTCGCCCACCCTGCCATCCTTCCAGCCCACCCTAGTAGGGCCAACTAGATCCGGCACCTGTCCTGAAGACCTCCTCCCTGGCCTCTCGGTGAGGTTTCTCCTGAGAACGATACGGGATAACAGAGTGAGAGAGAGATCTACCCAGCGCTAAGCAGCAGTTAGGCAATCAAAGAGAGCAGCGTTTCCTCGTTTATTGGGCACGGAGATGAAACGATTGGCAGAGGCCCGGCGAGCGTTGTGCGAGGAAAGAGAGCGAAACCAGATAGCGAGATGAAGAAATGTAAAACAACAGCACCATGTGGATCTTAAGGAGGGATCCACGTGGGAACGGCGAGGCTCCCATGTGGATCTCGGTTCTTCGTCTTCCCTCGCCCAGTGCTGTGACGTCAGTCACGTCCCAGTGGGTTCCCAAAGGTTTGAGAGAGAGAGAGAGAGAGAGAGAGGCCCAAAAGTAAAGTGAGACGTTGGGCCTGCATGGGAACCAAGCGATAATGAATACAAAAAAAAGCACACTCGTGTGATGTGAGCGGCGCGCTTGTCGTCATACATCACGGCAATCAGCGGAGCGGCATCCCGTGCTCAAACAGACAGACGCGTGCATAGTGTGGTTACTGTACACACAAAGCAATGCACCACTCAAGGAAATAGCAGATCTATATGGATTTTTGGCATTAATTGTGAACGAAGGCAGGGGGCGAGATTACTATGCAAACCAGGCAGAAATGTGTGTTTGTGTGTGTGCGTGCGCGCGTGTGTGCGTGCATGAACATTTTTTGTGTATGAATGTAAAAATGTATCCAGAAATATTGTATTGCTATTTCTGTGTAAAAATATTGAACAAATAATAATGCAAATAATTGACAATATATAAAGTCACAACACCAACTTTGATGATGCGATAGTGGTTTGTTTTTGAAATTTAAGAATTCCTCATTTCCTGAAAAAAGAACATTATGGAGTTAGCTGGTTTCTTCCTGACAATAGAGATCTAACATACAGTATGTGTAGGCTATGTCTTCGGCTTCCTGCGTGGCAGTGGGTATACAAAGTTTAACACTGATCAGTCCAGTGGTTTACGAGATTAAGTCCAGAGTCAGAGCTTTAGCTTTATACATGTAATAATGACTGATGTTATTATTGATGCTTTACTTGACTAATATAAGTCCTGTAACCAAAAATGGTATGAGTGCGACTTCATCGCCCGTGACGTGAAACGCCACGAGCAATGAAATCGCACCCATACCATTTTCTCCTGCCCCCTCAATTGGGAAATGTTACATCCGCCCTGGCGTCGTGCAGTCAGTGTAAGGATGTTATGGCGAGTCAGCACAATCCTGGCTAACGTATCACCAGGAAGTACAAGTACCGCATTACCGCACGTTCGCGTTCACTTATCCTGTGATTGAAAACAAAGCCGACACATTGTTTAGCGCAGCGAGCGCTAATTTGTCAAGAGTGCTAATCAGAGGTAAGCAGAACGTGTTGCCTGCCTGGCCAACGACAACACGCGTAGGAGACGATGCGTACGCACACGCTGCGGAAACGCCCCGGCTGGATTGATGTGACTCCACAAAGGCCAAAGACATTCATCATTGGAGGTAGCGGTAACGGAACACTGAGAGCCCCAGTGTGCCGCTGCTGCCAGAATGGAGGCAGCCAAAGCCACTAAGAAGGCTGGGGTTTGTGGCGGAAAGACGAGGCAACAGCTTTTAACTCGCAACGGGAGGAACGGGGAACGAAGGAAGACATTTTTCGGTCGTGTCTTGGTAGCGTGAAAAAATGTTGGACCCGAGGAAATGTTGGGCCGTGGGGGAAGAAGCTGGCAGTCAGGCTAATGATCGGTTTGAAGCATTCCGGGCAATTTCCATCTCAATCGCCTATATACTGTATGCCCGCGGTCTACGGACACAAATCCATCAGGCCTTTGGAGGCGGATGGATTCGTGGAATTCCACCCACGTAGAATAGGTTGTTCGCGTGTTTGATTAAATGAAATTTGTTAGCATGTACTATAGGACGCTCTGGTGTGAAGCCAGAGCGTCCTATAGTACACGTGTTGTCCGTGAGTATAACATGCATGCATTATTACTAACAGTTATAACAGGAGCAGCACATTATAATAACTACTATCAATTAGTCGGTTATAAAGGCACATATAGAAATGACATACTGCGTTACAATGCATTATAACAATGCATGCATTAAATGAAATAATGTCTTATAAACTACAATATCATGCTATAAGGATGGCTTTGAGACCTTTAAGTAAAGTGGGCAGATATTCATGTTCATGTCTGTAGTTTATATTACGACTATTAATGGTACATGAATATCTGCCCACTTTGTTATTGTCATTTATAAGACATTATTTAATTTAATAAACACATGGTTATAATGCATTGTAATGCAGTATATAATTTCTATATGTGCCTTTATAACTGACGAATTGATAGTAGTTCTAATGTGCTGTTCCTTTGACTATCATAATGCATTATAGCTAACAATTATAATACGTCATAAATGTGGTTATGAGGAGTTGTATATGGTTATGTATATTTATAACAAGTTTTATAATGCATTATAAATGTATTATAATGCATTATAAATGAGCTTACAATGCATTATGAGGGTGACTTCAAGTAAAATGTTACCAGAAAGATATATATAGATGCAAACTAAAGTTCACCACGTCAACCACTTATGAACTCAATCTATAAGCTCAGGTATGTGAGCTTGCAGATTTAATATTCACTATTTCTGAAAAATGATGAAATTTGATGAAGCAAATCGGCGGCACCAGGGTTAAAGGGCAACAACCATCAATTAAAAAAGAAATCCAGTTTATTATCTAAATGTGGCCCTTTAATACCCCTTTGCAACCACTGGAGCCTCAACAACCACCCAGGTCATCCACTCTCAGCATGCTATTCCAAGCCATTTTAGCTGCAGTACCACAAATGTCCACACCTGGAGGGGCCATTTCCTTCTCACCATTTATCCCCCTCCCACCTCAGTCTCAGAGGGAGGAGGTGGGGACTGATCCACGCATACTGACGCAATACAATACCGATACTCGATACCTCGATACGATATACCAGAACCGATAGCAATGGTTCGGGTTGAAAAATAAATAAAAATAAGTGAAAACTTCTCCATTACAACAATGTTCTTTTTATTTAGAACATTTTAGAACATTTTTGGGAGCTCCTATACGAGGGAGAACATTCCTACTAATGGTAGGCTAGCAGCTTTAAAGAGGGGTGCCGTGATTTTGTACATGTTTAAGAGGTGACAGTATGTAAATAGACCCCTTAGTGTGTTTTTATGTGCAATGAAGTCTTCCCTTTGTATTTAGGGTTTCTTCCATGGGGGCTGAACCTTTCCAGTCAAACATGCCAATGAAAAAATCTTCAATATAGTGACATCACGTGTTCAGCCCCTCCCCTAACTCCTCCCCCTTTATCATGCAACTAAAGCTGTGGATGTGACTTTAGTTCAGGTGGATCTCCACCCATCACCACCCACCAGGCAAACCAGGCATACTTAATGAACTGGCTGGGTAGAATCATAAAAACGACAGTTTAACAAACACTGTACACTTTTTGTGAAAAAATCATATAACGTTAATACCTGATGATCATGTTTTAAGGTAGAAGAAATTCATGGCACTCCATCTTTAATGATCTTAGATCCCATTACCGTAGAACACCAAATAGTAGCCTGGCATGTTGTTATGCAAAATACATTCAGACCCCTATAAGGTACTGGGACGCTATGCAGACAGTGGGTGGAGGAAAAGCTATTCTAATGTGAGATTCACAAAAATGTGACATTCACAAAATTACAGATATTGCAATGTATTTTTGACTGCTAAAAAAAACAAAATCTTGAAAAATGCTAAATACAAATCAACTCCCGAGTCGGAGGCAGGCGGCATGGACAGACTCTTAAAGCAGTCCTTCCGTATGGTAACTCATGAGCGTTGTCGCTTTGAGATAAAGCGCTGGGAGGAAACAGATAAAAAAAATCTCTCTGATCCGCTGTGTTCTTTCTCTCGGCTGTCTCTGCTCGTATCGGCCCTGCAAAACCCTCCATGTCACGAGAGGGGAGGAAGCCAAGCAGGGGCGGATGTAACATTTCACAATTGGGGGGGGGGGGGCAGGATGAAAATGGTATGTCGCTTCGTGCCACGGGCGATGAGAGGAAGCCGCACCCATACCATTTTCAGTTACAGGACTTTTATTAGTCAAGTAAAGCATCAATAATAACATCAGTTGTTGTTGAAGTTGCAACAGACACGCATAAAGCATGCGTAAAGCTAAAGGTCTGACTCAGAGAGTTTTCTGTTTTCAATGATGAAATGCTGTTGGTTTAACGGTGCGACAACTGTAGTTAGTTAGTAGCAGTAGTAGTGTTTCAAATCATTTTAAGTATAAGCTCTTTACTTTGAAATCATCATGTTTGGTTGGGCAGTTTGGGCATTTAGGGGGGCATTGCCCTCCCCCCCATGCCTATGCCTAGATCCGCCCCTGAAGCGGAGGAGGAGAAGGAGGGGGGGATTGTTGTTGGAGAACATGCATGAAGGAAAACACCAGTCTTCCCAAGTGACCCTGGTGGCTACGGGACAGAGGGCGCAGCGGTCTGGGCGGCCGGCCAAGACAAACAACCTTTGGGGGGCGGGAGGGGGCAATAGCTGGGCACGGGGGAGTTCACATGAAGTATATAAATGGAGGGGGACGGGGCGAGACGGGTTGGGGCCGTTATGGCACGGCAACGAAAAGCCTGAGAAGCGCAAGTATTTGTACTCGCATTAGTACTGTACCGTGTTGGTAAACTTTTTTTGTTTACCTTACCCCGAGAAATCCCAGTCTTTGATACTAAGCCGTTTGATTCAAAGGTTAGAATTCGTGTCTGTCAGTCGGTATGGAGCGCTCTCCTTCAGGACCACCAACTGGGTGTATAGATTATACGCCGCAAGTCATGTGGTCTGTACTGGGAATTGATGGCAGGTGTTGAGCAATCAATGTCCCAGAGGTCTACAAACCACATTGAAACAGGTTAGAGCTCCGCACGTTCTCGGCCGATATACCAAGCCTCTCATATCCTTTCTTAGATATTGTACTTTACTGTAATTATCTGACAGATTTACAATATGAACAGAAACCAGACATGCGGTACGACTGGTCGTGAATTTCTCTAGGTTAAGTCAACCAAGAGCACCTTCAAATCAGCACCACCTTTATCCAGTTGAAAATGTTACCACGACGAACACAACATGCTGCACATGGCCTGAATGTTATGTACTATTTCTGTCAATTATTAGTTATTTATTAACGTATTAGCACCTATAGTTGCTTTTACTCAACAGAAATGTTTCTATGTTGATTTTCTTGGTTTTTCTGCCTTTATTATAGGTCAATATAGGAGATAGCCTGGTAGCCTGGTTTTACGTGTGGTCAGGTGTGCCTATCACAACATCACCGGCACACCGAATACAGGACTAATACTTCCTATTTCCTGAGCAGAGTGTCCATTATGATATTGTTCATTTTACGTTTAATAAAGAAAAACGAGGGGAGAACAAAAAAAGAAGCAAAAAACAAACAAACTAACTGTACTTCTTCCACTGCTGAGAAGCCGAGGAGGGAAGCCGAAACAACTGTTTCTCTTACGAGAGGCAATTTTATTTCGGGTCTGGAATCTGGATCCACAGCGATAAGGAGGAGCCACCATGTGTAATTGACTGTAGAATACAAACATACACATTTACAAAGTGTTGCGCCGCCGCCGCACATAACGGTACAATGTGGCCCCCGGGTACAGTCAGGGGTCACTTGAGGGGGTTCTGGGGGGGTGATGGGGGGGGTCTCCTGGGGGTATAACTCTCTAAGTCAATTTAACACAGAGGAATTAACAGTGTAGATTGGGGGTATCGGATGGCCTAATGCATTTTGCATGCGGGGGTGGGGGTGGGAGGGGGTCCTTGAAATTAAAAAAAGGGGTTGAGAATGACAGCTGTGGAACCCAGGGCTGGATCTAGGCATGGGTATGGGGGGGCAATGCCCCCCCTAAATGCCCAGTCTGCCTCAACAAACACGATGCCATGCAAAACAACCCAAGATACTTCAATTTAAAGTGCTTTATACTTAAAATGATTTGAAACACTACTACTGCTACTAACTAACTACAGCTGTGGCAGCACTAAACCAACAGCATTTCATCATTGAAAACAGAAAACTCTCAGACCTTTAGTCAGACCTTTAGCTTTATGCATGCTGCATGTCTGTTGCAACTTCAACAACAACAACTGTTATTATTGATGCTTTACTTGACTCAATAAAAGTCCTGTAACTGAAAATGGTATGGGCGATGAAGCCGCCCCATTTTCTCCTGCCCTCCCTCATTTGGGAAATGTTACATCCGCCCCCGGTGGAACCTCTGGTTTCTTCCCTTGCGCAGCGTGCGCGTGCACGTGCACACACTCGCATGTGATATCCATGCTTCTGTGTGTTCAGTGCAAGCGGTGTGCACTGCCAAGTCACACAGCTTGAACGGCAGGGAGGTCCTGACCCAGAGGGAGATGGTACGTGACGGAGAGCATGAGGCTCTCTGCTGTGCGCGTGCGCATGTCTGTGCGTACGCGCGCACGTGCATGTGTGCACGTCTTTGCAGCAAGGCAGGCAAGCGGGGGCGGATGTAACATTTCCCAATGGGGGGGGGGGGGGGGATGGTAAGGGTAAGGGTAAGGGCGATGAAGTCGCCCTTACCTTAAGTCGCCTTAAGTCGCACCCATACCATTTTCAGTTGCAGGACTTTTATTAGGCAAGTATAAGCATCAACAATAACATCAGTTGTTGTTGAAGTTGCAACAGACACGCAGAATGCGTAAAGCTAACGGTCTGACTCAAAGAGTTTCCTGTTTTCAATGATGTAATACTGTTGGTTTAGTGGTGACACAGCTGTAGTAAGTTAGTAGCAGTAGTCGTGGTTGAAATCATTTTAAATATAAGCACTTTAATTTGACATTTCTTGGGTTGTTTTGCATGCCATCATGTTTGGTGGTGGGGCAGTCTGGGCATTTAGGGGGGGGGGGGGGGGGGGGGCATTGCCCCCCATGCCCATGCCTAGATCCGCCCCTGCAGGCAAGGTGGATCATCATCTGCGCAAGCGTTCTCGGGAAAATGTTTGCGTGCGGCATGCACATGTACAACGTGCACATGAACGTATATACATGCAAGTGCACAGTGTCAGTCCAGAGCGCCTGCATGTGTGAGAAATCGTTTTCCAAACAACACACGCTTAAAGTTGTTTGCGTGTAAAGGGCTGAGGCTATAGCTAGCGAATGAGCGAGAGGAAAGAGGACGAAGGGAAGAAGAGAGACAGAGAAAGAGAGAGAGAGGAGAGTTAGAGAGAAAGGGCAGAACATCTGACATCCATATGCTCATTTGGCTAAAACTATTTTAATCAAGTTTGTGGCTTTATGGAGCCTATTCAGCCTAAGTAGCTTACGGTAAGATACAAAATACTGCTAAAAGCACACAACATTAGTTTTTCTCTCTTTCTCTTGCTGTGTGTGTGGGTGGGTGCGTGCATGCACAAAAGCACGGTGGGGGCGCACGCACACACACACACACACACACATGCACGCAGGGTACGCAAAACTGGTGCAATCCATTTAGGCTTGGCTCGTCCGGCATAGAGGCAGGAAGGCAAACGGAGAAGAGAGAGAGAGAGAGAGAGAGAGAGAGAGAGAGAGAGAGAGATCTTCACGCTGCATCAGTCCCCTTAACTCCACAACTCTGAAAGTGATTTTCTCACTGTATGCTGAGAGGAAATGATTCATTAGTGCCAAGGCCCGGTCGGGGTGGCTTATTATCCCCCCCTTAGATAAGAACCAGCCGTTTACGTATACTGTATATACCCTGGATCTCGGGAGCCGAGCGGCGCGCCGTGACCGCTGGGCTGGGGACGGCTTGTTGCCGTGGAGGGGTACAGTGTTGCAAACTTCCAGAATGCACTATAGTGCACTAGAGCAGTGGGTTTTCAACCATTTTCATACCAGGGCCCACTATTTATTCTGCATTTTAGCCACGAAGGACAACCATTTGATGTCGAGTTTAGTCTCATGGACCAATTTAGGAGAAATAATTGGCAAAATGTTGGTCAAAATAGCACTTCTACATTTTCTAAATGTGTAAATTCTTGAAAATTAGGTAATTCAGATGTTTAAATATAATCCCGTAAGGGTCCGTTTGGTTTCATTTTACGACCTCAAGAGTTACAGATCTATATTGGTAACCATTTTGGTTACCAGTGGTCCTTTCTAGGAACGAAGGAGGACAAATAGTGAAAATGAGGGTTTTATCTCTGGCGCCTGTCAACCAATTTCACCCCAACTCACCAGCCAAAAAGATTAGATTTTCCACCAGGAGCTTTTCACTAATTTTGGTGCTATAGGGGATCTGGAAAAAAAAAGCTAAAAAATATAGCGACAAATGCGCCAAGTTGGCAACACTGGAGGGGTATCGCGATGGATACAAACGGCAGAGGGAGGATGATGAGGAGGAGGGATGCGAGGGGAGCACACCGAGCGCAGGGGAGGGGTTATGGGCTGCAGGGAGGCTGGGAAGATCGAGGTCGGAGGTGCTGGCGGTGGTGGTGGTGGGGGGTGGGTCTGTGGCTTAGAGCCAAATGGCGTAACTGCTCCTCCAAGACGAGTTCCCCCCTTTTTTCCTGGAACGCCACGGGACTACCGAGAGTTTCTGAGGTCACCGAGCTCCTACTTCTTCTTCTCACTGCAGCGTGTCTGTATCCACTAGCGCAAGCTGCAGCTGGATTCATTGTACTTGAGTCGATAATTCAATTAGTCGTCGACTCATTTGGGGATTGATTAATCGAATTAGCGTCTAATGACTGTGGATTCATGCAACTTATCGCGGGTGTTTTCCCACTTAACCATATTTTTCCCTTGTGTAACAAGAGCAGTGAGCCATCTATCGTCCCTTACAATCTGATGACAATCGCACGTGCACAGTAAACGAGTCAACGGACAAAACATATGACTTGAATATTTTGATGTCATATGAAAATAATCATTAGTTGGAGCCCTAGTATCCACCAGTATCCACCAGCACACTGCAGTCCACCGGGTCGTATTTGTTTCTTCAACATCCACAAGCAATGACGTGATGTCATTAAAGACCTCCGAACCTGGGGCTTTCCCTGTGCCATCGTCCAACACCATAAAAAGCACCTTTAAACCGTGCATGCCTGGTTGGCCAAATGTCTATTGTTTCTTTAGTAAATGAAGGAATAACTGGCAGCTCTACAAGCTCGCGACGGACGTTTGTCTTACAACAGGGAGGTAGTGACTCTGCAGTTAGAGCATACCTGGGCATTATGCGGCCCGGGGGCCAAATGCGGCCCTTTGGCTGACTCTGACCGACCCGGAGACCACCAGTGGTCCTTGAGAGAGTCCCAGTTAAATATGGAGAGTTGGTTAACCAGATGTAACTCTTTGAGAGCGTAAAAATGAAACCAAATGGACCCTTGCGGGTCCATTTGGTTTCATGTTTACACTCTCAAGTGTTAAAATATTCATCGTCTATTCCGAATTACCTAAAATCTACACAATCAGATAATGTAAAAGAATGGTCATTTTTTTATCTATGTTTGCTTGTTTTGTTTCCCAAATCAAGCCTGGTATTGTGAACAATTCAGTGGCCTTGTGGTTAGAGTGTCCGCCCTGAGACTGGGAGATCGGGGTTCGATTCCCGGCCGGGTCATACCAAAGACTCTAAAAATGGGACCCAATGCCTCCCTGCTTGGCACTCAGCATCAAGGGTTGGATTGGGGGTAAGTCCCTGCGATATACTAGCGTCATGTCCAGGGGGTGTACTTGTACATCAAGCTGCCTCACGCTACAGAAACAGGAGATGGGCTCCTGACCTATATGGGCCTCTATGGCTCAGCCGGGCCTCCTGACATCATGGCCTGGCAAGGCTACTTACCTTATTGTGAACAAAAACGAAGTCCCTGGTGTCAAAAAGTTTGGTCTTACTCTTACTTTCATCTTGAAATTAAAGTAATAATACGCAGACTGTAGTTCAGCCTTTAGTCTTGGCCCTCCACAATATTTTATGTATCTCATGTGGCCCCTTGGGAAAAATAATTGCCCAGCCCTCAATTACAAAGAGTGTCCTCTTGGAGGTTGTAATTGGAAGTTTCACAGTTAGCTCGCGGGGCTACCGGCAAACCTTCCAAGAAGTTAGAGAAGCCCTAATTTCTCCCAGTGAGAAGGTCAGTGCCAGTTTGGAGGTATAATCCCTCCAAATGATCCTTGGCCTGCCCGGGGCTTCTCCTTCTAACGTGGACCTCCCTTTAGTGAGACGCTGAGGAGGCATCAGTCAAAATTAGGCAATTTCGAAATTTTCCTGAGAGGATAAATAAGAACCAAATGGACCCTAGCGGGTCCATTTGGTTCCATTTGTACCCTCTCAGGAAAAAGGGGTCTGAAAGAAAAATCATTAACATGGTGAAATACATCTTGATGATGTCATGTTAATGATTTTTTCAGACCTCCATTTTTAGGAAATACAGAATTGGGGGAACTTTTTTTTATCACGTCCACACAACATCTCTAAGTATTAATGACATATCAAAATGTTGAAAATGGGTGGAGTTCCCCTTTAAGAAGCTCGTCAAGCCAGCGGCTGGCTCCTGGGTCCCTAATCGCGGCAGTATTCGGGTTAATACAGACACATGCGCGGCTCCACCTTTGAGTGTGCACTAGGTTAAAGCAAACATGCCTGACATTACACAGAGAACACATAACAGACCAGAACCTCGTAGGTGAGTGCCAGCGTGGGTTAGATAAAGTGTCGAGATAAAGCAGCAGGAAACTGTGGTCACTGAACTGTGGCATCGGCCCATGCCAAAGTAAACAGTGTCTAAAAACTGCAGCGCTATAACCCGAACTTAAATAGAGTTTCGCGTATGAAACATCCTCGCGTAACCTTCCTCCAAACGCGTCCATCTATTCCCACCTCAAAGCGGTATACAAAGGAACGGCACGAAACGCACATTGAACTTCTCAGAACGGTGCCGTCTGAAGGTTTCTTAAACCATTAGGCCTAACCTAAGTTTTCTGAAAAACATTTATTTGGCTGAATAAAAAAATAATATTTTTTACTACTATAATTTTGTACTACTGTACATACTGTACAGCAGTGGTTTTCAACCTTCTTCATACCAGACCCCACCATTTATTCAGCATTTTAGCCACGGAGGACCACCTTTGATGTTGAGTTTAATCTCTCTGACCCAAAAGTACGTTTTTGTCCACAATTTAGGAGAGATAAACTGGCAACATGTTAGTCAAAATAACAATTCTTCTACATTTTCTAAATGTGTAGATTCTTGAAAATGAAGTAATTCAGACGTTCAATATAATTTAACTCTTGAGAGCGTTAAAATGAAACCAAATGGACCCGTGAGGGTCCATTTGGTTTCATTTTAACGCTCTCAAGAGTTACAGACCTATAAGGGTTCTAAGGGTATTGGTTACCAACCGTCCATCATTTAGTTGGGGACCACCTGGAATCCTCTCAGGGACCACTGGTGGTCCTGCTGGACCACCTGTTGAAAACCCCTGCTGTACAGAATCCAAAAAATGGATTCCCGACCTGAAAGTCTTAAACCATACATAATCACGATGGGAACATCCGCACTCACAAAAGACGTCTCAAGGCTTTGATGCATCGCAGCAGCAATCACAATAATGAAGGCGTTTTCGGGCCCTTCTGGACTTTGTCAGACGCAAAACGCTGACGAAGTCCAGGGAAAGAAAGGGCGAAGCGCGTTCATTATCGCTGCTGCGATGCATTAAAGCTTTGAAACCTATTATCTCTGCCAGGACGAAGGCCGGCGGACAGAGATCTCGTTTTTTTCTTTTTTTCGCCCGGTGTGTGTGTGTGTGTGTGTGTGTGTGTGTGTGTGTGTGTGTGTGTGTGTGTGTGTGTGTGTGTGTGTGTGTGTGTGTGTGTGTGTGTGTGTGTGTGTGAGAGAGAGATTCAGACGGTAATGTCACAAACCGCTGGAGTCATCAGAACACACGTATCAGCGGTAGTTGTGGAAGTGTTTGTATTTACAGTCCCCAGCGAAATAACCCTGTTCAGTCCCCACTAGCGTCCTGACTTGTTCACTTCACTATTTTCAGAAAAAAACAAAAACAAAAAAAAGCAGTTATAAAAGCACGCAAAGTGCACACGAGTCAATCTTTTAAACCTTTACGGCTTACAGCCAATCGTACGACTACGATTGGCTGAAAATGGCAAGTTCCAGGGGAAGTTTACACACTGGAAGTCCTGCCTTTTGATTATCAAGGGTACAATTGTCCAGGCTTTTATTTTGCAGCGCAGATGTAAGCCTGGGGACCGAGGCTACTTAAAACACCCTTTATACAACAGCATACGCTTCAATCGAAACCGAAGTCTTGTCACATATTGAGGAGCCTCTTGACAGTGCAAAACTTGACAAATAGGACAGTTTAGATAAACGATCATGCGCCATGGGTCATGTGCCAATGAGTGCAAAACAGATGTCTGATTCCATATGTGTGGTTTGCATATATTGAATTGTCCAATGCGAATATAAGACGACTCGTTTATAAGACGACCCTCATTTTTCAAGACCCATTTACAGAAAAAAGAACATTGAATGTCAAATAGTATAGCCCCTGAATATAAGACGACTGCATTTTTTGGGATATTGCCATTGGGGAAAAAAAAACATAGTCTTATATTCAGGCCAATAGAGTAATTGACTTCTACAATGCGTGTATGTGCACACGTGTAGGCGTGTATTTTGAAAAAGAAAAAAAAAAATGCATAGTGCAGGGGTGCCCAACCTTTTTTGACCCAAGATCTACTTTTCAGCAGCCAACCCCTCCGGGATCTACCAGTCCAATATCAACATTTCAAATCACACGCATCGTTGCCAGCCTGCAGTAACTTCACAACAACACAACACTACTTTGTTTTACCACTTTACTTTATGTCCATATAAGTGTAACGCCCGGGGTTCGAACCCGGGTCTCCCGCGTGAAAGTCCAACATTTTAACCACTAGACCAAGAGGACATCCCCTTGGTCCGGGGGCAGATACGAGACTTTGGAGGCCATCATGACAGAGGCTGTAGCCACCTGCTACATAAGCATAAAGTACAACAGACTTGTCATAAGTAGGCCTACAACAGTATAACATTAAGAACAGACTTGGTCAAACACTGCCATTGCAAATGCAATCATAATAAGAACAGTCCAGAATAGTCCATTATAAGTTGCAGAACAGTCCATTACACGTTGCAGAACAATACTGTTGGCATAATTCACAGACAACAGCCAACAATCCTCCAAATGACAGACAGACTGACTGACTGACTGACTGACTGACTGACTGACTGACTGACTGACTGACTGACTGACTGACTGACTGACTGACTGACTGACTGACACAGACACACAGACAGACACACACACACAGACACACAGACACACAGACACACACACACACACACACACACACACACACACACACACACACACACACACACACACACACACACACACACACACACACACACACACACACACACACACACACACACACACACACACGAAAATCGCTCTTTTTTCTTTTCCACCCCATTTTTTTCCTTTCTCCCCCACATCTCCCGAGATCTACTTGTGATCAGGCCGAGATCTACTGGTAGATCCCGATCTACTGGTTGGGCTCCCCTGGCATAGTGTGACAAGACGCTCGAGAGGCAGCCTAACCAGATGCCTGAACCAGCTACATTGTCTTCTTTCCAAGCCGACATAAACCATATATTTCCTCCTGCTGCTTCCTTGGGTCACTCAGCCCATCCCAGAGACCTGTATAGTGTATAGTTTTTGGTGCTGATGTTCATTTTGTGATCTCTCTCTCTCGCTCTCTCTCACACATGCTTGACGGGGACATCTGATTTACTGCTATGTGGAATGAGAGAGAGAGAGAGAGAGCTGGTGTGTGTTTAATGATAAAACAGTCCCTTCCCAGAAAGGGCAGAAAGCCTGGAGGGAAGAGTCTAAGTGAAGATAAGACTGGATATATATATATATATTAACTCCCACTGCCTGTGTGCGTGTGCGTGTGCGTGTGTGTGTGTGTGTGTGTGTGTGTGTGTCAGAGAGAGAGCGAGAGAGAGAAAGGGAGAGACAGGATTAGACGAAAAGCAAGAGACGCTGATGTAAGTGTACTGGAGTGAGTGGGTGTTTTTTTTTTCTCACCCAAAACAGTGCCGTTTACGTTCAGTGATGTCACATGACATATGATGTAACCGTATATTGCAGCGAGATATATTTAGCCACACTAGCAGGGTAATATACAAATGCCAGTTTCAGCCCAGGCTGTCTTTACTCAAAGTATTAAAAAGGGACTGGATATTCATTTAAAGGTGAAGTCCACCCATTTCCAACATTCTAATATGTCATTAGTATACCGTCGAGGTGCTGGGTGGACAGACATGATAAAAAAGTTCCCCCATTCTGTGTTCCCAAGAAACGGAGGTCTGAATAAAGCCACTAACATGGTGAAACTGTCACTGAAACATCTTGATGACATCATCAAGATGTATTTTCACCATGTTAATGGATTTCTTTAGACGCTTCTTTTTTCTGAGAGCGTACAAATGGAACCAAATGAACCCGTTAGGGTTCATTTGGGGAGGGGGGGGGGGGCAGAGTCAGACAGAGAGGGTATTTACGCATGTTTCCATTGTGACCTTACACCTCCGTTGGAGCTTGTAAAATGTGCAAATTAGATAAGTGTTTGTGAGCTATAGGTCTGGGAACACAGCGAGGGTGGGGTGGATCTAGGCATGGGCATGGGGGGGCAATGCCGCCCCAAATGCCCTGACCACCAACCCTGGTGGCATGCAAATAACCCAAATTTCAAAGATATTTCAAATGAAAGTGTTCATGATTACAGCTGTGTCGCCACTAAACCAACAGCATTATCATCATTGAAAACAGAAAACTCTCTGAGTCAGACCTTTAGCTTTATGCATGCGTGTCTGATGCAACCTCAACAACAACTGATGTTATTATTGATGCTTTACTTGCCTAATACCTAAGTCCTGTAACCGAAAAAATGGTATGGGGGCGTCTTCAGCGCCCGTGCCGATTCGCGCCACAGGCGATGAAGCCGCACCCATACCATGTTTTCTTACCCCCCCAATTGGGAAATGTTACATCTGTCCCTGGAACACAGCAGCCTGCCCTTCCACGCCATGACATATTGTTACTTTGAGCCCCCCGACAACACGCACGGAGTGCCTTGTAAAACCACAAGAGCTGTGCGTGTGCCCTGTGTGGATGGTAGAGTTCTCAACGGGCCTGAAAATTGAGGCCCGGCCCTAAGTGGGCCCTAACTGATCAGGCCCAAAGCCCGGCCCGGCCCGACCAATTAGCATAGTTTTTAGGCCCGACCTGGCCCTACAATGTCGGTTCGAGTTGGGCCTGGTCGGGTTTATGTAGAATTTCAGCAATTTACACAAAATGAAAGTGAAAATGCCAATCTGCACAATCTTCATGAGAGGTAAATACACAGACAGACAAAACAGAACTATTATTTGTTATCATAATAAAATAATATTGCTTTTTTTTCATGGAGACCTAAGCCCGATACGGGCTTACTGATCTGCATACATTTTAGGCCCGAGCCTGACCCTAAAATGTCGGGTCAGGCCGGGCCTGGTCGGATTCGGGCAGAGTTTGAGAACTCTAGTGTATGGTATGTGTGTACACGCGTGGTGTAAAGGAAGTACGTGCTTGAAGACATTATAGGCAACTTTTTTAGCCATAAATCTAAATGTATATTATGTAGCTATATTCGTTGTCTTTTTTCCCCTCTACGTCGCTTCGACTTTGACGCTGCAACTATTTCCCTGCAGACAGACACTTTGAAGTCTTTAGGATCGTGACACTGACCTCATCAAACCCTGGACTGCCATAGAGGGCGACTCATTACCTGACCACTGACTATCATCACCTAGATGTGCATATGCTGTATATGGAGCCGGCCAGCGACACTACATCTGACCTCACACCAGATTAAGGGCCCCTTTTTGATTGCCTTAAGTATCAGGTCTTAAGTCCACCCATTTTCAACATTTTAATATGTCATTAATATACCTTAGAGATGTTGTGTGGACATGATAAAAAAGTAACCCCAATTTTGTATTTCCTAAAAATGGAGGTCTGAAAAAATCGTTAACATGGTGAAATACATCTGATGACATCATCAAGATGTATTTCACCATGTTAATGGTTTTCTTTCAGACTCCTTTTTCCTGAGAGGGTACAAATGGAACCAAATGGACCCGCCAGGGTCCATTTGGTTCACATTTGTATCCTCTTAGGAAAACTTTGAAAATGGGTGGAATTCCCCTTTAAGTCTAAACTTGGAGCTGTTTGGCCACTCAGAACACCCTCAACAGCTTTGCCACATTCACCTACAAGTTTTGACTTAAAGCGCAAATAACATGGACTCCTAAAATTGTTTTTTAATACTTAATATCATGTTGTCTATGTCCCTCAAGATTGTTTCTAATGGTTTGACTTTGAGCCTCAATCACCTGTTATATAACCAGTCCTTGTCATTTTTTTCATGGACAGTTTAGCTGCAGTACCACAATGTCCTGTGTGGTGAGGGCGCTGATATGCAGTATATTTTATAGTAGAGTCATTATAATATTGACGCTAGATAAAACCAGGCTTATTTAAATTCCATGTCCACTTGTTAAATCAACAATAATGGACATTGAAAACAAAAAGAAAATGCAAACTTAGAACTGAAGACTGAAGGAGAGGAGGAATTATACAAAGCAGGGTGCATTGATGACATCATTCTGTGGACAAAATCAAACAAGCTGTTCGTGAGAGCAATTTACGTTAAAGCTCCAATATGACATGAAAGACTGATTGTTCAAACTAGACAATTTGTGGGGATAGAAAACACACATGAGAGCACCAAAAACACTATAAAGTTGAATTTCATGTTATTCCCCATTTAAGACTTAAGACCCGACACTTAAGAAATCAAAATAGGGCCCCAATAGTTTAACCCCTGCTTCTTAATTGGACCGTTTTAAGAAGCTCTGTTGTTTCAGCGTGACTTCGGCCTTTTAGGGTGAGTTCGCTTCTCACACCCACAGCTTCTTATAGTAAAGCAGGGGCGGATATAACATGTCCCATTTGGGGGGGCAAGAGAACATGTTGGAGGGGCAAGAGAAAATGGTATGGGGGCGGCTTCATCGCCTGTGTCGTTTCGCGCCACGGGCGATGAAGTCGCACCCATACCATTTTCGGTTACAGGACTTTTAGTCAAGTAAAGCATCAATAATAACATCAGTTGTTGTTGAAGTTGCAACAGACACGCAGCATGCATAAAGCTAAAGGTCTGACTCAGAGTGTGAAATGCTGTTGGTTTAGTGCTGCGAAAATTGTAGTTAGTAGCAGTAGTAGTGTTTGAGATCATTTAAATATAAGCACTTTAATTTGAAATATCATGGGTTGTTTTGCATGGCATCGTGTTTGGGGGGGGGCAAACTGGGTATTTTGGGGGGCATTGCCAACCCCATGCCCATGCCTAGATCCGCCCCTGTAGTAAAGCATACGAGTAGTGATTCTAACACTCTCTATGTGTGCACGTGTGTGTGTGTGTGTGTGTGTGTGTGTGTGTGTGTGTGTGTGTGTGTGTGTGTGTGTGTGTGTGTGTGTGTGTGTGTGCGTGCACATTACCATGCCACCCACGTCAGTCAGGACAACATGACGTACAGTATAGCTGCCACACACATGGATTGTCACCTTGTGTTTGTTTGTGAGAGGGACCCACAATGCAAATACGTCCTGGGACCTTATTGTACTTCGCCCTGGGTTGTTTTTACACCAACATATGTTGCATGATTTGCGGGCTGTGCGCAATCCAAACAAACTAAGGCTTAAACTAAAGTTAAGTACATTCTGAGAGAGGGGGGGAAATAGGGAGCGCTGCCTGGACGCACTGTAGTGTATACATCATCCAGTGACACAGGGGCGGATATAACATGTCCCATTTGGGGGGCAAGAGAACATGTTGGAGGGGCAAGAGAAAATGATATTTTCGGTTACAGGACTTTTATTAGTCAAGTATAAGCATCAATAATAACATCAGTTGTTGTTGAAGTTGCAAAAGACACGCAGCATGCATAAAGCTAAAGGTCTGACTCAGAGAGTTTTCTGTTTTCAATGATGAAATGCTGTTGGGTTAGTGGTGCCAAAATTGTAGTTAGTATAGCAGTAGTAGTGTTTCAAATCGTTTTAAATATAAGCACTTTAATTTGAAATATCTTGGGTTGTTTTGCATGGCATCGTGTTTGGGGGGGGGGGGCAGACTAACCCCCCATGCCCATGCCTAGATCCGCCCCTGCAGTGACATGAACGATGGATGGAACTGAAGGAGCTCTTTGGTAGGGGAGGAGGGAATAATCAAATGACCTAACCACATTAACCCATGGGAGGGGGTCATTAAAAAGAGAGCCAGATATGTCATTTTATGCTTGATCGTGTGTGTGTGTGTGTGTGTGTGTGTGTGTGTGTGTGTGTGTGCGTGCGTGCGTGCGTGCGTGCGTGCGTGCGTGCGTGCGTGCGTGCGTGCGTGCGTGCGTGTGTGTGTGTGCGTGCCACGCCCGGTGAAAGTAGCCAATCTGCACCCACGTCTCGTGTGCTTGTAGATCTGCTATCTTCGGGCAGGAGTACGGTAGAGCTGCTATGCCTTTATAGTCCATTTGGCACAATGTGAACCCAGGCATGTTGGGTATGCACCAAGTTAATGCTGGAAATATTGAGTAGGGGTCCCCCAGTATGTAGAAACTGCCGCATGCCATTTTCATGAATGGCCATATGTGACCATACCATTAAAAACCTATATCCCCCGCAAGAAAATTAAGATCATCACGCTTTATGTAGCATGTAACATATCAAATACCACACCTTCATATGCCCCACCTACCCGTGGGGATAGGATCCTGGCCAGACCGATTTGCGAAGTGACATTTCAGAAGTGTGAAAAGCAGCGAAATCAGGCTGGAACCCAGGCTAGGGGTTCCCATGATTGCTCATTGTTTGTTTTTGGAATGGATTCAGCATCATGCTACATAAAGCATGATGACATTTTGACATTTTTTGCCATCTATAGATTGTTTATGGCATATTACGCCAATTATGTAAATTGCTCAACAGTTAGCATCTGGCAGTTTCTACACACTGGGGGACCTATAGTCAGCATTTCTAACATAAAGCCTTGGTGTACTCCACTTGTCTGGGCTCACAATGAGGCTCTAAGGGCTGGTTATAGACAATTATGTGGAAATGAGCGAGTTGTACAAATGAAACCAAATGAACCCGTTAGGGTTCATTTGGTTCCATTTGTACCCTCTCATAAAAAAGAAGCGTCTAAAGAAATCCATTAACATGAGAAAATACATCTTGATCTCATCTTCACCATGTTAGTGGTTTTCTTCAGACTTCCATTTCTTGGTAACACAGAATGGGGGAACTTTTTTATCATGTCCACCCAGCACCTCTAGGGTATACTAATGACATATTAGAATGTTGAAAATGGGTGGAATTCCCCTTTAAGAATGTAGTCAGAGCACAGTGTCAGCTGGGAGGAGGCTACAGGGCAGACACAGGACCAGATGGGGGGATTATATAATCTCCATCCTGGGCCCTGGGAACGCCACAGGAACCCCCATTTAGAGAGGTAGTTATTATGTGGTCCGGGAAAGGGGAAGTCTGGGGGACTCTCTCTCTGTTGGAAGCCGTTACCTTGGCGACCTGACTCTGGATAAGCGGATGAAGACGGATGGGTTATTAATAAAACAAAAAAAAAAGCCAAGGAACTCTTTCCAATGCAGTGCCTGCAAATGCACGGATGGCGGATGTGTTCTATTCGGTAATACGAACACGAGGACGGCAAATTTATGGGTTATCCACCATGAGCAGACAGCGAATTGCATTGCTTCAGTGCAATTTATCGTCCCCAACTCCCCCGACCCCAAAGGGTAAGGTGTAAGTGCCTTGCAGTGATTTCACAACAGCCTACAATGCAAAAATCTAAACTGGATTATTGCATCGCGTATAATTTACGCAGTGCCTGTCCGGTTGTTTACAGGGATCAGCTGTCTCCGGTTACCATAACCCTAGACAGCTGACAGGGGCGGATGTAACATTTCCCAATTGGGGGGGGGGGGGCATGCATAAAGCTAAAGGTCTGACTCCAAGAGTTTACTGTTTTCAATGATGAAATGCTGTTGGTTTAGTGGTGGCACAGCTGTAGTTAGTTAGCAGGAGTAGTAGTGTTTCAAATCATTTTTAATCATAAGCACTTTAATTTGAAATATCTTGGGTTGTTTTGCATGCCATCATGTTTGGTGGGGTAGTCTGGGCATTGCCCACCATGGCCATGCCTAGATCTGCCCCTGACAGCTGATCTTTGTCTGTTTTTTCAGTGTGCTCCTGACGCGAAGCGAAGGGCACGTGGGTGCAGCTAGCGCACGGCGAAAGGAAGGGAACCCCTGGCGACATATGGACTTCATCAGAACCAGTAGTCCTCGATGACATCATTGTCACATAATTGACTCTCTCTCTTCGCAACGGTCCGTCGCTCTCTTTCCCCATAAGTGGCGAGGGGCAAGTCTAGGGCTGAAGCGTAATTCCGAAACATTTTCCTATTTCACATCATGGCCCACTAAGCTCGCAAATCTGCCGCAGCTTTTCGGTACTACTGTGTGTGTGTGTGTGTGTGTGTGTGGTTGTGTGTGTGTGTGTGTGTGTGTGTGTGTGTGTGTGTGTGTGTGTGTGTGTGTGTGTGTGTGTGTGTGTGTGTGTGTGTGTGTGTGTGTGTGTGTGTGTGTGTGTGTGTGTGTGTGTCTGGATATGGAGAGGATATTCCATTCGTAGGGAGTTTCTTTCCTATAAGCGGATCTCAAACAGACGGTTTGGACTCCCCCATTTCAGCGGTCTAGAGAGTCCAGATTGCGGTGATTTATTAACGGAAAATGAAGCCGAGCCTTAAAGTGTGACCGTTGTTATGTAAGCGCTTAGCTTAGCCCCCGGCACGCACGTACGCCGCGTTTATCGGCCTTAATAAATCACAAACACTTTTCGTCTCCTCACGCACTGCGCGGGTTTATATCATGGGATACACACGGCGTGCAGCCATGGCGACGGGGCGGCGTGGTGAAGTCATCGGCTGCATGAGCGCGAAGCCGAGACGAAGACGAAGGGTGTCCTCCTCCTTGTGGGATCTGGTGGGATCCGCGTCGGCTGCTGGCGCTGCGCCTCCGTGACGCACGCGAGCAGCGAGCGGTTCGGGGGTCACAGCTGCTGTTCGGAATGGCATCAGGGGCGGATCTAGGCATGGGGAGGCCAGTGCCCCCCTAAATGCCCAGTTTGCCCCACCCCAAACACGATGCCATGCAAAACAACCCAAGATATTTCAAATGAAAGTGCTTATATTTAAAATGATTTCAAACACTACTACTGCTACTAACTACAATTTTGGCACCACTAAACCAACAGCACTTTATCATTGAAAACAGAAAACCCTCTGAGTCAGACCTTTAGCTTTATGCATGCTGCGTGTCTGTTGCAACTTCAACAACAACTGATGTTATTATTGATGCTTTACTTGACTAATAAAAGTCCTGTAACCGGAAATGGTACGGGTGCGGCTTCATCGCCCGTGGCGGGAAGCGACACGGGCGATGAAGCTGCCCCCTTACCATTTTCTTCTGCCCCCCCAATTGGGAAATGTCACATCCGCCCCTGGTTCGGTATCACACAAAAAAGGCATGACACAAAAAAAGAGCAAAAAAAAAAAGCCGCAACTGCCAGAGCTGACCACAGTGGCAAGCAACATCTAATTGTGAGCCATCGGAACTTGTCCGCGCTTCCTGTGCAATTACGTGCTCTAAGTGTCAGGATAACTATTTCGCTGTCTCGCTGCGTTGTTATGCGTTTTAACAAAGACAAGCTGTTGCCCTTATGTTCTCGTTGCCAGGCTTGTTGTCGTGGCGGTTGTTGTGTACTTGTTTTGTTTCTTTTTTTTTTTCTTGGAAGAGAAACCATTTCCTATTCGGTAATGATGCACATGCGGCGATGACGAAAAAACGCCCATTGCCAACATATCATTAAGAGTCCAACATGACAACACTAAGCCTTATGGGAGTCACAGGGTGACTCAGTCATTGTGGTGATCTGCTGTACATACAGGTTGTCATGTCCTCCACACACCCGTCTGCTCATTTTTGGGGTTTTTTGATGTCTGGTGGCGTTTCGTCAACGGATGTCTGACACATCTCTAAGGCCTCAGGCATGACGTCGCTCTACTAATGCTTAAGGCACTAAGTAATGAGTAGGTGTGTAATCTTAGGTGTTTGAGTGCAGGAACAGGTACTTAGCTTGGCGTGCGTGTATGCAAATGTAAGACTTTAAAAGTAGCCCTGGCTAATAAGATAATATTTAAAACAATATACCGTATTTCCCCTCTATAGCTAAAATAAACCATTAAAAACAATATTTCTTTAATATTTAATTTCTTTCATAAATAGAAAATCTTTCACTCAATGGCTCCTGTCTCAAGTTGATGATGTCCATGCTAATAAAAAAGTATTTACAATATTGCTTTGATGTTCATATAGCCTTTTTTATTTTAGTTGTAGAGGGCAAGTATAATGTTTTAAGGCATATTTGTCTTAGTAGCCAGGGATCCTTTTATGGATTTAAGCCCAATTATAACAAAGTGTTGTATGCACACACTTTGTTGAATATTCTATATGCTCTAAGTTGTACTGTTAAACTGTTGGTTATAGTGGTTTAACAACTTTGAAATGGTAACATTCATCATACAGTACATATACTGATTTTGGCAGTCCTTGTAAGTTATACTGTAAGTACGTTTGTATGTATAAAGGTTTGGCAAGTTGGACACCCTGGTGCCACTGGTCAGAATACCACATGAATAAAGCTGTAGTCCTTTCCACAGATTGAATCCAACGCAAAGAAGGCTTTTTGCTGAATGTCAAACCTCCTCTCCCAACCTTTTCTCGTCTCTTTGCAGAAATACAAAGAATAAATAAAGGTTTGGCCAGTGGTTAAACGTGGTCATAATAATCAGTTTGATTATTTGGCAATTCCAACATTCTCTCTCTGTCCTTTACGGGGGGAATTCAAAACTAACAAATGACTTGAAGTTAATGACCAAAGAGCCCAGGTGCTTTAAAAGAAGGGTTGCCGTTTTTAACTGATCGCAAATTAAATTCCAATTCGTTTAATTCTGGAAGCATGAATAACCAACTGTTGCATCAAAGCCAAGTCTAGGTCTGTAACTGGATTTTTTTTAACTCCTTGAGTGCCACTTTTCCAGCCTGTAGCAGGCCCATCTGGTCCAGAGTGCCATTCATATGGATTAAGTAATTGATTGATTGATAAAAAAAAAAAAAAAAAAAAAAAAAAAAAAAAATCACAAACAGCAGTTGTATACATTTTTTTCACACAAGTGAAAGTGAAAGTGTATGACTAACGGGTTAACCACACAACACCTCCCCCACCGCCCTGCCAGCCCCCACTCCTGCCCTGCCGATCGCATCATTTCCAGGCCCCATAGGTTTTACTTTCGTCAGAGTACTAATAACAGAGGAGACCCAGCCATTTCACCCACACAGGGGACATCGCTAGGATGGTACAAAGCCAAAATTAATCATATTGAAGTGAAATCTGCTTCAATCTGGCCGTCGATTGCCACAATAGGCTCAGATATTGACCTAAATACCACACATTATTTACATTATTTACAAGAGAACGATCCCAACGTTAGTCGATGATGCTGACAAAGTTAATCTCTACATTTATGGCATCTGTAAACGAGCTTGTTTACCTAGTTTACATCTCGTTTTAACGCATCCTAGTCCCACTGAAACAACATTTTGCTCCCAAAATGCGTAGCCAGTTTCAACTAACCCGCGAGGCAGGTTAAACTAGCCTGTAGCAGGGCTAAAACTAACTCGTGGCACATGCAACTAACCCGTAGCATATTATTTGTGCTACGGGTTAGGTTTTTTTACTTGTGGCAGGTCAAAACTAACCCATTGTTTCCTGTGCTGAGGTTAGGTTTTATAGGGTTGGGTTGTGCGTAGGGTGTCAGACTAGTGCCCGTCAGACTGTACCAATAGCATGGACAACGGACAAAACACATGCACCCAAACATACAGTATTAAAGCTACTGTAACAGATTGCACAGGGAAGCCATACCATTGTCCAAGGAAGAGGGGGTGTATTCAATTTTCGTCTCGAATCCCAATGGCAGAACAAGAGGGTGTGTACTGAACGTACGATGTATAATAATGAATCGAAAAACAATTTATGACCCCATTCATTATAAATGTTTCAATTCACGCCCTCTTGTCCTGCCAATGGGATTCGGGCAGCGAATTGAGAACACCCCACTCAACCTTAGACAATGGTATGGCTTCCCTTTGAAATCTGTAAACCATGTTCACGACATCTTAAAATGTAAATTAACACTATTTCTTGCTAGAGTGGAACAATTGCTTTGTGTCATGTGATAAAACTAGATAAGCCAATTTCAGACCAAGGAATATCCATTGTCACAATAAAAAAAACACCACCACAATAAAATAACAGGAGCAAAGGAAAATGCAAATAGCCAGTGTGGGTATTGAACTCCAGAAGCAGCAGAGTCTTACTATTTACAAGCACTCACCTATTTGCTTGCGAGGCGTTTATCGTTTCCAAAAGTGATGTTATCCACATGTGCCGATCGAGTAACTCCCACGAGAGCAGATGTAAGTGTGTTCGGTGTCAGGAGTGTTGCTGTAGGCAGTGACCATCGATGTGCACCTACGAAAGCACACAGAAAGGAAATGTAGTTACTGTACTGTTTAGGGATTTACTTACTGAATTAGATTCTATTTGATCAATGACCAAATAGACAGACATCCCTTTTTGGGTATGTTAATGCTTATAAGCAAAAGAGATCAGATTAAAATGGCAACTTTAGTGTAAAGAGGTGGCAGAAGCGTAGCTAAGCTATGAGATAACCTATGGACTCTCATTTTGCGAGTTACATTCGGGTGTGTAGACTAAACATCGCGCCAACACTTTTACCTTAGCATTCCTTTTGTCACTCATCACCCTGCTGTTCTCCTGTGACCTTTTATTTAGTATTAATCCTCTCCACTTGCTCCCGTTAAAAACAATAATTTCATTGTGTCGTTTCTCCATTACATCCATTGTGCGGCGTCTAGCCATGACACGCAGCATATAGATATAGAGCTATATTGCTAGTAGCAAAAACGAAAACAGGATGTGGCATCATAGTAACATCCTGGGTCAGAGGGTACAATTTGAGTCTTCTTAAAGGGACAGTGAATAGCTGGCAGTACACACCAGCAGAGCAAACAACAAAACATCATAAAGCACAAATACACCAATATGTACCTCATATACGTAAATTAGTGACAAAGACTTATGAAATCATATAACATGGATGGAAGAGCTACATTTATAATTAAGACTCCGTCTGGATTTGTAACACAAACGAACACTGTGAAATGTAACAAAATATGACTCTCCCACTGTGGGAGAAGTCGGGTAACATGCAGTTTGTTCCCAGGTTGCCCGTGACATCTGGAGAGCAGGGTCGCATCGGGCGGCCCGGGTCGGTTCGCAAAGGTTAATTCTCCGTTTCGTGACGGTGTTGCACGCTAGACGAGGACTGAAAATCGGCAGCATGTGTCGCACATACGCACGGACTATAAATTAGGTTTAAAGCCCGTGAGAAAGTACGATACGTGAGTGAGAGTTGAGTTGAGGTAAGGTGAGCTGAAGGCAGGAGCAGAGAGGAGACAGAGCTTCATCTGCTCCGAGTCTGGTCAGTAATACATGCTGCGTGCACGGGGGTTTAGCTAATGTATGTAAGATGCTTGGATGTGATTTTCCCATTTAGAAGATAATCAAGGTGGCCGAGGAGGTCAAGGATGCGCTCTCCTTCCAGCACAACTTTCACAATGCCGGGTAACGCGGATCGAGGCTGTGCAGCTCCCCCTCAAAAGGAACTCGACCAAAATGTTATCTCATACAACACAGGTTCCCATGCAAGCTTCTCTGTGAAAACACAAGGCATTTTGAGTAGCCAATCTTTTTTTCCCCCCTTTATTTTCTTGGAGAAACCGAAATTCCCACACACTCCCACGATGCAGAGTCGTTACGGGACACTGCACTGCCAAAGAAAAGAGTACAATGAAGCAAAAGCGAAGCCATCACTCCGTAAATGTCCTTTTATTTGAATCTCCGGAGCACGCAACGGACTCACTGCAAACTAGTCATTCTTCATCAATATTCAGGAAAGCTGATGAAGACTATAGAGTCTAAACAACAGTGAGGCAAGACAAGTACGTCGGTGGAATGGACATTGCTGTGCTCTAATGTTTCACCACTTTCTTTTTCTTCCCAATGTGCTTGTTACAGCATGCATATTGCATAGGCCTACTGGCTCACCTGAAAGTGAGTAGCCCCCATTGGGTGGATGGAGCGGTTCCACCACTTCTCCTGTTCAACATTACATTATATGCTGACAGGTAGCCTTAGAAATAGAGAGAGGAGGGGGCAGAAAATCGTCTGGTCAGAACTCAAGTTTTTCCATGCCAACTTCTACCTACTGCAGTAGGTAGCTTTTTCTTGTATGAATATTTACTGTGTCTGTATCGGCATTAAGTCAGACTGGAAAGCGTGTCAAACACTGGTCTGTTATATAGGCCACACACCAGCAAAGACACACCTGGTGGGGATCAGACAATCATGACCGGAGTGGGAGGAGCAATCAAGGGGCCTTTATTTAAGTCCCTGAATGCATTGAATTTGCATAGATTTCTTTCTCTTCCTTTTCCCCTCCTTTCCATTTGCCCTCCTCTGGTGTGCGTCCAGCATCCACTCTGGGGTCCGTGGACCATGGCCTGCACTTGGAAAACCTGTTACCTATAACAATGCACATGCTATCACACACGCGATCGCACTCACAAGATTGCAAACATGCGCGCCAAGCATGGAGACAAATCACACGATGCACGTTCTCTTACGCACTCTCCCGCTCTCGCTCTCTCCCACCCCGAAAAAAATACATCTCGAGAAGAAATGGATGTTCGTCACATAGTTCAACGGCGCAGCAATTTATCACAATTAGGGGGATGTAAACCTATACGAAAAGTACACCTAACACCCAATCTATCAGTGCGGGACTGGAGACCTGCCTGTTCTCCGCACAGCCCCTCCGTTAAAACCGTGTCCGTCTGCTCGATATTTAAATGCAAGTCCGACACGCACTTACGGTAAATCATCGTACACACATCGCCGCGTATGCGCCGTAATTCATCCAGGCCCGCTTTGGCCTCATGATTTAAACAGATTGCTTTAACAGTAATGCAGCTATCCCAGGGTTTTTCAGCCCACTCATATTCGCAGCATATAAATCCCCCCCTGTGCGAATAGGAAGCTGGATGGCCTGCCTGGGCCGTGTGAGACGCCTTGGTGTAACGGACGTGAAAGTGGACAGGATTCACCGCTACTGTGAAATTCACTGCATGAAGAAACCGACACCTGAACCCAGGGGCATTTTTGCCATTAGGCAGACTAGGCAGTTGCCTAGGGTACCATGAGGGGAGGGGGGGGGGCACCAGGGCGACCACCAACATGCTTCAAAAGGATCCCAGGCTAATAAGCCTCATGGATGAATACATTACTCCTGTAGTCCTCTATAACTAGAAATGGACATTTAAAACACATAATATGTTCTTTAGTTTAAAAAATAGTTCATATTTTACTGTGCCTGTCATAGGTATGACGTCACAGGAGATTTTCCCCTCTGAGAAGTTGTGTTTTTTAAGCATGTCATAAAACACATTTCAGTCAGATAACTCACAAATAGATTGATCCAATATTCGCTATAGATTGAGAATACTACAAGCGCGCCTATAACATTATAACAAGCCATTCTCTGGCTCAGCTACATTTCCCCCCTCTATAGGCACAATCGAACGCCATCATTGATCCTCATAGAGCAGGGAGATAGACATACAATAACAACACCCGCCATGGGGAACAGAAATACCAGAGGTGGCAGCACAACAACCGGGAACCATATGCAGAGGGAAGGCAGGAAGAATGCATGCTGTCTAGGTGAGGTTAAAGGGCTATACCCAATTGGTCAGCTGAACATACAGGTCAGGGGTTTTCAACCAGTGGTCCAGGGACCACCAGTGGTCCTTGAGAGGGTTCCAGGTGGTCCCCAGGCTAAATGATGGAAAGTTGGTTAACCAGATGTAACTCTTGGAGAAACCAAATGGATCCGCAAGGGTCCATAAAATATTCATCATGTGAATTAGCCCAAGTCTACACAACTAGAGAATGTAGAAGATTAATGGTCATTTTGATCTGCATGTTTGACTGGGTTGTTTTCTCCGAAATCCAGCCTGGAATTGAGGACAAAATCAAAAGCTATCTTTAGTTTTGGAGTCTGTGGGGCTAAAATGTCATCCAATGGTGGTCCGTGGCTCAAATGCTGAATAAATAAATACATAGTGGGCCCTGGTATCAAAAAGGTTGAAAACCACCATTCCCACTCACCCGGCCGGCATGCCACTCTCTCAGTGAGAAGGTAAAGAAGAGGATCTCTCATCAGATCAAAGCATCCCACTGTGCTTCCTGTGGCCCCACAGGGGGGTGGATGGGGTGGGGGTGGTCCGGTGTCACCTCAGGTCAGGGGTAAAGGTGACCCTGGCTCTCCGGTAACCAGCAGCAGATGAGCACAGGGCAGGAGGAGCGGCACAGTGGGGAGCAGAGGAAGTGGCCCGCCTGCAACCCCGTATGGACAGGGGGTTGTTTTTGGACCTCCATGAATGCCTTGTTTTTCTTTCCTGAGGCAGGTTTCAGGTCACTGGAAACACCAGGAATAACTTTTCTTCCTTTCCTTTTTTTTTTTTTACTCCACACCAGGAAGGATTGGATCTCACCATATTCGGCCGTTAAAGGGACAGTTCAAGGGGTGTAGTGGAGGGGGGACGCGGGGGACGCGGGTGTCCCCCCACTTTTCACATCTAAGATATTTTTGGGGCAAAAGTAGGCCTACCATATGTTTTTTCTCTTGTCATTTACTTGTATGGATACAATTAGGCATTGGAAACAATCTTTCTCAATATGGAGGTTCTGAAAAAAAAATCATTAGCATGGTGAAATACATTTTGATGACATCATCAAGATGTGTTTCACCATGTTAATGAGTTTCCTTTTTTCTGAGAGCGTACAAAGGGTCCATTCGGTTCACATTTGTACACACTCAAAAAAAAAAAATGAAAATGTGTGGAATTCCCCTTTAAGAGGCGTCCCCCCCACTTCTAAAAGTACCAGTACAACACTGGATAGTCCCGATTTTATTTTTAAGTCGAGCTGTATGAAATAGTCGGCATTGATACAACGGTGTCAACTGTATTAATTGATGTCCAGAGTCCCGTGGTGGGAGTTCTGCTCTGGTTTTGGCGAAAGTAGTTCCAATCTTTTTGTGGGGGTCACTGGGAAATGCATTAAACGTATAATGAATCCACAAAACTAAGTGTCTTTTCTCCATATCACTACACCCAAAAAGGAGTTTTGTGTGATAGAAGGGTAAAAAATGAACAAAGGTTGTTCTGATATTTTAGAAATAATTCAGCAATACAAATTACGTTTGTGGGTTTGTGAATTCCTTTACTATTACAGCGTAGCCCCATGACCCTCACAAAATAACCAGAACTACTTATTATTCACCAAAACCAGAGCAGAACTCCCACCATGGGACTCTGGAAATCAATTAATACAGTTGATAGTATACCACTATACTAGTATCAGTATAGTTCACACACTTTTGAGATTTCTCTGAAAATGTTCAAAAATAGCAGATGTACAAGCTCACAGTGTGGCACAGCGTGCTATTATTAATAGCCAATACTAAAATCCTGAATGACAGATGGTTTCCTGGTTTTGATGGATTAAACCTACATATGATTCTGCACAGGGACGGATGTAACATGTCCCATTTGGGGGGGGGGGGGGGGGGGCAAGAGAACATGTTGGAGGGGCAAGAGAAAATGGTATGGGGATGGCTTCATCGCCCGTGTCGCTTGAATTTGCGCCACAGGCGATGAAGTCGCACCCATACCATTTTCGGTGACAGGACTTTTATTAGTCAAGTAAAGCATCAATAATATCATCAGTTGTTGTTGCAACAGACACGCAGCATGCATAAAGCTAAAGGTCTGACTCAGAGTGTTTTCTGTTTTCAATGATGAAATGCCGTCGGTTTAGTGGTGACACAGCTGTAGTTAGTAGCATAGTAGTGTTTCAAATCATTTTAAATATAAGCACTTTAATTTGAAATATCTTGGGTTGTTTTGCATGGCATCGTGTTTGGGGGGGCAGACTTGGCATTTAGGGGGGCATCGCCCCAAATGCCCATGCCTAGATCAGCCCCTGATTCTGCAAGTGGATCTCAATCTCAATTTTCTGACCACCTAAATCTGCTCCTTTTCACACAAACAAAAGGCAACCCGAAGCTGACATAGAGCCTCAAAGCCAGTAGGGGGCAATCCTCCTCACCACCGTTTAAATGATGTACAGTAGACTACCTCTTTAAAGGTAACAGAGGATGACAAGACCCCAATGGCAAAACTGCCAAAAATGTTTGTCTTGAGCATTAACTTAAGTTTAATTATTGCATTAAAGGGACATTTCACCGTTTTTGCCAAAAGATATATTATGTTATTTTAGAAGATCGAGACAGCTTTCCTAGTGGTCCTTATAAGTGGTTTTAGATATTTTAGATATTAGCAGTGAGTCCAGTGTCTCTGATGTCATCGACACTACTCCCTGGACTACATGTTGTCTCAGCAAGACAGCCCTCCCCTACTCCACAAGTAATCCTAGTGCTTGTAGATTGCCTATTTTGATGCATATTTAAAGAAATAAATAAAGTGATCTTTTTTCCCCATATTCTTTTTCTTTTTTTAAATCCTGATCAGGAAATCATGTCATATTTTGGACATAGTTCGAATCATGATTAATCAATAATCCTTTTCCCAATTGTTCAATCACTTTTATGAATGTTGGCCCACGATTTGTCATAGGGGTCAGATCTAGGCATGGGCATGGGGTGTAATGCCCTCCTAAATGGCCAGTCTGCCCCACCAAACACGATGTCATGCAAAACAAATTAAAGTGCTTATATTTAAAAGGATTTGAAACACTACTACTGCTACTAACTAACTACAGTCGTGTCACCACTAAACCAACAGCCAGAATTTCATCATTGAAAACAGAAAACTCTCTGAGTCAGACCTTTAGCTTTATGCATGCTGCGTGCCTGTTGCAACTTCAACAACAACTGATGTTATTATTGATGCTTATTTGCCTAATAAAAGTCCTATGGTATGGGGGGCGGCCTGCCCCCCCAATCAGAAAAAGTTACATCCGCCCCTGCCCGGCATGCAGTTCTCCTGTCCTGAAAACGCCTGGTCTACAGTGAATGGAAAGCCACGGCAGGCCGCGATCAAAAGCCAGCACTACATGAAGCATTTATTGCCCAGTGTCTAGCCTATACCAAATGCAATCACATGTGCTGCGCAGAACATAAAACCCAGCATATGAAAAAGTTCTACATGCCTTTTTCATGCTAAACCACATCAAATTATCCGCTGATCCTTATACGAGTTCATGGATTGATTGTGGAGGCCGGGCAATGACAGAATGAGTTGTGGTCTGCGGCAGTTCATGTCTCCTCATCCTCACACAATACCAAGCCTTTAAATTACGCTTCCCTCTGAGTCACGACACGCCAAACCGAGCTGAATATGGCCGACAAGCCCCCGTTGGCACCACTAGGACGTTACATTCACATTGCTGATTTTTATCACCGTCATTGTTGTTTGGTTTGGTTTGGTTTTGGTTTATGTCTTTTATTTCCCTCCCAGTTCCACTAATCCAAATTTGTTATTGCTGCACGGAGAGGAAATTAATGAATCTCTGTAAAGGAAATTAGAGTTCTGCTATAAGTTCAGTGGCATAGGCATGATCTGTATGTTGGACTGTTTTGTTTTCCAAATCCAGCCTGGAATTGTGGACAAAACCAAAACAAATCTTTAGTTTTGGGGTCTGTGGGGTGAAAATGTCCTCAAATGGTGGTCCATGACTCAAATGCTGAATAAATAGTGGTCCCTGGTATAAAAAAGGTTGAAAACCCCTGGTGTATGGGATCAAACAAACAGAACATGCATGGTGGTTGCACTGCCATCGGTTATTGCCACATCTATTTGCTGATACCAATACTGTCCGACAACAGCAAAATATCGACCAAACCGATATGTGGAGTGATATATCGCCACATCACTATAGACTAAGCCATTTTCTAAAGCCTAAAGCAGCTCGTAGCATACAAGCAATAAGGACTGCTTCACATCTGTGTTGGCTAAAAACACAGGACAAAATGTACAATTCCAAGCCACAGAATTAAAAGGGAAACCTGAGCTGTAGTGAGAAACACATTTTAGACCTCAACAAAGGAGGGGGGGGGGGGGGGGGTGTTCCTCTGATGGTGACAGGCGTGCATAATTGCTCAATATATAGTACATCACCAGCCACTAGGACTAATTAAGTACTAGTTGAATGGAGTGAGTGACAAATTCTGTCAATGAGTTGTGCGAATTGTTTCTCTGTCGCAATATGCTACGCGTTCATATTCAACAATCCGCACATGGTGTTGAGCAAGTGTCAAGCTGAATTTATGCTCTCAGTGCACATTGTTAGGAGGAAATAAATAGTCTAGACCTAGTAATGGTAAATGGTGCATTTATATAGTGCCTTTTATCCAAGGGGCTTTACATAAAATATAGCAGACAGTAGACAGTGCATCCCATTTACCCATTCACACGCACACACACTGATGGCGGCGGAAACCGCAAGGCACAACCAGCATATCAGGAGTACAGTCATTAGGGAGTTTGGTGCCTTGCTCAAGGACATTTCGACGCTAACTCCGGGGGAGCCTAGGTTGGAACCTTTTGGTTACCCTCCGGTGACTCTACTCCTGAGTCACTGTTAGAGTTCTCAAACTCTGCCCGAACCCGACCAGGACCGAACCCGAACACCCGACATTTAGGGCCGCGTAGGGCCTAAAATATATGCTAATCAATAGGGCCGGGTAGGGCCTCGGGCCCAATGAAAAAATAATATATATTGAATTATTTTACTATAGTAAAAACAATAGTTATTTTCTGTATTTGCCTATTATGAAGATGCTGCTGATTGCCATTTCATGTTTAATCTGTGGCGAATTCTCAAATTTTGCCCAAACCCGACAGTTTAGGGCCAGGTAGGGCCTAAAATGCCGGGCCAGGCCTAGGGCCTAAACTGTTAGGGCCGGGCCTTAAATTTCAGGCCCGTTGAGATCTTTAGTCACTGCCGCCCCAACGACTGTCCCCACAACTGACTAAGAGGTAGTCAGTTGTGGAAAACGTACTCGCACAAAATGTAGAAATACGGTACTCTAGTAGCATACTAGTAAAAGTCCTGAATTCAAACTGTATATACAAGTAAAAGTACAAAATGTTTTCAAAATGTATACAAAAATCTTCTGAAAATGGCTAAATTGGAATATGGCTGAAGTGGAACGTATTTTAGTAATAACTAGACCAGTATGTTTTTTTTTAATGTTTTTTTAAGAAAAATAGCATGTGGCGGGCTATGTGACGTGAACACCTGCTATTTAATTTTTCAATGAAACTTAAAACACCTGTACAGAATGGGTTAAGTAATCAGTTGGCAGGTGTGGGGCCCATGCCAATCAATTGGCTGGGGCCAGAGGCTGGAAATTGAGAGCCTTTTGTGGCGTTTCTGGACAACACTGAGTCCACACAGACTCGAGGCCGGGCACTGCACTCCCAGTGTGGGTGTGGAACGTGCGTGTTGAATTTGAAGTCGTTGGGGCAAACGATACTCGAGTTACAGTAGGCTACAGTACGTGCAGTTACACACATGCTCACACACAGAGACGTGCCGCCGTTATAGCTAGATAATCAATAGGCTAATATACAAAGTATCTATAACTAATATTTGCCATGCCAGCCCCAGGAGCATTCAGGGAGTTGGGTGATTTAGATAGACACCCGGTAAGGGTGCACGTGCACGCGTTCTACGGTGGGTGGAAGTGCAACAGGCCATCCGTCTTCCTGACGTCTTCAAAATAAGAGTTGTACTTGTAATGATTAGCAAACATTACTTTACTAGTATTATTATTTCCACACATCTCCAGTAAAATGTTGGAAATGGGTGCAATACCCCTTTAAGTACAGTACTTGTGTATACACACTAATACGCCACTGGCAATAATACATGAATCAGGATTTCTTGTATTTATCCATGTGTGCCAGTCAGTATGCTGCTGAGCAACCAGCAGTGTGTTGACATGACAGATGTTGTAGAGGGTGGGGGGGTGCGTTGCCTGTGATTGGCTCAGGGCGGTGGGTGTTTCCGCATTCCGCTCAGACGGAGCTGTCAGCAGATAGCAGCAGGGGCGGATGTAACATTTCCCAATTGGGGGGGCAGGAGAAAATGGTATGGGGGCGACTTCATCACGAAAGCTGCACCCATACCATTTTCAGTTACAGGGCTTTTATTAGTCAAGAAAAGCATTAGTAATAACATCAGTTGTTGTTGAAGTTGCAACAGGCACAAAGCATGCTTAAAGCTAAAGGTCTGACTCAGAGAGTTTTCTGTTTTCAATGATGAAATGCTGTTATTTTAGTGGTGACACAGCTGTAGTTAGTTAGTAGCAGTAGTAGTGGTTCAAATCATTTAAAATATAAGCACTTTAATTGGAAATAGTGTGGGTTGTATGCCATCATGCATGCCATCATGTTTGGTGGGGCAGTCAGGGCATTTAGGGGGGCATTGCCCCCCCCCCCCATGCCCGTGCCTAGATCCGCCCCTGGATAGCAGCAGCAGCTTGTTGGACAACAGGAGGAGGAGAGTGTGAGGCAACTGTATATACGGTCTGCAGAGCGGCGTCACCACCAAGTCACCGACGTTTTAAACACCCTGGGGAATAACAACGAGCCGCTTGATTGAACGCCTCGCGGGCAAAGAAGAAGAAGAAGAAGAAGAACGATGCCGTACATGCTCGTCAGCACGCAGATCCGACTGGTTTGTATCTCCCTGCATGTGCAAATAATAACAGGCTACTATACCCCGAGCTGTCTTGTCTGTGTGTTGTTGTAGAAAGATGCGCTCGGGTTGGAGATCCTGGGGATTATTATAAGGCTATTTACTGTATGCGAACGCTTCTCATCAATCAGGCCAAGGGATAACATCCACGTCAGTTCCATATGGTTGCGTTGTTGTGCCCATTGCATGCACATTTATATTTTTGCATGGTGGAAAGCCAACATTTTTTTAAAAAAAAAAGCCCAGACTGTCTGCTGCTGCTGCTGCAAACGAACAGTGCGTGTGCGCATGAGGTTTGTTGTTTACCATGTTGTGATAAATTAAAGCCACATGTACCAGGCAGGCAGCCTACTTGCAGGAGCAAAGTTGCATAGGCCTGTTGGTGTGCGCATGTTCCTTATTTTGTCATCTATTAAAGGGCCACTTCATCAGTTTTCTCACCAATGTACAAAATACAAAAATGTACAAAATAGCCTAATGAAATTTTATCGTGAACATTAGTGAGGAGCTATTATATATGAAGGTATGTTGAAAAGTGGTGAAGTGGTCCATGCAGGTCCCCACACGATTTTCTTTTCATTCATAGCCTTTTAAAAAAGTAAGAAATAAAATCACACCTGTGTGAAGTGTGCAGTGCAACTATGCATTTGTTTAGTTACTGTACAATGTTATTTATTTTTAAAACCCTTATCCCTTAGCTTATTTGACTAACTATTTAAAAAATATATTTTTTTTCAGTAGTTAATTACTGACACAACGTGTCTATTGACACAATGCGTCAATAGATTGACATGTTAAATTATTCCAAAACGTTTTTCAAAATAAGAAAAAGGCAAAGAAGTTACGGATAATGGGTTTTAGCGCGTGACGAAAATGGAGCCCTAAATGTTTGATTGCCAAACAATGGAACATAATGCCTCGTCTGAGTTTCTATTGGATTTTCTGTCTTTGCAGGAGAACGGCCCGACCAATGTTGGAGATGAGTACTCCGATCCAGCTCTAATGAACTACTTGGGAGCCAGGAAAACAACAATGCTGGGAAACAATTTGTGAGTATTGGAAATCGATAGTCCGTCGAGTTAACCCTTAGAGTACTGAACGCGTTTTGGTGTTCTAAGCATTATGTTTTAACTATTGAAAAATAGCAGATCTACAAGCTCATAGCGCGCCACCGAGTGGCGCGCTATGAGCTTGTATCTCTGCTATTTTTGAAAAATTGTGAAAACGTGGTGCAAATCTTTGAATATTATGTTATTCAGAAACTAGAAATCTAGACAGGACACGTGGAGTTAAGGCTCGGGGACTTGACAAGACAGGAGTGTGTGTTTCTTATTTATCCCAGGATGGTCCTCATCTTCTCATCTGCAGGATGTACGGTAATTGGTCACTGAATTGAGTCGAAAGAAAAGAATGTGGAGAAAATGCCAGCCATACCGACCGTTCAACCATGACCGTCTCGGTTGCCAGAATTCACCTCAAGTTGCACGTGAGACTAAAGGCACGCTGCATACCCTCAGATGGCAATCACTTATGACCTATATACAGTAACTTGTGCGGTGCAACAAATAATGCTACATAATGTCGCGTTGAGCTTGTGGGGTAGCCTATTATTGTCTATTTTACAGTATATGTTTGATTTACAAACTTGCCCTTTTCCCCTCCACATTGCTTCTATTTGTTGCAGCTGTTGCCCTATAGCCAGACACTTGCTTCGTCCTGCAGACGGTCCAGAATTGTGTTGTCAACAAATCACAAAATCAAAACATTCGTTGGGCTCAGAAAAGGCAGTGCTAATTTGTGAGGGGGAGGGGAGGTTGTGTGGGTTGAGGCATCACAGCACAACAATCTCCGGCAGATTCGTAATAAGCCAATAGAGTGGAGGTGAGGTGGAGTTAGATTCTGTTTTTGAACAAATCTGTTTACAAACACAGTGCTTGTACTAAAGTTGCCTCTATTACCTCTAATGACATGCCCAACATAGGAATGCCAGCACTGCACACTGTTGCCTTAGGTGGGTTTCCTTTCACATCGTCGTGCATGATTGCGGCAGAATGAAGCGTGCTCAGGGCAGATGGAAGAACCATTCGGCCGTTAGTCTCGCCGAAGGGAAGGATGCCACCGCCACCGGCGCGGCCGCTGCCTCGCCGACGTGGAGTAAACCATTCGCCCTGATGGAGTGCAGATCAGGGCAGTGTTGTCATTGGCAATCTGACTCAAATGCTGCTGGGAAATGAAGCGAGGTGTGGAAGGAAGTGAACGAGCGCACGAACAATTAGCAGCCCGCCGCTTTCCAGGCACAAAGTTTACCGACAGAGAACTGAAAAAACGTTTTTTTTTTTTTCCTCCCCACATCTGTGAGAAATACAATTCCTCTTGTGTTTACGCTCGTTTCAGCTCCGAGTACCATGTGGACGACCCGCCGCGCCTGGTGCTGGACAAACTGGAGAAGATCGGCTTCCGCGTGGTGACGATGACGGGCGTGGGACAGACGCTGGTCTGGTGCCTGCACAAAGAGACAGAGTGACGCCTCGCTGGAGTGAGTTTAACGGTATCTCAAGTGTGCATCCCACGGCAAGAGAGAGGTGTTCCCTCACTGTCACTTGCTCTGCTTGCAACAGTCTCGGGAGTTGCACTGTGCAAATATACTTATGCACATTTACTGTTTAAAAGGTTGTGGCTCCTGAAATGGTACCGATCTTATGATATCTCCTATTGCGGGAGATTGACATCTCACAATCTCGTTAGCTAAACCGCATTCCCTCTCGGATTGTTTCCGTGGCCTCGACCACACAATACACACACACACACTTACTTGCTTGCTTGCTTGCTTGAAATTAGATAACAATAAATCTGAAATTAATTGTCATGCTTGATTTTGGCCGCAGTGCAATGTGGGTACGATAACGATTATCGTTGGTTAAGGAGCCGCTACCTAAAGAAACAGCTGTGCTGTTCTGTCAATTTGGTCCATTTCTCTGTTCTTATGTGTTGATTACGTCCTAATTAGTTCATACCATGACAAGGGTTTTTGTCTGAAGCGTCTGGGGTGATGCAGGGGTAAAGTTCTGACCCACCGCTGCGGAGCGTTTGCGCCCATTCCTCCTCCATGATACATCTGACTTAGCCAGGCAGTCCCAACAAACACAGGCAGCAAACCAGCAGGAAAGGACAGTTTTGCCAGTTAGATTAGAGTCTATTCTATGTATTAAGTTTCACTTTACTTTACAAGATCATCCCATATCATCCAGGGGGACTACAGACAAATGAAGAGTAGATTATCATTATTCAGTACACTTTAAATTGTTACAACTTATTAAGGCCTTAGGCCGGGTTCGTACGTAGTGAAACGACAATTTTGGGGTTTGTGACATGAAGATTGTAAACCCCTAGTTATTGTACATATTGTACCCGCCTGCCTGTACAATGTGTTGTTTTAACTTGTTTTGTATGTGTATCCTGTGCCTGTAATTGTGAAAAGTGAATCACACTAATGATATATTCAAATAAATAAAATGATTTATAAAAAAAAAAAGAAAAGAAAAAAGTATTTGATATTCAATATTTATTGCACAGATTACGTAACTGCTAACATAACAGCTACAGTAACCTACAGGCTATGCACAGGGCTTAATTTGTGCCGGAGCAAGCCGGAGCGCCGCTCCGGCTTGCTCCACATGCGCTCCCCCCTTGTTCCACATGCATTCCGGGAGCTGTCATGGCGCTCCCCCACCTGCAGAGGCGATCCAGGAGATATGAGTGGCAATCCAGCCAATACAGCCCCGTTCATTTCAGTCGTTGCTATAGGATACCACTCTATTGGCTGAGGCCGAGCCTTCCCAGCTATGGGATGTTTATCGAGAGTCGGGGAGGGATTTGGTCGCTCGCAGCTCAGTCTCAGGCTCACACAGTTCACAGTTCTCGCACGTTGCTAGCTGGGCTGCTGCTGCTGCTCCCACCGGCTGACCGTCTCCCCCTCCCTCGCGAGGCACGGTGGAATATGATCGCTATAATAATGATTAAAAGGTACGCAGGAAGCGGCCGGACCCCTACATTTTGTGGTCTCGATTCTCTGGAAACACAAGCACACTGCGCGACGCATTTGAGCTTGTGGATCGGCTCTTTACAAAGTGTGTGTGCCATAGTGCGTCTCTCTCTCTCTCAGACACACACACACACACACGCCACACACACAATCCGCCAAAAATCGACTTTTCTGCGCACGTTTTTCGGTGCGCTCCGGCACCTCCCGAGTTACAAATTAAGCACTGGCTATGCACAATCGCCTGTATCAGTCAGGGACATTTCTCAGCTGAAAGAAGCTCAAGGATAATTTTTGTATTTTGTAGTAGAAGTAGCACAATTTGAAATGTGCATCCTCGGGCCAGAAAAATAGAGTAATCTATGTGTCGACTGGACTGCTGAATTCCTATAATGACCAGAATGCTTTGGTGCATTAGCTAAACATTGTTAAAAGAAATTGCAAAGTGATGAAGTGGCCCTTTAAGGGCTTCTAACTCACACAGTGAGTGACACAGGGCCAGCGTATTGGCTTGGATCTGCATGGTCACACTACTATGTCTATGTGTTGCACAGAGGAAGAAACTCCACACATTTCACACCACCGCTGTGCCTGTTAGTCTGTGTCTCCATACATGACCCTGTAACGCTCAGTGAAATTGAATTACTATGCAGAAGGGCTGAGGAAATATACAGAAACCATTAATGTAGAACCACTGCAAATTATAACTAAATAATCGAGAAGCATCGTATTACATTTGTATATCGACAAATCCTTAAGAAAAATAATATAAATAAAATATATTTATGCGTATTATTATCTAGTCTTATTAACCACCAGTGTTGGACAATATTACTTAGGAGAGTATTATGTTACTTATTACTCCTTAAAAGAAGTATATTAGATTACTTATTACTTATTATTATCAAAAGTATTATTACATATCACTTTTTGCTCCCCACCCACAAAAAAGCTATGTACAACAACATAATCTGTTTAGTCAGCTACTTTTAGAAGTGAATCCAATTGTTTTCAATTAATAATGTTAAGAAGAGTCACCAATCAGTCAGAAATGCAATAAAATAAAGCAGCGATCTCTCTCAACCTTTTTGAATGAAATGACTCCAAGCCAACATATAACAAAAAGAAAAAAAGGTATTACTGTTTTGCCAGAGTAATACTTTACTTGTTACTATGGAAAGTAATAATATTACTTTCCCCAGTATATTAATATTTCACTGTAGAATGGTGTTGTGCAGACATATCGAAGTAGCTACAAGTGAGCTTGTAGAGATGCTATTTTCAAATAGCCACATGCAGTGTTGTAGTGGGACTTCTAGAAGTGGGGGGACGCATCTTAAAGGGGAATTCCACCCATTTTCTTTTTTTTTTTCTGAGAGTGTACAAATGTGATCCAAATGGACCCTAGCGGGTTCATTTGGTTCCATTTGTACACTCTCAGAAAAAAGGAAACTCATTAGCATGGTGAAACACATCTTGATGAGAAGATGTATTTCACTATGCTAATTTTTTTTTTTTTCACCTCCATTTCTTGGAAACACAGAATGGGGGAACTTTTTTTTATCATGTCCACACAACATCAATATTGAAAATAAGTGGAATTTCCCTTTAAGACACGTGCATTCCCACTTGCATTTGGAGTAAGTATAGCATATTGAGAACGATTGTTTACAATGCCTAATTGTATCCATAAAAGTAAATGATAAGACAAAAACCATAGGCCTATTTCCCCAAAGATATCTTAGATGTGAGGAGTGGGGGGGACGCTGTCCCCCCGCGTCCCCCCTCCACTACACCCCTGGCCACATGCCTCCCATGTGAAAAGCCCCTCCGTGCCGTCCGTCTATAGGGCCTCAAAAGGATGCTCTTCTCAAAGGGATGTTTGTATACCCCACCATGATGACAGCATGCACGGCGGACCTGCCGACTGGCTGTGTTTGGCCCACGAGAGCCAGCCGCGCTGGGTGGTTACAGCCTCGTTTACAGCCCCGGGACGGGTCTGCCAACGCGTGTCTGGTGGGGCCAGCCCCGGATCACCAACCCGCAGAAACCAGATAGATCCCTTATAGCCCAGTCATCTCGCAGCAGGGGGAGAAAAAAAACCTCACCAGACCCTCCGTTGTACTTCAGACATGACTTGGCACTCCAACCCGCCCGCTGTAAAGATCAAACGCGTCTGGTAATTTCCCAGCAGTGACTGCGGAGATTCCAGACTTTTTTTTTTGTGCCGGCATCCACCAACCTGCCAGCTTTCGTGTGAGGGATACCGGTTGGAGGAGGAGGAGGAGAGAGAGGCGAGGAAGATAGCGCCATGAGGGTTTGCTGAGGGCTCATTTGCACATCATCGAACGACCACATCTTACGGCAAGAAATTCACGTATTTACAACCGAAAAGCAACAAAAAAGTCGTCTCTGTCGCACGCCAAGGACACGGTCGCTTGACAAAGTATAAATCAGCCTCGCTCGCAGGGTAAGCTGCAGCCGGCCGTTCGGAACGGTGGGGGGCCACGCCACGGAGGTACCCATCATGCTTCGCATGCACGCACGGTGCAAGCCTTGGGTCTCGGGGCAGAGAGGGGTTTGGCGGGCGAATGTGTTTCGTGTAATTGTATTTCCTCTGTTGTCATTTTGGACACAGTTTGTGTGTTTCAGAGGGGTTTTATTTTTTTTCTTTCCCCCCCCCCCTCGCCCCTTTCGCATTGCCGGGATATGAAGAGAGGCCCTAACGCATAAACAAAACCATCTGATGAGGGGATTTTGCAGGAGGAGAGGAGCAGATGTCTACCCCACCACCACCACCACCACCGCCGCCGCCGCCACACAGCTGGCCGTTGTGTAACGGGCCACGGCGAAGGCAGCGGCAGGAGTGGCGGGGAGATGGATGACTGGGTCTGGATGCTGCAGAGCTCGCCATGAGGCTCCTAAATAACTCGATGACAGGAGGAAGCTCAGCCGGAGCACTAAGGCCCCGCGAATAGAGACGCGCCGTTACACCATAGCAACCCACCACCACCGCCTCTCCCAAGGGACAGGGCAAATAAGTCTATTTGGAACGGGGGTAAGATATGTTCTGCAGAAAAAAAAGAGGGGGGCACACAAGCTCTTGCAAAACTTGGCGAGGGAGAACCGCAGCGGTCTGGTCTGGTGCGGGCACTGCACGGTCTGACTTAATGTGGGTTCAGGACGAGAACAATTTGCAGCAGCCTGCCGGTCGCCTCGGAGGGAACATCCGCCCGGGGAATACACAGAGCATCTTGGAGGAATCTGTTGTGTAAACAGCGCCTTCGAATAATAAGAGAGAACAGCATGTTTCAAAGGATATTCCTAGAAAAGATTGATTACGAGGGACTGCGAGGGGCAGGCAGTCCGTTCAGTTAAAGACCCACTCCCTCCCAAAATCATCATCATATTTTTTTTTGGTTTATTTGTATAGTGTAACGTTTGTTTATTTGCCGTGTAACGTTTTTTAATGAATACATTTTAATTTTGTCCGATCTGTATCGAGAGTACGTTAATAAATGAAATAACTCATGTGATAGAGGCCGTGTGCGCATGACAGGTTATATGTGAATGCCAACCGAGTGGCAAAAAAGTACTTTTTGGTCTTGACATCTCATCATATCCGAAAAGCAAAGCCCATCTGATTGTGACATTAAACTCACTTTGCCGCTCACGATTTTGCCTATTTGGGTAGCCTCATCAGGGCAGTGAGGTATAGCAACTTTGGGGAAAGGCTCAGGATGCTTTCGCCCAACTACAGCTCGAAAATGAGCAACCTGCAAAACAAAACTGGGACTGCAGAATTGTGCCACAAGGGCTGAAACAGATGAACCCGTCATGGGGAGCGGCACAACATGCTGGCAACTCAGTGTGTACCAAATGTTGGTTCCGCTTGTATTTTGTACATAAGGGTCCATTTGCTTCCAAACTATTCAGCTGGGGACCCCCTGGAACTCCCTCACTCCCCACTGCAATATAGGGGACAAAGTAAGGAGGAGTAACTAAGTAATACCCTAGATTGAGATGTTTTGTCCTCTATTAAGACACGTATATGTTATATAACTAATCTGAACACAGGATCTGGCGGCTTTACAACTAAAATCTCTTCTACAGGCAAGCAAAGACTGAAAGCAGATTTGACACAGGGCAACAATTTGTGATGAGATGCAATGTCACGGGCCAACCAGCGACAACACAATGGATGACTTAAAAGTCGTCACTGTCTTGTTGTTTTGGTCTTGGTGCCATTTGATTTACATCTTATTATGAACATAATTCATAGCATGAGAATGTATAAAAATGAGGGAAACAAGCACAGAAAACATGGGGGGGGGGGGGGGGGTCAACCACAGCATGAACATATGAAGAATTTCCAACACTTTAAAAACCTGGCATCCCTGCTTTGGACATATTCATTGTCTATGTCTATGTCATAAAATTATAATCTAATGCATCGCATCACACATGGGAGATCTTCATGGCTACCTTCCCTATTTGTTGCACAGCAAGGTATACAAGGGCTATATCAGTTACAATAACAACACATACTGTAAATTAGTCCGGAGGGGAGCTTCTCTGAATGTGAGAGTGCACAATCCTCTCGCCCTCTTTTGCTCTTTTGAGCTTGATAAAACTACCGTAATTTCCGGATTATAAGCCGCACCTGAATATAAGCCGCACCAGCTAAATTTGGGGCAAAATACTGATTTTTCCATGTATAAGCCGCACCTGACTATAAGCCGCACCAGACAATAAGCTTCATGTTAGAGCAGTGGTTTTCAACCTTTTTGATCCCAGGGCCCACTATTTATTCAGCATTTGAGCTACAGACCAACATTTGACAACATTTTCACCCTACAAAACCCAAAACTAAAGATTTCTTTTGCAAAACATAGGTCAAAATGACCATTAAGTGGTGCTAATTTATATGGTGAATATCATAACTCTTGAGAGTTTGAGAGTACTCTCAAAGAGTTACATCTGGTTAACCAACTTTCCATCATGTAGTCTGGAGGGCCCACCTGGAACCCTCTCAGGGACCACTGGTGGTCACCGGACAGCACCACTGTCCCCGGACCGCACCGTTGTATAAGCCTCAGGGTCAAAAGCATGTGAAAAAAGTAGCGGCTTATAGTCCGGAAATTACGGTAGTGGCTCAGCGTTGGCACTGTTGGAAACACTGATGTTATATATGGGTGATTTGCATCAGAGAGATTCGCCACACACACACACACACACACACACACACACACACACACACACACACACACACACACACACACCACACACACACACACACACACACACACACACACACACAACACACACACACACACACACACACACACACACACACACACACAAACAAAAAACGTTTTTGAGTTTCAAACGTGCCATACCACAGAGCAGAACACAGTCCAGTACAGCTCTGGCTTCGGCCGTACCCCGTACAACCCCCCCCCCCCCCCCCCCCCCCAACCCCCACACACACACACACCCGGGGGCCTCTGCAATTTGGAGCAGAGCTTCAGATATATACTGTACACAAAGCCCAAGGAACAATCACCATAACCACCAAGCTCTATAATGGCCGGGCCTCCGGAGTCTATTCACTTTTCATCACGTGAGCCCACAGGAATTCCCATAAAAACCTACCTAGTGTTCCAATCGAGGCCTGATTGCCGGGTTTTTAACATGGAGCAGACATGATTTCCTCACAGTCACATCGCATCGCACGGTCTGCGGTTTGGACCGCTGCAACGCTCGACTCATTTCACAGGATCTACCGGACCTCTGTTATTGAGACATCAGCAAAAAAAAAAAAAAAAAAATGAAGTGAAAAAAAAAAAATGAATGATTTTATATTTCTCCCTCTTGGCTGCAATGAGGAGGTAATGAATTGTCAAAAGTCTCAGGCTGAATGTTAACTGACAGATGCAAATTACATGATTATAGTATTTAGATTACGCGGTAGTGTTGCATGGCCAATCTCCCCTGGCTTGGTTGCAATGCGCAGAGCGGAGATTAACGCCCACTGATAAGTCAACCGGTCTGAATGATTTTAGAGAAATGATTCAGGCCAATACTCAGAGAGGGAACATGATAACTCACATGTGAAAACAGATGCACCCGATACTGAATTCCACACAGGTCTTCTACGGTCTCCTAGAAAAAACAGCGATTACGGAAAGGGACATTACAATATGAGGCAATACACTTGTTGAACACGTTTATTTTTCATACTGTACATAGTATATCACATACTACAGGTCCATCTCAATGCATTAGAATATTGTGTAAAAAATCATCAGTGTAGTTTTGGCTCTGTGGGCAATATAAAGCTAGTCAATGTCCAAAGCCACACAGTAGCGTAAAATATCATTTTAGATTGTTGTGTTGAGGCTGGACAATAAACCATGTGCCACGCCCCCAGCTTTTGAGACAGCTGGATCACTGCTGAACCAAAAGTGAAAGTGAAAGTGTGAGTGTGAGTGTTAACACACTACTGACATGGTGGAAAAACAATATATAGCAAAAAAAAATTGCATTTTGGAGCGATGTATATAGGTAAACTTGCACAACGCCCATTGGCCCCATTATAAGCTTATTTTGGAGTAGGGGAAACAGCCATAAAGGAGTGTGTTCACAAAATAACACCTGGACCGCTTTTAAAAAAAAAATAAATAATAACTGCAAATAAAGATAAAAAAAACTTTGGGGCCGGAATCCTCCATTAAATGCACAAAGGACTGAGGATATATGAAAGTTTCACTATATTATATAACAGAAGAACATTTTGCTTTTAAACAATATTCTAATTCATTGAGATGGGCCGGTATATTAAAAAAAAAAATCCCAACAAATGCACACCTAAAAGACGTTTTCATTAACCCCGGTACAATTTTGCCAGGGGGGGGTTTGGGGTTGTGTCAAGTCCGGTTCAGTTCAGTGCTGGTTCCAGTAGGTTCCTGCATGGCTCCTCTCTGCCTGCTATGACTCCTCCTGGTCCTGTCGCTGCATCTCCTCTATCAGTCTCTGTCGCTCGGCTGCCTGCCTCACCCGCATCAGCACCACACTCTCATAGTCTCGCTCGCTGCTCAGAGAGCCCTGCGGACAGGGGGAAGCAGACACAGATCACAAAAACCTGTCATTATGGATTCACCAGGGGCGTTTTGGCCATTAGGCAGACTAGGCAGTTGCCTAGGGTGCCATGAGGGGAGGGGGAGGGGGGTACCGGGGCGACCACCAACCAGGGGGGATCTAGGCATGGGCCATGGGGGGTAATGCCCCCCTAAATACCCAGCCTGCCCCTCCAACACGATGCCATGCAAAACAACCCGAGATATTTCAAATTAAAGTGTTTATATTTAAAATGATTTGAAACTCTACTATGCTATACTAACTACAATTTTGGCGCCACTAAACCAACAGCATTTCATTCATTGAACAGCAAGCTCTCTGAGTCAGACCTTTAGCTTTATGCATGCTGTGTGTCTGTTGCAACTTGAACAAAACTGATGTTATTATTGATGCTTTACTTGAAAGTCTGCAACTGAAAATGGTATGGGTGCGGCTTCATCGCCCGTGGCGCGAAAGCGACACGTGGCGCGAAGCGTCAAGGGTGATGAGCCAGCCCCCATACCATTTTCTTTTGCCCCTCCAACATGTTCTCTTGCCCCCCAAAATGGGACATGTTTATCCGCCCCTGCCACCAACATGCTTCAAAGGATCCCAGGCTCATAAGCCTCATATTGATAAATACATTATACTTGCTTCTATAACTAGATTGAGCATTTAAAAACACATATACTATGTTCTTTAGTTTAAAAATGGTTAATATTTTTATAAGTGGGTAATTTGGGCAAGATTTTTCCCTGGAGCCCCCCCTTACCCGAATACCAAATGGACCGTAAGGGTCCATTAGATACCAAATTGCTTAGAAACGGCACTGGATTCACTGCAAGTGGTCATGCGATGCATCTTATAACGTGGTGCAGAAGCGGTAATGTCACCGCCGTAGGTCGAAGCCTGTGTTGTGTGTGCCTGTGTGTGTGCGTGTGTGTGTGCCTGTGTGGTGTGCGTGTGCGTGTGTGTGTTGCTTTTTCAACCGAGTCGCCAGACAGACACTGTCATCTGAATGTCCGACGTGGTGGCGGCAGCAAGGAGTGACTTGTGTGTGACAGATTAATTCCACTGCCTGACATCACTGAGCAGCAAAATAGATGCTCTTTTCTTCTGTCTGTGTGTGTGTGGTGTGTGTGTGTGTGTGTGTGTGTGTGTGTGTGTGTGTGTGGCGTGTGCGTGTGCGTGTGCGTGTGTGTGTGCATGCGCATGCTTTAAGCCGCGTTATGGTGAAATACAGTGACCACAGTTGGACAACCACATACAATTAACAAAACAAAAAAAACAATTAACAAAGCAAAACATTCTCCACATCAGCATGCATACTGGACGTGTATTCTAGGGCTGTAACTAACCATTCTTTTCATCATCGTTTCATCAGCCCATTATTTATGCACTTAATCACATCACAACATTTCTTTAACTATCACTTTAAAATAATAGTTTTAGACCTGTTCTAACTAACAAAGGTACATTTGATTTGCTGCTGATTAATGCCATTTAAACACATTAAACACTAATTAAAGCAACTCATGGTGTCTTTAAGCTTAGTCTGACAGAATACATTTGATTAAAGATGAGATGAGATGTGTCATGTGACACATGTGAACGCAAATAGGCCAAGTCTTATATTTTTTTCTTGATATAATCATTGCTAGGTGATATATTTTGCTGGAAGAAATATGGTTACATACACCCATGATGACTCCAGTGATGAGTGGCCAAACTGTTTATTGTTGCTAAAATTAGTCGGCAACCAATTAAATTATCGGTTGATTACGATTAATCGTTGCAGCCGTAGTGCATTCCCTCTCTGTCTCTGTCTCTCTCACACACACACACACACACACACTCACCACACACACTCCACAAACACACACACACACACACACACACACACACACACACACACACACACACACACCACACACACACACACACACACACACAGTCCATAATCCCGTAGAATCGGGGGAGAACGGTTTAAAGTGTCCACAGAGTAAACCATTGTTTTATGGGATTAGATGGAGGGAGAGTGCCGTGCTCTGCAAGGAAGTGTCTCTTTACATGACAGTGAGCTGCAAGAGTGAGAGTTTGTGTGCGTGTGTGTGCCCTGTGGAGGGAACAGTGGTGAGAGAGAGAGAGAGAGAGAGAAAGAGAAGAGAGAGATCAGTGGAAGAGGAAGATGAGGATGAGGAAAGCGGAGATCTGGTGAGCGTGCACGGTGGAGTGAAGAGCATCTGGAAAAGATCACAGGGAACTCCAGCATCTCTGTGCTGAGATAGAGAGAGAGAGAGAGAGAGAAGAGAGAGAGAGAGAGAGAGAGAGAGAGAGAGAGGGAGAGAGAGAGAGAGAGAGAGAGAGAGAGAGAGAGAGAGAGAGAGAGAGAGAGGAGAGAGACATGGAGGGACGAGTGGAGGAGAAGAGAAGTGGGCTGGTGAGGGGAAGCACTCTGGTCTTCTCTCTCTCTCTCTCTCTCTCTCTCTCTCTCTCTCTCTGGACTGCGGAGAGCTGCTATTATCATTCCAGTAATGTGAGCTCAAGCCCCTCGCCTGACACGTAACTATGAAATATCACGCGAACGCCATTAGGTAAATAAACAACTCTCGCATCTTCGATTCAGGGCTAAACAGGAGGGTGCACCCTGTCCTCCTCCTACTCCTCCTCCCCCACCCCCCCCAATACATCTAGTCCAACAACACCTCCGCTGCTGTAACCATGCCCTCTTCTGGCCACTCCCCGTAGTGCGCCGTCTACAGGCAGAGAACCCAATGACGTGTTTCAGTGACGGGAACGCATTTTCAATGTGAGCAAACAGGAACGCCTCGCGGTAGGGAAAAAAATAATAATAAACACGCTTCCGAGTGTACGCTGCTGAATGACACCTCAAAGTATGACCCGTGGGTTAGAATCCTGTGTGGTCGGAGAGGAACCGTAGCAGTGGGCTGACGTTCTTCTGACCGTTAACAGGTGCTTGTCGGGCATCGTGACGCACCTCTTCTCGGACTGAAGAACGATTCCTGGCCTTGGGGGTGCTAACACTTAAATGTTTTTGTCCATGCACCACTCTGTAACAGTGTGTGTGTGTGTGTGTGTTGTGTGTGTGTGTGTGTGTGTGTGTGTTGTGTGTGTGTGTGTGTGTGTGTGTGTGGGTGTGTGTATTGTGTGTGTAAAAACACCGGATGCCAGGAAGAGCAGGCACAGGACCACAAAACACAAACAAAATGCTTGTACAGTCTACACACTAAAAAAACCTAAAAGGCTCTATTGCAGTGGTTTTTTCAGACCAGGGCCACTATTTATTCTGCATTTAGCCAAGAGGACCACCAAAGAAAAAGGAATTTCTAATTTTTTGTCCACAATTTAGGAGAGATGAACTGGCAAAATGTCGGTCAAAATAACAATTCTTCTACATTCTCTAATTGTTCTCGAAAAGGGTCCGTTTGGTTTCATTTCACAATCTCAGGAGTTACAGATCTATAAAGGTCCATTTGGTTACCAAATGTCCATCATTTGCTCAGGACCACCTGGAATCCTCTCAGGGACCACTGGTGGTCCCTTGACCACCTGTTGAAAACCGCTCTATTGAAAACCGTTCTGTTGTTCATGACGAGGCTCATTTTCAGGGTTAAATTAACACCAATTGTATTCAATTTTGCATAGTACAAGTGCCAAGGTCTGTGTTTATCAAGGGAGTAACAGTATATTGATTATTCCGTGTATATCATGACACTGGGCAAACACAGATTGGTACATTTGAAAAGAAAACTTCCAGGCAGTGGCAGAAAGAGATTTTCTTACAGCGAACAATCAATTATGCTGCAAGTCTATGTTTTGACTATTTCGCGGCAACACGTTCCTGCCTCTTAAATTGGTGTATTCAGATTTCTAATTTTACGGCCCATTATATTTACAGGGAATGGAAATGTCTCTTTGGTTCAGTGAATAAAAAACATTGCTGTCTAGACAAATGATACATGCTGGGTTATACTCACTGGCCACAGAATGGAATGCCACACAGCATATTCCACACACACATTATTATTATTATTATTATTATTATTATTTCATTCTTTTGAATCACTCAGGTTAAATGCTTCTCATCCATATTTGTCTCCAACATTTACTATACAGTTACATCCATCTGAATTTCTATAAGGTATTGACAGTATTATTACTAGAGTGTATTGGATGATAATATCTGGATAAAACATACTGTGGACGCGGAGAAATGCACATGTTTGCGTGTGTAATGTATGCATTTATGTATCCATTTACTGTGGAGGCTGCCACCATGTCCTATAGATATAGATACAGAGGAAGACAGCCACCACTGAGTGAATCATGGTATTAACACACACACGCACGTGCCGAGTAACAATGCTGATGGCATCACATGCCACACACACACACACACACACACACACACACACACACACACACACACACACACACACACACACACACAAGACGGACAATGCCAGCTGTGACATCATCCAAACCACCACCAATGGGTCTGAGTCAACACACACACGCACACACACACACACGCGTCAGCCACGTTGCAGGTGGCCGCTGTGTTCTCATGACATATGGAGTCAAATCAGCTGTGTATTACTCCATTACTGAGAGAGAGAGAGAGAGAGAGAGAGAGAGAGAGAGAGAGAGAGAGAGAGAGAGAGAGAGAGAGAGAGAGAGAGAGAGAGAGAGAGAGAGAGAGAGAGAGAGAGAGAGAGAGAGAGATGAGAGTGTGTGTGTGTGTGTGTGTGTGTGTGTGTGTGTGTGTGTGTGTGTGTGTGTGTGTACGTGTGTGTGTGTACGTGTGTGTGTGTACGTGTGTACGTGTGTGTGTGTGTGTGTGTGTGCGTGCGTGTGCAAGCAATTACTTTTTGGACTTGCACAACTTGTATCCATTTAAGATGAGATTACAAAGCCAATTTGAGCTAAAGGAACAAAGGAACAGCAACAGAGGAAATCTGATTTGGCAGATTATCACACAAAGACTGATAAAGTTAAAATATAGCCATCCGTACAAGCACACTGCAGACACACACACACACACACACACACACACACACACACACACACACACACACACACCACACACAAACCACACACACACACACACACACCACTACACACACACACACACACACACACAACACACACACACACACACACACACACACACACACGATCCAGCTATGTGTTCCAAAATGTACATAGCATATAATGTATACATTCTATAGTGTACACAATTTACATTTTCATTGTACAGATAGGCCTAGATTTTCATCACCGCTATACCCCTTATCCCTTAACTTCTTTGCCTTTTTAAACCATTTAAAAAAACATTTTTCAATAGTTAAAATAGCCAGTCTACAAGCTCACAATGCGTCAATAGATTGGCAGGTTGAACTATTCCAAAAGGTTTTTCAAAATAGTAAAAAAAAAAGGGATAAGGGGTTTGAGATAAGGGGTTTAGAGCGCAACGAAAATGGAGCCCTTATTCTACTGTCAGTGTCAGATGGATATTTTATCTTACTTGGTGACTTGGTGACTATTTCTGTGTATCTGATATATGACCATGTGTTGTTCTTGCTTACTGTGAAGTCACTCTGAATTAAGAGCGTCTGTTATAAAAATGTCTACGTTGTAAATCGTCAGCGATAAATAACGCGAGGGGATGCGGGGGCCGAGGGGAAAACAAGAGAGCAGTGGTGGGAAAAGTATTTCCATTTATTATTTTAAATCAATATTGCAAGGTCCATTTTAAAAAATGGACCTGAGTAAAAGATCCAACTGTAGGTCAGCTAATTTTGGCCAAAACGTATGGGACCCCCCCCCCCCCCCAAAAAAAAATCATATATTTCCGTCCGATTTTGATTGTCCACACACACAGCAAACTTTTACATTTTCTCTTCAGGACGTGCCAGTGATCACCAATGTTGGCACCCGTTGCCCACCCCTGAGTCGAAATGTCATCGAATCTGCTCACAACACGTATATCCCACTGAGTGCATTGAACATGAAGTTAAATCCTTGCATTGGAGTATCCTTGTATTGGAGCTGTACTTTCCAATGCTTTTGCTGCAAACCGTTAGTAAAGCGCTCAATGAAACGATCGAAACTGCACAACTATTAACCTAACTTATAATGACGTGACCCAAATGGAAAAACACCCACGTTGAAAGTGCCTACACAGGCAGGTGAAAATCGGTGAGAAAAAAAAAGGAGAAAAGTTGTATTTAAGACTGCGGATTTCTTTTTTTGTGTGATAACTGTAGTGATAATGAGGGTTTGCCTGTGCGTGCGTGTGTGTGTGTGTGTGTGTGTGTGTGTGTGTGTGTGGGGGGGGGGGGGGGGGGGGGGGGTTCTCCCACCCAGACGGTTACCGTGACATGACTCCACACAAACGCGCGCACACACACACACACACACACCACACACACACACACACACACACACACACACACACACACACACACACACACACACACACAACACACACACACACACACACACACACGGCTTTCCCTCTCTTCCAAGCGGAGCTCTGCGGTCCAGGTCGACATCCCTCTAGCTCTCTAATGCACTCCGGCGAAGTTAATCAAGGGGCTATTTATCTGGTGTGCGTGTGTGGTTGTGTATGTGGGGGGGCTGCGTAGTGTGTGTACAATATATGGTGTCTCTGTGTGTCACTAAGCTATGGAGCGGGTGATTGATGAGAGGCAAACACTTATTTAGAGATCATTAGCGGGCCGAACACACGTGAATGTGAGCGTGTGTGTGTGTGTGACTGTGTGCGTGTGCGTGAGCCCGGGCGCTCCTATAAGTCAAACAAACAGGGCGGTCGGTGCAGGGGCAACATGCCACACTGGAGCCAAGGTTGAATTCTTCCGCTGAAGAGAACCTGGACTCGCGTAAGCAGCGGCGCAGGATCAATTGCTTTTCATTAGAAAACCAGGCACACTTAAAAAGCAAAAAAAAAAAACAACCACGAAAAAACTTCCGCTTTATCACACTGTTTTGGTTATAGGGGGAGGACAAATAACAACTCGATATTCGTGCTTGTTGCGACGTGCCCAAAAGTCCGACTTCCTGTGTTTTTTATCATTTACATAGACACATCCTGCGATGATGAACATCTGGTTTCCGAAATGGGAACTCACAAAACACAGACCCTCCTTTCACTTCGCAGCCGGGAAAAAAGTTGAACGTCTCAACGGGGGGAAAAAAAGGCCGAAAAAAAGAAGAAGAAGAAAGTCCACATGCAGAAACGCACACACGGTCCTACTGTTACAATCCCACAGGTCGCGGAACGGGACAGAAGTACAGCCAAGCTATACAAGGGTCACTGTTTACTCTTGTTGTTGTTTTTTGTCCCCCCCCTTCGTCTACTTTTATCCCAAACCAAGGCCTTCGTGGGGCTGGGGGTGTGGACAGTCATAACGTACGAAGGTCTGCGGCCACGGTTACATGTGCGATGATTGCACAAGCTGTGTGCAGGTGGGGGGGGGGGGGGGGCAGTGTAAAGTGTGAAGGAAAAAGCCGTCAGCACGGCACGCGTGCGAGGTGCGAGGGAGGCCGATGGAGGCGCTGAGCAAATGTTGTCCGTCGTGCGAGGTGTGATTGTTATTAGGCACGATGTAAAGTGGACCCACTGGGTGAAGGCGTGGGAGACAGAGCCCGAAGAGAGAGTGCCTTTTGGACGGCCCTTAACACAGAGGGGAGACGAGGACTGGTAAGAATGCGTGTCTGAACCTTAAGAGACGCCAACAAAGAGATCGGCGGACTGTAGCATTATGGGAAGAGGAAAGGAAAAAAAAGCTAAACGACGGTTCCAAATACACTAATTTTGAGTTTGTCTGCTCACTATGTACACGAGCATGTGCGTTTGTGCACACACACACACACGCACACGCGCACACGCACGCACACACACACACATTCCCCTGATCTGGGCCTGTTAACATGGTCCCCCTTATCTTTTTAACGTGCTGAACAAACATTCCATGGAATGCAGCCCTCCACATTTTGTTTACTCCAGAACCCCAGCCTTCAAAGCAATCTAAATTATCACAACCCTGATTTAATAATTACTAATGATTCGGAGCCATGGGACAGGGAGAGGGGGGGGGGGGGGCAGCGAGTACGAGACATTCTCAGACTCGCTGACCGGGGCCCACCCCTCACGTACCGCACGAGGAGAGGGAGGCACGTCGCCGCAACGGGTTAAGCACACATGCATTTTCAAAACATTTACGATTTTGAAACGTTTCGCAAGCGAATCAAATGAAGCGTTCATTCGAAAAAGAAGTCCAGTCGAGGAAAAACATGCAATAGACATTATGTGATTACGGGGGGGGGGGATAAACTGTCCCTGTGCAAGGCAAACCTTCAAAACCTAAGACCTCACAGATTTTTTGGGGGAGATTCACTGGGCAGTGGTAACTGCAGGAGTAACGGAGGAGAGTCGCTGGATCGATGCCGTGCTGCATTATAGCGCAACCCATTGTCTGCATGTCACTCAGCACTTCTCTTTAAAGCCAGACAGACAGACAGACAGACAGAGTGAGTTATAGGGTTCCTGTTGGAGCTCCCCCTTGAGGTCTCATGGCTGACTCATCCACACACGCAGCAGCAGCGTAGAGAAACTGTGACGACATCGGCCCAGACGATGACTGATGTGGACTCCGATATGCCTGAACGCTGCCGGAAAAAAAGCACTCTGAAACGCACTACGTGGATCGAAGAATAGATGGGTACTTTACTTTTAATGGGTAGACAGGGTTTTGCTTTGTTTTACAACTACCGATTAAGGCAGGGGTTTTCAACCCACGGTCCGGGAACCACCAGTGGTCCCCTGAGAGGATTCCAGGTGGTCCCCAGCTAAATGATGGGACAGTCAGTAAGCAAATGGACCCTTATAGATCTGTAACTCTTGGGGTCGTAAAATGATACCAAATGGACCCTCACGGGTCCATATGGTATCATTTTATGTTCTCAAGAGTTAAATTATATTTAAACATCTGAATCACTTAATTTCAAGAATCTACACAATTAGAAAATTTAGAAGAATTGTTATTTCTACCAACGTTTTGCCAGTTGATCTCTTAAATTGTGGTCAAAAACTTGAAAATCCCTGGATCTGTGCCTGAGAGATTAAACTCCACATCAAATGGTGGTCCGTGGCCAAAATACAGAATAAATAGTGGGCCCTGGTATGAAAAAGGAAAACCCTTGATTCAAGGTATTCAATAGTACAGTACTGGATTACAGTTATAATGCAGAATTAACGTAATGTAATTGAAACAAGACGGGCTGTAATAACGGAACGGCTGCTTCCCTGTGGCGCTCTGATTTCATGCCGATGACGGCATTCAGAGCGATGTGGTAAGTCTTGCCCAAAGATGTGAAGCATGTTCACTGGATAAATAAATATTTGCAATACGTAATTGCAAAATACTGGGCTACTTACTGGCACGCACAAGAGACACAGACTATTGTAAACAGCTCACCCCAAGCTCTATATTCTAAGAAACCTGTGTGGTGACTGAGTAGCATATCGATAGGTTTCTTTATTCATTATTGTAATATACTTAAATATTTAAATTCTAAAAAGGTTTCTAAAAGGTTCCTGCATTCTACTGACACACAGACGCAGATTGTCATCAGAAACATACAATTATAGATAGATACAGTCAATGCTTAGGCTGTAATAATTTTGTTTACAATGATTATAGTGTGACACTGCCATTAATCAGTGTAAATTCAATCAGCCTTTGACGAGGGTGGTGCTTTCAGGTCAAGAACGCTGGGAAAACACACGCACGCGACACACACACACACACACACACACACACACACACACACACACACACACACACACACACACACACACACACACACACAACACACACATTACGTGCTCCAGTTGTTTAGGACGGTGGTTTTCAAAATTTTTGTGCCCAAGGCACGAGCAAATCAAAATTCTCTAAGAACACCTGTCCTGTACTCATATGCGTGCAAAATAGACTTTACAACATGTGTTATCACTCTTTATGCCTTATCACTCTGGAACTGATTATTATTATTTTGGCTAAAGCCAAATACGAAGTTGAACCACTATTCCGGCTCCATTTCATACTTGCAAAAATCTTTAAAAAATAGCATAATACCCCATCTTAAAGCTCACAATGCATTGCAAACACGTATACAGAGAAAAAATATGTAATATAACCTTTAAGGTCCAAACAATTTCATCTATGTACATATCAATCATTATTATGCAAGAACAATGGCTTATATTTCAACATACGCATTTTATGCTTCATGCTCATTGCCCAGCAATGAGGCAGTAGAAATAATGCCATCATACAATGAACATTAGTGAGGCGGACCAATTATATGAAAATGTTGAAAATGGGCCTCATGCTCTTTTAAGATACTGCATGTGTTAATTATTCTAAGTAACTATATGAGGGTACAGAATTTAACTTTGTATTGAAAAATGAATAAACAACCGGATATGTCTCACAGAGAACTTAAGTAAGCTGTACAGGTGTAAAGTAGTGGTGAAGTAAACCGTGCATTTATATAGCATCTTGTACATTACAATCAATCACCAACTATGCAAGGCACCAACCGCCACAGCGGGAGGAATTAGGGGTTCACTCTGGGGGAGCACGGGTTCAAACTGCATACCTCTGCCACTTTACCCACTGGGCCTCTGCCGCAGAAGTACTAAATACTTTGGAGAGTACACACCTTGTGCGGGTTTAATTCTCTAAAGTGGCCCGCAGCCTTGCACTTGTGACCGCTCGATGAGAGATCACGTGGACTTCCGTCACAGGCTTAGACGATTAGCTCTCTTTTGGGCGAAAGACGCAACACAGTGACACAGGGAGTGACATGGTAATGACTCCATTTGCTGATAAAAAAAAATAAAAACAATAGAGGGAGAATTCTTTAGGGCCAGCCAGGCAGAGGACAGTGCAGGATGAATAGACTTAATGCCGTACGCTCCAACATTTATGTGCGACTCGCCATAAGGACGGTATTATATAGTCCACTTTGGTTGCGACCAACAGTGTTTTTCATACGAGGGGACAGAGACAATACCGGCTGTAAAAGCTAGACTAGACACTGCTGACTTAGTGCCTCGAGACCAGGAAACGCTACAGAAAACACAACAAAGGCCCATAAGAATATCCACTAAAGCCTCAGTTTGGGCTTCTAGCGCCAGTCAAAGCAGTATCTGGAAACAGTTTTTATCCTGCAACAACAATACAACACGCACACACGCATGCACGCAGACACACACACACACACACACACACACCCCACACACACACACGCACACACGCACACTGACAATCACACACACGTTTGTATTGCTATGCTTAAGAGGACATCAGCATTTTAGGGCATTGATTTTCTGTTGTAAAATAGCATTCCTAATGACATTTGGCTTGTTGTAGCCCAAAAGAGCATACTATACTGTACAAGCTCAAGATCTTGCAGTTGAGAAATTTCACTCTAAACCTGGCAAAACGACTCTAACCTGACCTCGAAATATTCCCAATCCCAATTTGTATAGTTTTCTAATTTTAGCCATACATCTGTCAATCATCTTGTGAGGACCAAGTAAATAATGTCCTGACAATGTCTGTTGGGGACATTTGGCCCTCAAAAGTATAGTAATACATGCACACTCACACACACAAACAGAAAAGAAAAGCCCTCAAACTTGCCACATCCTAGATTTCAGGCCCTGCATAGCAGAACTGACCACAGTACCCGTTCTGGTCAGGGCAGAGGGGAAGAGCACGGGCGCTGCAGGGCCCCCGTGGCCACGTAGCATGACAACGCAAACACGAGAGCAACCCCAAGCTCCCTTGCTCCGGTCAAACTGCAGGTCCCGCGAGGTCGTTCCGCAAGAGCCGCAGATAACACTCTGTTCACCCTGATTACCACGCTAGCATGAAACCATGGCTGCCTTTAGAAACAAAACAACAGCTTTTTGCGGTTCGAAAGGTTGGAAGGCGGCGGGGGGGGGGGGGGGGGGGGGGTTAAATGAAATAGTTGAAGGGAGATGTTAAAAAAAAGAAGAAAAAAAAGCTCTGTTACAGTCTTGGATAAATGTTATGATAATTTCATTTGCGTGAGTAATTGCGTCTGGGTTGTTGCAGGCCCCGCTCTGGTGCTGGACTGCACGGAAGAAGTGCAGGAGAAGGCCAAGGCGGCAGGCAGGCAGGCCTATTGTTTATTGGCTCTGTTTGAAAAGCGCCGCGGCGGAGAGACGGATTCGCCCACACTCCCTGAGTTGCACTCGGGATGCTCAGGGAGCCGTCTAGACTCAAGTCGGGAGCCAGTTGGGCCACGACCTGTGCCCCTTTTGTGCTGGAACAAAATGTTCCTTGTGAGACGCAGTGGGGAACTGGAGAGAGAGAGAGACAGAGACAGTCGCTGCTTCATTGCCGCTTGTAACACGCTCTCATTAAAGGCTCAAGATTCAAGCCGAGGGATACAGGACTGATGCGTTCAAAATGGGACCAAAGTACATTTCGGGTCAAAAGAATCCAGTGTGCATCATTCGCGCCGAACGCAAGAATGCACATCATCGCTGCGTATCGCGTCTCTGCAAACCCATTTTCTGTTACGGCAGAAAGGAATGTACCCCCCCCCCCCCTTCAAGTCCCGTTTCCATTGCAGTCCCCGTCCTAGAGCATTCCAGCAGCAGGGGAGAAAAGACAACATGCTGGAGGCGTGAGAATTGGAATGGCAAACGAGTTACCCGACGTCTCTTGAGCAACTCCCCTCGACTTTTGCTTTTTTGCCTGCTCACGCACGTCTGCTGCGGTGCGACCGGGGGGCGCCTCCCGTTGGATGGCGGGGACCCTATAGGCTTCCAGTCAGGCAGAAGGGGGCCTGGGGTGGAGTGGGTCGGGCCCTACCGGTAGGGGGGCTTTAGACAAGTCAACAGAGGGCAGGAAATCAGGAAATCGGGGCAGAGTACAGAGACAATGACATGGAGATTAGGGATTAGTTAACCCCCTGCTCCCCTCCGTTCGTGTACACACACACACACATGATCTCAAACGTACACACGGGGTGGGTGTGCGCACGCTCGCTCTCAGGCACAGACAAAGCCAGTCGAACAACCAACCCCTAAGCCATTTAGTCTGAAAGTCTCTTTTTCCCCCTCGGTCTTCAGCGCACACAGATCAGGTTATATCCATGGAATTTAGCTGCGCATTCTAGGTTGTTGTGTCAGTTCCACCTTTGCATCACGCGGCTGTAAATCAGCGGGGGGACGCCAGCAGCCCCTGTTCTGCCCCTCTCTCTCCCCCCAGCCAGCAGGGCCGACTTTACCACCTATGACTCAAAGGGCAACTCGCACGGCAAGGAGGATGACATCATCCGATGGCAAACAAACACGCTAGGTAGCGCTGGAAATGAAAAGGGGGAGGGTGAGAGGATACTGCTCTGCGCTCTACCTGGATGGTTTTGTCGTTCCGACAGCCCCCGACCTCACCTGGCCAACCAAGACTGTCGCCTCCCACGCACACATACACACACCTGCCGGAGGTGGGAGTTTGGCACTGCCAGCAGGGATTACGTTCCTGAGAGAAGAGGAGGGGGGTGGGAACCTTTGTTGCAATAGATGGAGATCAGAGATCATACGCAGAAGGAGGCCCGTCGTCTTTCAGGAATAAACGGCTAAAATAGTATGTCATACGCAACAACTGGTGGCCGGCTCTTGAAATCCAAGACACGTTTCTACCTGGGGAAGAGACGTAGCCCGAATAGACTCTGTTTCTTTGTGTCAGGTAATGACTGCGGAACAATCTCTGCCGGCGGTTGGCTGAACAAGTCCCATCATGTCAAGAAGAGGAGCTTGTTAGGGTGTTGCAGTCGCCAGTCGCAGCCTAGCTCTCTGTCACAGACGTGTGTTTTTCGTGTGGCTCCAACAACGTATATTTGCAGAGCGGGTACAGGTAAGAACTAATCAACCACAATACACCGTCAAAAACAACTGCCTGGAAAAATGATTAAATGGCCACCACTTTTGAAGGCGGCCTATGCTTATGGGTTTGACAAGACAGGACAGGTACATGTTTGTGTAAAAGTCGTAAAAGGCGGAAGGTTTGTCTTACAGATTTAGGCCGTGTCAAGGAGGATTATTTAAAAAACGAGGTTCCCTGGCTAAGCTCTTTTACTGGCTTTCTTTAATTCTGACTTGGACATGAAGTGTTTCCTGAACACGATCCTCATGGATGAAATTCTAGCACTCCTCCCTGGCCAAACTGACATGTTTGGAAAGGAATGCTGTTGTGTCCACACTCTTCAATCTCCTGCTGTTACTAAAGTGCCGATAAAACCTTTACAAGCCAACAAAACATGTTTGCCGTAGTGCATTACAAATTTACAGAGTGAGTGTTTCAAGTCACGAACGTGGATCTTAATGTGGGCAACGCTGTTGTGGAGACTGTAAAAATCACAGAGACCACGGAGATTGTCCAATTGACATGCCAATGTTGATGAATAGAGTTCTGTGTTACTCAATGAAATGATTACACCTCACGAAACGCAAACTTACTGGAACCACACTAGACAGGGGAAAAAAAATTAAAAAATAAATACCTCGCTACGAGCATGCAAACTGTAGTGGGAAAGTACCAATTTTGTTCTACCTGTGTTTCTAGATTCCTAGTAATTCCTAGTAAACTAAAATTATATATATATATATTTATTTATTTTATTTATTTTTTGTATACAGTATACACACACACGGTAGTGGTACATGTGTGTACACACACACACACACACAGAGGGAGAGAGAGAGAGAGAGAGAGAGAGAGAGAGAGAGAGAGAGAGAGAGAGAGAGAGAGAGAGAGAGAGAGAGAGAGAGAGAGAGAGAGAGAGAGAAACATACACACTGTAGTTCTTAAATATGTTTTGTGCTAGTAACAGTAACGGTTTGCAACATTGACTGCATTAAATATTAAATCACTGCTTTCAGGGATTTACCATATTCATTCTTTATTCCATACAAAAAGGGTTCGGGTAATTCTAATTTATTATTATTCTTCATTATTAAAATAACTCTTTAATCCAAGTACTTACGATTTGGTGATGTACTGGAAGTTACAAGTATGTTAAATGACCACACCTACTGCATTTATGGGAAAGTAATAGGGATTTGAAAAAAATGAACGTTTTGAATTTAATGCTTTGGAGCACACATTGGAAAGTCTCCCAGCAGCCATGTAATGCTGCATTACGCGAAGCCAAAGGTCGGGCGGAGCAGGTGCATTCTGTAAACAATGGCTGACTGTTCCTGTTGACTGGACTGATATATCGTGAAAAGAGCTACATCTGGGGTTGGAACACACCAGGAACAAATATGAGCGTTTTCCATCTCCTCGTCCTCTAGCACGATGGGAGTCGAACCCGAGTAAACAGTAAACAGATTTATGAAGTGGTGTCGATAGAGAGATTGTTTTCTATGAACTGCTTTCAACCTGGCGTCCCTATTTCGGCTATCGATTTTCTTCCTAAGTTGTGCAAATTATTGAGGTGATTAACGTGGCCCAGATCTTCAAGATGTGTGTTATAATAAGTTTTTCCTGTTTGTTTCTGTTTGTTCCCAAACAGATATTTCACTTTGGATGGGACTTCGTTTTTAGACGTCACCTCATCCTGTGGGTTTCACCCCAAGCAAGATTTCCAACACAGAAAGTTGACCCGGGTCTGCCCAAGATGCCACTGCGGACCTCGTTGCACCGCAAACCGCCGTCGGGCCGCTGGTCCGGGAGGAGCTCCAAGCGCCGGGACGTCCTGTCCGTCAACATGATCAGCCTGCCGCTGGCCGACTTCCGCCACGTCTCGCACATCGGCGGAGGCGACGCGCACGCCGACAGCTTTGGCGACCTGTCCTTCCTGAAGATGGGCCACAGCCTGCTGCTGCAGAGCTCCCAGAGCGAGCAGAACCTCTTCCTGGCCTGCTCCCCGCCGCCCAAACCTCCCCGGCTCAACCTGGACGAGGCGGAGTCGGAGGACCCGGAGGACAGCCCGGACTGGGCGGCCGGCCGGCGCCACGGGTCCAAGAAGATGAGCCACTCCCTGCCTCTGCTGGACAGCGAGGACGCGGGCGAGGAGGAGGACCCGGTGGAGGTGGTTTTCCCTCGGTGCAGGAGGACCGACGCCGGAGGAGCCCAGCAGGGCCACAGCCCCGGCCGGGGGAGTCTGAGCTCGGGGAGGGACGGGGACTCCACGGCCACCTGCCCGGAGGATGCGGCGAGCAGGCAGGAGGAGGACAGCAGCCTGTCCTTCAGCCTGGACCTGGGCCCATCCATCCTGGACGACGTTCTACAGGTGATGGACAAGCTCCACCAGTACGACTAGGAGCCAGGCCTGGCTCCTAGTCTAATAATTTATACTTACTGGTACATGCTACAGACGAAACAAGTGATTTCAAGTTGACGATGCTTTGCTTTTGTTGAGCGACTCAGTTGGCCTTTAACTACATGGCTTTAATAAGATTATGACATAATGCAAGCTGCAGATGTGGACCTTCCAGCATAAAGTTTTCGTACTCGTGCTCTGGGGAAAAACACAGTGGACAACCCGATATCCCTGATTGGGAGCAACTGTTATTGTCGAAATAATTGTGGATATACCGCATGCAGTACATTTCCTGAGGACGAAGCGACTCCGTCAACATGCTACCATCTGAAATGGATACCAAGCAGTAGCAAATGACAACTTTGTGACTTCACAATTTTATGGAATGTACTATAAATCTCCGGGACTGGTAAAAACCAGAGTTCTTAAGCTGTCATCTCCATTTGTCCAAAGTATAAGTCCAACAAAATGACGAGGTCATCTCAGCAAAACTTCTTTTGCATGTTCTATACACTGCGTTGTATAAAATCTTCTATCACTGACGTGGCTCCTTATCAGTGTGAATGAAATGGCCCAGGCTACTGTTAATGATCCAACTCTGACATAATCCCTATGGAAGGGTTAAAGTGTAACTCTTCGAGGAGGAAAGGCGAGCTTACATTTTTTGCTCTTACACCATGTGCAGACAAAGACGTAAAAGTTAATGTTCTTCTAGCATTGCCTGTTCCACAGGTGACGAAATCACTCAAGTTAATCATTGACCTCTGTCTTATACCACGGTCCAAACACAGATTCTCAGCTATCTTTGCCGTCTTTTCTACTGCTAAGACTTCCCCCATCCAACGCCCCCCAACAAAATAGCCTTCTCATAGAGCCCAAACCCCTCAGCAAAGCAATTAGAATGATTGTTAAGACGTAAGAGCATTATGTTCAAAAGAAGCCATGACTGAACTCCAAGGTCCTTCAGCTGTGATGCCTCGGCTCCTAGCTGTTCCATTGTGTGCAAAAAGGCAATTTCTCCTCCGCACGCATCCCAGAGGCCCCATGCGCTCAGAAAAAAGGTACAACCAAGGTACCCCCCATCTCTCCTTCCCGAACAACACAGTGAAAACAAACACTTAGCTCTGCTTCCAATAAAAGGCAGCGCAGGATAGTGGCAGGTCGGACTGCAACCCAAACCAGGCCGCAGGTCTTAAGGCCTCGGGAATAAAAAAAAATGCCAGGCAAGGCTGTTTTCTTAGCTGTAAATCGGAGGCCAATGTTCTGGTGAGTGGCGCAAGAGAGGGAAAGTGGTAAGGAGTAATGTGATACTTCCACATGTGCAGGGGGGCTCTATGTATACTGTATGTGTGTGTGTCATCCATTACTATAGCAAGAACCTCTGATGAGGGTTTAAACACTACCTGCTGAATCAACACGCCACCGACACACACGCATGAAAGATACATACACATGCCCACATACCAGACGGGCCCGTGAGCCGTTCTGCGCACACGAAAAGTGCCTCTGCTCATGTACAGACCTCAGCCTGCCCCGAGGCTCTCTCTCTCTGTTTCTCACCCAGAACTAGAACTAAGGACCCCCAGGGCTCCCCGAGCAGAGGGAGAGGGGAAGGGGCTGTCAGGCTAGGCTTATGGGGGGTTAAAAACAGAATCACTCTCATTCCTAAAACTACCGTAATTTCTGGACTACAAGCCGCACCTGAATATAAGCCGCACCAGCTAAAATTGGGGCAAAACCCTCTCAGGGACCACCTGTTGAAAACCCCTGTGTTAGAGCACCGTTGGTGGCCGTTACCTGTAAAAATCCATAGATTGGCCACACCGTTGTATAAGCCGCAGGGTCAAAAGCATGTAAAAAATGTAGCGGCTTATAGTCCGGGAATTAAGGTACTACAGTACTACGCCAGCGGTTCCCAAATGTTTCAGCTCGAGACCCCTACAAGTTCGATGCCCCGGCCTACAAGTTCATCTACAAGCTCACAATGTGACGCCTAGTAATTATATGTAATACAATATAATAAAAATCTTTATTATAATAATTATTAGTATTTATGGAATTTCTTTTCCACTTGTTTGTTGGTCACAATCCACAGTTTGCTAAACAGTGTACCAACACGGGAGTGGCTCAGGGGTTAGTCACAGGATGGCAACCGCAAGTTTGCCGGTTCGAACCCGGGATCCCCCAGAGTTAGTGTCGATGTATCCCTGAGCAAGACACCCAACCCCTAAATGCTCCCGGTCAGTACCTTGCATGGTTTCTGCCGCCATTGGTGTGTGAATGGGTAATTCGGATCTACAATTGTAAAGTGCCTTGGATAAATGCACCACTTACCAACAATGTACTACCCTCCACGCAAACCCCACCCGCACACACCCACCCACCATACACATATGCTCGCACACATGTTCAGCCATAGATTTAGTACTCCGGGAGTACAACCAAACAGACATAGCTGTGTTTGTGGGTACATCTGCACTGTATATCTGTTCTAAGCATCACTCTTTCAAGACGTTGCTTGTCATTACCTCAGTTCACTGTATGTTTTATGACAATAACACATTGTGAAACATTCTTCTGAGGAAATATGTACCATTTAATTTTTTTTTCTGGGGGGGGGTTGGGGAGTAAAGGAAAGGAGGGGAGAAAAGAATGAAAGAAAAGAAAGAACGAAAGAAATTCCAATGTTGGTGGTTTTGGGGATAGAATTGCTCGTGTCAACATTTTATGGAGTTTTGCACAAAGAATTGTTTACACCCCACTGACGGACGGACGTTTTGTTTGGTTTTCTGGCAGTCGGGAGCCACTGCGAGCGCCCTCGTCTGTCACTTTGTACCGCGTTTGGACCTACTGTAACCGTTTCTCGTAGAGAATTACAGCCTTCTGCGGAGACAAGCGGCACACGTTTACGTGCCAAGCCGAAAGGCAATATACAAGCCTAAATTAGACAGGTATGTCTTGTAGAGTAGCAAGGTTTCATTTTGAGGCTGCAGGTATTACAGGGTATTGAGCACCGCTGGTGCAGTGAGGTCATGTGCTGAGTCACGAGTCAAATGCACAGGAATGGAGCCTGACAATTACTGTTGCTGGCCATTCACTGGCTAACTAGGGTGTGCCTGCTGTGTCAACTGTGTACTCTCTCGGTCAGTGGTTCTCAAACAGGGGGATGTGACCCATTTAGGGTCACAGACCTCTCTTTATAGGTTCTGTGTGGGTAAATGCCCTGTTTGTTTCATTTAAAACTTTACTACAAAAAGCTGTTTTAATTATTGTCATCATTATTGCTAGAGAGAGAGATAAACCGATATGGAAGTTCTTGGTCAATACTGATACTTATGTTTAAAACAACAATTTAAAGGTAATAGAGGCAACGTTTTAGCCAAAAATCAAAATAGATATACTGTATATCTATATTTTTGCCTTTTCCCCCTCTACATTGCTTCTACTTTGACACTGCAGCTGTTTCCCTGCAGACAGACACTTGCTTCGTCCTGCAGACGGCCCAGAAAGTTGCCTCTATTACCTTTAACCGATACACGCTTATATCTTATATTTATATTTAGTTTTTGTGGTTTTTATTTCCTCCTTTTGTGCCAGGGATACATCTTCAATACAAGGAATACATTTCCATAATCTACAGTTTATTAGACTACAGAGCCAAACGCACCAACACAGTGAACGCAAAATGTACGCTTATCACCAACAGATAAACATCGGTTACTGCCATGGGTTAGTTTGTGGTCCCATGACTCTTTGTATCTCTGAGCTGAAACTGTTTTGGAAACACTCGCTCCAACCCCATGTCACACTGATAAGCAGAAGAACAAGCCATTCATCTATTATGCTTCCCAGGCCTGTCTGCGGAGATTAAAAACACTATGATCTTTATGATCCAAGACTGGCCTGACATCATTAAGATTCTAGAGTTCTTCTCACACAAAACCACATCAGCATCGGCTGACCACATTTCGATCACATAATGTGCGCAGGGGTCAAGAAAAAAAAAAAAAAAAAACGTTGTGGAAACATTTCCAGTTAATTGTCTTGCTGGCAAATACCGCAGCCCATCACTCCCTATTTTATAATATATTTGTATAACCTATCGCCTGCATGGGAGTACAGAAAATATTGGCGTGTCAATGAACAGCACTTGGGCATGTCAAGTGCTGGGAAATCTTTTCCCAAGTATTTAATTTAATTTGTGTCAGTGTCGCAACCATGCTGTCTAAATCAGTGGTTTCCAAATCTTTTCATGTCAAAGACTCCTAAATAAACACTTATTAGCCGACACTTACCCCCGTTAGAAAAGCTATTCCAGGGAGGGAGGTGCAAAAGAGAAGATTTTTACAGATCTAGGAGTGATTTTCTTCTAATTTGAAGAACCTCCATTTTGACATGGATTTAGTCTAGAGACCCACATTTAATGACACTTCTATCTCTGGCACCCCAATTTATGTTGTATGTAAAACAAATGTTAATCCAACTCTTAAGAGTGTACAAATGGAACCACTTGGACCATATGGTACAGTCTGAGAGTTACATACTGTAATCATGCCCATAAGGGCCCATTTGGTTCCAAACTATCATTTAGCTGGGGACCCCCTGAAACTCCTTCACAGACCACACTTTGGGAACCACTAGTCTAAATGGTAGATTTATAAACCGGCTCACTATGGCAAAGTAAAAAGAGCAATTCGACTTTTCAACTGGAAAATTGATTAATAATATGGCCTTATTTTAGATAGGATTATGCACAAACTAGGGCTGTTGAATGATTAAAAATTTTCGTCAGATTAATCACAGCTTCAAAATTAATTTAACCATTATTAATCACCATTCAAACTATGTCCAAAATATGTCATGTTTTCCTGTATAGGATTTGAACATTCAAAATCTTTTAAATATATATAGTACATATATAATACATTTTAAATATTCATCTAAATAAGTGATCTATAAGCCCCCAATGATCCCTTGATCTATGCTCTATCTCTAACACACAGCTACCGGTATACTGTACTGAATGAATGAAATTAATGTATTAAAATGAATTGCCTTAAGATTAATCAACAAGTTTAAATTAATACCATTAACTCATTATTTTCAACAGCCTTAATACAAACAATACAATTGTCATGATAAAAACAAAATCACCCAATTCATTATATTGAGGCATTCAAAAACACATTACAGAGCCGTTGTATTAATGTGCCGATTCATCAGTAAACTGGCATCCCTATTTTGGTCATGGCATGTCGTAAAAAAATGTTTTCAGAAATGTCAAAACCTTTAAATATAGATTTAGTAGCTGTTCCAAGCTTTGTGAGCGTTTGGATTCAGGTTAATGTCCCACCGCTATTCGTCATACGAAAGAGTATATACTATATCACGGTACCTAAGTGCTTTTAAAGTGTTCAAGGTAAATGTTGCACAACGCGAGTCCTTGACCGTTGACATGAGCGATCCGCAGCGTGATGATGAATCACATGGTGTTAAGCTCAACCAGTGTCCGGCCTCACACAAACCGACATGAAAAAAAGGGCTGTAATTGGAGACAAATTATCTTGGCACTGCACAAACTGGCCAAGGATCTTAAACTGTGAAATGTCCCCCCCCCCCTACACCACCACATCTGGTACCACTTGTCGTCACCAAAAAATCTAAACTTGCTATCATTCAGAATACCAAGAAACCATGTCATCTCACATGAAGAAGTGGGTGGCTTTCTATGCGATCCCCTGCCCCCCCTCTGGTTACAAAATGTTTCAGAAATCTTTGTTTTGACAACTGAGACATGCCTCGTCCTTACTCTAATGACATTTGGCAGCTCAACCTGATGCTACCGAAATGTGCAACATGATTTCATAGGGGGCTGTGCTCACACTGGTGGGGGGGGGGGGGGGTCTTTTTTGTGTGAAATGAATACTGTTTAGACTTTCTGCAGAGGCATGCAGGTCTATGTTACGGAGCTATGAGATCCATTCGCACGTTTCTTCTTGCGTTTAACAAAAAAAAAAAGAGCGGTTTAGAGGCCAAACCGAGTCACAATCGCTTTCGCCACTTCGCATGGCATACGTGAGGAATGAGGGGTACGGCTAGACCTTGGGATGAAGTTCAAAAACCACGAGAAACATATCAAAATGTCCCCTCTACGTGACATGATCACAATATGCATTTCGTTCCGTGTCTAATGGGGAAAACGCAAACACGCCGATGGGGGGTGTATGCGCGGCGCTTAAATCAGTCCCATATCCCTAGTGTTTGTCTTAAAGGTTTTTTCTTTCTATACGGCGGTTCTCACGTAGACATCCAACCCCATGTCTGTGGCTGGCTCTAAAAAGCGCTTCGTCTCCGTCTGCTCGTCATGCATCCAAGCTGCACTCGGCCTTTCAAACTGTTTGACTGCTGCTACGCATTAAAAGAAGCGTTTAAAGTTATTTTGCGACTAGCACATGTTCCCCTTTTTTAAATTCTGCATGTTTAACCAATTATGCCCTTTAGTTTTACAAAATCTTTAGAAAATGTTCACCTATAATGGCATAATAGGGATGTGACGTGACAAGCGCAAAGTGGTCGAGAATCTGCGCGCCTTTGAGCCCCAGCGTGCCAAATCCTTGACAAAAAGCAGGCAGACCAGGACAATTGTATCGATTACGCCGCCATGGGGGTTAATTCTCTGCAACAACAAGACACTTATCTCTACCTGGGAAAAAAAACCTCAGCACAGTGTTGAATGTGTCACCTTCCATGGCCACACACAGTTCAGTTCACATAGACACAGAGCCTCTGTGTCTATTTTAGAGACGGGTTTAGTCCATTTTTGTCAGGAACACTGCTTGGTGTTGTAAGCGTTATTAGCATTATTTAGCATTATTAGCACTATTAACAATACTTAGCATTAGCATGACCTAGCATTATTTGCCTTACTTACTTAAAATTAGCAATACTTAGCATTACTGGCATTACTTAGCTATTGAAAATATCAGACCTACAAGCTCATAGCTTGAGCTTGTAGAGCTTGTAGAGCTATGAGCTTGTAGGTCTGATATTTTTAAGCTCATATGAGAGCTCATATCAGTAATGAGCTTGTAGGTCTGATATTTTTGAAAATGTGGCGCAAATCTTGTAACTATTTTTCAGTTTCGAATGCGTTTAAGAGTCGCTTTTGTTTTGCAAGCAGCAGCAAAAAGCTCCTTCGCTGGGGGAAAAAAAAACATCCCCAGAATATCCTGAATATCTACTACATGTGGTTCGTGTCGTGACAAGCCCCTGCCATGACTCTCTCTTCTCCTCTAGATGGGAGAAGCAGGCCTGCACGTCGCCCCGTATCTACCGGAAGAATGCGCACAATATCCTCTGCGACTTCAATATGAACCGTAAATCAGGACGTCGTCGGAGTGATTCATGACGACATCACACTTCCAGGGACATGAGTGTGTTGCACTTGTACGGGGGGGGGGGGGGGGGGGGGGGGGGGGGCAAGGCAGATGGCTCGATATTGAATCCATTCTCTGGAGCCCTACGGCGGTGTGGGAGGTGAGCTGTATGAATTATTAGTCATATTGTGGAATCTCTAAAAAAAAAAAAAAGGCGGACGCAGATGTTAAATCTTCCCGTGATGCAGCGACTACTTATACGGCTCATTGGGGACGGGCCTGACAAAAAGGCTCTCTCTGCTCGTCGTGAAATGAATCGGAGAGATGCGCATTTTTCGATCGCCGCACGCACCACAACTAATATTAAACTATTGTTTTGTGTTTTTTGACTTTGAGCTCATTCACACAACATGATTCATTCATGGTTCCAGGAGATACAAAACGATATTTGTAGCAGGGTGCCGGGTGGGGGGTCAGGGAGAGAAGGGGCTGGGATGAGAAAATACACATGGATGACAATGATTTACGGCACGTATTTCATAAAACGTTTCATAACCTCTCATTATGAGAATTTATTATGGAAAGGGGTAAAGAACACACAACAAAAGCACGCTCGGGAGGTGAAACTTAACCCTATCCAAATAACGAGGGGTCCGAATGAAGCCGGGGGAGCACAGGGGAGCCATCCCACGCACCCTGGAAAGACCAGACCCTCTGTGTGCTCGCTCTTGAACATAAACATCCGAAAGACTCAGGGGCGGATCTAGGCATGGGCATGGGGGGGGGGGGGGGGGGGGGGGGTTAGGGGGGAAAAGCCCCTAAATGCCCATACTGCCCCCACCAAACACGATGGCATGCAAAACAACCCAAGATATTTCAAGTACTAGTACGAAACAGTACTATGGCTACTAACTAACTACAGTTGTGGCACCACTAAACCAACACGATTACATCATTGAAAACAGAAAACTCTCAGAGTCAGACCCTTAGCTTTATGCATGCTGCGTGTCTGTTGCAACTTCAACAACAACAACTGATGTTATTATTGATGCTTTACTTGACTAATATAAGTCCTATAACCGAAAACGGTATGGGTGCGACTTCATCGCCCGTGGCACGAAGCGACACGGGGATGGTTTCACGGGGATGAAGCCACCCCCATGCCATTTTCTCCTGCACCCCCAATTGGGAAATGTTACATCCGCCCCTGTTAGGGATCGCACTGCTGCACAACATCCACGTCCCGTTTTTCTGGGGTTGGTGGGGGGCTGGGGGCTAAGCGGAGGAGTAGAACCAGAGACGAGAGCACGTAGACTGCATTCAGCAGGGGCCTCCCTCCCTCCCCGACGTCCCATAAGGCACCGTGTAAAGTCCATTACGGCCACGGCGGATTGAGTGACGCCGAAGTGCTCTGCACTCCCCCAAATGCATCGTCAAAGTGGTCGCTCTGGGGGGCCAGCTGCATCAGGTCACACACACACACACACACACACGCACACGGACAGACGGCTAAACTCGATAATTAACACATTATAATCGGGGAAAGTGTGCACACGCGTTTGCATGGGAACGCTAAAATGTGTGACTTAAATCCTTGCTTCTGAGTGTCTCTGAATATTTTTGAAGGCAAAATGCGGGAAAATGCATTTTGTGTTTTGAGCACCACTGAATCCCGATTTGGCCCGCGGGCCTCGAGTTTGACATATGTGCCCTAACGCCTTCATCCCTACTAGGGCCCGGATTGATGAGGTCAAAGGCCTATAGCAGCTCCAATGGTATGTGATTGCAGCTGGCTGTAGGGAGGGAGGGAGGGATGGAGGGAGGGATAGGGGAGCGATGGTGGTGTCTGCTGCTGCTTTTTTTGGATTCCATTGCAGACTCCCTGGGACGCGACCTCCAAGGCATTGTCCTGTCTATTCTCTTACTTAGCATTTCGCTCCATCCCGTGCAGCCTCTCTCTCCTCTGACACCCCTGTACCAGATGTGTGGGACAATAATGATGTCTACAACTGGATCACCCATGATGTCATGTGTGTGTGTGTGTGTGTGTGTGTGTGTGTGTGTGTGTGTGTGTGTGTGTGTGTGTGTGTGTGTGTGTGTGTGTGTGTGTGTGTGTGTGTGTGCATGCGTGTGCGCTTGTACTTGCACTTTTTTTAAAGTGTGTGTTTTTGCTGGCGGCTAATGCAAAAAAAAAGACCCCTACCATAATCATGTTTTCATTTTTGAAAAGAAAGAAAGAAAGAAAAAGAGGGGAAAAAAGGAGAAAAAATAACAGTGCCACACAAGCGATGAAGCAATCTGCATGGGATATCTGTAAAGCAAACCCGGTTACCATAATAACATTAAAACAGATTAGTGTGACACGTCCCAGTGTGCGGCTCTGATTCCTGGCCCTGTGCTACACAGCTGAGGCACCATGGGGGGCCTGAGGCACCCTGGACGGTGAAACCAGGTTCTCTCTCTCACACACACACACACACACACACACACACACACACACACACACACACACACACACACACACACACACACACACACACACACACACACACACACACACACACACACACACACACACACACACACACACACACACAGCAAAAATAATCAATTAAATTGATTAAACGATTATTCAAATAGTTGTCAACTATTTTGTGGACGACTTATTTTGATCGTCAACTAATCAATTTTTTTGCCATTTAGCATGGGTGTTTCCACATTTAACTCTATTTGGCGAGACCGCCTTTTGGTGTTCAAAGTGTTATTAGCATAATTAGCATTAATTAGCATGATTAGCATTAGTTATCATTACTTAACATCATTAGGCTTACTTGCTTACCAGCATTACTTAAAAAATAACGAGTAACGAGCCATCTCCCTCCCCGTACAATCTACTGATAAGTTACATGTGCACAGTGGCAAAGGCATGGTAATATATGCCACGCAACAATGTTCAGAGGTTGTCGTTGACAATGTTTGGCAACGATAAAACATATGGCCTGACTATTTATTTTTAAATGACCTACTTGAGTTCAGAAGAGTATCCTTGCTTTTAGACTGACACGCCACACGTGTCAATATTCTTTAATCCAACCTTATGCAGTCTGAATAAGCCTGAATGTATTAATTTACAAGGTTGTAGAGATGAAAATAACCGTTCGCTGCAACCATAACACACACAGCACACAGACACAGAAAAAAAATGTTCGTTTCAAGGAGTAGTTCACTTGAGCCGCGTTATTTATTTTCTACCAATTACACCCCCCGTGGCCACTGGGTCTCGGATGCATGTGGATCTTCTTGTTTTTGTCGCATTCCTAAGCCGACGATTTGACGCCCCGCAGAGTCAACTACTGACCGATGACCCCCTGGTCACCAATGTGCTCAGGAATGTTACAAAAACAAAACAAAAAAAAAACGTCCTCTCCCTGCAGAGATCGGAGCCGTGACACCCGAGATTCACACTTGGGAGAGACTAAACTAGTCTACCGCTCGGCCGAGATGGGAACGGGCTACGTCGCGCACGCGCCAACAGCACGCGCCAGGGGTTTTCAACCAGTGTTCCGGGGATCACCAGTGGTCCCTGAGAGGATTCCAGGTGGTCCCCAGCTAAATGATGGACAGTTGGTAACCAAATGGACTCTTATAGATCTGTAGCTCCTGAGATTTGGATTCATTTTACGCTCTCAAGAGCTAAATTATATTTAAACATCTGAATTACTGAATCTACACAATTAGAAAATGTAGACGAATTGTTATTTTGACCAACGTTTTGCCAGTTATCTTTCCTAAATTGTAGACAAAGACTTCAAAATCCTTGGATCTGGGTCCGAGAGATTAAACTCATCAGATGGTGGTCCGTGGCTAAAATGCAGAATAAATAGTGGGCCCTGGCATCAAAAAGGTTGAAAACCACAGACTTAGGGCCACTTCCCTACGTCATTCCACAGGTGTTACCGATGATACTAATGCAGGCTCTATTCTATTCTCGTCTCAGGGAGTCAGGGCGATGCTATCGTACGTGCTGGATCACTGGAAACACTTTGGTGTTTTAGCTGTTGAAAAATAGCAGATCTACAAGCTCATATCGCGCCACCGAGTGGCGCGATATGAGCTTGTAGTTCTGCTATTTTTGAAAAATTGTGAAAAGCATCAGAAACTAGAATCTGATCAGGACACAATGGGTTAAAGCAGGGGAGCCCAACCAGTAGATCGGGATCTACCAGTAGATCTTGGCCTGATCATGAGTGGATCTTGGGAGATGTGGGGAGGAAAGAAAAAAATGAGGTGGAAATGAAAAAAGAGCGATATTTTTGTGTGTATGTGTGTGTGCGTGTCTGCGTGTCTGTCTGTCTATGAAGCGGCGCATTTGGAGGATTGTTGTCTGCTGTCTGTGAATTATGCCAACAGTATTGTTCAACGTGTAATGGACTGTTCTGCAACTTATAATGGACTATTCTGGACTGTTCTTATTATGATTGCATTTACAATGGCAGTGTTTGCCAAGTCTGTTGTAGGCCTATTTATGACAAGTCCGTTGTACTTTATGCTTATATGGACATAAAGTAAAGTGGTAAAACAACGTAGTATTGTGTTGTTGTGAAGTTACTGCAGGCCGGCAACGATGCGTGTGGTTTGAAATGTTGATATTGGACTGGTAGATCCCGGAGGGGTTGGCTGCTGAAAAGTAGATCTTGGGTCAAAAAAGGTTGGCACCCCTGGGTTAAAGTGTCCTTTAGTCGTTCCAAATGGCCCCACACGGGGTGATCGAACTGTGTACACATGGAACCAAATGGACCTGTGAGGACCGTTTGTTTCCCTATGTACGCTATATGAGTCACAGGGCTCCTTGAAATTAAAACATTTGAGAACCACTGCGCACAGGAGTGGAACAGAGTCTTAATTAGAATCAACGATAACACCTGTGAAGGAATGGGGAAGCAGCCTGGTAAGTAGGAAGATTTATTTTGTGTGCATGTAGCCCATTCCCACTTGTTCAGTAGGGATGTTGTGTCTAGGAGTTTCATACAGGGCTAACCTATGAACCAGTCGGTGGCCTACACTTGTGGCAAACACTTGACTCGCCTGCAGAGATAAATATTGTGAAAATACTATAGCTACAAGCCCATCAGAAGTTGGGCTGCGTTGCGGCATTCCATTACGGCATTCCATTACGGCATTCCAGACTTTTTCTTGAAGTGCTGATACTTTTACTACAAAAAACAAAACAAAAAAAAAATGAGCGGTGCAACTTTAACCTGCAGCATTTGTGTATGCAGACTAGTGCAAACTCCTTGCTGTGCAGCTTGAATGACTATGGCACAGGTGAACTTTGCGTGTGTGCGCACGCGCACGCACACACACACACACACGCACACACACACACACACACACGAGGTGGGGTTGTATAAACACACCGTCATAATAATCTAATGACAAAAGGAAAAAGAAAACTGCCTTCCCCCGGCTGACAAATGTTGCTGTTCCTCAGACTGGACTGGAGGTCATACATCGGCCTGCAAGACGTGTGTGAGACAGTGTGAATGAGTAAGTGTGAGCGTGTGAGCGTGTGTGCGTGTGCATGTGACAGCAGCCAAGCAGATGGATGAAAATTAAGTGTGCACCATTAATAGAAAAGAAAAAAATAAATAAATAATCCAAGCCAAGACTGCAATACTGACTACTGCAATTTCCAAATCACAAGAGGCAGTATAATTTTCGTTGGCAAGAGTGCCGTTTCAGACATGACGAGACATTATTGTGCTGTGCACAGTCTCTCTCTCTCTCTCCTAAGCCAATTATCATGGCATTAAAGCTACAATAGAGGGTTAGGGTTGGGTTAGGTATGCATATGCATAAAGTGAGTGGCAAAGTGACTTTAAATAGAGGCAACTTTTAATAGAGGCAATTCTGAGCTTTTTCCCCTCTACGTTGCTTCTACTTTGATGCTGCAGCTGTTTCCCTGCAGACAGACACTTGCTTCATCCTGTAGTAATTTCAGAACTTTGTTGTTGTCAACAAATCATGAAAACAAACGTCCGGCGATGGACTTTGTGGGGAGGGGACCTTAAACGTGAAAAGCTGCTAATCGCTGCAGGATTGCTATTTTTCCTCCGAACTAGGTACATATGATCCCATGACTTTCCGATACCGGCCTGTTAAAATGTCATCCAACAACTCCAAACTGAAATGGCATGTCGAGAGGCATCTATATAGAGTACCCCTCAAAGAAAAAAAAAAAAAAAAAAAAAAACGGTTTTAAGACCATAGGTTGCACCACAAATGTGAAAAGTTGAACCCCCCCCCCCACACACACACACATACATACACAAACCTAAGAAGGGTTGGCCACTCAGGCCTGGTGGTAGACACGCGTTCCGCTGAGCACAGTCGATATTGCAAATGTAATATTTGCTGAATGTCAGCATTGTGGAGCTCTCTTAGGGGGTCGATTCACTGGGAACCCACTGACTGTAGGCATATTTGACAACCCTGCGTCAGGGCAGACCCCCTCATATCGCCGGCGCTCCTCTTAAAGGGTATGTATGCCGTGCGGTTTCCGACGGAGCCCAGAATTCTTGAGGTCTCCTGGGTCAGTCCTGCTAATGAGCGGGCCGACGGGTGGGGGTGGGGGGTTGTGCACGCTGGGCCCCGGTGCTCGGGCCAACTTACTAGACGCTCCAAGGCAAACAAACCGAGGCCCCCGTTTAACCAAACACATTGTTCTGGGCCAGACGAGAGGGGAGTGCTAGGGCTGGGGCAATATTTGTGCCGCTGATATACCAAAATAAAACCGCAGAAGGTTTACATACCTCTCTTTGTGGGACAGTGTTTAGGGAAATGGTATTTGGGTTGGAAGCAGGCGCACATGGGAAGACTTTCTAACATTATGCTACATCGGAGAAGAAGGGTGGCGTGCGTCTGTGTGTATGTGTGTGTGTGGCGGGGGGGGGGGTGCATTTGTGGGGAGGGAGGGGGGTTTGTTCAGGACTTGGACCGTTCAGATTCTGGGGTACAGAAAGAAGAAAGCAGTGTTGCCAACTTGGCACATTTGTTGCTATATTTAGCTTTTTGTCAGACCCCCCTAAAAGCGGCAAAAATAGTGAAAAAGTCAAGTGCTTTTTTTCTGGTGAGTTGGGGTAAAATTGGTTGACAGGCGCCAGAGAAAAAAAAAACTCATTTTTCACCATTTTCCTCCTATGATAGAGTCCTCCTTCCTTCCTAGAAAGGACCATTGGTAACCAAATGGACCCTTATAGATCTGTAACTCAAGATTTAGAAAATGTAGAAGAATTGCTATTTTGACCAACGTTTTGCCAGTTATTTCTCCTAAATTAGTCCGAGAGACTAAACTCAACATCAAATGAAGGTCCTCCGTGGCCAAAATGCAGAATAAACAGTGGGCCCTGGTATGAAAATGGTTGAAAACCCACTGCTCTAGCACATTCTAGAAAATAAATAAATTCATCCTTTATTTTTTTCGACTTATCATACCTGTGGGGACACAAAGTGGCCCGGCTGCGTCGCCGCTGAGGCAGGGACCTCTGGCTGTCCTTCCAGCCACGAAATCTTCAAGGGGTTTTCGTGGAATCCGCTTTCGTTCTTGAATGCCAATTCCTAAGGACACAACAAAACAACTTGTGAGTACAGTACAGTCTTGCCAGAATACCAGCCTCAATCTCCCCCCAGCGGTGTGTTTAAAAAAAAGTTCTGTTGTGTCTTTCATTCTTGACCCTTTTTGTGTGAGGCGAATATCGTAGCACTGGTTGGAAAAAAAAATCCAAGTTAAAAAACACGCCTTACATCCTACTCGGAGCGGTGCCCAGACCCCTCCGAGATGTGCCAGGGGATGACCGCAGCGAACACGAGTCCGTTCCCCCCCCCAGTGGGGCCGAACGGCCGGCATATGTCCCGCGGAGCGGAACCACGCGGCGCGGTGGTGGAACGCCACAACAAAAACAAAAACCCCCAAAAAACGGCACTAGCATTGTAACGAGACGCCCCGAGGACCCAGACGCTGGGGGAACAATGAGGCGGCTCGAGTCCTTCCGACTGCTGGTTCCCATCAGCGACCCAGACATCGCTACGGGGATGAATACCGTGACTTTTTATTGGGGTGCTCGCAGTCGGGCTCGGGGACAGGCAATCAATGACACTTGTCACACTTGGTAATAATCAAGCACCGAGGTCGCGCGCTGGATGGCAGCGTTGGCGACTAGGTAAACAAATCCAACCACGCACATGCACGCCCCCCCCCCCCAAGAGGCAACGTTTCGTCGGGGGGAGGAGGGGGGGGTGCTGACTGGCTCGCGGCTAACGTCTGGTCGTAGAGTTAGGTACTTACAGCTGCTCTGACGGTTGCAAATTCGACCACAGCACTTCCTTTCTTCTTACTCGACACAAGCACATTCAAAACATCCCCGTACTGGAGGTGAAACCGGGAGACAGAAAAAGAAAGACAGAAAGAAAAAGGAGAAAAAGGGAGAGAGATGGGAGAGAGAGATGCAAAACAGTCAAATTAGTATTTCCTGTAGCAGCGCAAACCATGACCATGGAAATGGAAGCAAACACAGACTTGAGACTTTGTCTCCGTAAAGCTACGGTACATCTTAAAAAATAGTTTGGTGGGATTTGTGATAAATGATTGTTAGAGGCATTTGGGGGTAAAAGTGGGGAACCAGTCCATTTTACATAATTCAAGGCGGCTGAATCTGGAAAAAAGGTTCCCAAGCAAAATTTTGAGTCCTTAACCGATTTTTAACTATTTATTCAACAACCCTATAACAAAACAAGCCACAATGACAAATAAAGTGTATATGTTCTCAGGGTCTGACAATGTGTGGGAGGTACTTGCAATGTAGTTAGTGTTAAGCTTATTCCTAAATATGCAAATTAGAGGACATTATTACAGAAAACTGTTCAGTACTCAAAGGGGTCCACACACATCCAACTTTTTTTCCTTTACTTTTCTATTTATCTGCATTTTTGGCTTCTTTTTTTAAGATAATCCCATGTAAAACAAATTCAACATTTGCCGCCCTAGTGGCCAGAACTACATTTAAGTCAAAAGATAATCCTTATGGGAGGCATTTTTTCTGAAATTCCACTAGGCTAAAAGGCACAATTTGATTTCGCTTCTCACGTGAAAAGAGACCAATCCACGCAGTCACAAATGAAAAAGACTAATACCAGTGACAAGGCAAATGGACCCTTGTGGGTCCATTTGGTTTCATGTTCACACTCTCAAGAGTCAAATGGTGATCCGTGGCTCAAATGCTGAATAAATAGTGGGCAATAGTGGTATCAAAAAGGTTGAAAACCACAGACTTAGACTAAGCCCAGGGATGAACTGCTTGTGCGCAGGAACTCAGGAATGGAGGCGGGAGGTGGGGTCTGTGCCAGGGATGCTAACTGAACCCCCATGTACCCCCCGCACAAGAAGATAGATGGCAGAGGAGGAGAACGGGGAGGCTGAGAATGGAGAAGCAGAATAGCTGACTCTGGCTCTCACAGCAAAACGAAAAGCAAAAAAGGATTTTTTTCTTTTTTTTGTTTTGGCCCATCGCATTGCGTGCGTTTCTCTGGGACTGTTCTCGTAACTGCATGTGTCACCTGAAACAGAGGCCATCTGTCATTAAGATGTCCCCACACACACACACACACACACACACACACACACACACACACACACACACACACACACACACACACACACACACACAGCTAAGAGACAAGACCTTGGGAGCGCAGAGGAGCAAGGAGGGAAGGACAAGCTTGAGAACGTGATCGTTCCTGGGAAGAAGTCAGGCTCTCTGGGAACGGGGACACGTCAGGAATGTTAATGGAGGTCGAGGACGCTCCAGAGCAGGCCAAAAGCGACAAACGAGAGTCTCCGAAGGCCCCTATTTCATCAAATCTAAATATCTTAATATGTCTCTTTCTTCCCCCCCAGAGAAGATGTAATAGTTTCTGCGCGGCCAAAGTACATAACACGCGCACACGAAACGCAAACACGCGGAGGAACTTTGCGTTCCCACATGGGGGTGGGCTACCTGCCACTCAGCGAAGCCTTTTCTCCCTAACAACGGACGTAATGGTCATTGTTTGCTAGCGATTTTTGTATTTTTTATTTATCAGGTTATTCCCATTCCAATAGCGCCAGAACCTCCACATTGGCTCTCATTTATGCTGTCTACTATGGCCTATATACTGTAACTATAACCCCTAGATGTCAGTAAGATAGAGTAGAAGAAGACCTTCTACTTCCTATGCCACCGGGTCACAGTGTTAGATGCAGCTCTCGTCTTCATCATAATAAGCCGGTTGGGAGCGAACACTGCGACTATGTTTTATATCATAAACAAGTCAAATCAAGCCATATTGCCGCAGCGATTGTTGGATTATGATCAGAGATGGACATACAGGCCGCGTTGGACCCGAAGTTAGACAATCAAGCAAAAAAAAGGTAATCACCTAAAATTAATATTTTCTTTTAGACAAAGCAACCTAAATGCGTCTGTTGCGTCAGCAGCCTGCATTTTAATTGATTTATTGATTAATTAGCCGTCAAGGGGTTAAAGAGCGAACTCTTTAACAACAGAATTCGCTCTCTGTAGTTAAAACCCTTTACCGCTCAATTGATTAATCAATCTATTAACAAGCAGGACTACGCCCTGAATGATGTACTTATGACACGTAAGTTGTTTTGTCAAAAATAAAACATTAGCTTGAGGTGATTACCATGTTTTTTCCATGATCAGCTGATCAGCAGGGTCTAACTCACTTGGAAACGTCCAAAATCACTGGGTGCACGCTCCTCCTCCTGCACGCACACGGTCTGTCTGTCCATCGTTGATCATAATCCAGAAATCGCCACGACAATGCAGCCTAATTTGAGTTATTTATGATAATGATAGTCATCGTAGCAATTAAACCCGATCCAGAAGTACCGGAAGTAGAATCTCTTCTACGCATTCCCCTTGCCAGTTCGGCGATTGGCCGCTTACTGACACCTAGTGGTTATAGTAATATAGGCCATACTAGACTACACCTTGGAGGGACCAATATGAAAATACTAACGCTATTTGATTGGGAATAACTTGATGAATAAAAAATGTGAAAAAAACTGTATATAACCACTATTATATACACGTAAAGTACGACATTACATACATTATAGGGTTCAGACTTTGAAAGCGTATTTATGTGTAGAAGTACACACTACGGCATACTCCCACCCGAAGCCATACTGATTTGAGTGCGTGCGGAAGAAAAACTGACGTTAGCGACACTTGCCCTTGCCCTCATTCCTGGGCCCAAGCCGCCGCCCTCCTCTTCCTCCTCCTCGCGGAGCTCCCGAGGCGGTTCACACAGCAACAAGGTGGTAGCGTGGTTGCATGAGAAGAGCCCATTTCCGAGCGACTCCCTTGGCACCCGCTAAACGTGCCTGGGTATAACAGGGGGCACTAACAATGCCGTGGCGTGGCTTTAAAAGGGCACCGCAACGTTGCCCTCAGCACTTTCACTGCAACAAAAAACTTAATGGGCCCCCGTTTTAAAGGGGGGAGAGAATAAACTCACGCAACGGGGCTGATGTCATGCAGACCTCGGATATAGCCGGACACCCCCTCCACTCAGACCTGAGTGGAGGGGGGAGAGGAAAGGACTTCACACATCACCTGTATGGAGTGTGTGTGTGTGTGTGTTTTTACATGTGGCCGCGGGTATATGATGTTTTATAGCAGAGGGTCTTCAACCTTTTTGATACCAGGGCCCACTGTTTATTCAGCATTTGAGCCACAGACCACCATTCGAGGACATGCTAGCCCCACAGACCACGAAACACACCCCTAAACGTTTATTTTTGCTTTTGTCCACAATAACAGGCTGGATTTTGGAAACAAAACGGGCAAACATAGATCAAAACAATGACCATTTTTCTACATGATCTAGTTGTGTAGTAGTTGTGTGTAGTTTCATTTTTACACTCTCAAAGAATTACATCTGGCTAACCAACTTTCCGTCATCATTTAGCCTTGGGCCCACATGTAACCCTCTCAAGAACCACTGGTGGTCCCCGGACCATTGGTTGAAAACCACTGTTTTACAGCAAACGCACCTTTTGGAGAAGTCTGTGGAGTATGTCTTGAGAGTATCCCCCGTTAGACTCGTCCTCTTTTTTACACTTCCACTTCAACTGGAAAGGAAAAGAAAGGAAATGATAATGATTTTTTTTTTCAGACCTCCATTTCTGGATACACAGAATGGAGGAAACATCTTTAAGGTATATTAATTCATGACAGTAAAATGTTGAAAATGGGATTTGTTACACTTAACACTAGAAAAACGATGGTTAAGAGGGGAAACGGCCGGGTAAAGAAAGAATGATTAGTTGACAAACCAATAAATCGATTACAAAAATTGTTGAGAACTAATTGAATAATCGATTTGATTACGATTAATTGATTAAGACCAGGTGATGTCACAAGGTTATGAATACAGGCGGGCCTTGAATTTCTGACTCAGGCAGGCAGGCACTTAAGACAGGCTTGCTGACACAGAATTTGTATCTCTGTCCTCCATTGCGTGACGTTATTAGGCACATCACGTTATTTGCACATCACAGCTGGGTCGAGCACCTATCCCTCCGACCAACTATTTGGTAGTGATGTTCCGAGCAGGTTTTTTTGGGCCGATCCCGATCCCCGATTTTTTTTATTTGTATCTGCCGATACCGATACCGATACCGATTTATTGTTAAATTCAAATATTCACCCTTTTCTACTGCAGCACGTCTCTTTGAATGGCCATACCTTATTGATGAAGCCTTTGTTTTGTATTTTAGTTTGCCATTTATTTAACAGTGAACGGTCTCTGAACAGTCACTGAAAACACAAATAACGTAAAATAAATATCTGTACAGTATACAGTAAATCCAAAATCTTGTAGAATAAATAAATAAAATAATTATTCTACTTCTTATAGGCAGCTAAAGCTTATATTTCTACTTTTCAAAACGATCATAATTCATAACTCATATTTTGTGTCATTTAGAACCAATGGAATGTAATCAGCTCATGTGTTAAAGCCAATTCCCCAGTGCAGTAGCAGTGCTCATGGTAATTTTAACCTTTTAAGTCAGCACACTATAGGGAGGATTATTAAAAAAAAGATACATAAAAACGTAGTAAAAATCACTGTATATACCTGAAGAATAAAAGGAAATCCCTAATCGGACACGTTCCAGAGCAGTCTTCTTCATTTTAAATATTTACAGAAGAAAAAATTATATTGCCTGATAATTATTTTCAAGGGAAAAAAATACCCTATGCAGTGTGCTGCCGCTCCGTGCAGGCACATGCAGAAGCATTGGGAGAGAGACAAAGTTAGACTAAAGTTTAGTTTACAAGAAGACTTTCTGCTTTATGCTATGAGGATACTACAATTATTCTAAGAGAAGAGTTCCTACAACATCTAAAGCCATGGAGTATGTGTTGCTTTTTCGTTTGGAGCGTGGGACTTTCACTTTTCACTTTTCTGACGGAATTACTTTTAACAGCTACACATAACAGACACAGTGGATATCACAACGTAAGGTAGGTGATTAATCAATATGCGAATGCCGCGGTGAATGGAACATGCAACAAGAGCAGATTTGAGACTCTACGACTCCGTCTCTCTTTCAATGTGTAGAGAAGCGCTGCGCTGTCGGATCATATTACAACTGTGTGTGTGTGTGGGGGGGGGGGGGTGCAGACGGAAAGAAACAGAGAGAGAAAGAGAGAGAGAGACAGAGAGAGAAAGAGACAGAGAGAGTGTGTGGTCCGTGCACGACTGCAACATAGAGCTCCTTTTTCCTCTCTCCTGCTATATTGCTATGTATGCTGTATGCTTTTGTGTGGTGATTGTGATTGTGAAGAGGAGCGTTCACTGCTGGCGACATTGAGGGGTCAGAAACGGAGCGCTCCGAACATGCACTAGGTGCCAAAAACAGCGAGTCAAACCAATACAGATCGGTTTTCCGGATCGGAGCTTTTGGTGATGGCCGATTGAGTCATTTATTTATGAAATCGGCCGATTTAAATCGGCGCCGATCGATCGAGAACACCACTACTATTTGGAAAGGCATTCCACTACAGCCAGGCAGAGAGTCAGTGTTTAAGCTCCAAGCATTCTGTTCACTGTCAAGACAAATTTAACTTCTGGGAACCGCCTCTGTCTGAGGGTTATGCTGGAAATCCACCCGTCCTTCCAAGAGCACACGCACGCACACACGCACACGCACACACGCACACACACACACACACACACACACCCCCTATGATAACCTTCGCGCCCCATTCTTCTCCTAATGAGGCATAGAAGCATCTGGGGTTAAGACCATACAGACACGTTACCGGCACCAGTTGAAATGACAATGCACAGATTGAGGCCATTTGCGATGCCGCAACTGTTTTTGTTTTATACAAATTGGGTGTCGATAGATACAATAATCACTACTGCTATATTTACTACTTCTACTGCATATCGTTGTAGTTACATTGTTGGCTACTTCCGCCCACCAAATTTTGATGGTGTGCCGCCATGACACACGTGATGTCATAAACGTCCATTCACTTCCATTATAAGACTGCACTTCCACTTTTCAGCTTTTCAGCTTCAAACTCTTTAATCATGATAAATTCATCAAACACACAATCTTTTTTTTTCTGGTGAGTGATAACTTCCTAACTTCCTTGTTTTGTTTTGTGAAATGTAATAGCCTTTGTTCCACAACAGTGAGCAAGAAAGAAGACAGTATTTTAAAAATAAATGAAAATAGTAAACCAAAAAGCAGGACCCCCTCATGTATTTGGAGGATATCAGAATATCAGTCACTAGAAAAAAAAAGTTTTTTTTTTATTAATACATCATGGTTAAAATGGAGTTTTAGTTTAGAATGGTTTGGAGTGGGATCATCTACAATGATCAAATATTTAAATACTGAATTGAGTAATTTATAAACTGTCTGGGGTGTTCACATAAGCCTGAGTAGACTTTTTTTTTTTCTTTTTGTTTATATAGTGATCTATCCCTTTAAACCAATTTTCATTCATGGACAATAATATCTGTGTATATATCAGTCAAAGCTTTGCATAAGTTAATCTGCCAAGTGCAAAGTCGGCCTGAAAGGCCAACAGAAAAGTAATTATGTCCCGCACTCAACGCCTAAAACACAATTAAAAACATCCATTGCAATTATTTGCACGTTAATCATCGACTAAACGCTTCGTGCTCGTCATCGGCTTGACCGCCCGATATCAATCCCCACAATAATGTCCCTGTGTATGTGAACAGGACATGTAATACCCGCAAAAGACTCGACGCTGCCGTTTGTTTAAACTTGCCGGAGCACAGCGGGGCGCGCAAAGATGACTATCAATCTTTAAAAAGCAGATTAAATATCTAAACACATTAGCTAACCTTCCCCAGTGTGTCCGTTAATAGAGTACATGGGCTGGGCGCTTTCCAGGAGGAAATATAATAAGGTTCTCTCTCCGTGTGTAGTTACGGGTCCCCTGACGACGGCAGGCCTACACCGGAGGAATGGGCGTCAGGGGGCAGCCTAGACGTGCGTAGAAGTGGGCTCAAAACACCTCACCAAATGCCCCCCCCCCATCTTTACTCTTACAGAAACTCCTTGGAGGTTTCAGCATGTGTTTGCTTTGCACCCAGGTGGAGATCGTTTCGTCCTGATTCAACCCTTTCCTCCAGTACAGTACATTAGTACAGTACCCCTCTTCTCAAAGCATCTCAACCCCTCTTACCGTGAACTTTTTCTTGCAGTCCCATCTCCCAACGAAAACTAACATTTGTTGATGGTAAATGGTGTATTTATATAGCACCTTTATCCAAGGTGCTTTGAATACTGCAGTGGTTCTCAACCAATGGTCCGGGGACCACCAGTGGTCCCTGAGAGGATTGCAGGCAGTCCCCAGACTGTTGGTAAAACCAGATGGACCTCTATAGATCTATGACTCTTGTGTAAAATCATTTTACCCTGTTAAGAGTTAAATTATATTTAAACATCTGAATTACTTAATTTTCAAGAATCTACACAATTAGAAAATGTAGAAAGATTATTATTTTGACCAATGTTTTGCCAGTTAATCCGTACTTTTGGGTCCGAGAAACTAAACTCCACAACACCAATGGGTGGGAGAAACCATGCAAGGCACAACCAGTACATCGGGAGAAATTTGCTTAGGATCTTTCCTGAGGACGCTTCGACATGCCCACCCATGGATCATTGGCCGATTGGACAATGTTTTCTGTTTTAGTTGACTATTTAGTCCGATTTTTGGGTTAACCCTAACCCTAACCCTTTAGTTTTCATTTATTTATTTCCCACCCATTCCATTTTGGCAGTAAAAAAAACGTAGTCAACGAACATTTTTCGTCATTAGGTTTAGTCGGTTTCTTGATAAAATGAACATTGTGACCACTCGCAGTTCTTGTTCTGAGTTGTGCTTGAAATGTACTGTAAACTTCCAGGCTGTTAATATAAATTAAAACAAACAAAAAAAATCAATCAATCAATCAATTCCTCATTCTACACTTCAACACTACATAGAAGAAATGCTTACTTTTAATTTGGGGGTCACACGGCTGCTGTTAGAATGTCTCTCCGCACTGGAGTCTGAGAGAGAAAGAGACAGGAGACAGAGACAGAGAGAGAGAGACAGAGAGAGAGAAAGAGGAAATGGGGTGAGAGACAAGACAAGACAACAGGAGAGAGGAAAAAAAAAACAAAGACACAATTGTTCCGAGTGAGAAATACGGCCTGTGAAGATGAGCAGTTGGAAAACGTTTCCTTGTTTTCGTTTTGTTTTTTGTAAAAGTGGTCAATGATGTGAGAGCAGACAGTGGTGCCTCATCCCCAGGGGGACGGACAGTCACTTCAAATTGACAAATCTACGGTTAGCGTCTAACCAATCCGATCCAGTCCCTTGGCCAGACCAACGCTCGCTCCTGGCGGATGACCCATCGGGTTTCCTCCCTAGATCTGGAACAGAGCGCCGATCCCCGGGAGGGCCCGGCGGGGAGGGCCCGCGATCGCGTGCGAACAACAGAGAGAGAGGACTCGGCGGAGAGACGCGCCGAGCATGCATGAGCAATGGTGCGGCCGCAAGACAAGGGGTTTAGTTTAGGGGGCCACAACCCAGCACTGCCTTAAATAAAATACCCAAAGTTCCATTGTCATACTTTCCTAGACACTTCCAGCCACAGGAGTGAGGCATCCGACATGCATCCATAGCTATGCTATATCGTGTAAGCGATTGTTTGATGGGGGCTTTTGATGGGCTTTTTGTCTCTGTGAGCGACTGTGTGTGTCTCTGTGAGCGACTCTGTGTGTGTGTGACTCTGTGTGTGTGTGTGTGTGTGTGTGTGTGTGTGTGTGTGTGTGTGTGTGTGTGTGTGTGTGTGTGTGTGTGTGTGTGTGTGTGTGTGTAGAGAGAGCGCAAGAGACATCTGGCGTGTCTGAGCTCTCTAGCGAGGCCTTGACATTGCCAGTAAACTAAAATAAACCTTTGGAGTCAGTGTTTTTTAGAGTTCCCTGTTTACTGTGCCGAACCATAAATTCAAAAGCAAATGCAGTTGCTGTTATTGTCGTTACGTGAATAATATCTGGCAAGCCTCAAGAGTGGCTGTTGACTGCGATGATTTACTGGAGGGATTTGGACCGACAGACGGTGTTGATGGACAGGGTTGAGGGGTGTTGAAATTATAGTGACGATGGAGGCAGTTTTATACAAATATATTTTTTTTTATGCACAACAGTGCTTAGGTAGCACTGTGGAGTGTGTGTGTGTGTGTGTGTGTGTGTGTGTGTGTGTGTGTGTGTGTGTGTGTGTGTGCCGGGACTGCTGACCCATGGTCCATTGGATGACCTGCTTTACCTCCTGCGCCACTTTGCGTCGTATCGCCAGTTACTGTAAGTTAATCGTTACATGCCTAGTATCCAACCTGGGTCTCCTTACTCTCCTATTGACCGATTATCCGTCCTGTCATCAAATTATAGGCTCAGGAATACAAGACAAAATAATCTACCGTAATTTCCGGACTATAAGCCGCTACTTTTTTTACATGCTTTTGACCCTGCGGCTTATACAACGGTGTCGGTGCGGCCAATCTATAGATTTTTACAGGACACTGCCTGTGTGTGTCCTGTGTGCTGAACGAAGTACTGCCTGTGTGTGTCCTGTGTGCTGAGCGAAGTACTGCCTGTGTGTGTCCTGTCCACTGAGTGAAGTACTAGCCTGTGTGTGTCCTGTGTGCTGAGCGAAGTACTGCCTGTGTGTGTCCTGTCCACTGAGTGAAGTACTACCTGTGTGTGTCCTGGACTGAGTGAAGTACTACCTGTGTGTGTCCTGTCCACTGAGTGAAGTACTACCTGTGTGTGTCCTGTCCACTGAGTGAAGTACTACCTGTGTGTGTCCTGTGTGCTGAGTGAAGTACTACCTGTGTGTGTCCTGGACTGAGTGAAGTACTACCTGTGTGTGTCCTGGACTGAGTGAAGTACTACCTGTGTGTGTCCTGGACTGAGTGAAGTACTACCTGTGTGTGTCCTATCCACTGAGTGAAGTACTACCTGTGTGTGTCCTGTCCACTGAGTGAAGTACTACCTGTGTGTGACCTGTCCACTGAGTGAAGTACTACCTGTGTGTGTCCTGTGTGCTGAATGAAGTACTACCTGTGTGTGTCCTGTGTGCTGAGTGAAGTACTACCTGTGTGTGTCCTGTGTGCTGAGTGAAGTACTACCTGTGTGTGTCCTATCCACTGAGTGAAGTACTACCTGTGTGTGTCCTATCCACTGAGTGAAGTACTACCTGTGTGTGTCCTATCCACTGAGTGAAGTACTACCTGTGTGTGTCCTATCCACTGAGTGAAGTACTACCTGTGTGTGTCCTATCCACTGAGTGAAGTACTACCTGTGTGTGTCCTATCCACTGAGTGAAGTACTACCTGTGTGTGTCCTGTCCACTGAGTGAAGCACTACCTGTGTGTGTCCTGTCCACTGAGTGGTGCTGCTGTTCCTCCCTCTCCCTGCGGATCTGTTCTCTGACCCTCCGCTGCTCCTCCTCCAGCTGTCTGGATCCCTCCTCTCGCAAACGGGCAATCTGGTGATGGGTGAAGAGAAAATGGTTAAAAATAAATAAATAACTAAAAAAGTGGAAGCCACCATGTTACAAATAATATGTAACCTGCAACGTGCCAATATTTACAAGCAACTTTACAGAAGCAGCCCAAAGTCACTTATAATAAGGGCACATGTCAACACTGCCACCCACTTCCTAGCCTCGACACCCAGGCTTTCATTTTCGTCCGCGTTGCCGAAGAAGACTGAAAGCCTGGACTAATTAGTTATCTACGGTGGCCTACAGGGGGGAGTCAACCTTTTTGGGTGGGCGTTGCTCCAAATGATGTGACGTAGCACAGCAGTGGAGGGGCGGGGGATCAAATCAGATCAGATCATCTGCCGATCAGATCAAGTTCGGTCGGCACCCCGTCCCCTCTAGGCCAAAATCATTTCAGGTAAATGAGACAGAAAATGGAACAGTACCACCTACTGGTGGTCCCACCACCCACCACCACCCATAATTACATGCATTAAGACATGTTGAGAGCACAGCTATGACTCACCCCTACAAGCACGCAAAAAACAAAACAAAGAACTTATTTGTTTTTAATGTATCATTGGCTTTATGAACAAAGCGCGTCACGTCATGCAATATCACCTAATGGTGTTTACTGATAATTATGATATGGCAGTGAAGAAAAAACGCTTGGATTCAGACCGGCGGGCCTTTGTTCCTGGCCCAAGACCTTGGAGGACTTCAAGTCAATCAGAAGAGAGCATTTTGACAAATAGCACAATAAATGCACCTGGTTGTGCTTTATTATTTCCTGGAATACAGCAAAATACCTCTTTCCAGGCATCATTCAGTGGTGGAAAGTGACCAAGTACATTTACTCAAGTACTGTACTTAAGTACCATCTTGTTTTTTGTTATTTTGTTATTTTGTTTTTTACTTTACCAGAGTATTTCCAATTTTCAAAATGTTATACTTCTACTCCACTAAATCTCAGAGGCAAATACTGACTCCACTATGAGTATTTGCCAACTAGTATACTTTGGCCATTTGAAAATAGCCGGACTACAAGCTCATAATAACACATTTTGAGCTTGTAGATCTCCTACTGTATATTCATACATAAAAAAACTAACAACACTTTTTCCCACCACTGAGCCTATGGCGGAGAGAGGCCTGTGGTTTGAGATCTCGGCCTAGATTTCCGACACAGCTAAACCCCTTATTTCCTTTGCCTTTTTAAACTATTTTACAAGACATTTTTTAATTATAAATGGCAGTCTACGAGTTCACAACATATCAAGAGATTGGCACATTGAACAATTCCAAAAGGTTTTTCAAAATAGTAAAAAAGTTAAAAAAAAAAAAGAAAACGCAGTGTGTTGTTGCAGTGGCGGCCGGTCAATAGGGGCGATAGTGCACCACACCACCATGCAATACTTCATGAATAAAACGTGAATAAGAATGACATGAATTAAATGAAATCTGCAGCTTGTCATTTTTCAATGAGCAAACCATCAATGCAAATTGTATGTAATATAAGTAACCAAAGCCCACTGTAACCACAAAGTGATAAAAAGTTGTAATAGGCTGCGATGAAATGTCAAAAGTGGTTTACGTTGTACAATGTTGCTGATAGGTTACTGAGTGGCACGTGTTGGTTCGCATTCGTCTGTAGGTATTGAGCTCTGCACTGAAGGGTAATGCATTGCGGTCCTATTGACTTCAATGCAAACGGTAGGAGGGATCCGGGGCGCTCGCAGAATGTCCTTCTCAAAGAGCTGGTATAAGGATTGGCTGACAGCATCCATTCACACCAACTCATTGTTTTGCTAAATAAATGCCTTCCATTGAATGTGATGATACCTGGTACATATTCTTGATCCCCCCCCCCCCCCCCCCCCCCCTAGAGAAAAAGTCACCAGCCGCCACTGGTGTGCTGTATTACGATTTCTAATACATAATTGTATGTGAGCTTATACTGTTGTTGCTTTATGCAAGAACAACCAAGTAAAAATGAGAGGCATTGAGAGTATTTTCTTACCTCCTCTTCAAGAGTCCGGGTGACTTTCACCTCCTCCTGGCTAAGAGTTTCAGCCTGACGCTCTCTGGCCTCAAGGTCTGTGATAGCGCGCGCGCGCACACACACACACACACACACACACACACACACACACACACACACACACACACACACACACACACACACACACACACACACACACACACACACACACACACACACACACACACACACACACACAACACACACCAGGGGCAGATGTAACATGTCCCATTTGGGGGGGGACAAGAGCATCAATGATAACATCAGTTGTTGTTGAAGTTGCAACAGGCATAAAGCTAAAGGTCGGACTCAGAGAGTTTTCTGTTTTCAATGATGAAATGCTGTTGGTTTAGTAGTGACACAACTGTAGTTAGTTAGTAGTAGTGTTTCACATCATTTTAAACATAAACACTTTAATTTGAAATATCTTGGGTTGTTTTGCATGGAGGGGCATTGGGTATTTAGGGGGGCATTGCCCCCCATGCCCATGCCTAGATCCGCCCCTGACACACACACGTGAAAGGGACACATGTGGCACACATTTTGTGCAATAGAAAACAAATCATGTTAAAGGTATACTTAATTCAAATAATATTATAGATTTTTTTCTCCCTCTCATTTTTGGATAATCCTCCCTACTACAAAGCGTTTTGACCATAAGGAGCTCCTGGGGTAAAAATATATATATATTTTTTTTCAGTTTGGGCCTAGGGAGAAAAGCCTTCCTTCAATCAGGATGGCAGTTGTCTTCCTCCAATCAGGATAGAAAGGGAGGTGTTTGCTGTTGGCTTGTTGAACTCCACACCCACTGTAAAGTGTGTGCATGTGCACATCTTGTCACTGACTGTATTTTTTCCTCCAAATCATCCAAATCACTGAATTCTCCTTTAACGTGCGTGCATTCTTGTCTTATTTCCATAATTTGTATGTTTGTTGTCTGAGTTCCGATAACCTTTCGCCATCATCTTTCCTCAATTTGTACAATACTTTTATAGTACACTGTTAATTAATCACATTGGTAACCGAAAACAATAACCGACAACATTGACAAAAGGCGCTTACCGAGTTTAATCTTCTTTCTCTTGTCATCCAATTTCCTGGTCCTTTCCTCGGCCTGTTTCTTGGCAGTGCAGATCTTGTCGTAGGCGGCCTGAGAACACAGTAAAATCAGTACCGTTTTTTTTTTATTATTATTATTATTACCGTAATTTCCGGACTATAAGCCGCTACTTTTTTCACATGCTTTTGACCCTGTGGCTTATACAACAGTGCGGCCAATCTATGGATTTTTACAGGTAACACAGGAGTGGTCCCTGAGAATGTTCCAGGTGGGCTCCGCAGACTAAATAATGGAAAGTTGGTTAACCAGATGTAACTCTTTGAGAGCGTAAAAATGAAACCAAATGGACCCTTACGGGTCCATTTGGTTTCATGTTTACACTCTCAAGAGTTATGATATTTACCATCTAAATTAGCACCACTTAATTAATAAGTCATGTTCATTTTGGCCTAATTTTGATGTTGTGCCTCTTTTGTTTGCAAAAATCCATCCTGGAATTGTGAACAAAACCAAAAGAAATCTTTAGTTTTGGGGGTCTGTGGGGTGAAGATGTTGTTAAACCGTGGTCTCTGGCTCAAATACTGAATAAATAGTGGACCCTGGGATCAAAAAAGTTGAAAACCACTGCTCTAACTATGAAGCTTATTGCCTGGTGCGGCTTATAGTCAGGTGCGGCTTATACAAGGAAAAAAATCAGTATTTTGCCCCAAATTTAGCTGGTGCGGCTTATATTCAGGTGCGGCTTACAATCCAGAAATTACGGTATTATTCATAATGCTCGTAGCATTAGGATTGTGTAGTGAAGGATGCCTGTGGCCTTACCCTGGCTGCAGCATCTGTCAGAATTGCTAAAGCCTCGGAGAGCTGGTGGAAGAGGTCCGCTGGCGACGGAGACCGGACGAAAAAAAGAGACAGAGAGGGAGAGAGAAGAATGGGGATCAATAAAGTGTACATATCAATACATATCATGACAGCAGCGACCTTGTGCCTCCCTCCTGCCTAACACACGTGGGTAAATTGAAATGGAAAGGTGGGCCTAAGTTCAATTATTACCGTAGATTTTCGTCTTACACAAACACATTACATTCCCATTGACCACGGAAGTGGAGAGATTGCGTCATTATGTGGATGAGCAAATCTGGAATTTTTCAAATGTCTGACACCTTGTGCTGTTACATGCATGTCTGTCTAATCAAAGCAGAAAACATAGCATGGCATTATAGCACAGATAGACAGCAGCCATGACTAGTGTGAGAGACATTCATGCAAGATGCAAGATTTGCTCATCCACATTATGTGGATGCGCAAATCTGGAATTTTTCAAATGTCTGACACCTTGTGCTGTTACATGCATGTCTGTCTAAACAAAGCAGAAAACATAGCATGGCATTATAGCACAGATAGACAGCAGCCATGACTAGTGTGAGAGTCATTCATGCAAGATGTTGCAGTTTCACGCTGATGGTCTTCACTCACCCTGGGTGCCGGGTATGCTTTTGAGACTATCAACGGTAGTTGCAGAAGTTGCTAACGGAAGTTACTTTATTTACAGTCCCCAGCGAAATAACCCTGTTCAGTCCTCACAAGCGTCTTGACTTGTTCACTCTTATTCTCAGAGAAAATTATTTCAACGAACAAAGCAGTTATAGAAATGTGCAAAGTGCACAGGATTCCGTCTTTTAAACCTTTACAACAGCTTTGCGAGCACAAAGGGAGAAATAAAATGTTTCCGCGAGGTATACATTTTCGGGAGCACTGCACCGCAATTGGCTGAAAAATGGCAACTTCCTGGGGAAGTTAACAAACTGGAAGCCCCGCCTTTTGATAGTCTCTCTGGGGTACCCCGTCACCAGGCTTTCATTTCGCGCAGATGTAAGCCTGGAGATCGAGGCTAGTCTTCGCTGGGCTTCACGGCCTATGTGGACAGTGACACAAGTCAGAAACACGATTGGATGACAAGTAGCCTCGACACCCAGGCTTTCATTTTCATCCGTGTTGCACGAGAACGGAAAGCCTGGACTAATTTGTTAGCCACAGCGGCCTAGAAGTGGGAGTCAAGCTTTCGGGGTGGGCGTCGCTCCAAATGATGTGACGTAGCACAACAGGGGAGGGGCGGGGCGGGGCCGGGGATGATGACACGTTGGTGAGATCCAATCACATCAGCTCATCTGTGGTGGAGATCTCACGGAACCCCGCAACCCCCCCCCCCCCCCCCCAGGCCAAAATCATTTCAGGTTAGGCCAGGCCCTTACTCTGAAAAAAGGGCTTCATTAAGACCTCAGTAATATTATGGTCAATGCCTGTGTGAAAGGCCAGAGCGATTGGTGCAGGCAGCGAGGAGGAGCTGCGACAGTGTGAGTCTGTTATATTGACAATGATTTACTTTTTCACCATCGGATTTAAATAGTTGAGTGAAAGGCTAATTAATCGACACCACATTATATAAAGGAGCTCCCCCGTTGTGCTTGTCTAAATAAACTCAAGCTAGATAAACACGTATTCCTCAAAAGTAAACACGTATTCCTCAAATGCTCAAAAAGAGATGCTGAATGCCATTCAGAGACATACAAGTAAAATTAGATTCAGATGAATGCACTGTAACTGTCCTGTTTTATTAAGGCTAACATATGAAGATGAACACAATAGTAACTGGCTGAACAACAGTACAACACACACACACGCGCACGCACACACACACACACACACACACACACACACACACACACACACACACACACACACACACACACACACACACACACACACACACACACACACACACACACACACACACACACACACACAAAAGCGGACGGGGGGGCAGCGCGCAAGAAGTTGGGGGGGGACGGCGAGGAAGAAGTATGCACTTGGCGTGACGTCTCCGTGCCAACGCTGGAACAGAGAGCCAACATAAACGGAGACATTTCCTGCATTAAAAAAAAGGTGCCTGGAGTCTCACGAAACCTGCTTCCTCTAATGATGTGCCCCGCTCCGCTGTTCTGCCCCACGCGAGAGCCCCGTCGTCTCCCTCTAACCCCCCATTAGACTGCCTCAGGGAAGAGGGGGGGGGCTCCCTCCCCGAAATCGCACCCCTAGTACCCGACCAAAAAAGAAAAAAAACTTGCCCCTTCTCGCTGGTTGTCCGGTCTAATGTGCACACTGAAACACACACACACACACACACACACACACACACTCCCCTGTAATATAACCACCACACCGCTGCACTACACTGGCGTGTGGCTTAAATCACTCACTTATGGTGGGCCTAACGAGGCGATACTGTTACCCCCCGCGGGGAGGGGAGCGCTGGCCGGCTGGGCACATACAAACGGGACACTCTGGAGAGCGGGGGGGGGGGGGGGGTCAGGTTACCCACACGCACATAATGGACTGGAATGAAATCCAACTGGGGCAGCAGACTGCGCCGCGGCCACTAGGCAGCTCAAAGTGTCACAACATGGAGAGGATGGGGGGTGGGGGGGGGGGGGTGAAGATTTGGGAGTTATGACCCGCACCTTACCTCTTATGGCGTGCATGGGGGGAGGGGAGGGGGTCACGAATCCTGATGCTCGCCCTCTCGTGCAAGAAGTTCTAAATCCGTCCATGTGCAAGTTGGAGAGAGAGAGAGAGCGAGGCCCTCCAAAACCACCACTTTTCCATTTCTGGGAAACCGACCCCCTGCTTTTCTATTATCCCCCCCCCTCCCCATCACCCCCCCAAAAACCATTACCCCAACTCATTCCACCAGCATTTTTTTTCCTGCTACAATAATCAGGGATTGTCTGAACCGTCCAGCAACCGCACAAACCTCACTTGAAAACCACAAGCCGTCTTTTTGTCCAAGGTGCACCCCCCCTACTCTCGTGACAAAAAAAACACAACTAGATTGAAATTTCCTGGTCTAATTGCGGACATGTTGGTTGTCAACAGGCCCTCAGGATGCATTCTGAATGGAAGCCAAGGAGGGTTTTTAAAACAGAGATTAGACGCTGACAGCGACAGTGGTGCTTGGCCCGGGGTCGGGCTGCGTTGTCACAGCAGGGACTGGTTGCAGAAAACAGACACTTGCTTGGATGAAATGTGGGGCTGCCTGCTGACTGATGGGGCCTTATTTTGATTGTCTTAAGTATCAGGTCTTAAGTCAAAACTTGGAGGTGTGGCAAAGCTGTTTGGCTGTTTTGAGTGGCCAAAGATTTTTGTCAGCTGTAACTTCATTGACATGTGGTTGTCAGTGTAAAAAAAAAAAATCACATGGTGTCTAGAAAAACAAGTAGGTTACTTTTACATATTTAGTTGCATATACTGTATGCTATAGCAGTGTTTTTCAACCATTTGCATACCAGGGCCCAACATTTTAGCCACGGAGGACAACCATTGTAGTTTCTCGGAACCAAGACTATTGGATTTCCAAGTTTTTGTCCACAATTTAGGAGAGATACCTGGCAAAACGTTGTTCAAAATAACAATTCTTCTACATCTTCTAATTGTGTGGCCATGGGGAGGTCAATATGTAGCAAATTTTGTCTAATAAAGTATCTGTTTTTATTCACGCCCTCCTCATCTTTTTTAAACTTTTCAGCACCCAGATCACTTACATTTTACTGAGATATAATAACAGTACAGGACAGAAAGATGTTTATTTGCTGACTCACCTGCTTTGGGGTTGTCTGGGTTCTTGTCCGGATGGCATGACAAGGCTTTCTTTCGATACGCTTGCTTGATCTGCGAGACAAAGGAGGGTACGTATACATTTAAGCATGAAACGAGGGAAATCGCTGCCTTCACACGCAAAAACAAAAAAATAAAATAAAATAAAAGAGCCGCCTTTCACTGCCCAGGCACGATTCTTGGCGACGCAATAGTATAAATTCTTACTTTCAGTACCAATTACTCTTTATCATGCAACCCTTGGCGCAGAAGTATGAAGCGTGCGTAAAATTGATGGTCCCATAGAAACGACGGTAAAAACAAAATGGTACACATTTTGATATGATCACGCTACGGCTGGAAATGCGGTCTGCCTTGAAAAGAAAACCAGTGACTGTATCGCTTGGACCAAATCAACACCTTAGCATATCCCTCTGCTTTGCGTCTTCCTGTCAGAAATGAAAATGGCAACTAACCGCCATAGCACACGAGGCAATATGAATTACCCCCACAAGAATTCCATGAAATCCAACACAGCGATCGGCAATTTGCAGGATAAATCTGTCCTGTGTTGGCACAGTCGTGTATTATAGGGTTTATGAAAGCGGGGGAAAAAAATAATAACATACACAAACAGTACACCATTGTCGATCACAAAAACAGGGAGGCTGCGATTAATATCTTAGTCTTGGAGCCAAACTGAACAAAAGAAACAATACTTGTGAGCATCGTAATGTCATGTAAGGTTTCTGTCAGGAGAACAGAAAATGTTTTAAAGATTTTGTTGTCTTTTTTTTATTCTGGGTCACTGCATGGAATGTTAACCATTCTTCAGTCTTCCTTGGGACCAGTTAATGACAAGGTGGTTTTCATTACATTTACTCCCCACGAATGAAAAAGACCTGCAGGGGGGGGGGGGGGGGGGGGGGGGGGGGGGGTCCAAGGTCCCCAGGCCACCGGGAGGGGCCACTGTGCACAGTGGCTCTTCACACCACTGCTGGGGCCACACGTACACACACACACACACACACACACACACACACACACACACACACACACACACACACACACACACACACACAGTAGTAGACATGGGTTCACCTCTCAACCCACAGCTCAAATCAATCCTCCTGTCCGTCTTGCTGAGACGCAGAGAGACACAGGGAGAGAGAGACAGAGAAAGAGAGAGAGAGAACCAGGAGCTCCTTTTCCTCATGTCTGGGAAGCGTTTGCATTGGACGCCGTGTCCTCTGGCATATATGCAACGTTTCCCTGTGTGTTGTTTTGCACTATTGTATCTGTGGAATGCCGGCCAAAGCAAACAGAGCAGACCGACTGGGGGGAAAAAACATGGCAGTAAGTGAACTGGGGAGAACAGGGTAATCCATCAGTGTCTGAGGCCTTTTTTTAACGGCGACCCCAGTGAGTCTCTGTGATAGTAAAAGTTCAGGCACGCTACACGCCTGCTGCCTGAAGTGGTACAGACGGAGTGATCGTCTGGGGAGGAAGGAGGCCTCGTCGTCACTCCCTTAACATCAGTACAAGTTTGCATCTCCTTCCTTTGACTCAGTGGTGGAAGCGCTGTCCTCTCGCCTGAGTCTCCCTGTCTGGTTCCAGGATATGAATCTTAAGGAGAATTCCACACAAAAAGGCTTTTTTAAACTTCATTTGCAGTGGATTTATTACCAAAAAAGTAGTCCATATCAGTAGTGTGTTGACACTCATTCTTCCACTTTTGCTTCAGCAGTGATTCAGCTGTCTCAAAAGGTCGGGGCGTGGCACACGGTTTATGATTGAACCACTGCTGAACCAAAAGTGAAAGTGAGAGTGCAAGTGTCAGCACACTATTGACATGGTGAAGAGACAATATAGCAAAAAATGCATTTTGGAGTAATGTAAACAGGTGAATTTGAACACCCCTTAGCAGGGAAATGCAGAGAGTGCCTGAGGGGCAGGAGCTGAAATCCTGTAAGAGGGCACTTTTGGACAGAAAATAAAAAAGATCAGCTACTTTCGGGGCTTACATCCAGCACACTAGTTAGCTGATGGAGATGCGATGTAGATACATGGATTTAATGCGGTGTTCAAATTCAGGATCCTTTAGGCAAAAGCAATTCTCCTGAAAAGCTGCCTTCCTGCATGGCATGATTGGTAAATGCATAGTTGCCATGGCATTTAACCTAGTAAATACTGCATTTGTGCTCTGTAAAGGGCCTCTGTTTTACAGACATGTAAAAGGGCATGGGCTGAGCCCCCCCTTTGATTTCTATGTGTGCACGTTTGATTTCTATGTGTCACTGCCCCTTAGCGCCATTCTAGGGAAAACAGCCATTAAGGAGTGTTTTCACAAAATAACAACTGGACCACTTTTTTGGAAATAAGTCTACTGAAAATAAAGTTAAGAAAGCTTTTTTGGGGTGGAATTCCCCTTGAATGTAGTACATTGCTGGGGAAGCTAAACACTCATTAGGCGCTTCAATCAGTAACTCTTTCTTCTTGGCACACGGGGTCGTCCTACAACTCTGTACCGACACGCAGGGGCTGTCAACCATACGCCAAGCACGAATACTTGCTGGTACTATATTGGACTGGGCCAGCAGCCACCCCAACCCCCCCCCCCCCCCTCACTGTACCATGAACTCTGCGCTGTGTTTGGTTATTTACTCCCCCTTCCTTGCCAGGACTTTCTCCCATGATGCTCCCTGTGGTTTTTGACAGAAAGGCAAGAAAAAGGGACCAAGGAAGCAAAAAAAGAGCTACAATGTCATGCAACAGACATTTGACCTGTTCCGCGTTCATGTGGATGCCCTGCACGCGTATGCAGTCTCTCATGTGGGGATTGTACGCAGGGGTGTGCGTGTGTGCAAACGCTGGATATAACAAGGGGGCAGTTCAATGGTGATAAGGAGGGGAGTGTATTTTTTTTATATACAACTAGTTGTCGATAGTCAGAGATGGGCCAAAACTAAAGTCGGACATCATCATTAACTCACAGATGACATAGCAAAGCACAGCTGACATGATAAAACATGTCTCTAGTCCACGCATCAGACATAAATACAGCAGATGTTGGGGGGGATTTACGGCCACCTGAGCTATCACCGATTGTGTTCTGGTGGGCCGTGACTGTGGCGGTGTCACTCAACTACACCCTCTTTGTGACATGCCTTACATCAGGGGTTTTCAAAAGGTGGTCTGGGGACCACCAGTGGTCCCTGAGAGGATTCCAGGTGGTCCCTAGGCTAAATGAAAGTTGGTTAACCAGATGTAACTCTTGAGAGCGTAAAAACGATATATAGAGACCAACTGAATAAGCTCAAGGTGGTTATTTTATTTTTTATTTTGATCTTGATGTTTTGTTTTCTTCTAAATCCAGCCTGGAATTATGGCCACAAGCAAAAGAAATCTTTAATTTTGGGGTCTGTATAAATAGTGGGCCCTGGTATGAAAGCCACTGCCTTACAAGGCTTACATGCTGGATTCATGGCGAAAGAAGACTGGGTCTCGGGTCAAGTCTCCCTATGGACAAACACAGTGAGAATCACTAACTGTAAGCGATTATCCATGAGCAGCGTTGGTCCTGACAGGTGCGAGAGACGAGAGGTAGAGACAGAGGAAGCAAGTAAAGCCTGCAACATACAATACATATAACATATCTGACTAATCACACACAATGTTCAGTGAAGTCGGAACTTTGCTTGGCACAGTTGCCAGATTGGAAAATCTTGAAAGAACTATACAAAACAAAGATCTAAAAGTCACTGCTGCCAAACATCTCAATAGTTTTCACTGCCGACGTTCTTGCTAGTGATTAAAATAATCTGAATGACCTACAGGACTATATCTGCTGTGCCGTTTAAGACCAGCAGATAGTGTTCGGCTCCAATGTTCAGAATCAACTATGAATCCTGTTTACTTCTAATTGTTCCACTGCTTCTCGCTCGCTCCATTTCTTTCCCATTCCAGTGGCATATACAGTATCTGCCGCTTAACTCTGGCCATGTGTCCCCTTTCTGTGTCTGCTAAATCTCTTTCCCTAACTTGATCTGAGGGGAAGAGGAATCGAAGAAAGTGCTGAAGGAAGTTCCAACATTCTACCAGCATGCATGCAAACAGTAGCCTAATGATTAGTGCCTGGTGGGGAAGCAGAGCAGGCTCTGTGCCACCACACAAATCCCCTCAACTCCATGCCCCCATCGGGCAGGGGCCGTGTTCAGCCTGGGAGAGGACCCAGCACTGGCCCTGTGCAGCAGTCCAGGGTGCAGCCAGACCAGTCAGGAGCAGTGTTGCCAACTGGCAAAATCCAAAATGCACTAGTGGCACTTCCAAAATGCACAAGAATACGCTAGATGCTTGCCTGGATACAGAACAAAATGACCATTAATCTTCTACATTCTCTAGTTGTGTAGACTTGGCTAATTCACATGATGAAGAATTGAATATTTTAACTCTTGAGAGTGTAAAATTGAAACCAAATGGACCCTTGTGGGTCCATTTGGTTTCATTTTTACGCTCTCAAAGAGTTACACCTGGTTAACCAAAATGTCCATCATTTAACTGTCATAGCAGGAAAAATGGTGAAAGATGAGGGTGTTATGTCTGGTGCCTGTCAACCAATTTCGCCCCAACTCACCAGCCAAGAAGTAGGCTACTAAATTCTCCACCAGGAGCTTTTCACTAATTTTGGCGCTAGGGGGGGGGGGGGGTCTGGAAAAAAGCCAAATATAGCGGCAACACTGGTCAGGAGCCACTGACCAGGTAATTATTAGCTGCCTGTCAGGGTGCCATCTGGCTTAGTTATTGTTCTTTACTCTGCCATTACATTTATAGAATGTTAGCAGACAAAACAAAGTCAACCTGGCAGCAAGCCAAGGCACGGCATGTACTTGAAAAAGCAGCAAAAGGTTTGCATGGTTTACATGAAGAAACTCACAGCAAGAAGGAAGGGGTTCTGAATACCAGTCATGTTAACAGTAACCCATAAGCTTGCGCTGCCAGAGGATTGGAGATCTTATCCATCATCTGCGTCTGTGGTGCTGCGCATTCTCGTGGACATAAAACTGCAAGTGCAGAGTAGTTGCTAATTGCCAGAAGAGCAGCAAGGAGGTTTGCTAACAAATCCGCAAAACCCGCTGCTTTGGAAACCATGAGGCAGGATAACTGTTCCGTCTTGCACGTAACCCATTAGCTGCATGCAGTCACAGCAGGTATGGCTGCTCCGCGCCTCGTTTCCACTTAAAGAAGTCGAACAAACCGCAAGAAGAAACGTTGTGTGGTCTAAGGGTTGTTGACGTTATGTTCGACATGCAATCTGTGGTAGGTAAAAACACCTACTTTGGGGCTAATATTGTTATTACCTGCTGACATGCCAAGAGCGTGGCTCCTCAAACGACTTCCCAGCCTCTAAATCAGCTACGTCGTCACCGTCTGCGAAAACTAGGACAGAGCAAAACCACCCGGCTGTCCATGTTCATTTTTAACACTATGGATTGGGGGGGGGGGGGTATTCTGGCCTGTCAGCTTTCCTGGATATTTCTCAGCCAGCTTGGCTTAAGAGGAATGTCCATCGCAGCGATAACGCTGAGAGATGCTAACTGGAACCATGAGGACGAGTAGCGGGAGACAAACTTCCTACGTCAGGGTAATGCTTTACAAGCTGCGGCTGAGCCCACATAAACATACTTTGGGAAGAGCCCCTTCCTCTTTTCGGCGATAAACAACATTGGCGGTGGAGCATCAGGCCCGACAACTGGGACTAAGTAGCCGATGCGATGACATCTGTCTTCCGACAGTTAATTAGTTTGGGTCCTCCCAAAGCCTAGTGCACTGTACACAGGAAAGCTTTACTATCTCTGTCGACCATCAACAGACCTCACAGAGCTAGTCCTTCCACATTTTAGAGACTTTTTCTTTCTGCCAAAAGCCACAACCACTAACTTCCTCAAGCATGCTCCTCTGAGGCGGATGGGACTTTGAAATCCAATTAAGAAATTAACTTTTTCCCTCATTTTGGCAGTGATTTTAATTTCCCCTTCTGGCCTGCAGATTGGAGAAACTGGAAACTGTGAGGTGGAAGCGGTGGTCTTTGGGAAATGTCTGGATTGGGCTTTAGTGAATGGCTCTGGGGTGGGAAAATAAGATAGAGAGGGTTTAGATCTTCCCAGAGTAAATTCAGAATCCATGTCATCCAGGGCGCATTCTGTTTCAATTAGAGAAAGGCCTACAAATACATGCAATACTTGACTAGGCAGATCTTTCTATGATTTCATAAATTCAATTTTGTTTCACAAGACAGGCATTAACAGACCCAGTATGTGAAAAATAAATATATTTAAGTTGTATTTTTAAAAAGTATATTTTAAGTACATTCAAGTATAAGTGTGCTATTTTGGCCCCTCAAAGTGTACTAAAATACATTTTAGTACTACTTAACTTGAACTTAAGATATACTTAGGTACACTAAAAGTGGAATGTGTGTGCTAAATTGACACAACTTTTTGCAAACTTAAAGTACACTTTAAGTAAGTATATCGGCCAGCACCAAAAATGTATTTTTAGTGCATTTAAATTATATCAATAGTGTGCCTTTAAAGGCAATATAAATATCATGTAAATGTATTTTGAAAACATTTATTTCATATTTAAAAATATATTCCAAATGTACTTTTAGTCACATTAGGTCATATTACATTCAAGTGCATTTTTAGTATGGATAAAAATGTAAATCTGAAAAGTTATTAGTACACTTTGAATTTGTCTAACAAGCACACTACAAATGCAGTTTTAGTGTACATGTTAGACAAATTGTAAGTGCGCTAATACATTTGCAGATTTACATTTTCATCCATACTAAAATGCACTTGAATGCAATATAACTTAATGGGACTTACCTTGACGCATGCCATCACTTTCTGGCAATTACAACCACTGGTAAATTTTCAAACATGAAAGTGGGAAACAGTGTTTTCATTTTTATTAGCAATCGAATATGACAACATATTTGGTTCCTTGGTCATCAGGCTAGAACAGTGGTTTTCAACTAGTGGTCCTTGAGGTGGTTCTATGTGGTCCTCAGCTAAATTACGTCAAGTTGGTAACCAAATGCAACCTTAAATATGTCAAGTGAAATCGAATGGACCCTTTCAGGTCCATTTGGTTTAATTTTGCCCTCTCCACAACATAATGTTTGTGGACAAACTATGTAAAATGGTTGCACATGCTGCATATCCAAATTAAATAATGGACCCCTGAAAAACCACTGTTCTTCATTGACAGAACATCAGTGAAGCATTTTGACACTTTGAATTGGTGAATGAGGAAGATGTGCACATGGACCTGGCTGTAAAGAACAGAACTACAGTACATGCATAGTGGACTCCTAAAGTTTCCATAGTGTTAAAAATTGCAGTGTCAACCTCTAAATCACAACAAACAATAACCTACAAATGTTGCCAAATATCTATGAATGCCATGGCTACTAATTTGCCCTCTTATACCACCACTACTTTGTGCCAGGTCCTGTTTGATGTGGTCAGTCAACACAGAATTGGCCATCCTCCCCATTGCTCCATTGTGAATAAACTCTGAAATGAAAAAAGAATGGGAAAGGAAAACAGTTAACTTATATATAACAAAAAATCTCAGTATTTTAATGAGTGACCTTTCTTTACTGTTTTTCTAAGACTGTACAATTATTAGATAAGTTCCTGAAAATATCTAGTATCTGAAAATTAGAGCCATAGTGATTCTTTAAAAGTAGTTACTATTTTAGCCAATTGTAGCTTTAACAGTGGCCATTACAGAGATTAGTATACTCCAGAAAACAGGATGTTTGTCATTCACACATTATAACAAGAAAGAACTGGCAGAAACAACACCCATTACCTGCTGCCAGCCACCGCACGTGGAAAAACACCATCAGGCCACTGAATTCTGAAAGACATCCAATCACATGGCTTGCTCAGCTGAGCACATCCTGTGCAAAAAAGGACAGACATTCAAAAGCTGTGCAAATACGGCTAAAAACACAAACATATGACATGTTAACAGAAATACAGACAAACAATAACACCACAATAGAAATCTACTGTATACATACCTGTGCACGTTCATTTTCTTTCTCCAGTGTGTTGCACGGCTGGTCAAAGTCACTCTCCACTGTAGTCTTCATCACCATTTTCTAAAACAGTGTAAATTTCATTCATCATGAAAACAGAATTTAGACACTCAGGGCTTGACACTAACACTTGCCCGCTTGCCCGGGGCAAGTAAAAAAAATGGTGGGGCAAGTGAAGACTGCTACCTGGTTGCCCGATCGGGCAAGTGTGCAACATAGTGCACTATAACACAACACAGGATAAATTTGTCTTGAAGGCAGTCATTGCACTCTGCCTCTGTGTCTTTCACTGCTTTCTAGATATCCACAATTCCAGGCTGGATTTGGGAAACAAAACAGGCAAATTAACACATCAAAATGACCTAATCTTCTACATCTACAGTGTAGACCTGGGCTAATTAAGATGATGAAATTTAACTCTTGAGAGCGTAAAAATGAAACCAAATGGATCCGCAAGGGTCCATTTGGTTTCATTTTTACGTTCTCAAGAGTTACATCTGGTTAACCAACTTAACTGGGGACCACCTGGAACCTGGGGGGCAAGTGACCATGACCTGAGGGCAAGTAGAACCTGGCTTGCACTTGCCCGATGGGCAAGTGCCTCGGAGACCTTGGTGTCAACCCCTGACACTCACTGCACTATCACTTTTGTGATGTGTGATGTGTCTATCATTAATGAAAAAGATTACCTTGTGGTGTCCTTGCTCAGCAGTTGGTGGTCCTCCAGACGGTATCTACTGGGTGTTGGAACACTCCACTGTTGGGGGTATAATAGTACAACAATTACTTAGATAGGTGCTATTGTGATGCTTGCTATACTTTACAGTACAGTACAGAGCTGGTTCATAACAAAGACACTTCACAGTTACAATAAGCCATTTGGAAACTACTATTTTGAGAACTGCTGGTGCCAATATGCACAATAGCAGAACAGAGCAGACCACTGTAACTCTGTTTTAACCAGAATGGAGCATTAATATTGTTAACACTGACTTTGTGTGACAATAATGTGCAAAGTATCATTAATTACCTGCTAGATGTCACATGCTACAGAAAGCATCATTGAGATTAAACATTTCTATATAATAATGTAAGCCCTCACCTGTAATTTGCAACTCAGAGTGTAAAATCATAACCAAATTTACCCTAACATGTCCAAGTGTAGACTAATTGTTAAATGACAATTTACAATGTCAGTGTCGCCGGGATGGAAATGTTATTAAACGGTGGTCCGTAGACTAATTCTTATCAAACTGTGGATCGTTGCAATAAAATGGTTTGAGAATCACTGCTGGAGACACAGAAATCTTCTCTTATGGGGGTCTTTAGCATATAGGTTCAAATGGTGGTCCACGAACTACCTTAGTGTCAATTTGGGGTCCTCGGCATGAAAAGTCTTGGGAAACACTGGGCTGGAACTCGTTCATGTAAAGGCATGGTTTTGTCTTAACATTAGCACGGTAAAATGAACCAAAACGATAGTAAAACATTAAATAACCACATCCGTTAGCACTCACCCTTGTTGTACACTCCAGCCGCTTCTGTTTTGGGGAAGATTGTAGTGATGGCCGTGTGAAACTGAAGCTCCGACACAAGCTCCGAACCCTGCCTTCATTTGCATATGAACCACTGCTCCGAAGCTTGCTTCACTCAGGGAAAAGTCACGTGACCAGTGACGTTCGAAGCAGTAACTGTTTCATTTCCTCATACAGGTTCGATCATGGTTCCAAGGATCAGAGCCATCTAGTAGAAGAGTTGCGACATTGAGGGGTCAGAAACCAAGCGCTCGAATGCTGTTCATGCAGCCCGAATAGGGACAACCTACGTTTTCATTCATGTTTACGTCGGTTGTACTAACACTACAACCCGATCTAAAATAAAGCGATTCCAAGATAATTAACGCTGGACTATTGCCAATGTCTTTCTGCCTACTTCAGGTCCAGGACTTGTTGTCCCCATTCTCTATTCAAGTCTAAGTAGAAGATCCTACATTGAATGGCCCTATGAAGTGGACCGAGTTGTCGTAACTCTGTCTATACTCTGCCGCTGCCACGGATCGGCTTTCACAACGACAGAAGCTCTGTCAAAATAATACTTCAGTGGCATCTGCGTAGCGTGCGGAGCAGCGGGACTCTTAAACGGGGGGTCGCGGGTTCGAATCAGGGTTGGGGTGCTGTAATCAGCTGATACAATAGAATATGCAGTGACTCCTTTATATTGTTTACTAAATGCAATTGAATGATTGCGTTTAATAAACATTGTAACTATTTTTAAAGATATATATATATATATATATATATATATATATATATATATATATATATATATATATATATATATATATATATATATATATATATATATATATCATGTGGGTTTTATATGATATCATCATGACGGATGATAGTATTAATTTCTTACACTCCAGATAAAAAAAAAAACAGATGACCAGAGCCATGGGGATAAACCTCATATGTAGCCTAATCAACAAGTGTATTTCTATTATCAAATCTGATAATATTTAGCCTATTATTGTTTACCGTGTCATGTATTGAGTGTTTCACTGTTTCAAATGCTAGAAATGCATTCTAGCATTTCACCAGCAGATGTCCCTATCATGACTGAACCACTGCTTCAAAGCTTCGTACCTTTTTGAACCAATCGGTTCAAATTGTGCAAAGCTTCATAAAAGCTTCAACTGCCCATCACTAGAAGATTGGATGACATATTGATATTTATTCCGAAAAGTCCCCGGCGATGTCTGTTCGCTTCTCTGCCCAGGCTTGTTGTTTTAAAAAATGCTCCGGAAGCTCCGCGCTGCGCATGCGCCGTACAGGCTACTGCGCATGCGCAGCGCGGAGCTTCCTGACCAACTAGTGTTAGAGTCTTATTTTATTACTCTATGGTTAGAGTAGAGCGGAGCAGAGCGACATTGAGTGGCCTGTCCCTATTCATGAAGCTTTATTATGCTGACTGGATAGGGACAAACTAGAGTTGGAAATACATTGTTTTCAATGACGAGGGTTGAGCAAATAAGAGCCCTTTAGGGCAACTGTTTTAACGTATTGTACTACAGCAGGGTTTTCAACCTTTTTTTTACTCCAGGGCCCACCATTTATTCAGCATTTGAGCCAAGGAGGACCACTATTTGATCACATTTTCAAACCAAAGACCAGACTTATAATGAATTCTTTTGATTTTGTCCACAATTCCAGGCTGTATTTTGCCAACAAAACAGTGTCAACTTCTTAATTAAGTGGTGCTAATTCAGAGGATGAATATTTTAACTCTTGAGAGTGTAAAAAAAAGAATGGACCCGCAAGGGTCCATTTGGTTTCATTTTTACACTCTCAAGAGTTACATCTGGTTAACCAACTTTCCATCATTTAGCCTGGGGACCACCTGGAACCCTCTCAGGGACCACTGGTGGTCCCCGGACCACCTGTTGAAAACCCCTGTACTACAGTATCAACTAAAACAGTTTATATGGTTCTCAAGGAATGAAAGGCAACGGTTTAGATTTGGTATAAGTGTGTGTATTCTTACATAAACCCACGTGTTACACTTAGACCAGACGTGTTTTAACGGTGTTGTGCTCAGTGTGTAGCCTACTAGTCTTATATATCTGTTGAGTATATAAAAAGTGAAGCTAAAAGTATACTAGTCTTAAGCATATACTGTATCTGTTGAGTATATAGAAGTAAACTTGCAGTATACTTTTTATTTTTAAGTTTTGCTAAGGGTAGTTAAATTCAACTACACTTAGCACTTATTAAAAGGGTACTTATAAATACACTCATTGTAAATATATTTAAATACACTTAAAACATAGTATTTTCACAGCACACTTTTAAATAGTATACTAGGATTATAACCACAAATTAACCATAAATAAGTGTATTTGTCACAAGAATGCTTTAAAGTTATTAATAAGTAAGTCAAATTTATGATACTTTACTAAAGTGCACTATTATCATAGTAATATTGTACTAGCAGATAATCACACTAATTTAAAATATATTTTGAACATGTGTACTTAAAATGAACTTAAATAAAGTAGAATAAAAAACTACTTCAATAAAACTGAAAATAAGTGTACTATAATTAAATATATTAAAATACAAATTAAATGGTATTCCAAATTAGTGTACTTTCTGAAAACATATTTAAAATGTATTTAGAATAAATAGTTAAAAAATTGACTTTTGTCTAACATACTTTAATTATACTTTAAATACAATTGGGATAAAAGGTATTTGAATTTAATGCATTAAAGTATAGTTTTAATATATTTGTTATAAAATATATTTAAAAATAATACATTTTAAATACATTTATATTAAATACAAAAATCTCAAGTATACTTATAACCATCAATGTATACTTTAAGTATATTTTTAATATATTGAAGTGTACTACTTTTTCACTGGACAGGCATTAACAGAGCCAGTATGTGTCAGACAAGCACTGTTATTTTCATATACCGGTATTCTAATTGTAAAAAACTGAGAAACGTGATTACACATTATAACGTTGCTTGCGCTAAAATAATTTCACCCACTCTTTTATACCAATAAATATGGGATATAACTGTTGAGTTGTGCCTGCAGAATCAGACCCACCGCTTTTTATTGAATGTCCGGTCATCTAAAATCTATAACACACATCCACTCATACAGAACAGGACGTTGTGTAACTGGTTCCCCACTTTGACATACTAGAACATCCAAGTCCAAAAGCTGGCGGCAGCAATGTTACAATGGCGCAGCCTTGTGGCCATTTGTGAGCATCACACTGCAATCGTATGATAGCTTTTGTTCTTTGACACTACTCTCCCCTGGCATTTCATGAGTTTGTTTATTCTATACTGTAAGAGAAATGAATCGCCCTTAATCTTAATTGTACAAATGTCTAAATGCCTGTCTGTCTCTGTTGCTCCCTCGGTTTGAATGTTTTTTTAATAACAGATGAGGAGAGTTACAGTACAAGTTGAGTACATGCTGCAACAAAACTGATAACAGCTTGGAGAATTACAGTAGAATTCAAGTACACCCTCTACAAATCTGAAAAACTGTGATTGGACCACATTAGTTAAGAATACACTTGTTTACAACAGCAGCCACCTAGTTTATCAAGGCATTTAGAGACGCACACAAATAATTACTTCTATAAAGCCAGAGGCAGAAAATCATAGAGGAGGTAAAATCATATTGGAGATATTAAAAAAGGGGGGGGGGGTGTACAAAGAGGGGAAAATGGGGCGGGTGGGGGATTATTATTTTTATTTTATTCTACAAGGGCCATTTTCAAATTGCAGCCGTCCGTAGGTGCCCTTTGAGAGTGGTTTAGAAGTAGTTCACATGTCTTAACGGCTGTTGGAAGGGCATTCCACATTTGCAATTTTGCATATGGGTGAAAAAAGTCCCTGCCAAACCCGGGCTGCCGTCTGGTGTTGTGGTAGTGGACCTCATTGACAATAGAGGTACCATACTTGGACAGGTACTGAATGGGTAGAGTATTGAATCTAGACCCATTGCAAGTTGAACTCTGTCATCAACCTAGCCCTGAAAGATGACTGTCATTAGCGTCATGCGATGCATGGCTATCATCTACCCAAAGTCAACCCAGACTGTCAAAGTGGGCAGGGGTGAGGTGGGTTCGAGGAGTGAGGTAACAGCCTGACCAGTTTGTTTGGGGAGGTCTGTTGCCTTGTTTTCAAGGCCTTCGAGGTGCTGTGCTACCAAGAGGTGCAGCTATAGTATCTGTCTGTCTCTATTTCTGTTTGTTATGATATATTGATATGATATACAGTATTACTGTATTGTCAGTTTGCACTGAAATTTGTCTTGCGACACAGCAGCCTTGTATGCAACACGTATAAACATATTTGATATACAGTTACATACATAGAAATAAATAAGGGCCCAGACCCAGAGCAATGTTCTCAGCTCACTTCAGTCCTGGACAAAGTCCTGATTTAGCCTCAAGATTGACTGATGGACAAAAGACCTCTTCAGTCTGACCTTATTGTATGCTGGAACAGCATATCTCATGGATGGATTGGAAGTCTGTCTGTCTGTTTCTGTGTCTGTCTGTATCCCTGTCTCTCTCTCTGTCTCTCTGTCTCTGTCTCTCTGTCTGTCTCTCTCTCTCTCACACACACACACACACACACACACACACACACACACACACACACACACACACACACACACACACACACACACACACACACACAACACACACACAACACACGCGCGCGCGCGCGCGCTCAAACATACAAGCCACGTGAAAAGCAAGTTACCGTTTTTCTATTATTGAACCCACAGAAACCATAAACCCACCTCTTTCGGCGTAGCAGTGCTCGCGACATCCAGTAAACCGTACAAGTCCATCTGGAGGAGCTCCTTTGTTTTTCCAGACATTCTATTTGTAGTGCGGCACCCCCAAATACACAGAAAACACAACGGGAATGGGATATAACAACGCAGTGTTTACGTTTTTCACTTGCTACTTTCAGGGTGCATGAGTTTGACGCCTTGTCCTCTGAACCGGATGTTGTTTATCGGCCTTCCTCACGCGGTGCATGTTGGGAGATGTAGTCGTCTCGTTGCGTTATATGGTTTACCATATGAAGAGCTCTATGATCAGTGTTGGGAATATTACTATACCTTGTTAATGTATTACTTATTACTTATTACCTTCATTTTAAAGCAATATATTGTATTACAATATTGCTGTCTGAGCAAGTGTAATATATTAATATTACTATTACATATTACTTAAAAGAAAAATGTTGTGCAAAATATGTAATTAAATATTTAGTGTCACTATTAATCAAATATTGTGTAGGCCAGTGGCATAGCTACAATAAAGAAAGCGCACTTGGCTATCTGGGAAATCCATATGAAATCAACTTGAAAAAACATCCTCCTGAATAAATAATTTGATGACAAATTATAGAAAATAAGTAATTATTTAACTTCTGCAGTTGTCAAGAAAATTTCACATTTTCAATGAGACAGATTGACAGAAAGTAATATTGAAAGTAATGCAGTAATGCAGAAAGAAAAGTATGATATAGATTGTTTTTGTTAAGTAATATATTTATATTACAAGTTACTGCATTTTGGTAATATATTAAGTAATATATTGAGTTATGTAGTGCACATGTCCCAACACTGTCTATGATGTATGCCATCTAAAGCAGGGGTAAGCAACCTTAGGCAAAGATGCCAATATTGGCCATTTATGGTCTGCTCAGTCTCATGTGAACACACCAGACAGTTTATTTATTTGTTTATATTAAGTTACTCCATTCAGTATTTAGATATTTGAAATGTGATGAAAACAACAATCTTTTTCTGGTGACTGATATTGTCCTCCTAATACGTGAGAGGTGGATTTACAGTTTTACAAATTTACATTTATTTTTAAAATAATATTTTATTTTATAAACAATATTTTAAAAATAAATTAAAACTGCAAATGAAATTCCACTGCCCACTCACATATTAGGAGGTCAATATCTGTCAAATCTGTCAAAAAATTGAGTTTTAAATTATAATGGGTGTATAGGAAGAAGGTGGATGCACTAAAATAAACATCAAATATCTAAATACTGAATGGAGTAACTTATAAACTGTCTGACTGAGTAGACCATAAAATGACCAAAAGTTTTTTTGAAAGTGGAATATCCCTTGAAGTCCTGTATGTAAATTACCCACACACATAATTCTGCATTCATTCAAACTCAAATTAGGCCATGGCCCACTGTTGCGTGAGCAGACCGAGCGATCCAGAAACTAATGAAAACACATATTTTCAATATTCTCTTAGAAAACAATTATTGACTCTTTTTGAGGGTCTCTTAATTACTTCACCTTTACATCATCACATGAACCGGCCAATCGGCGACCAGGCGCTCACTCTGCTCACACAAGTAGGCCTAATAATAATTAAGTTCTCAAAATTGACAGATTTTAATGATTTAATGTATAAGCCTAGTCTGTAAACTACCATGATCTTATTGGCTGAGCACAGAATGTGATGATGATGCATGATCAGACGATCACCCCTCATTTCACACAAAAAGTGTGATTTTTTTTCACCCAGTGTCAATTGTCTAATCTGTAGTCAGCCATGGCCTTTGTGGTCTTCCTTAGGGTCCCATGGAATATTATTATTTTAAGCAGACTAGAGTAACATTTCAGGCCCATGCCGATCATCTTCAAAATCTCTGTAATTTTGTAAGAGGTGAACGTATACGATGTCACATTTAGATCAGTCACAGTCAGGTGCGAGGCAAGTTGCAAGTTGGTGACATCAGAACAAATCCCAGTGTAGCCTATATAAAATGTTAAAGGCATAATGTTGACTCACCAACACTCTCCAGGGTTTTGGCCCGCAGTGTTGAAGCGTAGTTTCTGCTTTCGCCCTACGTAGTGCAATGACGTCTCAGGACGTTGACGGGAACACGAGCGAGACGGTGGTCGCGCCGACGGGTGAACACGACCTCGGGACGGTGGTCGTGCCGATGGGTGAGTGCGACCCTGCGACTGCGGTCGTGCCGATGGGCGAATGCGACCCTGCGACGGTGGTCGTACCGACGGGCGAATGCGACCCCATTATCAGCAGCACTGACGCTGCAGCGGGAAGCAACAGCAACTTCGACGGCAATAATTTGACTCTTTATTGGGAGGACGCTGACAGCAACCCTATGGTTTCTTCTATTCTACCTAAGCTGGTGAACGTGAGCGAGGGGGCGGAGGAACATAAAGAGACTGAAGACAAAGGACACAAAAAGAATATTGCCAAGGGCCCTCAAATGGGGACCTTCATGGGGGTCTACCTGCCCTGCCTCCAGAACATCCTGGGCGTCATGCTCTTCCTGCGCCTCCCCTGGATTATAGGTACAGCAGGCATCATTCATTGTCTGGCGATAGTGTGCATGTGCTGCCTATGTACCTTCCTGACAACCATATCCATGAGTGCAATTGCTACTAATGGCGTTGTACCCGCTGGAGGCTCCTATTATATGATCTCCAGATCTCTGGGTCCAGAGTTTGGAGGGGCCGTGGGCCTATGTTTCTACCTGGCCACAACATTTGGTGGCTCTTTGTCCATACTGGGTTCTATAGAGGTTTTACTGACCTACATAATTCCTAAGGCGGCCATCTTTGATGCCTTGCTGAATAACATGCGTGTTTATGGCACCTGTTCTTTAACATTCATGGCCCTGGTTACATTTGTCGGTGTGAGATACGTAAACAAACTTGCATTGGTCTTTCTTGCCTGTGTCATGGTATCGATTTTGTCTATTTTCACTGGTGCCATCAAGTCCGCGTTTGATCCTCCTGACTTCCCTGTTTGCCTGTTGGGCAATCGCACGTTGCAAAACCATAAATTCGACAAGTGTCTGAAGACTGAGATCATAAATAATGTGACAGTAACCACAAAGCTGTGGAATCTGTTCTGCTTAGGGCCAGAGCTCAATGCCACCTGTGACGAATACTTCCGTGTCAATGAAGTGTCCACACTACAGGGAATCCCTGGGCTGACTAGTGGGGCCATCTCGCATAACATGTGGCCAAACTATGGTCCACTGCACATGCTCATTGAGAGAAGTCTCATGCCAACTAACCCAATAATTTATAACTCCAAGAACATCGACAAGCCAATGCCATACGTGGTGAGCGACATTACCACCTACTTCACCCTGCTGGTCGGTATCTACTTTCCCTCTGTTACAGGCATCACTGCTGGTTCCAACCGATCAGGGGATCTGAAAGATGCCCAGAAATCCATCCCCATTGGAACCCTCCTGGCTGTCGGCACCACTTCCTGCATCTACCTCCTCTGTGTTGTGCTGTTTAGTTCCTGCATTGAGGGCATTGTGCTCCGAGATAAGTTTGGTGACTCAGTGAAAGGGAACCTTGTGATTGCTACACTCTCCTGGCCCTCTCCGTGGGTGATTGTGATTGGCTCCTTTTTCGCTAGCTGTGGGGCGGCACTTCAGAATTTGATTGGAGCTCCACGTCTGCTGCAGGCCATTGCACGAGATGGGATAATACCATTCCTACAAGTGTTTGGCCACGGTAAAGCTAATGGAGAGCCCACCTGGGCACTGCTATTGACCGTAGTAATCTGTGAGATTGGCATTGTCATCGCCTCTGTGGATGCTGTCGCTCCCATTCTAGCTATGTTCACCCTAATATGTTACTTGTTTGTCAACCTGGCCTGTGCTCTTCAAACCCTTCTCCGTACACCCAACTGGAGACCACGCTTCAAATACTACCACTGGGCTCTGTCCTTCCTTGGTATGAGCTTGTGTCTTGCAATCATGTTCATGTCCTCATGGTCCTACGCTATCATAGCCATGGTCATCGCTGGCTTCATTTACAAGTACATTGAATACAGAGGGGCAGAGAAGGAGTGGGGAGATGGGATCAGAAGTTTGTCCCTTAATGCTGCACACTATGCTCTTATATGCCTGGAGGAGTCACCACCACATATCAAAAACTGGCGGCCCCAGTTGTTGGTGCTACTTAACTTGGACTCGGAATTGACTGTAAAACACCCTCGCCTGCTGTCCTTTACCACTCAGTTGAAAGCAGGGAAAGGCTTGACTATAGTGGGGAGTGTTTTGAAAGGAAGTTATCTCAAGAAGGAAGCCGAGGCCAAGAAGGCTGAGCAGAACGTCAAGGCATGCATAAAAGCGGAACATACCAAAGGTTTCTGTCACGTTGTGGTGTCCTCCAACCTGCGTGATGGCTTCTCCCTCCTCATCCAGTCTGCTGGGCTGGGAGGGATGAAGCACAACTCGGTGCTGATGGCCTGGCCCGCCACATGGAAGCAGCCCAACTCACAGTCTTGGAAGAACTTCATAGAGACCATACGTGAGACCACAGCGGCTCATCAGGCCTTGCTTGTGGCCAAGAATGTTGATAGTTTCCCTACCAACCAAGATCGTCTCGGGGAGGGTACCATTGATGTGTGGTGGGTGGTTCATGATGGGGGGATGCTGATGCTGCTGCCCTTCCTACTCCGACAGCACAAGGTGTGGAGGAAGTGCAAAATGCGTGTTTTTACCGTTGCCCAGATGGAAGACAACTCCGAGCAAATGAAAAAGGACCTACAGATGTTCCTCTACCACCTCCGACTAGAGGCAGAGGTGGAGGTGATGGAGATGCACGACAATGAGATCTCAGCCTTCACCTATGGGAAGACACTCGAGATGGAGCAACGGAATCAGATGCTCAAAAAGATGCAGCTATCCAGGGCGGAGCGTGGGAGAGAGGCTCAGTGGATCCGCGACAGGAACATAGCGCCTCGATCTTCGCGCCACGATATGACCTGGACCAAGGATATTGGTAAGTGCGTAGTTGAACGCCCTCGCCACCGCGAGTCTAATGCCAGCATGCCTGTAAGTGACTTATTCAACCAGAAACCAAACCAGAAAAATGTCCGTCGGATGCACACAGCTGTGAAACTGAACCAGGTGGTTGTGAATAAGTCCCAGGGAGCACATCTTGTCCTGCTCAATATGCCCGGCCCACCTAAGGACAAAGACGGTGACGCAAATTACATGGAGTTCCTAGAGGTTCTTCTAGAGGGCCTCAACAGGGTGCTTTTGGTACGGGGTGGTGGTCGTGAGGTCATTACCATCTACTCTTAGGAGATGTTGATCTTGATATGCTTATGGAAACGGTGTGGCTCCAATGTTGGTCTTGGACTTGGACATGTATATCCATGACAATGGGACTCTAAAGCAAGTAGATCTGCAAAAAAGAATCTGTTTTTGAGCGACGCTAACAGCTCCAACATGTGAGTCTGTGTGTATGTCTACCAAACCCACTACGCACTCAATTGTTTTAAATTAATTTTATTATCTGGAAAAATAATAGAATCTAATTGCTCGATGTGCTATACCAATAGAGTTTGTAGGATTTTTTGTGTTTGTGTGTGTGTTCAAATTGTCACAATTACAGTACTCGTTTACAGTTAATTCCAGACAGAACAGTATGTATACATGTGAAAACCAGATTGTCACTCAGTATAGTGCAAACTTGCGTATTGCACACGGCCAACATGGCCTACTTTTGCGTGAGCAGTGTTAGAGATTCAAAAACAAACAAAAACAATGATTACTTGCATGAGTGGAGCACCGCGCGTCATGTGCAGTTGGCGGTCGCCGTCCCTTGGGGCTCTCCAATTGGCCGGTTTGGGTGATGATGTAATTTTCAATTACGCCATCACATCTGGACAGGCGCTGGGCATGGAGTGGGAGGAGATTGAAAAGGTTGGAACGGCCAGAGGAGAGGAAGGAGGCGGAATAATATGTATTTTGTTTCAGAATCTCCTTCAGGAGATAATACTTATTTACTTAATACTTAATTATGTCATCATTACGTCATCACCTAAACGGTCGACAACTGCAAGTGGACCGCATAACTAAAAATGTTATGCTAACTATTGTGCTCTATGCAAGACGAGGCAAAATTAAACGGTTAAACACGGATACATAAAAGTAGTCTGAATTTTACAATTGAATATTATACTGCATATCCTGTATCATATTCTCTCATGATAATGAAGCTGGCATCCCGACCTGAAAATTGTATGTATTTTCTGTTTACTAAAGTGTGGCCTTTAGTAGGCAGAAAATGTCAAAATAAGTGTGACCATATAGTATAACTCTGAGAGTGTAACCTAACTACCGGTGCTCTGAGCAATCAATGCTAATTGAATGTCAGGATGCGATGTGTGGGGAGGGAGTGAAGTTCGCTTTATTTAGATCTTTCCAATAGGAAGTCAAAGCTACCAGGTAGCCATTCACATCACCCCGTTCACCTCGTTTTCCCTGTTCGCACCATTACTTTTGTAATTGGCTGCCTTTGGGCTACCTATAAGCTAATAAGACCTTTCAGTAAGCCCCTCCCCAAACTCTATGGTCCAATCACAGTTAAGTATAACATGTGATAGACAAACCTCTCCACCAGTAGCTTTCCTATATGATAAAACATGTTTTAATAAATAAATGTCACAAACACATTTTCCACTGCAGAGGGCATGCCTTGTTGCCGGATTTGGAAGAGATTTTGAAGGTCTGGTTCCAAAAATGAACCAGCGTTTAATGTGTAAAGTCCATGATATTTACATTGGAATGAATGAGCCCAGATGGAAATTGTCCTGGGATGGACAAGAGGGTGGAACTTACGCAAAGGTCTATCGATTCTGCCAGCATACTTTACCTGCTGCTGAATCTTCTTTTGCTTAAACTCTGAGAAACTTGAGAAACACTGCAGATGGTGACAGAGACTGATTTAACTGTTGCTTTGGTCTAGCTGCTGGATCAACTAATTTACAATACAATTTCTATAGTTCTACATTTAAGGTCCTATCGGTTCCTAATATTATATGAAAACTATTCGTTCAGTATTAATAAAGATTATTTTTATTGATTAATGTGTGATATTAATGTTATATTATCAAAACAACCTTGATTGTGGACTGGAGGTCCATTCACTTGCATCCTCAAGGTCCAGCACTAGCGGGCCATGAGTGGGCCCACAGGTTGGGAATTGCTACTCTACTTGATACAATAAAAATAGGGAGCTCTACTGGCATAAGAAAATAAGTTTTCAGTGACAAAGCAAATGTCGAAATATAAAAATGAGTTGAAAGCGGGTATAATTGCAAACACAGTGACTGAGATTACTATGTATTCTAGGCAGAAATGTCTGTGAGTGCATCACTCACTCACGTATTTGGGGATATCAGCTCAAAAAGTATGACGTGCAGGGTCTTACTTGTACAGTTGTAGGGTGTATAGGTTACAGCCTTTTTGTAAACAGAGCTACAGTTTGTTACATCGTGTTGTTATGTTCAGGGTATTAAGCTTCTTGAAACAAATGGCACAAATGTTTTGCAGTCGCTTTGGGACATATAGCAGATTTTCCCCTCAAAAGTATTTTTAATATACTGTAAGTGTCTGATTACTATGAAAACCTAAAAAACTGCCAGTCTGTCTGTCAGTGACACGTCACCATATATGGCCATCACACCTTGTGACACGCTCCATATATGGCCATCACCATATATGACACTGACCTCATCAAACCCTGGTGGATACTGGATAGCCACATACTGTATTGTGAAGACTGGATTATCATCTACATCTGCATATATGGAGTTGGTCAGCAACTCTGTCTGACCTAAAACATCAAACCCTTAGATCTCCAGTCTTTAAAGGCCTACAGAATGGAGCTGGCCTGTTCTGATACTGTGTCCTGTTTATCCATTCAGTGCCTCCACCCTTCCTTCCTGATACCTGTCCATTCAAACTCTAGGCAGGCCCACCCCGAGTTTATTAGCACAGCAGCACCTGACAGTTGGTGAAGAATCCTCAACAGGCCCAACGCCATTTTATATCTGCTTTGAATGTCATATTTAGTTCTCATAAATTACAAAATTATATAGAGTATGTTTCACTTTAGAAAAAATGCAGTGGATCTTATACAACGTATATTCATTGTAAGACATATACAAAGATGCTCATTACAACAGAACATCGGAAACATGAAAACGGGTGCTACAAGAACTTGTTGCACCTGGCAGTTATGACCATCATTCTTGTTTCCTCTGTGCACTTGGTTAGCTGTTATACAGCTAAGCAAGTACAATTATAATCTCCCAAAGCTATCTAGCTATATCTGTTTTGAATGTCATATATTTCTTATAAATTACAAAAACATATGTTTTATATATGTTTCACCTTAGAAGAAAATACTATGCATCTTATATTACCTTTATTCTCTTACATGACGATTGTATGAAAGGTGCCACTTTCAAGAGCTTGCATAGGCCTACTGTATATAACATTTTCCATATGGGAGATGCAACTAAAGAAGAATCAAGTACCGGTAACTCTTACAGGAAAGAGGGGGCCAGGTTTGGGAAGGTGGGAATCAATCAGGGAACGGAGTAGATACATTTAAAGATTTGAGGCTCTCAGTACCAGCAATGGTACTACAGAATAAACACAAAAGACACACAGCGCACACAAATACACAAAGGACAAACTAAGCCCCTGATCCGACAACCACAACACCCCAACGGGAATGCTACGAATCCGTAAAATGGAGATTTGAGACCCACTGAGCACCCTTTTCCATTGGTTGCTGTGAAGGTACATTCATCATCACCATCACCTTCTGATAGCTCTACTTCAGATGGAATAATAATTGTCTCCACCGAAGGTGGTGACTATAAAACGCCCTCTGTCCCTGCACGTAGCCCGTCTGTGTCCTCGATCTGTCTGTCCTCCCGACTATGACGTCATGATGACGTCATAGTTGACACACTCGGAGGACCCTTGAGGACCCTGATATGACATCAAGCTAGGGGGGGCCTGAGCTAGGAGGACACCTGAGCTAGAATGAGCCTTGAGATGATGTGAGATAAGGAAGCCCTGAGTTAGGAGGATTTGTTAGATGGTGACAAAGGAGCCAGAGGTAGAATGAGCTTTGAGATGACATCATAAAGAGTGAGTTAGGGAAGATGACGTCATAGATAGTAGTATTGTCTCATTACACTCACAATAAACTACTTTGCAATGTGCACACGTTCAAACCTGAGCCCGGACGGTGGAGACCTGTGCCCCGTAGGGGCACAACTCTTGTTCTGCTATAGTGTAATTAAAAGGATTAGTAGAAATAATACACCACCAACAGCATCATGTTGCCAAGATAAAAAACAAACAAACATGACTATACCTAAATTAGTTAATTCAGTTAATTATTAGAAATCAATTCTACATTGTCATTGTTATCTACTCTAGATGATGATGATGATGATGATGATGATGGATGTGCCGATGTGCCGTAAGTCTATTACGGAATGCCTGTACTATCTGCATGCATGCATCTATTTCAATGGAAAAGAGAAGGAAAGAAGTAATACCAATTAATGGTGATGTTGTAGTAGGTCATGGCATTGATTTGACGCTGGTAAGAGTATACTAGAATGTTATAATTATGCAATGAAAAAGTGAGATTGTTTTTAAAATATAAAAAACAATGCTAAACAGGGACCGGAAAAGTCGGGCTGCCGCAAACGGACCGAGCAAGTGCGGAAATCTCGGCCCAGGGCAGTGGAAAGGTCGGCCCAGGGCAGTGGAAAGGTCGGCCCAGGGCTGTGGAAAGGTCGGCCTGGGCTGTGGAAAGGTCCGCTCAGGCCATATACCAACCATCATCAAGCCATCATCAAGCCATTTATGCTTGATATTGCTTGCTCTTGTGCAGGGGTGAAAGTGAAGGGGGTCCGCCCAGGTCTGGGACCCGGGAAAAGATTTCACGCCGGGTCCCGCAGGGTCTAATAAAATATTACGTTAAATAACCTGTCACCGCACGGAGAGAAGTCTCCTCTTGTCGGTTCGCACAGCCAGAGCCACAGAGACAGAGTATCGACAGAGTTACGCCGTCTATACAGTATAGATAGAGTTATGCAAACTCCGTTCACTTCATGGGGTCAGTCCAATGGAGGCTCTTCTACATAGACTTCTATTTAGAATAGCAACAGCAAATAGGGACAGGCCCTGAAGCTGACATAAAAAGAAATGCTGTGGACTCGGGCAACAGCCCGGCTACTGGTGTTATTCTTTCTCAAACAATTTTAGATCGTTTTCACACAAATCACAACATAAACAATGTATTTCCAACTCCACGTTGTCCCTCTTCAGGCTGCATGAACAGCGCTCGAGCGCTCAGTTTCTTACCCCGCAATGTCGCAAAAGACCCCCGAGGGGGGATAGCCTGCTGCTGGCTGGTTGATGATGATGATGAAGATGACGGAGACATTCTCGTAAACAACCAAACTCTCTTCAAAATGTCCAAGAAGAAAACGACATTAAGTCATTATTTTAGTGTTCTCTGGACCAAAGTGCTTCTAAATTGTAACCGTGTGTTTTTGTCAGTTTTGCGATGTGTTAATTATCCCTCCACAGTCACTGCCAGACTGCCAGTGCGCAGTGTTGCCAACTGCCAAAATCCAAAATGCACTAGAAATATTTCAGCACCACAGACAGCTCCCTGTGCTTTTCTATAGAAACACTTCAGCACCACAGACAGCTCCCTGTGCTGTTCTATGTTCTATAGTTTCAGCACCACAGACAGCTCCCTGTGCTGTTCTATGTTATATAGAAACATTTCAGCACCACAGACAGCTCCCTGTGCTGTTCTATGTTCTATAGAAACATTTCAGCACCACAGACAGCTCCCTGTGCTGTTCTATGTTATATAGAAACACTTCAGCACCACAGACAGCTCCCTGTGCTGTTCTATGTTATATAGAAACACTTCAGCACCACAGACAGCTCCCTGTGCTGTTCTATGTTATATAGAGGCATTCCCGAAATGCACTGAATGCGTTAGAAGTTGGAAGGAGGATGCGCCAGGTTTGCAACACTAACTCTGTGGTGCACAGACATCCGTATTATAGCGGATACGGAAACCCGCGTTCGTTTCCCTATAGTAAGGCATCTGTGCAAACCGGATATAGTAGGCGGGCTTTCTACTACTACAACGAATCCACCGAGGTTCAAACCGCAATTCTGTTGGCTGACAGACGCAATAGTTAGTTAACTAAGTTCTGATTAGTTCAGAAGCAGAGCAAAAAAAAGCATCAGTAATATGCGGTAAACCCACACGTTTGTCACAGGGAGGGAATGCACTGCATTCCCAAAATGGCTTTGCAACAAAGTGTAACAAAGTTTTTCAAGAGGAAGGGGAAAGAGCTGAAAATGTCACTGAACCAAAGCTCAAAAATTGATTGTGATATTAGACAGTGACACAGAGAGTGAAGGTGGGGGGAGAACCCACTTACAGCAGCAAGCACAGGTAATCAGTGTTTGTAGCCTAGTGCTTTCACTGGGGGACGCCTCTTAAAGGGGAATTCCACCCATTTTATTTTTCTGAGAGTGTACAAATGTGAACCAAATGGACCATGTGTACACTCTCAGAAAAAAAAGGAAACTCATTAACATGGTGAAACATATCTTGATGATGTCAAGCTGTATTTCACCATGGTAATGTTTTTTTTTTTCAGACCTCCATTTCTAGGAAACACAGAATGGGGGAACTTTATCATGACCTCTAAGGTATATTAATGACAGTAAAATATTGAAAAATGAGTGGAATTCCCCTTTAAGATTCTAATTGTGTGGACTCTTGAAAATGACATAATTCAGATGTTTGACTCTTGAGACTCTTGAGAGCAGTAAAATGGTTTCATTTTAGGGCATATTATGGGGGTTGAAATAATGCTGTTTTGCAGTAGTTTGTAACAAAATAAAATCTTAAATGAAACCTATTTCTTGTGTAGCCTAATGCCTCAAATACAAAACAGTTTAATCATGCTGAAATGGAGTATAGGGAGCCTAATGCAGGTGTAAGGCAGACCTGCTGTGTTTTATATTATGTTCCAGGTTAGGTTAGGTTAGCTTACAGTGCCACAAAAAAGCATTTCCTATGCATTTTAGGGACACTGTGGAGTTTGAACCTCCAAAAAATTTGTGGCGCGGCCTGAACGCGTCACACGATGCTGTTTCCTATAGACCCGGCAAGAACTCCAAACCACTTTCACCCCTGCTGTTGTGACAATGGACATGCATGGCAACCATTATCAAGCCATATGCATGTTCAATAGACATGCATACCAACCATTATCACTGCATACCAAGCCATTTTACCACCAAGCCATTTATGCTTGATATTGCTTGCTATTGTCACAGGCATACCAACCATTATCAAGCCATTTTACTGATATGCAGGTAGATCACATGACAGTCCCCATTATCAATGCATACCAAGCCATTTTACCAACAAGCCCTTTATGCTTGATATTGCTCGCTATTGTCACAGGCATACCAACCATTATCAAGCCATGTTACTGATATGCAGGTAGATAGTCCCCTAAAATATAGAACATAGGCGATTTTTAAGGGGGGGGGGGGGGGGGCTATAGATCAGAGCGCTTAAAAGAAAGGAAATGTTAAATTATATTTAAACATCTGAATTACGTAATTTTTCATGGTCCATACAATTAGAAAATGGAGAATGTGAAAGTTCTCGGTTTTGAGTGCAAGAGACTACGGTAAATTCAAATGTCAGTAGTAGCTTATAGCCTACAAGACAACCTTTCCAATTCTCCCCTCTCTTTTTCATTATAAGTGCATTATTCTTAAACACTGTAACAGTAAGTAACACAATCACACTATTTTAAAAAAGCGTGGGAACCATTGCTATAAACCAATCTAAAGAAACATGTCAGAATTGTTGTATTGTATATTTTTACTTTTGTTCTACATATTTCTTTACTCGTATTTTTGACTCAACGTCAAATAAATGGTTACATTTAAACAGTCTATCTGTTGTTGTTGTTTTTACAGACACAGTCTCAACCTTAGATTAGCCTAACTGTGCAGACTAAATGTCCGACAGCAATAACACACACACACACACACACACACACACACACACACACACACACACACACACACACACACACACACACACACACACACACACACACACACATCATCATCATCAAGGTCATTCACCTGAGCTGTGGAGGTACAATTTGATCAATAGACATGCATACCAGCCATTAGGAAGCCATTTCACCTCGGGTCCAAGTGTGAACAATATAACATATCTTATCAGTCAATCACCTCATTTTTGCTGGGCCAGGGAAACAAAGCAGTCACTAGATCAAAATGACAATTAATCTCCTACATTATGTTGTGCATGTTGTGCAAATTGCACAAGACACACACACACACACACACACACACACGCACACACACACACACACACACACACACACATACACGCAGATAGAATAACAAGGATAGTCAAGGGCAAGGCCCCCCCCCCCCCCCCCCCCCCCCCCCTCCGGGCTGCATAATGGCCCGGTCTGCTATAGAACGTACTCTAAGGTGCTTGGAGCATTGAGATATTACACTGGCACCTGCCCTGCATGAATCGGCACCGGTAAACATGTTTGGCAATGTTATGCGGTGTGTGTGTGTCGTCAGACCAAAGTTCTGGTTAACCTATCATACAACACTGTGTTGTGTTGCTGATATTGTTATATATCAATAAAAACAGAGAGTGGGGAGAGTGGGCGGGAGAACGTTTTCATGCCCGGGCACCAGCAAGTGCTCGACTTCCGTGCATGTTTTTGCCCTAGACATGCATGCAACAAGGGCCCAAGATACAGAGGGAGACGAGGGGGATGCGAGTGAGAACCATGTAGCCGTGCCGATCGATGAATGCACCACAGACAACACAAATGAAACAGGAAACTATGATGTCAACAACATGGCCATCTTTGGAGAAGAGATTGTCAGCAAACCTATGGTTTCATCTCTCAGTATATGGTCAAATTATACCAATCTAACACAGGGGGCCCAGGAACATGAAGAGGAAGATGAAAATGAGGGAAGCAAGAAGAAAACTATCAAGAGACCTCAAATGGGCACTTTCATGGGTGTCTACCTGCCCTGCCTTCAGAACATCCTTGGGGTTATCCTCTTCTTGCGTCTTCCCTGGATTGTCGGCACAGCAGGCATTGTGGAATCTCTGGCCATAGTGTGCTTGTGTTGCTTTTGTACCTTCTTGACTGCAATATCCATGAGTGCCGTTGCAACTAATGGCATGGTACCAGCTGGAGGTTCCTACTATATGATCTCCAGATCTCTAGGTCCAGAGTTTGGTGGAGCTGTGGGCCTCCTTTTCTACCTGGGAACAACCTTTGCTGGCGCTATGTACATCTTGGGTGTTATAGAAGTTTTGCTGATCTACATTGAGCCTAAGGCAGCCATCTTTGTGGCTGAGAGGATGGAGGATGAGGCCAATGCCATGTTGAATAACATCCGTGTGTATGGCACCTGTTTTTTGGTATTCACGTCTCTGGTTGTATTTGTCGGCGTGAAGTATGTAAACAAATTGGCCTTGGTCTTCCTCACCTGTGTCATCCTATCCATCTTAGCTATCTATGCCGGTGTCATCAAGTCTGCTTTTGATCCTCCAGAATTCCCTGTTTGCCTGTTGGGTAATCGTACGTTACAAAGCCATAACTTTGACAAGTGTCTGAAGACAGAGATCGTAAACAATGTTACAGTCACCACAAAGCTGTGGGGTCTGTTCTGCTCAACGCCGGAGCTTAATGCCACCTGTGACGAGTACTTTCGTGTCAATAAAGTAACCACGCTGCAGGGGATTCCCGGGCTGACCAGTGGAGTCATCTCAGATAACATGTGGCCAAACTATGGTCCACTGGGCATGCTAATAAAAAACAAGCGCCTGGAGTCTACCTTGGTAGCTGATAACTCCAATGACTTTAACAAGCCATACGTGGTAAACGATATCGCCACCTTCTTCACCCTGCTGGTTGGTATCTACTTCCCCTCCGTCACAGGTATCATGGCGGGTTCCAACCGGTCAGGGGATCTACGAGACGCCCAGAAGTCCATCCCCATCGGAACACTCCTGGCTATCGCCACGACATCCAGCATCTACGTCAGCTGTGTGATACTATTTGGTGCCTGCATTGAGGGTGTCGTGCTCCGAGACAAGTTTGGTGATTCTGTGAAAGGAAACCTTGTGATTGGCACGCTGTCCTGGCCCTCACCATGGGTAATTGTGATTGGTTCCTTTTTCTCCTGCTTTGGGGCAGCACTTCAAAGTTTGACCGGAGCCCCCCGTCTGTTACAGGCCATTGCTCGAGATGGCATAATACCTTTCCTACAAGTATTTGGCCATGGTAAAGCTAATGGAGAGCCCACCTGGGCACTGCTGTTGACTGCAGGAATCTGTGAGCTTGGCATCCTCATCGCCTCCTTGGACGTTGTGGCTCCCATTACCTCCATGTTCTTCCTGATGTGTTACATGTTTGTCAACCTAGCCTGTGCAATTCAGACCCTGCTCAGCACACCCAACTGGAGACCACGCTTCAAATACTACCACTGGGCCCTGTCCTTCCTCGGTATGAGTTTGTGTCTTGCAATCATGTTCATTTCTTCTTGGGTCTATGCTATCATAGCCATGGGAATTGCTGGCTGCATCTACAAGTACATTGAATACAGAGGGGCAGAGACAGAGTGGGGAGATGGGATCAGAGGTATGTCTCTCAATGCTGCGCGCTATGCTCTTAGAAACCTTGAGGAGTCACCACCACATGCCAAAAACTGGCGGCCTCAGTTGTTGGTTTTAGTTAACATGGACACAAATCTGGTTGTGAAACATCCTCGCTTGCTGTCCTTTACCACTCAGTTGAAGGCAGGGAAAGGCTTGATTATAGTGGGGAATGTCCTGAAAGGAGCTTATCTCAAGAAGTACTCAGAGGCCAAGAGAGCTGAGCAGAACATCAAGTCATCCATGACAGCAGAATGTACCAAGGGTTTCTGCCATGTCATCGTGTCTTCCAACTTACAAGAAGGCTTCTCTCAACTCATCCAGCTATCCGGGCTGGGAGGGATGAAACCCAACTCAATCTTGATGGCCTGGCCTGCCACCTGGAAGCAGTCCAATTCAGGCCAGTCCTGGAAGAACTTCATAGAAATTGTGCGTGAGACCACAGTAGCCGAACTTGCCTTGCTTGTAGCCAAGAACGTGGACAGTTTCCCTACCAACCTGGACCGTATGGGAGAAGGTACCATCGATGTGTGGTGGGTGGTTCATGATGGAGGGATGATGATTCTGATTCCCTTCCTGCTCCAACAGCACAAGGTATGGAGGAAATGCAAGATACGTGTCTTCACTGTGGCCCAGGTGCATGACAACTCCATCCAAATGAAAAAGGACCTAGAGATGTTCCTCTACCACCTCAGACTGGACACCCAAGTGGAGGTGGTAGAAATGCCAGACGGTGACATCGAGGCCTTCACCTATGAAAAAACCGTCAAGATGGAGCGAAGGTCTCTGATGCTCAATAATTTGTCTCTTTCCAAGACGGAGCAGGAGAGAGAGGCACAGATGATCCATGACAGAAACACAGGGTCTCATGCCTCTCCCAACAAGGCTACGACTCCTCCTATTGGCAACGTTGTGTCTGACCTCAGCCAGAAACCGAACCAGAAAAATGTCTGTTGGATGCACTCGGCTGTGAAGCTGAATGAACTGGTAGCAGGTAGGTCCAATGGAGCTCATCTAGTGCTGCTTAACATGCCAGAGCCACCAGATGACAGAGACGGTGATGCAAACTACATGGAGTTCCTGGAGGTTCTGTTAGAGGGCCTCAACAGGGTCCTCTTGGTTCGCGGCGGTGGTCGCGAGGTCGTTACCATTTACTCTTAGGAAAAGAACCAAAGTACAGTAATGGCCCCCACCATGCATAAACAGGCCATCACCATTGATTGGCAAAACATCATTACAAGTCCTTTGTTTGAGCTTTGCTCTTTTTACTACACAGCTTTAGATCACGATCAGTTGCTTGTGCATGTTGAAATCACAAACAGAATGGAATCAACCCTCCCACAGTCAGCAATTCATAATTACCTTGATGGAAAGATTGCTTTACATACCTGTTTGGCAAGGGGCAGTGATACAATTCAATTGTTATGCATAGTGTATGTAAATTATATCTACGTAAATTATATCTAAATTACTTTTATGCACGTCTTTTCTCTCTGCAATACGTTCTTTATTTATTTTAATCGTACCTCGCCTGTATCTGTACACTTCACAGAGACACAAACAAATCATGAACAATGCAGACAAGACGGAAAAATCATTTTTTTCAAACATTTGGGTGAATATAATTAACAAGTACCAAATACTGTAAATGCTTTACCCCACTCGGATGCTAATGTTTATTTTTGAGCCTGTGTGTGTTTATGGACTTTGTCCTAACACAAACATTGACATGAATGGACAATTTTGAGTTTTCGTGGAAGATGCAGACTTTGATTGGCGGGGAATGATTTTCTTTTAAGAGTCAAGATCCTCAACTCTAAAAACTCAAGAGATCAACTGCATGTGCACAGTGAACTACAGGAGGTTGGTGCTCCAAAATGACTAAAATATGAAAGAAAACAAGAAGAAACCACTTGTGTAATAACACCCCAAGGTCTCCTCCCCTGTTCATTACTTGCATGGGCGGAGAGGGTACAAATTAAGCGATCGGTGCACGGTGTTCAGTGTTCCTCGGGGTACTCCGATTGACCAGTTTAGTTTAGGTGAATACGTAATGGTGATGTAAGTTTAAACTAATGTCATGAGTAATAGCTCGCTCTGCTCATGCACAAGTAATAATAATAATAATAGGCCCTGGTCTACTTGTCCTCAACCTGCAAGTAGTCCATGGCCTACTTGTGCGTGAATGCTTCACGTGCACGAACGTGCAAGTTTGCACTCTAGCATGCCCTGTGATATGTCCGTCCATGTCACGGGTCTTCATGAATTTTTCCCCTCATTGCACCCCTTGCTTTATAATGACATAATCACCAGCAATGATCCACTACAGTATGTACAATAGAGCTACAGAGCCAGAGGTGAAGGCCTAATGGATATTATAGAGTGCCAAACATTGCACTCATCTTTAGAGCAAACCCTCTGTTAAGACTAGACTATAACAACTATCCCAGAAGAGGGTTGGAGGGGCTGTCAGAATGACAGGGAAGCTGGTTCCTGAATCTTGTATGTTGGTACGCAACACGCTACAGAAGCTTTAGTTTTCAAGGGTGGTGAGAATGGCACTATCCCCAATGTGTGCATGTGTGTACTCCCATTGCCATGATTTGATTGTGAAGACAATCGCTTTTGGCATATTAACTTTGTAAGCCCTCAGCTTACAAAGTTAATATGCCAAAAGTGATTGTCTTCACATAATTATGATGACAAGAGCGCCCTTGAGTGTGATCTATTTTTTCTTGTCGATGTTATGGTTGTTTATTTAACTACGGATTCAACAATATTTTTGTTTGAGGAAACGCCATAGAGAGAAATCTAATGTTGTCTAATGTTGTGACTGACCTATGTTGTTGGTCAGACATCATCAAACAAAAGGCGCCACTCACTTTACACAATTGTGATTTTATTGTCTCCACCGTAAGGTGGTGACTATGTTTCACCCCATGTCCGTCCCTACATCCGCCCGTGACGCTGAACAGTTGCCTGCAGGGGTAAAACCAGAACCTTCTAGTGGTAGAGTTACGATATTCCCGTTCACTCCTGTGCGCCAGGTGGATCACGCTGCTGGAGGAGCATAGAGCCAACAGCACTCCATTCACACACTGTTAGCAACTAACAACACCCCATTCACACACTATTAGCAACTAACAGCACCCCATTCACACGCTGTTGGCAACTGATTGTTTGTAGTGTAGCAACACATCCTCATGCCTAAAAGGCAAAACTTGCCTTTTATCCAGACCATGGATAAAAGGACCATGTCGCCTTCTGAGACCCTCGTAAAAGGACTTCTATGGACAATCTCGCCAGTATCGCGACTCAGGTATTTAATCCAGCTTCAATGACTTTAAAACCAGTTGTTCTTTAATAATAGGACAACATAAACATTACAGAGACGGTATTCGTGACTGAACAATACTTTAAAACAGTTGTCGTTTTGCATACGCGCCTAAAATATCGTATTTGCGCCGTTCTTGTTGAAAACAATGTATTCCCAATTGCAGTTAGGACTTAGAGAGGCTCTGTATATTCATGTGATGACTGGCTGCTCCGCCCTGGTTTCTGACCCCTCAATATCGCAACTAGAAAGCTCTGGGTAAAACATAGTCGCCACCATACTGGTGACCGTTTCCCTCACAGGATGACGTGACCTAGGCTGGTGGAGACCTTAGCTATTACTGGAATGGTGCCTGTGGGGCCTCTACACCGGTTTGGTGTATCAAACAAAAGGCACCACTCACTTCACGCAAATGTGATTTAATTATTACTGGAATAGTGCCGGCGGGGCCTCTACCACCGGCTACTGTCCTACTTGGAACAACAGAGTTGGAATGGGGAAACCTACAATATCTGGGTGGGGCACTCGTTGTGTGTGTGCGTGCGCACCACATACGTACCTGCAGGGAGCAAGCAGGGAAATTACATTGAAGAATGTTTCCAGATTATTTGTATTTGAAAAAAAAAACACATTTTATGAAGTGAGCAGCACCTTTTTTGTCTTGATGACATGTATGATGATTAGGTCATTTGGAATTAGATTTTCTGTAAACAACACAAAAAACATGCATTTAGAGGGATACTATAGCCGATGTACAACCGAGCTGTACATCAGATCCGAAAGATCTGAAAATAAACACATACAATTAGCCCTTCTCAAAACCCCGCCCTTGGGGCGGGGTTTAGTCACTGTTCAATGCCAGTCCAGAATAGTTTGGCAACTGTTATATTCCGGCCAAGACCTCCTCTTCTAATGTGCCTATTGGACAAGAACAGATTGGGGAGGGACTTAGTGAAGGGCTAATCGAAAAAGGTGAGGCTGAAAGGCCTCTGTTGGCACATCATTATCACAGATCAGTCTGGATGCTGTGGAAGCAATCCTGATTTAAGGCAAAAACAAAAATGGAAGTTCACAAAAATTACTCATCTATTAAACATTTTGGAATTCCGTCACCAAACCCATTTCTCTCTACTTTCTGGCTTTGCCTCTTGGCTTTTCTGTTGCCTGTGGAACATGGTAAGATTTGAGATCAGTCAAGGAAAGGTATAGGTTGGACAGGTTGACCACGACGGAAGGCTCAGCAACAGCCACCGCTGGATGTTTTAATAGGCTTGCCCTGAATCTTGACGTTGGACTTTTCCGATGCAGTGGCAGCTGCTTTGGAGCCCAATTTCTTCTTGATCTCGGCTGCCATGGTCATCAGGGCTTGCTCCACATTGGTTCCTTGTTTGGTGCTGGTCTCCACATAAGGAATCCCCAATTTGTTGGCAAATTCCTTAGCCACGTTATAATCCACGACCCTCTTTTTTGCCAGGTCACTCTTGTTGCCCACCAACATCTTGATAACGTTGTCACTGGAGTAGCGCTCGATCTCTTGTAGCCACTGATTCACATTGTTGAACGACTCCTGATCTGTGACATCATAGACTACAATGATACCATGAGCTCCTCTGTAGTAACTAGACGTGATCGTCTTAAACCGCTCCTGACCGGCCGTATCCCATATCTGGAGCTTGACGGTCTTTCCCTCCAACTGCACGTTTTTTACTTTGAAGTCCACACCGATGGTACTGACGTAGTTCTCCGTATACACCTCCTCTGCAAACCGGAGAAGGAGACAGGACTTTCCAACGCCAGAATCGCCAATCAGGAGCAGTTTGAATATATAGTCGTATTCGGGATTCATCGTTGACTACGCAGGATAAATGGAAACAATATTGATCACTGTGGATTACTGTTGTGCAGTCAAAAGGCAGACAGTCTCATCAAAAAGTGTCTCAGATGACCGCACCATGTAAAGGACAGCATATATTAGCTGACCAGAGCTTGATGAGGGCTTGATGTCATTTGTCTGATGTCACGCAAGCTGTTGCCATGCCAATGACGCTGGTTTTCACAGGTTCCTTGCATTTTTGTATGTACAGGTATAGGTATGTATGTATGTTTGTATGTACTGTATTGTATGTATGCACAGGTATGTGTTTTTGTTTACGTTGTACTTGCGTGAGTGGAGCGGTTTAAACGAGTTAAACGGTCGGTGCGCGGTGGTCGGTGGCGAGCGGTCGGCAGTGATCGTCTCTGGGGCACTTCGATTGGCCGGTTTGTTGTAATTGAGGTCCCAATTACGTCATCACCCATGGAGAGGGGCTGGACATGGAGCGTGAGGGGAGCTTGGGGGAAACGGGAGGGAGGGAGGCCTTAGGGGACCATCATGACATAATGGTGATTGAGAGTAATAGGAAATCTTAGACAGACACTCTACCATAAATTGTCTTTAAATTGAGAAATTCATGAGATGATGATGAAGTAATTGAGACCTTAATTCAATTTCAATTTAATGTCAATTCCCTCAAGATTTTCAGATTAATTGGTTGGGGGAGGGAGTGTGATGTATAAGAATAAGAGTTTGTTTTTGTTCATTTCTGTGTTGTGTGCACAACACACAAGTATGCACTCATTGTTTTTTGCACGTAACATATCACAAGGACATTCATCAACACGGTCTTGACCCTTTGGTGTGAAAAAGGCTTTAGAGTCAACCTATCGGGACAATACGGTCTGGTATGTTGGGGTAAGAATGGTGATTCCTTATTGGCTCTCGATGGTGACATAACTACATTGAAAGGTTGTTCAATAGTTCAGTAACGGGTCAAAAGATTTATACAATCCATAGCGTGCCGTGGAGTGGCGTGCTATGAGCTTGTAAATCTGATATTTTTTAAAATGATGTGGCGCAAATCTTTGAATTATTTCTCAGTTCAGAATGGGTAATGGGTGTGCCACAGAAGACACATATACAGTATATACAGTAAGTGGCAAAGATAGGGAGAGGAGAGAGCGATCGGTTATGTCAAATTGGGTTGGAGGTATCGCCAGTAGCTGTATATCCTGGGGATATACAGTATGTGCTGCTCAGGTGCACAAAGCATATTCAGGCTGGCAAAGAAACAATCCTGTGAGAATCCCTTCAGGTGCAGTTGCTGCTCGGCAAGATCTGCTCGGTCTAAGAATCAAGGTTTGATCTGTGCAGTCCACAACGTGCTGTGCTACAACAACCTAACATGATGCAAAAAATAAGACATACATGGAGATACTTCAGCAGGATCCACATCAGCATGCAAAGAGATAAAAGGTAGGCTACTGTACATGTTGTGCAAAGAGGCATAAGGCATATCCATGTAACTAATGTGCCATAGGAGCAGCAATATTAACAGACAATAATAATCATGAACCAATAAAGCAAGACTAAAGTGTGAAACACAATTGCTAATGCATGACACATATTCCAAATAAATGTCATTGAATCCCACTGAGAAGTTGAGAGATGACAGACAATACGTGGCGTGGATAAGAACTTTAATTGGCTATTACTCTTAAGCTACAAACTGGTGTATTATTTAAGCATGTGTAATGCTGGTGCCCCTTTTCTGAGAGAGAGAACAAGCGTAGAAGTACGGGCTTGTAGATCGGTTGACAGTTCAACTATATATTTTAATAAAAATATCAAAGACACCTTTCCCGAGTACATTTGCAAATTAGCAGGAGGGGCCCGATACGTGTATTTGGTTAGGATATTGTGCAGCGGCCGCCCCCCTCAGTCGGCGGGTCTATGTGTGCGCCTTTGGCTGCAAGATCCATGGCTTCTGGCCCTTCTAATTCTATTCTCGTCTTGATCTCAGTCAAGAGGGTCATGAAGGCTTCCTCCACATTGGTGCCGTCTTTAGCGCTGACCTCGAAAAAAGACAATTTAAATTTGTCAGCAAATTCCTTAGCTGTATCATATTCCACAAATTTCTGTCTTATAAGGTCCGACTTGTTGCCTACTAGCACCGTGTTGACATTCCTACTGGCATGCCGATTGATCTCCTCGAGCCACTGTTTCAGATTGGTGAAGGTATCCTCCTCTGTGACGTCATAAACTAGCATGATGCCGAGAGCTCCTGCATAGAACGTAGACTTTTCCTCAAGATTGTCGTACAACTGAACTCTGACGTCTTTTCCGTCTACCGATAGAGTTCTGCTCCTGAAGCCCTGAACGGTACACTCTTTGGTCGAAAACGAGTCATCTACGAACCGGAGAAGGAGACAAGTCTTTCCGACTTCTTTGTCGCCAATCAAAATCACTTTAAATATATAGTCATATTCTTTCATCATCTTGACCACTTACCTCCCAAGGTCGTCGACTCATATATTCGAGATCACCTAATGAATTCTACCCCCAGCTGGATTCATTCGAACGCGTCTATCTCAGGTCTCGGGAAGTAAATATTTAAAAGGTATCTTCAACATCTTATATGGGCTGACGAGGGCCCTGGGCTGACGTCACACACAAGGCGTCACATAGAAGTAGACTAGATTCTGAAAAATGCCAACTTACGCAGTTAGCATGATATATTCTGTGTTTCCTAGAAATGGAGGACAGAAAAAACATCGTTGACATGGTAAAAAACATTTTCATCAAGAAGTGATTGTTCACGTTAATGATTTTCATGTTGGATTTTGCCATGGACGTGAAATTTAATGCAAATAAATATTTCATGATGGAGAGAGAGAGGGAGGGGGAGAGAGCGAGACTGTGTCAGTCAAGTACAGATTGATTCCGGTGGCGTTTCTAAGCAATTTGGGGCCCCAGGCAAGATTTTCCCTGGAGCCCCTCCTTTCCAATCATACAGGCACAGTAAAATGGCACCGCCAAGGGATAAAATTATGAACTATTTTTAAACGAAACAACTATGTGTTTTAAATGTTCAATTCTAGTTATAGAGGACAAGTATAACCTATGTATCCAGATGAGGCTTATTATCCTGGGATCCTTTTAAAGAGTGACCCCCCTGATTGCTTCTATGGTGCAATTACATTGAACCCAAATGATCCACTTTTCTCAGACATGATAATAAGCCATGTGGCATATACGTGCTATATGACAGATTGACAGCATCACCATGGCAGCTCATGATGGACGTTGTCATAAGACCTCTACCAAACCAGTTTGGCTTGTTTGGTACGGTAGCTTAGTTGCATGGAAGCATAGAACTGAAATGAATTGAGACAAACATACATTTAAAATGCATTTACTGTACATTCCTCTGTTGATGACAAAGTCCAAGGCACACCCTACAAGCTACCCTTGATTTGATATTAGACGTAATAATTACTGTTAAATGCTTCTCGTGGAAATGTTTAGGATAAAATGAATATCAGTGATTAAAGAATGGCATGTCAGGATTATGCAATCCTGGCATGATGCCACTAAGCGTTTGTGCATATGCATTCGTGGATTGCAATGAACTCACACAGCGACAGGCAGCTAAAATACGCTAAAATATACATAAATAGCATTATTTCTGGATTCATAGAAATTCCCCCCGCCCCCAAAAATCTGTGATGTCATTTCAAGGTCACATGGACACCCCTAACTTCACACAAGTGTGATTTTTGTTCCTTCCCCACTTCTGCTCTCACACTAGTCATCCGTGGCGACTGTAGAGATCCATATTTGTTTTTCTTGTTTTTCCAACTGTGGTTAAGAAAAAACAAACTCTTAACAAAAATATACTGTAGGCAAATTTTGCCTAGAATAGCATTGAGGGGGCACAAATGGATGCCAAATAAAGTCTAAAATAATAAACTCCACGAGAGTCAGGAGTTATTACCGAAAGAGGATATGTGGAGAATTGACCAGGGTGTTTTAGGGAAGTTTTTCCTGCTGTTCTAAAGGGACTGGAAGGACTGGGGTTGGAAAATCCTGTTTTACCTCGTGGGCCATCCCCAAGCTAGCTTGGCCTAACCTGAAATGATTCTGGCCTGGGGAGCGCGGTGCCGTCCGAGCTTGGACGGCAATCGAGCTGATCTGATTTGATCTCACCAACGTGACGTCATCCCGGGCCCCTCCCCTCCACCACTGTTCTACGTCACATCATTTGGAGCGACGCCCAACCCGAAAGGTTGGCTCCCACTTCTAGGCCACCGTGGCTATAGCTAATTAGTCCAGGCTTTCCATTTTTGCGCAACGCGGACGAAAATGAAAGAAAGCCTGAGTGTCGAGGCTGTCACCAAGGCAATTGAAGGGAACGTAAAAAGTGTTAGACTTGCGAAAACATTTCTGTCCAGCTAAATACAACATTGGAGATCCAATTTGTCCCTGTAACTTTTTTCAGGCCTAGTGTTACGTAAAAAATGCCATGGATTATGAATATATTGTAATCCCCACACGAGAATTGCATGTGGAAAGACCTCTACAGAGCACACCTTCAAGGCACTCGCGGAAAACATTGAGCCAGAAATTTGAATCAATACGCATGCAGTGTCCCTTTCATGGGTCATATAACCCATTGAGAACATAGTGAAACATCTAATTTATTAAGAAATTACGAATCAAGTCCTATAACCTATTGAGAACATACAGGCAAACATCTAATTTATTAAGCAATTACAGGTCAACAAGCCCTATTGAAATATAGGTAGGCAAAGAGCAAACTCTAAGACGGGATCCAGAATCATCAACCACTACATTGAATTCTTGTTAGAAAAAACGTTATTGTCTCTTTACTATTGTCTGTTTACATGCATTTGCATTATGCTGAATACTAAAGCTAAAAATTGTTGTATTAGTGAAAACCTTTGAGCCTTTGTTTGTTTGAATTGTATATATAAACGGGTCTAACATTTATTGAGAACATAGGCACCTGGTTTATTAAGTAATTACAGGTCAAATCCTATAACCTGCTGGGAATATAGGCAGGCAAAGAGAAAAGTCTAAGACAGGATCCATAATAAACAACCTCTAAGAAATTGAAAGCTTGTTGGAAAAAAACAATTTCTTTACTATTGCCTGCTTACATTTGCATTATTCTAAATACTAAAGCTAAAAATTGTTGTATTAATTAACGACTTGCGCCTTACTAGTTTGTTTGAATTATCTAAAAAAGGGTCTAGCATTTAAATAAATAAGAGTAAAATAACCTGGTCATTGAGGAGGCGAATATTGAATTGAGGGGAGGCAGGAGGGTTGGCAATGTGCACACTCAGCACGGTGACGCGTCACATTGGCTAGATTGGTGGACTGCCATCAACATAGTTGAGACTGCACTGGGACTGTATCAGGGAGTAGGTCCAGACAGCAGAGTCTACCCCGAACTTTGTAGATCCAATGTAAGCCACGACAATCACATAAACCATGAAAACCAGGAAGCAGATCACTGCTGTGAGGTTCCAAACATTGTACTTCAAAGTTGGACGAGTTGCCGGGGAGACGACCTCGGACGTGGTGGTTGGAGGTGTGGGCATGGTTGTAGTCGAAGTGCTCACCTCTTCGTCCTGGTCCTGGTTATTGTCTTTGAGAACTGATTTGGACAAATCATCACGTTTCTCTTTCAACTGTATCAACTCTAGATTTAGCTTCTGGTATTTCTCTTTCCACTGCTTCAAATCTCCACTTTGCTTCTGGTGTTTCTCTTTCCACTGCATCAACTCTCCATTTTGCTTCTGGATTATGTCATCCTTCTCTTTCTGCTTGGACTGAGCCTCATCGCATTTGCGCTGAAGCGCGTGTAGTTCGTCTGCGAGTTTGCCGAGTTGGGCTTTGTCCTTGTCTGTCTGCTCCTTTTGGTCATGAAACTGCTTAGTGAACTTGTCCTCCTGCTTTTTCAGCTGCTTCTGCATAGTCTCCAGTTGCTCAATCTGCTTGTCTTTAGCGATCATTATATTCTGTTCCTCGGCTCGAGCGTTCTTGAGGAGGCAGAGCTCCTCTTCGACGTCTGTTATCTCTTTTTTGGACTTCTCCAGATGCTCCTCCAGACTTATCACTTGGCTTTCGAGTGTTTGGTTTACGTTCTGCAGACGATTAACTTCATCATCTGCCAGTTCGAGGAAGGTCATTAGTTCATCGTTTAGCTCCTTGAGCCTACTTTGAGTCTCCTCAAGTTCTTCTATTCTGTCCATGTCTGCAAAATTACGTTTTAAAAGTAAAAAGGGTGTGACACTGCGTGGGGCACTTGATAGATGCTCTTCTGTATACAGTCACATATATATTCCACAACCCATGGCTTTGTGACAACACCCTCTGATGTAATCTCACTGGGTGGGGCACCCCTTCACCTGTTCTGCTTCATGTACCTGATTGACAGAATGACGTCCAACGTCCAGTATGGGTCCAACTGCCCATGGATGTTGTGTGATGCGAGTTGTTCAGTTGAATTTTGAGAGGTTTATTATCCTTTGTATTATTCTTCCAGTGAGGTCCTACTGAGCATACACCTCTCTCAGCCAATCCGGACAAGCGGTATATCACAGCCATGCAGTGTGAGAGAAGCAGGGTGGAGTCCTGGACAATGGAACCAAATACAGGATTTATTACTCACGTGAGTGGAGCGGGCACAAGTAAGGCGACTGTGTGGTGTTCGGTGGCCAGCGGTCGGCGGTCAGTACCTCGGGGTACTCCGATTGGCCGGCTTAGGTGATGATGTAATGGTGACGTCAGTGAGTAAGACCTTTATAACTAATGTCATGAGTATTAGCTCGCTCTGCTCCCGCACAAGTAGACTATGGCCTACTTGTTATAAAATGTAGTCTTTTATTATGGCAATGGCATCACTAAAAAAAACTAGAAGTGAAAACTAGAAGTGCACTCTCACTGCGTTATTTTTTCTGTTGGAGGACACGGACATGCATTTATAAATACATACATACATACCTCCTATTGGTCTTAATACAAACTTTGAAACATACTTTGGTCATCAAGAACAGCGGTCTCTTATTGGCTAGCCGACAAACATACAGTACAGTACATACAATGAATCGCAGTAACAAGTGCCCATGTACGGCCGTTGCCATTACTTCAAATGTGTTAGGGCCCTGATACACCTAGCAATGTTTTGATCAACATCAACAAGCAACATCAATTATCAACGTTGACCTTTCACTTCTCTATACCAAATGATCAACTCCTGGTTGTTCAGAAAAAGTCAGATCATTAGCGCCCTCAACATTCAACATTTTGGAAACCTCCAATCACAGCCCTCCTTGGCGTCACCTGATCCTGACTCCCACAGATAAACTTTTTCTGAAAACATGGCTGCTGCTGCCTCCCTGCGGTGGACAAAAACAAGTATTTTGTAACTTTTATTCCGCTAAATGAACATTTTGAGTTGGGTGGCAGTTGGGTGAAAATGATTCAATGCAAACGCAGGCAGGCTTCGAGAGTACAAATGGAACCAAATGGACCCACTAGGGTCCATTTGGTTCACATTTGTACACTCTTAGGGAAAAAAATGGGTGGAATTCCTCTTTTAATGTTGCCTGTGGCCATGTGTCTCATCATGTTGCCCGTTGATGTTGGCATTGTTGGTTGATATTGATCAAAATATTGATAGTGTATCCGGACCTTTAGTGACGTAGAACTCGGTCATCCATTGTTGCTTCTGATACCTTTGGCACATGTTGCTGCAGTTCCCAGGTGGAAGAACAAGCATTCAGATATTACACAAGAGGGTGTAATATTGGCACAACAGTGATAGGGTCTGGAACAGGTGGATCTGAGTTCCACAAGCGTCACTGAAGTGCGAGACTCCATCTGATCAGCACAGCTGGTTTTTGAGGGGTACGAGTGCCCCCAACGCCTGGCTTTCAGAATGACGTCATATTATGGCAGCCAAGTCTATGCAGCCTTTTTAAATGTTTGTTTAGAGCACTTTATACAAAGTAGCAACTTAGTCTTTTAATGTGCGTTTAAACAAACACTTGCACATGGCCCTCACCTCACATGAATGAGATTTTTGAGCCGCACTAGCCCTTCCTATGTCCATCTTTGGAGGGTGTGTGTAAGCACAGCATTGCCCTAATGCAAACATTGAATGCCACTGACAATGAACGGTCAGCTTTGAGTGTTTGAGTAAGCACATTGAATGCCATTGACAATATGAGCAACCCTCACTTCACACAGGTGTGATTTTATATTTCGATAAGACGTGCTTTCGTGAATGTTCATCATGGGTAGAACGTAGAAGGGCTATTTCAATAGTCGAATCAGATTGCTTGGTTGGAACTACCTGTTGTATTGTTTAATAGGAGAAATAATCACATGATCAGAATTTACAGAAACCGAAATAGAATGGTACCACAAGATTATTTACAATTGAAATGGAAAAAATAAATTGCGTATACCAAATACTGTGTAATGCGATTTTGAAGTCGTATTAGTATTGTGAAGTTGATATTCTGGCTACTAGACCTGGAGGTAACTCACAGGGAAACACTGAATTGTTTGTATTTACAATAACTGCAGTTGAGCGATATGGGAAAATAAGCAAAGTTCTGCAGTTATTATGGAAATAATACAATGTTTGCACCTACAGTAACAGACAGTGGCGGAGGGATATTTTGACCAATGTAGGTGGCCACTACTCTAGTATTGTTTCGATGCTCATTGCCCACTTTGTTTTTTTTATCACATCCTTCTGGTATGGGTAAGCTTTTCCTGTTTGTTTTAAAGCACAACACAGAAATCTGGTGATTCCGGGTTGGGTCCAATGGGTCATCTTGGACTACCAATTTTGGGGTCCCAGTTTTTACAACATATAGCTTGATTCTCCCAACACTATACCACACTTTCATCTCCCTCCAGTGTGGTGTCTTTACTTTTCAGTGTCGTGTAGGTACTCAGCTCAAACAAATACAAATAGCCATCACACTGTATTTAAATTCTAGTTACTCATCTACAAGATCCTTATCGGGTGAGCAGTCAGCCTGCCATGAATACAGAAAGCTCTTGATGATAACTGTTGTTCGTGACTGTAGACAAGGGGATGCCTCCGGTAGAATCAATACGTCCACCCCCTCGGCCTATATACGACTCATCTCCGGGTTTCGTAGCGAGATCTTGGAGTTGAACAAGATTCAAGTTTATATCATGAATAGGAGACGTGAAATATTACCTATTATTACACGTGTGGCAGAAAAACAACACCTTTACTGAAACCTGATTAAAGTAAACCAGAATAAAAATCACACCCGTCTGAACTAAGTGGTGCCGTACTACCGTACTATACAATAACTCCTCCCTGCATGGCCTCTCTGTGTGTTGGCCTGTCTGCGCGTATGGTACAACGAAGCTCAACTGTGCCACTTTGTCACCTGCTGGTACCCTAAACCCACGCCCAGACATAGCACCCCTAGACAGACCGACAGACAGACGTGGGGGCACGCGCTGCCGTGCACCGGCGTGGTCACGCCACACAAAAACGACAGAAACGACAAAAACGACAGGAAGGACAGGAAGAATAAAAAGGCCAAGATGCCCAGGAGGACCGGGAGGCCGCGTGTGCCGGCAGCCGACCGCTGCCGCTGCCAGGTGAACTGCAGCGTCTCCAGGATGGTGACGTGTTTCCCTTCCTCTTTCTCCTCGTCCTCCAGGTTCGTGTCCTCGCTGCTCTGCTCCTCCTCCTCGTCCTGGAGGTTGGGCTCGTTGCAGAGCTCCTCTTCCAGCTGCGTGGCGTCCCTCATGGACTGCTCCAGGCTCTGCTCCAGGCTCTTCACTTTGCTCGACAGGGTGGAGGTCTCCGACTGCAGCCGATTCACCTCGTCCTCCGCCATCTCCAGGAAGGTCATCAGCTCATCGCTCAGCTGCTTCAGCCGTTTTTGGGACTCTTCGAGCTCCCCTATTCTTTCCAGCATCTTCGTGCGCTACTTTGCGATCGGTTCATAAAAAGGCTCGGGGACTCCGTAAGCGCACTGATGGGGCGGCCCCCTACCCGCTGCCGCATTTATACGCCTGGATGCTGCGTGACATCACCCCGCCGCGTCCCTCCTCTGACGTAAGGCCCTCGAGGTGGGACCTGGCGTTCTTCTCCCGTCGATGATCCTCTGCCTCCTCCACTTACACAACTAGCTTCATGTCCTCTTTCACTTTATTATTGTCTCCACCGAAGGTGGGGACTATAAAACGCCCTCTGTCCGTGCACGTCCTGAGTCTGTCCGTCCCACGACTGTCTGTCCGTGCACGCAGCCCGTTCGTCATGACGTCATGGCAACGTTATAGTTGATACACTAGTACCAGTGCACGTTCAAACCTGAGCCCAGACGGTGGAGACCTGGGTACAGGTCTCTAGGAGGACCCCTGAGCTTGAGAAGCTTGAGATGACGTCATGATGAGGTCATAGGTATGAAGGTCATAGGTCATAGGTATAAAACGCCCTCTGTTCGTGCACGCAGCCCGTCCGTCCCCCGAATCTGTCTGTCCCACGACTGTCTGTCCGTGCACGCAGGCCGTCCGTCATGAGGTCATGACGACATTATAGTTGATACACTAGTACTAGTACAAATTCAAACCTGAGCCCAGACGGTGGAGACCTGGGTACAGGTCTCTAGGAGGACCCCTGAGCTTGAGAAGCTTGAGATGACGTCATGATGAGGTCATAGGTGTGAAGGACAGCCGGCAGCATCATAATTAGGTTCAAGGTTCAACGTTTTTTATTTGTCATATCATCAATTCTTAGCCTTTTTTTTAATCCCAAAGAAAAGTTAATGTTAAAAACATATTTATGTACTGACTGAAATTCATTTATATATAATCATGACTACCTGGATTATTATCTTTATTTTGTTTTCTTCAAATAATAACAGCATCGACAACTATATTTATTATTTTTATTTTTTATTTTTTTAGAAACTATTTTGAATTCTGCACTTGTCCAAACCTGACCCCAGATATTTTTTTTCTTGAACTCTTCCATAGAATTTGAATGATTTTTTATTTCCAACTGAAATGAAATAGAAATTTCAAATTCAGAAAAGACATTAGTATTTTATGTATATTAGAATAATATCATCAATTCTTGAGCCCGGACGGTGGAGACCTGTGCCCCGTAGGGGCACAATCTTGTTATTCATACATTTCCTTTTTGGTCTACCTCTGTCTGCCTGGCAGTTCCAACCTCAGCATCCTTCAACTGATTTTGTGAAACTATATGAGCTACATGTCACCATCTCACCCTGCATGTGGTTTTAGCTCCAAAACATCTAACATGCGTCAACATCCCTGATGTATAATAGGCTTGTCCGTGTCCCGTTCCATCCCAGAGAGAAACAAGTTAGTCCCTGCTACCTAATGTCTTAGTTTTCCTCAAGTGTGACTACCTCTAAACCATACATACAACATACGGTAGCTGGTCTCGCCACCGTTTTGTAATGACTTTCCTATCACATATTGAAGTAGTGAGAAGCAAAATTATTGATTTGACTTGTGAGATTACCCACACACATGCACGCACGCACACACACACAAACACACACACACACACGCACACACACACACACACACACACACGCACGCACACACACACACACACACACACACACACACACACACACACACACACACACACACACACACACACACACACACACACACACACACACACACACACACACACACAAATTTCTGGAACCACTGGCTTAATTGTAGACCTAATATCTATATTTCTGCAGGGGGGAGATAAAGATGAGCCAGCAAATGCTCCAGAAAAGTATCAACGCTTCCTGTGACGGCACATGCCAGTAGTACTCATGTCCCCATGTCTCCAAGTTGCGAAGGATATATTAGTGGAGGAACAAAAGCCTCAAAAGTTTGCTAAACCCCTCTCTGATGACAAAACCAAACATAATTCTTTCATCTCTTTATGTATTGGTCTGGCCTTTACTGTAAAGGTCATGAATCTATGAAGTGGCACCATATTGGCAAAAAAAAAAAAAAAAACGCCTGTCCTAAATGAGGGAATACTCATACCCGTGGATTGTGACGAACAATTTTAACATTATTTTATGTTTGATGGAAGCTGATCTACAAGCTCAACCACAACAAGGATCAAATTCACAACAGAGAATTTTGTTCCATTACCAAATTCCATACCATAAAAGGCATCAAACATGACTCAGAATTTTGTCTGAGCTCTAACTGGATGAAAACCAAACCACAGCCTGTAAACTGCAGGCCAGATGTCCACAAGCTTACAACGTGAACATGGTGGACTTTACAGAAGTGGATATCATAGGTTGATGAAATGAAAAAGGTGGGAGGGGGCTGGGAAAGGAGCAATAGGAAGTCTTCAACTGAGAAATTCGAGAGATGATGTAATGACGATGTAATTGTGAAACCTTAATAATTCATATTATTAAGAAAGTCAGCATATGAAAAACCTTAAAGATTAGGTGATTTCATTTTTATTTCTCACTCTGTGAATGACAAGAGTCACCAGAACCTAAGTGCTCCTGAAAAGCCATGATGACATCAGTGCTCCTGAAAAGCCATGATGACATCAGTGCTCCTGAAAAGCCATGATGACATCAGTGCTCCTGCCATGATGTTCTCCATCAGTGCTCCGAGGACCTTATTCCGGTCTATTCTTAGTGATTATGCAAATTACTTACTTCAAAATAGTGGCTTGTGGCACTATAGGCACATGGCAGAAATTCAGCACATAAAAAACATATAGAAACAACAACTTAAGAACCATTTATCAGAATTGTACCGAATTTCCAGTTTCTGTAACTAATTATTCGAATTACTCAATTTCTGACAAAACAGTGACTTGTACCACTCGGCATATGGCAGAAATGGATTCAGTCCATAAAAATCATAGAAACAACACATCATGTACAATTATGTATCAGAATTTAAGTTATTTCCAGTACTTAGTGCTAGCTTTACCTGCTTACTCAATTTCTGATGAAACGGTCACTTAGATCAATTGGCATACGGCAGGAATGGATTCAGCACATCAAAATCATGGAGAAACAACACATTGAGAGCAATTACTTTTTAATGATAGTCATTTACAGTTTTTATAGTGATTAATTATGCTAATTACTCAAATTGTATGTCGTATTGCTTGGCATATGGCAGAAATGGATTCAGCACATCAAAATGATGCAGAAACAACACATTGAGAGCAATTATATAGTCATAATAATAATGATAGTCTTTTACAGTTTTTATAGTGATTAATTATGCTAATTACTCAATTTGTATGTTGTGTTGCTTGCCATATGGCAAAAATGGATCAGCACATCAAAAGCATGTACAAACAAGACATTAACTAACTTTCCAAAAAAAATACCATCAGATTTTCTTTTTGCCATTTTGGAACCAGTCTAAAATCTTCAAGCTGCAAATTTTCAATCAATCTGGGTTGGGCTCCCATGGCAAAGTGGTGGAGGGGACAGACAAAGTGTGGTCCAAAGCAATTCAGTTCCTCAGAACTTAATGATAGATTGCATTGATGTCATTTTCATGGTGATATGAGTTGTGCTGTCATGGTGATGCAGATAGTGCAGGACAATGAGTCTTTATCGATGGTTGCGTTCCATTTGATAGGCCTATCCTTGTCACAGACGAGATAAAATGAAACACAACGACCGCTAACGACTCATTGTATTCCTGCGCTAAATGCATCAGGTGACCTGTGTATACTGTCTGGACTGATGATGGGTTCTTATTTCACTTATGATCCTATACAGTAGATTACCATTGAGAGTATAAAAGGCAGGGAGACGCCAGAAGATGCATCAGTGTGGGTGAGCTCGTCCTTGTTGGTAGACTGACTTCATACTTGCTTTCGTGAGACGATCTTCAGGATTTCATAGAAGCTGGTAAGACAGAGACCACTTTTTCTTTTAGTGACTTGTAGATGGGAAAGTGTGGTGTAACCAGTGACGCTTCACTTCCTATGACACTGTACAAGAACTAGCAGTATGTATTCATGTGGATGATATGGTGCGTTATATAGTGATCATAGCTGACTTCTAGAGACTTTTGGAAATTACAAGAAATGCACAAGGAAAAAAGGTATGGAACAAAGGTTCCTGCCTGGAATTGAGATCATAAAGTCTAGAGCTAGTCCAAACCTATTAAACAAGGACCATATAGTTAAATCAGTTTACATCCACTGTCAGGTTCCATGTAATACCAAAATTAATCTAATTCGTTTTAAATTGTGTAACTGATTCATCTCAAGTAATCGCATGATGATGATGATGATGATTCATTGGAATGCAGCCATATTTTCACTCGTCCTTATAAAGTGCGGAGTTTTAGACAGGCTTGACGCAAATTACCTAAAACACGAACGTTCCTGAATAAACATTGCTCAAAATACAACCCTGCGACTGTGTTAAATCTATGGTCATTCTCAGTTGCCATTGACGTTGATCGGCTGCCTTTTTATCTTCCACAGTCTCTTTGCTCCATGATGTCAAAGGGAAAGAAGAAGTGGGCAGCGCTCAGGGAACACCTGAACGTCTCCCAGGACAACTCCGACTACTCCGCCAACCTGGAGAATGCCGACCCGGAGCTGTGCATCCGTCTGCTGCAGGTCCCTTCCGTGGTCAACTACTCTGGCCTGAAGTGTCGCCTGGAGCGCAGCGACCAGGCGTGGATGGTCCAGTTCCTGGAGCTGAGCGGCCTGGACCTCCTCCTGGAGGCGCTGGACCGCCTGTCCGGCCGCGGCTGCTCCAGCATCACCGATGCCCTCCTGCAGCTGACCTGCGTCATGTGCGTGCGAGCGATCATGAACTCCTCGGCGGGCATCCACTTCATCATGGACAACGAGGGCTACATCCGCAAGCTCTCCCAAGGTTGGTACATGAGTGAATAGACCTGTGAATAGGCACATTTTCCAGTCTGGCTAATAATAATAAAATAACGTGTGGCTTCCACGCACTATACGTCCAACCAGGGACGTAGCGCCCCCTGTCAAGAATAGCCAAAAACGCAAAAAACAAAGAAGCAGCACATGAAACAAAATCAACACCCATCTTTTACTTTGTCTAATAACAACCAAAAACTTGAACCTTGGTTGAAAAAAAACTAAAGCTGTCCATTAAATACTGGCTCATTTTTATAAGCAGTCCTCTAAAGTCAAATCTGTCAACGATGCAGTGGAAAAAATATGTGTGACAATTATGTTTTTTTTTATGTTTTCAATTAAGATTTTATCATACAGGAAAACAATTGGTGCAGAGGCTTGTGACTCATGTTATGCTTAGCTGTTGGCATTTCTTTTTAACGGGTCTACTTTTCTGGCCTCAATATTTGGTAAGCCTTGAGTCAAGGTTATCCAGCCTCAAATCTACAAAATAACAGCACCCTTAGAGCAGATAGTGGATTTCATCACCTTATGTCATACACACTGAACAACACACATCTAAGCAACAACACACTCACAGGGAGGGGGCAACATCTCAAAGTGACACTGCCAAACGCTGCAGAAGCCATAGTGGTGTGGGTGCCATAGTGATGTGCGTGCCATAGTGATGTGCATGCCATAGTGATGTGGGTGCCAATGCCATAGTGATGTGCGTACCATAGTGATGTGTGTTCCTGTGATCCTCCACAGCCTTAGACACGTCCAACACCATGGTGAAGATGCAGGTGTTTCAGCTGCTAGCGGCCCTCAGCATGTTCTCCACAGATGGTTACCGCCTGGCTCTGGATGCGCTGGACCACTACAAAGTAAGTGAAGTGACGGAATCTAGTGAAAGTCTAAACCTCACTGACAAAATGGCATGTACTGTATTCTGATCGGTGCAAAGTTCATCTTATGAAGTCAACAGCTGTTCGCTTCAGTCAAAGGTCTCCAAATGAATATAAAATTCCTAAAGTGTCTGATTGTTCTCCTCAGGGTGTGAAGACCCAGCAGTATCGCTTCAGTGTGATCATGAATGAGATGCAGGCCACGGACAACGTGCCGTACATGGTCACCCTGCTCAGCGTCATCAACGCCCTCATCTTTGGGACAGAAGACCTCAGGGAGAGAGACAGGATGAGGAAGGAGTTCATAGGTAGGCTGTGTTTGTTGTCACCTTCCCCCGTTGAGCTGCTGCTCAGCAATTTATCAGTAATCTAGTCCCTCAGCCATTAGTATCTTGCAGCAAATGACACACCGTTTATATATTGTTTTTGATTCCATTCTGGCATCCAGACAGTTTATTACTCGGTTTAAACTCGATCACCATGTTTGAATATACTGTATATCTGAAACATTATATGGTAAAAACAAGCCACATAGCAGTAAAGTGGCAGAGCTGAGCGACTATTATAAATAAACAGTCCATGTGTCGCATGTAGTATAGCTCAGCGTAAAGCCATCTCTTTTTTGCCGTACACAAGGGATGGATGCTCTGATTGGTTCAGAAACCCTCTGTGCCAGATCCACAATAAAAGCCCCACCATTTCCAGTTCACTCCACCTTGAAGATCTTATGTGGCAGTCTGTGTTGACAGGGAAGCCTTGCAATGCTAACTTACAGCCAGCAGGCTGCTTGTGTTCTTTGAATCTACTGGAATCTCAGAAATGTGTTTTGTTGTCTTGCAGGGCTACAATTACTTGATATGCTGCCCAATTTGAGGTGAGTGTATGCTCTGTGTTATCAACGTGGCTGAAACAGTCATACATACATCCATACTATAATTAAGGAAATGTCTGTCCGTCTGAAACCGTAATAACTCCTCACTGACTGAAGCAATCAGTCTGAGTTTTCAAACAGACATTGACCATAATATTAGGAAGAGACTGACAAAGTCCTTTTTTCAAATTAACCAATTGTCGTATTGTACAGCGGCGGTGTTCGCTAAAACATATTGAATAAAAGTGCACAGGGATTTCCTCCACGTTATTAGCTGCAGCTCTCCCCGATCGCGACGGGTGGTGCATTGGTATACTTTGCAAATTAAGGTACACAGGAATCCCCCCCCCCCCACACACACACACACACACACATACAGTTATTACTCCCCCCTTTGTCAGTGGCTTCATGATGACTGACCACAGAAACAGCTACTTTAATGCAACAAAAGTAATTATCAGATTTATCAACACGTTCCTGGGCATCCTTCGCCACAAGTGTTTTCCCATTCCCCCATGATCAAGTATACTCAATTACATTAAAGCAAGCAGATACTTACATGATCATTGGTATAATCTATTAATTCTCTTTACCCACACTGTTATGATCTATTTATTCACTTCATTTGGTGTTCATATATTCACAATGGGTAAGGTCCTAGTACAATTCAATTTGTTTAATTTGAAATACCATAATGCCATTTTAGTTAAAGGTAATAGAGGCAACTTTAGTGTGTACAAACACTGTGTTTGTAAACAGATTTGTTTAAAACAGAATCTAACTCCACCTCACCTCCACTCAATTGGCTCATTATGAAACTGCTGGAGACTGCTGTGCTGTGACTGGCTATTTTTACTTGCTTTACTTTCTTCAGTATATTGTCATCCTCTGAGCTAAGCTGTGCCTTTCTGGCTTGCAGGGAGTCAGAGGATGATGAATTGATCATTCAGTGTAAAACTTTTGAAGAGGCCATGGCTAAGGACGAGGAAGAGTTGTTGAGGGTCCACGGAGGCATTGACATGAGCAACCACCTGGAAGTGTTTACTATTCTATTCACCAAGGTGAGTGGTGTCGGCCACGACTATTTTACAATCATCGCAATCCGAACCCATGCTGGTGGGGAAGGCAAGAGCGATCGACTGTGTTTGCCCACCCGCTGATAATTCATAATTCATAATTAAAGCAAGTAAACCTTACTGCTTTTTGGTGGTTCATGTGTACATATTTGTGCTGCTGTGTTTGTCCAGGTGAGCAGCTCCCCAGCCTCCCTACAGCTGTTGTCCATCCTGCAGTCGTTGCTGCATGTGGGGCCGGAGCGCTGTGACATCTGGCAGGCCCTGGAGGCTCTGGCTAACAGAGCTGTGCTGCTGGCCCAAGACTGTGAGTTTACACACGCATGTTAGACGAATACAAACAGAATTCCTCTAGGTTATTTTTCTGAATTATGGACTTTGGTTCAGCTTGTAGTTTTTTGCCAAGGAAAGCCATACATAAATCATGGTTTAAGTAGAGTGGGTGTATTTATGAAGGAAATTATTCACATCGCGGCAGTGAGAAAGCATCATTTCAAGGCCAGACAAGTGTTGTGCGAGCAACGCGGTCGACATGGTGAATGAGAGAGGTAGCTTTTGAGCGTGACAGTGTCGTACCCGAATCGTTCACGAGTCACCGCTCGTATTTTGGGTGAAGGGAACGTTCTCAATTTTTGCTTGATGAATGACATTGTGAGCATGTGGATTTGTGTGTGAAAGTCACTTTTCCGGGCGAAATCCTTGATGCTGAAACACACCTCAATCAGGCCTTAAGGTGTAGTGGGAAAACCCACTAATAAACCAATATCCATCACGGATTACTTAGTCTTTCTCAGCCATCAATGTCAATGTTTGATTAAACATAATGTTCTACGGAAAATGTCTTCTAATAGTCTGATTTCTGATTTCTTCTTCGCTGTACGTGTTCCACTCTGAAAATATAGCAGGAGATTAGAGAAGAAAATAACTAAAATTGTTATATTTTTGGAACCATGAACTTTAGTTTAAAATGTTGAATTCTGAACTATGAATTGTGGACTGAACTACAACGTACTGTAGTTCAAAAGAGCACTTTCCCAACATTGAAGTGTGGTACCTTTGTGTCTGTGTGTGTGTGTGTGTGGGGGGGGGGGGGGGGGGGGGGGGGGGTTCCAGCTCAGATACAATCCCCAGAGAAGATCATGCAGCGCATGACGTTCAAAGACAAGAGCGGCGCCTTTGGAGAGCAGCCGGTCAGAAAGGCAGACCAGGCCATCGAGACAAACCACACGACGATGGACGGAGACAAGGACACCCCGACGGATGCCTCTCCTCCACCCACCATGGGGGGTGGACCTCCACCACCGACACCCGGCATGGGGCGTAGACCACCTCCTCCTCCTCCTCCTCCTCCTCCTCAGACGACCCCTGAAGAAGTTCAACTGAAGAAGTTCTACTGGAAAAAGCTTTGTAATATTCATGGTGAGTGGAAGAAACCCCTCAACCCCTGTGTATTTAGCATTTAGGGTATAGTTAATGCTTTCACAATAGCAGGCCAGCTTTGAGCTATAGCATCAGCTGATGTCTTCACTTTGCGCCACCACAGATGACTCCATGTGGAGATTGGTGATTGATCGTCTTCTGTCGCCCAACTATGACAAGATCAAGCAACTGTTCTGTTCCAAGCCCAAGCCCGAGCCCGAGCCCAAGCCCGGCAAGGATGATCGAGTCAAGGAGTCTAAGGAGGTATGGCTTGGTCACTCGGTGGCAGTAGCGCTTCTAAACATTCTGGATGACCAACAGTGTTGGGCAGTAACTAATTTTAGATTACATATTACTGTAATATTATTACTTTTGCTCCAAAAAGTAAAGTAACGAGATTACTCTGCAAAAATGGGTAATAAGTAACGCATTACTTTGCAAGTAACGCCAAGTTACTTTTTTAAAATGAGCTTGTTGTTGCATGCAAAAATAGAACAGATTTACAAGCTATATCGACAGGTACTCTAACAGAGATGTGCAGTAGATTGTAGATCCAGTCCACACGCTGTATCCTGCACAGTTATGTACACTACAAATCGCTTGCTGCTTTATTTTGTAATAAACAGATTATGTTGTACTTCTCTATTTTTTCAAAGGCGGTGTTGAGAACTTGGGAAAGTAATAAGGTAATATGTAATATATTACTCTTCGATTCCAGTAATAAGTAAAGTAATGATATTACTTTGTCTAAGGGGTAACAAGTAAAGTAAAGAAGTTACTTTCCTAAGTAATATAGACCAACACTGATGACCAATGATATGCTCCAAAGATTAAGATTATTTTCTCTTCCTTCTGTAGATTACTTTCCTTGATTCAAAGAAAAGCCTGCATCTGAACATATTCCTGAAACAGTTCAAATGGTGAGATTTTTTTTTTTTTTTTTTTTTTTTTTGTTTCGCCATCGTGTTGGTCCACCTTTATCTGAATATTTTCCCCCCTTTGTCTACCCAGCTCGAACGAAGAGGTCGTAGCTTTGATCCAGAAGGGGGATCGGACCAAGTTTGACGTGGAGGTGCTTAAACAGCTTCTGAAACTCCTTCCAGAAAAACACGAGGTTGGCACTGCGAGCATCATGCCATGTTGCATACCAGAGGGCAGAACATTCTCATCCATGCATAACATAACCATAGAACAACAAACCAAGTTGTCTTGACTGTCTTGTCTTCTGCCTCAATGCAGATTGAAAATTTGAAGTCATTCCAAGGAGAGAAAGAAAAGTTGGCTAAAGTAGACCGCTTCTACAATTCACTTCTGTCTGTCCCGTGGTAATTGTCCTTATTTTTTTTCTGTCAGTAGTACATGTCACTCAATTGAGAATCAGTCATTAAATTGAACATAACCAACTGCTTTTAATCTCCAGCTATCAATTAAGGATTGAGTGTATGTTGCTGTGTGAGGAGACGGCTTCAGTGCTGGACAGGCTCAAACCTAAAGCCCAAATAGTGGAGGATGCCTGCCGGTGTAAGTCAACAATATTCTACACAGTATAAACATGCATGTTCCACTGGTGACGTCAATGTTCACACTGAGCCCTCTGTCTGTCGTAGAAGTAAACTGTTCACAAACCCTTTTCCTCTCAGCATGGCCGACATGTGAGCATGCAATTGAGCACAAAATGGGCTACAAGATGTGCAGTCTTCATAAACTTCCTGTATGTTCTTCTCTCAGTCCTCAGGAACAGCACCCTCTTCCCTAGTTTCTGCAGGCTTATCCTGGATGTGGGAAACTTCCTGAACCATGTAAGAAGCACTCCTTCCCGACTCAATTAGATGATCATCCTTAACAGACATTTAGACTATGATCTGTCACATGACTATGCTGCTGTGTTTGTCTACATTCAGGGAGGTCACCAGGGTAATGCAGTCGGGTTCAAGCTCTGCTCGCTCCTCGAGCTCACTGCGACCAAAGCACACGATAGTCGCATTACACTGATTCATCATATCTTGGAGGTACAAACCCTACTGTTAAAAATAAAAAGGCACCTTTTCTTATTTTTAACTTCATGCCTACATCGGACAGTTAATAATAGGGCCCAAGTCACCCTTGAACATATTTATTTACACTCTGTGCTTTGCCCAGGAAGCAGAGCTGAAGCACCCGGAGCTGTTGAGACTGGCAGATGATATAGAGATCTGTGAAAAGGCAGAAAGGTATATAATAACCTATTCTTTTACTATTTTGTTTGCTTTCTTGCCATTTTTTAAGTAACAGTCACCATTCTATTTGTCTTCAGTGTCGACCTGGAGTTTAGCAAGTCAGAAGCTGTTGACTTACTGAAACGACTGACGGGCACCGCCAAGAGGGTCTCCAGCTCTGTAGAAGATGTGACAGAGCAATACGGAAAAGTCTTTGAGGTATAGATACAGAAGTTCTCCATATTCTCTTCATGGAGATGACAACAAAAGAAAAACACTTTGATCTTAACGTTCCCCTTCTTTTCGCTAGGAAAACCTGCAGGCATGCAGAGCCTTAGAGGAGCAGTTCTTGGAGATTGACAAAAAGAGAAGTGAGCTGGCTGTGTACTTCTGTGAAGATAAGCTCTCCCTGGAAGAGCTCTTTGGAACGATCAAGGATTTCCGGGAACTCTTTATTAAGGCCTTGAAGGTTAGGGAGATGTTGATGCCACTCTCTGAGGCATTGTTCTTGCTATATTGCGTGTTATGCATAGCAATACATCAGAGGCTTTTTAGAAGTTGCATTTACTGTACAACAAAGACATTGAAAAGTTTAAAGCAAAGACATGTTTTATCTCTCACCCTCAGGAAAACAAAGCCAGAAAAGAACAAGAAGCCAAGGCAGAGGAGAGAAAAAAGCAACAGGAATCCAAGGGGCAGATTGGAGAGACTGGAAAAACATGTGAGCTCTCTCCCTTTTTGTTTTGAGCTGCGCATTCTCTCATAACTCTTGTTGTCTTGTCAGCTCGCTGTTAAGTGCACATAGCCTCTATGAATGACTTTGAAGGACAAATAAAGAGGAGGCAGAAGTTATCCTTTAGTAAGCTCCATGCCAGAAGTCACATTACTTTTCCACTTATTGGGGAACGCTATCCAATGCTGTCCATATGTAAGAAATGCAGAGCTGCTAGTGCTAACCTAGAAATGGCAGGGAAGGATCATATATTGTACTTTGTCATTTTAATATAACAACGTGTATATTAAACTCTCTCTGTCCACACCATGCAGTCAAGAGGGGCCTCCCGCCACCAGACGATGGCTGCATCGTAGACCGTCTCCTGGCAGATATCAGGAAAGGCTTCCGCCTCAGGAACACACGGCCCAGGTGCGATTCCAGCCAATCTCAGACAGAGGAGGAGCGCAGAGCCACAACAAAAGACAAAGCGGACTTTCCCTGCAAACCCACGCACACGCCGACTCAGCCCTGTGTCCCCCGGCTCAGTTGTTCAACAGATATGTCCGAGTCCATTGTCACCGCGAACAAAGAAGGTCTACATGAGGCCCTCTTTAACGGTGACAACAGCAAGTCTGCGGATAGACGGGTCAACGGTCCACCAAACGGAGGGCACACAGCCGTGGGTGCAGAGGGGGGCGATGAAGGCATTTTAAAGAAACCTGTGGGAGATCAAAACAAAGCGGGTCAAGAGATAAGGACTTTGGAGGTAGGACCTGTCAAACAGGAGCAGGCCGCCACAGAACAGAGCAGCTTGGTGACGGAAAACTGTGGCCAGGGTGAAGTCGCGAGCGGGGAATCCTCAGAGTCCAAAGGCAACGAGACATCGGTCAGTGAGGTCACTCAGCCGTCCGACGCCGCAGGAGGACCGGATTCGGAGGACGTGCCGTCGGAAGCCCTCCCTGCACCCTCGGCTTCCAAAAGAAATAGATTGAAGAAACGCCTGAAGTTCGTCTTTAACTTCAGCAAAAAGAAAAACTATTAACATAGGCCTACTAAGAATACGATGTCTCATGTGCTTCCTAATCCTGTGTGTGTGTGTGTGTGTGTGTGTGTGTGTGTGTGTGTGTGTGTGTGTGTGTGTGTGTGTGTGTGTGTCTGTGTGTGTGTGTGTGTGTGTGTGTGTGTGTGTGTGTGTGTGTGTGTGTGTGTGTGTGTGTGTGTGTGTGTGTGTGTGTGTGTGTGTGTGTGTGTGTGTGTTTTAAACTAGTTAAATCACCCATGTTTCTTTGATGTTTAATTTCAAGGGGGAGCCATAGTGGGTTTGGCTGATATGGCTACCAGAAGTATACCAAAAGTCTCTGTGTGGCTGTTGTTATATTGTGATTTTTCTCATGTTCAATTTGTCCATTCATGGACAGAAATGTTCATACAAGTGTATTTTTTTTCCCCAGACAAATTAATTATATTGTCATAACCTAATCAGATTATTAGCCTAAACCACTATTCAGATACTCTTATGAAACTGCTATCACACATTTCTGGCATTCCTGGATGTCCTATGAACATGATGATACCACATATGCTTTTGATGGCAAAGATAATTCGTCCAGCCCATCAGGCCAGGTGTGAGTGTAACTACTTCAGTCACAGAATCCCTCTCCCCCCAGTAATATTCATGTTTGATAAAATACAAATATTTACCCTATTACACTACACTATTACACTATTCTATGAATTACAGTCTTTTAGGTTATGTGCAAAATAAACTTTTCTTTTAGAAACCGTAGTGCATCTTATATAATGTAAAGTCGCTATGCTGTCACTGCCTATAAAAGATAACATTTCAAGAGATTCTGATTTTACCAACTGTTCTGAACAATACATACATACATACAGTATATATATATATATATACTGTATATATGTATATATATATATATATATATATATATATATATATATATATATATATATATATATATATATATATATATATATATATATATATATACACTCAACAAAAATATAAACGCAACACTTTTGTTTTTGCTCCCATTTTTCAGGGGATGGACTTAAAGCCCTAAAATTCATTCCAGATATACAATATAACCATTTCTCTCAAACACTGTCCACAAATCTGCCTAAATGTGTGATATTGAGCACTTCTGCTTCGTTAAGATAATCTATCCCACCTCACAGGTGTGCCACATTAAGATGCAGATTTGACATCATGATTAGTGCACAGGTGTACCTCAGACTCTCCACAATAAAAAGACACCCTGAAATGTGCAATTTTCTTTTGCCTTGTTGGGTGTATGGGCCTCCGAACCAGTCAATATCTGGTGTGACCACCATTTGCCTCATGCAGTGCAACACATCTTCTTCACATAGAGTTTATCAGATTGTCAATTGTGGCCTGTGGAATGTTGATCCACTCCTCTTCAATGGCTATGTGAAGTTGCTGGATATTAGTGGGAACTGGTACACACTGTAAAAATGGTAATAACACAATATTACCACATTATTACCATTTTGACAGCGCATACCAGTTCCCACTAATATCCAGCAACTTCACATAGCCATTGAAGAGGAGTGGACCAACATTCCACAGGCCACAATTGACAATCTGATAAACTCTATGCGAAGAAGATGTGTTGCACTGCATGAGGCAAATGGTGGTCACACCAGATACTGACTGGTTCGGAGGCCCATAAACCCAATAAGGCAAAAGAAAATTGCACATTTCAGGGTGTCTTTTTATTGTGGAGAGTCTGAGGTACACCTGTGCACTAATCATGATGTCAAATATGCATCTTAATGTGGCACACCTGTGAGGTGGGATAGATTATCTTAACAAAGCAGAAGTGCTCAATATCACACATTTAGGCAGATTTGTGGACAGTGATTGAGAGAAATGGTTATATTGTATATCTGGAATGAATTTTAGGGCTTTAAGTCCATCCCCTGAAAAATGGGAGCAAAAACAAAAGTGTTGCGTTTATATTTTTGTTGAGTGTATATATATATATATATATATATATAAAACCATCAGTTTGAAGTAGAATGATTAATTTGAAAACTGATAACACACACAAAGCTACCACAGTACTAGGGGTGTATACCTATACAAAAATCACTATGAGAATTATTCACCTTTTTCAGTACCGATGACCCCATATTTGGGGTCGTGGCTCACAGGCTAGATGCTTTCCCAGTGGCAAATTTCAAATTGCACCAATTGCACAACACAAAAATCAAGAATGAGGGGGAAAAATAGCATATGCACATGGCATCAAAAAAAAAAAAAAAAAAAAAAAACATCTGCTGAGGAGTCAACAGCTTGACTCCTCTCTTTCTTGACTAAGATCTGTGTGGCCAATAAAAGCTTTATTGGTGCCATCTAGTGTTGGACTAGTCTCACTTCCACATGGATATTAAAGGGGTGTTTAACTTTTTTAAATTTGTTTGTGTGTTTAGTGCTCGATCCCATGTGTGTTTTCTTTCCCCAAAAATTAGTTGAACAATCAGTCTTTCATATCATGTCGGAGCTTTAATGTAAATTGCTCTCAGAAACTGTTTTATTTTGGCCTCATAATGATGTCATCAATGGACCCTGCTTTGTAGAATTCTTGCTCTGCCTCTGCGAGAGCAAGGCAGAGCAAGAAGAAGTTCAACTGGCAAATGATTCCTACCATTTCTAGTGAGTGTTGTAAAGGGAACCCTGTGCATTTTCTAAAATATATACTGTACGTACAATTTGGAATACTATTATGCCGCAAGCCAAACATTTTAATGTCTTTTCAACTAATCCTTTACTGTATAAACGTAGATTGGACACTAGATGTTCCACAATCTTTGCTGCAGTTTGGACAGTTTCACTGTCAGCCTTATCTTCAAATAATTGTTCCTCAGTAAAGCTCATTGTGATAAGAAAATTTCCCTCTACTCACTCTGCCTCTGACTGCTAGGCATGTTTCTGAACAAGGGCACAATGTAAGTAGACAGAACTGTACAGTACAGTCTTCTACAGCCTTCTAAGCAAGCATTAGTGTGAAGTGGACCAATTACGGAAGATGGTCCTTTATGGATTGTATAGCTTTAACCAAAGATTTAAACTGAAAAGCATATCATCAACAGTAGATTAATCCATTAAGAAAATATTCATTAGTTGCAGTGCCATATACTGTATGAAAGGAATGTTATCAGTCTATGAGAACACATGCATTTCTTCTCTTTGCATCTGCACACAGATCAGTCCATACACTGTTAAAAATGGGAGTCTCTATAAATTAACCCAACGAGCTTATTCTCGTTAGCCCAATGAGCTCTGATAAGTTTAGAAATCTCAACTTACATTAATGAGTTCACAGTCTTTAAAAGGTTAAGTCAATTGACTTCTTCTCTTTAACTCAATGAGCTCTGCTAAGTTGAAGATGTTCAACTTGCATTCATGGGTTTTCAAAAGTTAAACTTGCTTTAATTCATTGTTTTGACTATTGTCATGTTGACTGAACTTGGTACACATAGCCCGCCTTTGAAGCAAAACGCCAAGCGATTGGCTGTATGCAAATCAGCTATCGGCTGTACTGACCAATCACCGTCCTTCTTCTACTCAGCAGCAGCAGCTTCGCAGAGACAGGCACGAGGCACCATTATACGCGGAGAATTTAAATTGTGTTTTATGTCGGCAGTTAGCTCGGTGGACGACTGGATTCACGCTGCCTGTTTAGCTGATAGTATGGGAACTAAGCGAGCTGCGTCGCCGCTTGTTTTATTTAAATAAACTTGGATACATAACCAGCAGTTTTGGTCGGTAGACCTACATGTGGGTGGAGCACGAATGGACGGACGAACTCTAAACATCTGGAATATGGCGACAGCAGTGAGTTGTTAAACTGTCCAGTTTTAACAACAAGAGGAACTCATACAGAAAGCCAGCATTCACGTCTCAGAAGACGAGGCAAAAAGTTTATTGGTAAGTAATATTTAAAGTATATATTTTATGTTACTAGGTTATTGTACTAACTTACATATACAGTAAGCCGGGGAGAAGGGATGGCCAAATGGCGGATTCGCGCCAAACTTTCTATTCTTTTTAGGGTATTTTTGCTACTGTGGGTTGTTTCTGGCTGCTGCCTGCGTTAGCATTCATTTATAATATTTAGAGCGTCATTTCGCAATTCTTTATTTCGACGTTTCACACAGCTAAGCCTGCTGTCTCATCCCATTTTAGTTTCTCCTCTCCTCTCCATTGTAAACGTATTCCTCCCCTCCCCTCTCCTCTCCATTCTATTACGTACATACACGGATCAGATCGAACAGCAAACAGTGTCAGAGGAATAAAGAACTTTATCAACCAACACCTCCAACCAACACCGTGTTACAGTGACCGTCTTGTTCTTCGTTTCGCATTAGGCTACCGCACGGGACGCATGCTTCTGTCCGCGTCATTCTCATTAATTTACTGAATGAATCAGAAAAGAAAAGCGGCGCGATGGTGGTGTAGGAGGAGGACGAGGAGGCTACATGTAAATGGATTGTATTCTGCGTTCTAACGTGGGGGCTGCTGTGTATTGATAATGTTATGTGTTTTTATGGCTGGCCTGGGAGTGGACGATGTGCAGCTGTGTGCCAATATAGTTTTCATATTAAGCTTGCCACATGCGCCATGCGTAGCCTCGCGATGTGTTTTGTATAAGCACTGCGCCGGCATATAGCGGCACCATTTGATCCCCCCCCCCCCCTCGGGGAACCACCACGACGGAAAAATCTCAAGTCGTTAATGCTCTAATATGGACAGCATTCATTGAGCAGTACCCCAGCCCCGCGGATGGCCAACCGAGAAGTACTGCTTATCCATACACCTGACGAGGTGGTGAAAACACAAATATCATCTAAACTCAAATCAATTCGGAGTAAGTACTGGGAGGCCGTGGATTCACAACGCAGGAGTGGCCATGGTCCGAGTCATCGCACTATTTTTCGAGTTATGTAATAATGAGATATGGTGTGGATCGCCCGCCACCAACTCATTAGAGGCTGGTATTGAGACAGCTGAGGTAAACGGAGACGCCGTGGATCAGTCATTCCCAACGACCGTGCCGCGTCACTTTAGTGTGACTTGGGATAAGCAGAAGTGTGCCGTGAGAATTGGGCAAAAAAATCCTTAGCACTACCACAAAACCAATAGCGGGCACCACGAAACCAACAGCGGGAATGTACCTATTCATTACATTGTTCCGAGGTGCGAAAAGAACAATAGGCCTACGCTACGACCCTCGTCATAGAAATGCTAATTTAAGTCTTTTGAACGGGGTCGTCATATCACATCACCGTATAGGTAGGCTAACTATTGACTCGTTTGTCACAGTTCCAGGCTGAATGAACATGAGCACGAGCTGTCCCAACTCTTACAAAAAGTAACTTCGGAGAATCGGAGCTCTCCTACATGTTGAGGCTTTACAAGGGTATTTATTTCCAGCAGTTTTGCTGGATCTAGCAAGACATACGTCTTGTTAAGGTAAAAAATAACTGCCTGGCCCCGACGAGCATTGTGAGGAGGACCACCTAAGGTTGCATTTATGCATGTCTGCGTCGGTGACGGTGTGTCCACCGACTGACTCCTCGGCTCTTCTCTCCTTTATTTATTTTTTGTGTGAGATGCTGCGTTCATTCTGCAACATGACGTTTCTATGTATGAATGTGAATGAACGAGGGAAGCGAAGGGCGGCATCTTTTGCATTGATTCTGGTTTCACGCGCAGGAACTTGAAATCAAATGACAACAAATATCGCTCGGATCGCTCCCGCTATTGTGCCAAATCAACGCTGTCGCAAAATGCCGGTAACCCGTGGGTTCAGATTGTACGAGGAAAAAATCTCACTAAAGCTCACTAAAAATGCCATGATGCATGGCAAAACATGCGACTGACTTACACATGAAGGAGACTGCAACTGCAGCCTATCCGTGTTGCTTGATCACTGATCATTATTCAGTTCAATTCAATTACAATTACAATTCAGTTCAAATACATTTACATTGTCGAAGCAAGAACAGAACAACAAGAAATAGCTACAATATAACAAGAAAACACATATAACAAGCTTGATCATTGATCATTAGCAAGAAGAAGGGGGGGATCACACCCGTGTTATCTTGTAGATCTGTTAAGGCTGGTACACACTGCGCGATTTTTGGGGACTTTCACGACGTCGTGCACGACGTACCCTGTCACATTATGCGATTAAAATTGCATAATTCGTTGACGATCATTTGTCTTGCGAGTGTTCACACTGCACGTTCCCGACGTATTGACGGCGGGGGGCGGTGCTCCCGAAAATATTACCACGACATAAGGTCGGGAAGGGAGGGTACCTTGCGTCAGTCTCTGTATATTATCTGACTGGTGTCACAGCAATGTTGTTTCTTTATACACTATGCCCCATAAAGTCATCCGTATGGCGTTTGGTGACGACAGACACACAGACAGTGAATCCATGCCAGTTGGCACAAATGTAACCAAATGGACCCCCAATGTGCCTATAGTTCATCCTTTTGGTTACAAATAATTGACACATAAAGGGGAGAATTCCACCTATTTTCCACATTTTACTATGACAGAGATGTTTTGTGGAATTAAATAATGATAAAACAAATTACCCATGTTCCGTTTTTTCCTGGAAATTGATGTCAGAAAAAAAAAAAACATCAACATGGTGAAATACATCTTGACGCTGCACATCAAGATGTGATCACCATGTTAATGTTTATTATTATTATTATTATTATTAACATGGTGATGGTGCTCATTAAATAGCTTAAACACGCGCACACGGTGTTGTGGAACGATCGGTTCTTTTGGTTACATTGTGTGCAGCATGCTGCTGCGGCGCTGCCTGGTTATATTACAAAGTGATTAAATAAATAAACGCATAACCACAATACCAAAAATTGTAATATTGTGTAATATTGGAGCCAATCACCAATCACCTGCCATGCATCTGATCTGTCACACTTTAAAAAAAAGTTGTCGTTTTTACGCGCGGGGAGGAGAGAGAGAGATGACGGAGCCAAGCCAATAATAAAAGGCCAGTAACTATTTGTCATCTTCTCAGCGGTTTCACTGCATCCCTTGCGTCCACTATTTATTCAGAATTTGGCTCAAATTTTGAGCCACGGACCACCATTTGATGACATTTTAGCCCCACAGAACGCAAAATACCTCTTTTGTCCACAATTCCAGGTTGGATTTTCGGAGAAAACAAAATGGTCAAACATACAGATCAAAATGACGATGAGCCTAATCTTCTACATTCTCTAGTTGTGTAGACTTGGGATAATTCACATGATGAATATTAAATCTTGAGAGTGTGAACATGAAACCAAATGGACCCATTTGGCAAGGTTCCATTTGGTTTCATGTTTAAGCTCTCAAAGAGTTACATAGGCCTATAGTTAAACCAACTTTCCTTCCATTTAGCCTGGGGACCCACCTGTTGGGGAAAAAAAACCGTTATAGGCCACCTTGTAGTAGCCTGCTATGTTTTTATTTTATTTTATGTACGTGGGTTTTGTAGGCTATCATCAATCAATGACCGCCGGCATTGTTCCCTTCCCATCGTCCCCTTTCACTCAAATGCGCAAAAGTTAATTTGAGTACAAAATAGGCCTATAGACAATGCATAAATCATTTGACACGCGGGAGAGAGAGAGAGAGAGAGAGAGAGAGAGAGAGAGAGAGAGAGAGAGAGAGAGAGAGAGAGAGAGAGAGAGAGAGAGAGAGAGAGAGAGAGAGAGAGAGAGAATCGAATTACAATGTCATACGTTTGCTGCGCTATGATGCTTTGGATCAGAATTATTTGAATGATAGGAGTGGTCCGTGCGTCCATGGGGATGTAGCCTCGATCTCCAGGCTCTCATCCGCGCTGCGAGATGAGATGAGATGGGGGGACAGTGGCTGCCGGCCGGCTTTGCAATGTTTTTACATTTGCCAGCACAATGCAAGTGTCGGGGGCTTGTCAGAAACTATGTCACACTGGACGAGGAAATGTCGCAAAAATCAAAATTGTTTAATATTGCCGATGTTTTGTCGGGGGGGTCCCGACGGCAAAATCAGGACGATTTTTTGTCTTTTTGAGCTGTCACACTACAAGACGAAAAGACGGCCGTCAAACTGTCGGGAGTTGAAAATCGGCCCCGACAGAGGAATTTTGTCGTGAGTCCAAAATCGGGGCTAAATCGGGCTAAAAATCGCGCAGTGTGTACTAGCCATTAGAATGATCGTGGGGCACAGTGCTGTTTTTAATGTTAATTATGCCAAGGACCCCCATTTTGACATACCGGTATATTAGTCTATGGACCCCCAAGTAATATTAATTGGGGTATATTAATCGGTGTCTGATTACTACTGTACAATGTTCATTCGAGACTGTAGTTGTAGTAGCCCAGGGGGTTTCAACCGGTGGCTCGGGGACCACCAGTGGTCCTTGAGAGGGATCCAGGTGGTTCCAGGCTAACCCTAACCCTAAATGATGGAAAGTTGCTTAACCACATGTAGGTCCATTTTGTTTCATGTTTACACTCTATAAGAGTTAAAATATGATCTGTATGTTTGACTGTTTTGTTTCCCAAATCCAGGCTAGAATTGTGGACAAAAGCAAAAAATAATTCTTTAGTTTTTGGTCTGTGGGGCTAAATTGTCCTCAAATGGTGGTCTGTGACTGAAATTGTTCATTAACCTTATTTGGTTAAAAAATCATGTTGTGATGCACGTTACAGTGTATCACAGCAACACAATGTGAGCTTGTAGATCTGCTCTTTTCTGCATTTTTCCCCCTCCCCATCACAAAACATTTAGATTAGTGCCTATGTAAAATATCAAACTGATATGATTTAAATTGAGGTCAGCGGTATAGAAACAAAACAATACCTCATGTAACTCATGGGAACCTCCCAGACCCGCTTGTAAAATTCAAGATTATTGTGAGATTGACTACAGTATATTATTAGTTGGCAGATTCGGAATGCTAATCACACTTGTGTTTTTTCTACAGTTTGCTGATGAGGTCAACCAAATCCATCCAGCCACAAGCAGTCGGGCAGATCGCTTCAGAGGGCTTTGCTGGCATTTTGCCAGACGTTCTAAAACATGCAGGAAAATCCCATGCTGAAATCTTCAATGCCACAAGACACCTTGGCTGATGATCTACCAGGTACTGACAGCATTAACAACACTGTACACTTGAATTTCGTTTAGACATAGCCTGGGTTCCTGCCTGATTTGCTGCATTCTGCACATCTGATTTTGGCGCTGGACAAAAATTCTTAATTCCATGATATCAATATCGAATCACCAGGTTCAAAATCGATTTTGGTATTTATGTAGGCCTATTCATTAATGTGTTCATGTCAGAAAGACTGGCTGATGTTATCAGGCTGCATTGATGTGTATGATTGAACTTTTTGTTATCTATATTGTTTAAAATTGCTTTAAAATGTTGATTGAACTTGTGCTTGTTTGTTAATGATTTTTCTTTTGGGGCCTTTTTTCTGAGGGCATACAAATGGAACCAAATGGACCCCTTAGAGTCCATTTGAAAAACCGTCAGAAATCGACTTCAGGGCTGGACTGATGATGCTGCCGTCTGCCGTCAGAAAGAAAATCCAAGACTTAATTGTGATGGGAGGTGAGCATCTGTATTGTCCTGCATGGTGGTGCACTTGTTGCTTTTCATTTCCATCACAGTGTAAACCGTTTAGAGCACCCGTACTTCTTGACACACATTTTCATAAGTTGCCTGGACGTTACCTTAGCCAAGAAATCCTGTGAGCTTGGAGAGCGATGAAACCCAGACTTCACCACTGTCAGTATAAATTGATGTTTAAATGATGTGGTTTGTTTACACGTTATCTTTTGGTATTAATATATTGGATTCACCACTTGAACCTTACTCAGACCAAATGTGTTTGCAGAAATGGTAGATATACAGGTACAGTATAGCAGCATCCATTCTTTCTACCAGCTGCTTGAAAAGCAAGCTGGGCAGCCAAACGATTGGCTGCCTCATCTCTAGGCAACCAAACACAATGCCACAAGCCAACATCTCAGCCATGGAATGCTATGCTGATTGGCTGCATTGTCTTTTTAATGACATTGTTCGTTCCTACCCAAACAACTGTGCTGGAACTGAAACAGAGGCAGTCATAGCTTACAGTATATAGATAATGGAAAGTTTTACCCCAAAATGTCAAATGCCCTACCTGCCTTTTTGGTAGTATACTCTGTAAGCCAAGTTTGTCTATAACCTTGTGATTGAGAACGTCTTATTGCTCAATGCTACCAGCTCTTGATGATGTGTCTGGAATTACTCTCTCTCTGGTTCTCAATCCTCAGGGTATGCCTTTTATGCTTGGTGACATCACTGTGGCATCACACTGTTAACGTTGTCGTGGCATGACTGTCTGCATATTAAATTATGACAATTTCATGTTGCAGGACACTGACAACTTGGAGGAGATACGGGAGCGGCTCACAGTTGCAATCACTGTATGTACTTCTACGACCAGTTCCAGCTCAGACGTCGCCGTTGTTCTGGAGGGAGTGGAAGTGATCAAAGGCCTTGGAACAATAGCCAGGGCCTGCTGTGTCCTCGTCGGCTTATGCTATGCACTCAACCTCAGTTACCTGAAGGAGTTAAGGTACACGTTCAGATTTATCCAGAAACTCTCCTTGGAGTTGGATTCTGGCAAGCTAACCCAAAAGGTCCTGAATCTCAAGATGAAGCTATGGATACAGCCTAAGTCCTGGCAATTTTTCCAAGGCAGTCTGTCGTTTTGCTTTCTTTTTTCTTTTCCTGCCTTCATTGATGGGTTGAAAGTAGACTGACAGAGGGGAGAGACTGGGTAAGACACGTGGCATCCCCATCTGGATTGGGAGTCAAACTGCAGCACCGCCAGGCTGTTTGAGCCGGATGATAAAAGACATGCAAAGTTCTGATCCTCCCCCAAAGTTGACAAGTCAGCTGTATCTCCATTTGCACTTCGATACTGCTTGCACTTGGATATAAATGCTGCTTTATATTTCATAGACGATCCATATACAGCACATGTGTCAAAGTCAAGGCCCGCGGGCCAGATCCGGCCCGCGAGATGATTTAATCCGGCCCCAGGCTTGTAGAGCAAAAATGTCTGAGTCTATTAAAAAAAAAAGTAAGTCTCTAGCACGTTCCTATCAAAAGTTATGGTCGTTTAAAGAAATGCTTTTGAGCTCTCTTCTGAACGGCATGTAATGCATGTTGTCCAGCAGGGGGAGTCGTTTTACCAGGCTAGGCTGCTGGTGCTGCAAAGTGAGAACTATACTTCAGCAGTACAAGGGTGCATAACCGAGAACTATACTTCAGCAGTACAAGGGTGTGTAACCGAGAGAACTATACTTCAGCAGTACAAGGGTGTGTAACCGAGAGAACTATACTTCAGCAGTACAAGGGTGTGTAACCGAGAACTATACTTCAGCAGTACAAGGGTATATAACCGAGAACTATACTTCAGCAGTACAAGGGTGTATAACCGAGAACTATACTTCAGCAGTACAAGGGTATATAACCGAGAACTATACTTCAGCAGTACAAGGGTATATAACCGAGAACTATACTTCAGCAGTACAAGGGTGTATAACCGAGAACTATACTTCAGCAGTACAAGGGTATATAACCGAGAACTATACTTAGTTAACTATACATACTTACTTAAATTTAGTATTTGAAATTTAAATGATATTTTCATATGGTTTATTGATGCTCTGTAAATAAAAATAGCATCTTTCATAGCAAATGTCTTAATCTAGGCTACAAGTATAAAACCAATAATGAAAAGTCATTAATATATATTAATAGCTATTGTTAATAATAAATATGACTTGTGAGATATACTGTATAGAAGTAACGGCTGTGTATGTAAACATGCGTGTGCCGTGCATGCTTGCGGTCTGCAACTGGTTGCTACGCGGCGCTCCGGCCCCCATGAAGTCACATTAAGTCCAATGCGGCCCCCACCCAAAATGACTTTGACACCACTGACGTACAGTGTCAACTTAAAATGGTGAATTATGCCTTTACTTGTCGAAATGGTTAAATCATTTAAATGTTCATATTTCATATACATAGTGTTGAGGTAAAATGGTGAATTTTGCTTATCCAAATGGATAAAAGTTTACATGTTGCAATGTTTTAATGTTAAATGTATATTTAGGGCTCTATTTTCGTCACCGCTAAACCCCTTACCCCTTAACTTCTTTGCCTTTTTAAACTATTAAAAAAACATTTCTCAATAGTTAATGGCCAGTCTACAAGCTCACAATGTGTCAATAGATTGGCACGTTGAACTGTCCCCAAAAGTTTTTCAAAATAGTAAAAAAAAGAAAAGAAAAAAAGATGGGTTTAGATGGTAACGAAAATTGAGCCCTTTGTGTCTCAGTTCTTGGCAACTCAGGATTTTTTTATATACCATGGTAATCAGACCATGGTCTGTGGATTGTCACTTGCTATCTTTTTGTCTGTTAAAGGACCACTTCAAAGTGGTTGCTAATAATGACAAAATAGTTGTTTGTTTTCCTATAGTTGGTTTTCCAACTGTTTATGGCTGTTGCCTACCTTTGTCATTTGAATCCCCAGAAATTCAGAGGTAATAAACCATGTGAAATTGTGCTTGGTTTAACTTCAATTGTATTACTACTATTTATATAAAAAAAAATGAGTGTACTTTTTATGTATTGGCTCAATATTGTTTAGATATTAGTTATTAGATTTTAATTATTATTTTTTTATTTAATATTTTTCAGGTCGTACAAATAAACTATATATTTGAGCAAAATGCAATAATTAAGTGATTTATTGTTAGATTTGAAACGGCAAGTTGTGTACAAGGATAACCTGAAGCCGTTAGTTATAATAATGCAGAAATGTTTGTTCAACTAAGAAAGGAAAGTTATATTACATTGATTAAGTAAAATAATGCTTTGATATAACTCAAGGTTTTAAGGTGAAACAACAAGTTATTACAAGTTCAATCAACTTACAAAACAAATTTGAGAAGACTAGTTCAGACAAGTTCAGTCAATTTTGATAACTTACAAAACAAGGTTGAGTCAACTAGAGTACTGTTGTTGTGTCAACTTTATCAACTTGAATATCCGAGTTGAAACAAAGTGAACAGTGAGGTTTTCTTAACTGTAGTTGACAAGTTTAGTCAATTTTGATAACTTACAAAACAAGGTTGAGTCAACTAGAGTACTGTAGTTGTGTCAACTTTATCAACTTGAATATCTCAGTTGAAACAAAGTGAACAGTGAGGTTGTCTTAACCTGGATATCCTTCGCAGCAGCAGAACCTGCGTTTTCAAGTTGAAACGATCTGAAATTTATTAGGGTGTATGAGGTCCTTGGTTCAGGATAGATACCTGTAAACAGTGGCGACATTATATGCACGTTTTGATGCAGAATGTATGTGGAATTCGATGACTGATTGATGGTTGATACTGTATGATGTTTGTGGCTATGTCTGTCTCTAATAAGGCCTTATGTTAAGGAGGAGTGAATTGAATACGAAATATGTTTTTCACATACAACGACCACATCTGTGGTCATTGCATGGTCAAATGCTTTCCAAAATATGTTAACATTTTCACTTTTGTGTATTTTTATACCAAAACTCCATATAAATCGTTTTTTTGGGACACTACTTAGTGCAGACCTGTGCAAATATGATGAAAAATCAGCTGGTAGAACTCCCTCTTTTTGGACAGGCTTTTCTTTTCATTGTGTGGTATGTTCATTAATTTCATGACATTGCAGTAAAAGCAATACTTAGGACAATTCAATTCATGAAGAGTAGGACTACATCCCAAAAAAACCTGCCCTGTTTTGTTATAGGCCTACCTCAGGGAGAGGTATGTCAAAAACTAAAGTTCTATGACTCTATGCTGGAATGATTAAGCAATCTTTTTTTATTATTATAGATGCAGAACATGTTAAGTAAGTCAACCTCAGCCTGCTATTAAATCTAGCTCCTCTAGTACCATATGAAATGGCTTGTTGCATGCGCAGATGTTTTCAAGTAACCTGATTTATTTCACTGAGACTGTACAGTGATGGTTTAATAACTCGGACATCCAAAGTATTTGGGAGCTTTCCAGCGTTCAGTTCCTGGGCCTCTGTTTGGATTCTGGGTAGGTACCAATAACATAATAGAAAAGTAAACAACACAGTCTTACTGAATAGGTGAATCTATTCACCGTAACACTGTTGGAATGATAACAGTAGTCGTAAATTTAGACTGTGTCTCCTTCATTTACCATATAGCTCCACTATGATATTACTGTCCATTCTCATATGTGATTTTAAATGTCTCATGATCCATTCCTCTTCAACTGCTTAGTTTGGTCACAGGGGCAGCGGCTCCACCAGACTTCCCTCTCCATAGCAACATTAGTCACTTCCCGAGAAGTTCCAATGACAGTGAGTCGATGTAAAGTGTAAAGGCAATCAATGCGGTCAGTTACTGGGAAGTCTGAGGTTAAGAAATTTCTCAAGAAAAGGGAGTTAGATTTTGAAGAAGAGCAAGTGTATCAGCATGCCTGATTGAGTCATCATTATTAGGTAAAAGATGGACATGGGATACATAGCAAGTGTTACAGAAGCACTGATCTTATCGCCTGTATCCCATCAGTGGTCCCTAGGTTGGTTCAGTGTATCAGGTTGCCTGAGTCTCTCACACACGCTCGCACATACACATTCGCGCACCTTCCTTATTTTGGAGTTGGGAGTATACCTAAAAGGGAACTTTTTTAGTTCAAGTGGACTTATTTTTTTTATTATTTGAACTGAACCACACCCATAGCTATCCCTGTTGTTAAGTATGGGTTAATGCTGTAGAATTCACAGTTGTGTTCCATTCTTATTGAATAATCATCAGTCATTTTCCTGTATGTATAGGGATTTTACAGGATTAGAGCCTATAGCACTGTTGGGCAATATTACCTAGGAGAGTAATATCTTTTACTTATGGCCGCTTAAAAAAGTAATAATATTACTTTACTTATTACTAGAATCAAAGAATAATACATTACATATTACAATATTACTTTCCCAAGTCCCCCTCCCACCCACAAAGGAATAGAGATGTACAGTACAACACAATCTGTTTAGTGACAACTGCGATAATTTGTATGTCATTTGTGCAGAATGCTGCGGTGGATTAGGATCTACAAACTCCAGTGCATCTCTGTTATCAAGTTATCTGTTGATAACTTGTAAATCTGTTCTATTTTCACATGTAACAACAAAGCTCCAAAGTAATAAGTAACTATAGGCATGTTTTGGCAGAGTAGCCTAACATATTACTTATTACACATTTTGCCAGAGTAATGTCTTTACTTTTGCTGGAAAAAGTAATAAAACTACAGTAATACGTAATATTTAATTAGTTACTGCACAACACTGCTATAGGCCTAGTGACTTTTATGCATTCGCAAATCTCAATACATTTAATTAGGCTACTTTTGAGGTGAAAGTAGCCTAATTAAAGGCCTGCCTTAACTGCAGAAGTTAAATAGTTAAATAATTACTTGTACCTATAATTTGTCATCAAATTAACATGGCTTCCATGTATTCAAGAAATACTGTACATTTAGGTCTACGCCAGTACTGTTTTCAGGAGTGACTTTTTTTTTTTTTTTTTAATGTATTTCAGATGGATTTGTCCAGACAGCCAAGTGGGCTTGCTTTATTGTAGACTGCCACTGGCCTTTAATTAATTTAATTAATAGTGATACTATATGTATTTATATATTTTGTAAAACGTACAACGTAAACGTAATATAGGCTATTACACTTGCTCAGATTATTAGGCTATAGCCTACTTTAATAAGTATTAGAAAAACAAAGTAATAGCTTAGCTACTATATGTTGTGTGTGTCTGTGTGCGTTGCACACGCGCATGCATGCAAATGCGCGTGCACGTGTGCATAGGCCTACACATGGCTCATCTTTGGGGCGTCCCCCCACTTCAAGAAGTCCCACAACACTGGCTAACATGCACGTAGGGTTGCATGATAGGGGTGGACTGACAGTCTGGCATACAGGGCATTTTCCCGGTGGGCCGACCCCCCCGGGGGCCGTTAATGTCGTGTTTTAATTTTTTTTAAAAAATCTGCACAAAACCGGCCCACGAATCAGTGCTGGCGGCCCTCTGTCCTCTTCAAATGAGACTGCCTATTGCAGGGTTTTTATAGTTAACTAAAACTAACTAACTAATTTTAGTTAGCCCGAGCCCCAGAGCCCCTTATGTCTTAAATTCTCATGGGGGCTCAGGCCCCGGAGCCCCACAAAGATTCAGAGGGCCGCTCTGAGACAAAATTGCCCGGTACGTTTTGAGCTCCCAGTCCACCATGATTCACCGTGACTACACTATATCTGACTAAAGGAATTTTATCATCAATCCATCCATTCCGGTGGCGTCGGAGGAACGCCCATGTTTAACTCTACGGCAACGCTACAACGCAGGCCCGGATATAACTGTACCCCATTGGGGGGCAAGCGAAAAATGGTATGGGGAAGATTCATCGCCATACCATTTTCATTTAAATTCACCTTAAACCTGCACACTGAATAGATAACTATGCATTTTGCCATATTTATACTGTAACTATAACACAACATCTACATTCTATTTTATATTGTCTTTTTGTCCAGAAAGATTTGTCTTTTTGTCCAGAAGATTTAGGCCGAGGTATCTTATTAGGCAAGTAGCCTAAGCATCAATAATAACACCAGTTTTCAAATCATTTTAATCAAAAGCACTTTAATTTGAAATTTTGCTTTTTTTGCATGCCATCATGTTTGGTGGGGCATTCAGGGCATGTATGCCCCCCATGCCCATGCCTAGATCCGCCCCTGCACACTAGGCAGATTTGGCACAGTGAATAGGAAGGCTAGGGGAGCACTGGGAGGAGTAGAGCTGGTCCATGGCTATAGAGGAGGAGGGGCCCAGCTGTGGCTGGCTGGCTGGCATCCTATGTGAATGTGAACAGAAACAAGCCGCCCATATTCACATGGCTGGCTGGGGAGGGTATCCTATCCTCCTCCTATCCCGCATACCATCCACTGGCCGTTTGACCTCCTCGCACGTTGTCGGAACAGGAGTCTGATCCGAGGATCGAGCGCGATTGAGATTGCAGTGGCTGCAAAGAAACGTCTGCCCGGCCGCGTCCCTCGACGCGACGTCTCGGTATATAAACAATTGGGAACGTGATTTCTTTGAAGTGGTGGTCATTGATGGGATAAAAAAAAAAAAAAAGATCAAGGTAAGGAGATTTGCGGTTGCTTCGATCTCTCCCCTCGCTGGTCCATATAGTGTTTTGTGTATTTCTATTTGGATCAAATCATATCGACGGAAAATTCAAAGGACGGTTCAATAATGTTATGCCCACAGAAGGATTGGACCAGTTTTTTCGGAGTGAGGCAATTCCGTTATTTGGGTCTATTCGGGAATGTGGCAGTGGGAATGTTGAAAGTCCTAGTAGCGCGGCGTTAAAAATGTTTTCAAGGATGGTTGTTGTTAATACATTCTTTGAACAGACTAAACCACGATTTTCAGGAATCCGATTTCTTCCCTGCTATCGGGCACATCTGGTTTATGTTTTCAGAAACATGGATATGACCATATATGGTCCAACGTGGACTGTAGATATTGACTGTAGAAAATCACAATCCACTACTATGTTTAAGTAGCCAACATGGCAACAGTTGCCACTTCACTTGCCAGACTGGCAACTCAAAATGTTGTCATAGTTTATAATATTTACTTATTGATTGCTTTTTAATGCAGTGAAGGAGATTTACAGTAGGCTACATTTCAAGTACAACTGCAACTTGTTTACATAGTGGCCATCTTGTAGAAATATTGAACAAATAGACGTGAAAATGTATAATCTCTCACCTATCTCTAATGTCTAATCTATCATTTCATGAAGAAATGAGAATATTTTCTACAACAGCACTCTGAGATGGTTAACAGTAACAGGCTGTCACACTTCAAGGGGATTATCGAATTTCATTGTTTGACATAAAACGATCAACTTGACCATGATATCCATGCCTTTTTCATGTCAGTTTACATTCACTGTCAACTTCCATGTAATACCATAGTACTCTCACGTTACTAGCATAGGTATGCATTGTTTTCTTTTTGTTTGCATCTATATTTGCCTACTTGGCACCTTTTTGTGCTGTTCACATTTGGTTATAATCAAGGGGTGTGTAGTTTTGTTTCCCTTGTTAGGCATACAAAAGCCTTTCAAGATTGTAACCGGATTAAACAGCAATGCACAATTGCACATACATACTTGGGTTGATGCTGTCAGATTAGACATTGGCTGCACTGTTGAACCAGTCTGCATGCCAAGGTGGCAGGCAGGGCTCACTATGTGCACTTAAGACAGACATGTGAGCAACCAATCAGCAATGTGGGACAATCTTGTCATTCCCATCACGCACGCACGCACGCACGCACGCACGCGCACGCACACACACACACACACACACACACACACACACACACACACACACACACACACACACAGAGCATGGAGCAAAAATTTCTAATTCCTGTGATGTGGAGGGGGAAAAAAAGATGAGTTTCTATTCCGCCTTGTCTCCCCATGCCAGTACCTACAGTAGGATATTGCTTCACTGCTCTGCTGCCTGAAAGGGTTTGCTTGGTCCTGTCTGCAACACTGTGAGTCATGGAAAATGCAGGGCCAACTGATGTTGATATTACAAGCTGTAGACAAGACATCACATGTTTTACAAACACCCCGGGTTGGCGCAACTACCAAGCAACCAGGCAACCACATCTTGGCACGTAATGATATTAGACTATGGGGGCCAAGATGGCAAACATCTATGGTAATAATAAATAATAAATAAGAATAAAGATTAGAAATACGTTACAAAACAATGACATGGTCACTTGACTGACACATCACTTTCCCCTGGTTTGTCACATTGTGCATTGGTCTAAAATTAATCGTTACTGGGATTCAAATTCAAGCAGGCAAGTCACATTGAAGAGTTGAGTGTGAACAAATACAGTAAGTGGATACATCTGGCTTCAGATCTAATCCCAAAAGTCACATTGACAAGACGAGTGTAACAATGGCTGCGGGATAAGCCTAGTGTTTGGCCTCACTCTCACCCTCACCGGAATGCTAACAAACAGAACTGGGCTTTTGTTCCAACCCTCATCATCAAAATGTCTGAATTTTTAAAGCTGTTTCAAAAGATTGACAAAACTGCCATGAGACTTACATTTATATAGCTTGTAGTTTGTGTAATATCATGCCGTCTGATATCAAGCCCATTTGTTGTGGCCTTGTCGTGTGCTGTACAGTACAAGCTGCTTCTGCCGGGGACAGATAAGCAGGCGTGTGTTCTGTGCACACAATGAGAGAACTGTTATGAGTGGCGGGTTGCGTGTGCAGCCTCCGATCACTCTGTGGTATATTGATGTTGGCAGCCTTTTGAGCAGAACAGATAAGTTGAATAACCGCCATGCAAACTCTGCTTTTGATACACATCACTTATAGCCTGCAATCTACTGCTACCGATCTTGCCAAGAAGAAGACAGGACATCTGAAAGACGAGCATGCGCTACCGTGTACTGTCTCGCAAAACATATTTCGTCTCCCGAGTTGTGTTTCCTGAACCGAGCGGGTCCTTTCCTTCCTCCTTCCTTCCATGCATGGGATTCCAGCTTGCAGCAAGGCAGGAAAACATGGCCAAAGCCCTGTAACAATAGGCCGGCAAAGTGCTTTGAGGTCACGATATGTCATCACCACGTAATCCACCATGCCTGTAGTCAGTGGCCTACAGTAGTAGCATAGTAGTTCATTTTTCGTTACACACCTCATGACTTAACAAAATGCTCATCGTGGCTGAGAAGATTTTTTTTAAATGGATCTTCGACTGAAGACCATTGTACTCTATTCAGGTCCGACATCATACACAAGGGAGATCCGAGGCAGGGAGTGGTCAGTTGCCAGGGATGGGTCCTATTAATGCACAGAAAAGGAGACAGGGAGCATTTCATTCATCCTTGTAGTGGCTAATGAACACAGCTCTTTGAAAAGGAGCCCTATTGTAGAAAACCCGAGGGCATTGTCTGCCTGCCTGGCTGCCACGGTAACACTCTCTCTCTCTCTCTCGCAGGCTGCCAGAGTCAGTAGCACTGAAGCTGACACGTATCTGTCTTGGCTAGGAAGCCAGAGCAAAATAATAGGATGCTGTTATTGCCACAGGATTTTTGTTTTGTTGGTTGTTCTTTCTTTTGCCTCTTTGTTTTGCGCACAGATTGCAGAAGAGGCATTCAAACAATGCCTTGTTGTAATTCCTCGTAGTTGTTTTTTTATGGGCACTATTTAGATTAATATTAAGCTCCATAAAAAAATAAGAGCGTGGTTTCTTGAGAAATGTTTAGACAGTAACACTGTGTGTGTGTGTGTGTGGGGGGGGGGGGGATCTCTCTCTATCTCTCTCTCTCTCTTTATTTATTTTCCAGCTCATCTCTGTATACTTTGTTATTCCAACAGTCCGAGTCAGAAAGCCAATGCAATCAAAAGCCAATACAGTAACTTGCTTTGGCTTCACCATACTCACCTACTCCTGTATTAAAAAATCCCTGTGAGAATTGTTTACTCTTTTTCAGTCCTAAACCTTATCCTTTGGGGTTCAGGAGTGTGTGGGAACGGTCTTACTCTGTCCAGTTACAGAACATGCACTTCCTATGTTTCCTAAAAAAAAAAAAAAAAAAAAAACCTTGCCCCGGGGATGTACCAGAAAAGGGTGCTTTATTAATTAAATTCAGTAAATGTTCCCTGAGCGAGATTTAATATGAAGGTTCAAGGTTCTTTATTTGTCACTCCAGTGTATGTCAGGACATATACAGGGATGAAATAACGTTTCCATTGTTCCCCAGTGCAATAAGACAATAGACAGTGCAATAAGAAAAAGGACAAATACAAACAATACAAGAAACAGTAAGTGACGTAGTGCAACAGACTAGAGCAGTAAAGTGCAACTGTAACAGCATAAAGTGGGGTGAAGGTGCTAAGCTACAACCAGGTATAATTATGAAGTGGCAAGTAGTGAAAGTTAAACAGACAGCTAGACAGGAACTAGACAGGACATATATACTGTATATATGCTACAACTAAACTATACTATACTAAACTATAAGGCTAAACTAAGACTAAACATACTACAACTAAGCAACTAAACAGACACACATAAATATACAACTATGGAATACTACAACTAGAACTATACATCTAACATACTATAACATACTACAACTAAGCACTACTAACCTTCTCCAGTGTTTATTTGGTTGGCTTTTATTTCTATTCCATTATTAAACATGGATGGGGTGCGCTATTTTATTTAGATAATATCAATTTTGAGATTCATTCGATGCATTATTATGCATAACTATTGTAAATTATAAAATTATAAAATATTCACTGTTTCACCCCTTTGTTCTGGCTAGGCAACGGTGGGCATGCCTTTTGTGGCAATTTAGCTGACACTGGGACTTTCTTTCATGCTGGATTAAGAGGGGGATGTTTGGCAGAACTGGTGATGATTCATTGGAACGCCGCCATATTTTCACCCATCCCTAAAGTGCAGAGTTTTCATTTCCTTTTCCATGCCGCCATTCTGACAGGCTTGTTTTGGCCTGTTTCCTCAAGCCTAGATAACACCGGCGCTGTTTCTGAGAGAGGGCAACAAATGTTTTGGGTGATAGGGCAAAAATGATCATTGAAAGCGTGAATAAAAAACAGTTTAAGACCACCAAAAAAGGAACATGATGATGCAAATACCTAAAAACAGGACGTTCCTGATTAAATATTGCTGAAAATACAGGGCCTGCGACCGTGTTAAATCCAGTGTCGGGACTATAATGCCCTTACAAGTAACGCTCTTGCGTAAGGTACTACTTTTTGCAGTAACTTGTTGCTGTGTGGGTTGCCCATGCCCTGTCATGTAAATTGACATGGTGTGCTAAGTGCGCCCTCCATGAGTGAAACACATTTCACTCAAGAAAAAAGGTGGCTTCCACAGTGCATAACATCATCATAATGATGATTGGTAAACATAATGAATCACTTTAGGTCTGATATCCATCCATTTATCCACATTAGTCTGGATATTGTCTGTGATTTTGGATATTGTACTAAGCAAAATTGTTATTCTTTCTCCCTCTGTATTGATTGGCAAGTAGGAAAAGGTTTTGTCTGATCATTTATTCATTTATGTACTTGCTTTCATGATATAGTAACAACTAGTAATATGTTACTTTTTCAGAGGAGTAACTATTACTTCTTACTTTTTAAAAGTAACTTCCCCAACACTGGTTAAATCTATGGTCATTCTCAGTTTCCCTTAGCCTGGCCTAACCTGAAATGATTTTGGCCTGGGGGGGGCGGGGTGCCGTCACTTATTAGACGGCAGATGAGCTGATCTGATTTGATCTCACCAACGTGTCGACATCACTGGCCCCTCCCCCTACCGCCCCTCCACTGCCGTGCTACTGTCACATCATTTGGAGCCACGCCCACCCCGAAAGGTTGACTCCTCCCTCTAGGCCACTGTGGGTAACAAATTAGTCCAAGCTTTCCATTTTCGCGCAACGTGGATGAAAATGAAAGCCTGGGTGTCGAGGCTATACTGTAAGTTTCCCTTGACATTGATGAGCTTTCTATCCCTTCCATCCTCCACAGTCTCATTGCTCCACGATGTCAGAGGGAAAGAAGAAGTGGGCGGCGGTCAGGGGCCGCCTGGGCTCCTCCCAGGACTCCCAGGACAACTCCGACAACTCCGCCAACCTGGAGAATGCCGACCCGGAGCTGTGCATCCGTCTGCTGCAGGTCCCTTCCGTGGTCAACTACTCTGGCCTGAAGCGTCGCCTGGAGGGCAGTGACCAGACCTGGATGGTCCAGTTCCTGGAGCTGAGCGGCCTGGACCTCCTCCTGGAGGCACTGGACCGCCTGTCCGGCCGCGGCTGCTCCCGCATCGCCGACGCCCTCCTGCAGCTGACCTGCGTCAACTGCGTGCGAGCGGTCATGAACTCCTCGGCGGGCATCCACTTCATCGTGGACAACGAGGGCTACATCCGCAAGCTCTCCCAAGGTTAGTACGCAATCGGATAGCCGTAAGGCAGGGGCGTTTTTGCCATTAGGCAGATTAGGCAGTTGCCTAGGGTGCCATGAGGGGAAGGGGCGACTATGAGGGGAGGGGGCGACCACCAGACATGCTTTAAAAGCATCCCAGGCTAATGAGCCTCATATAGATAAATACCTGTACATTATACTTGTCCTCTATAACTAGAATTGAACATTTAAAAACACATATAATATGTTATTTAGTTTAAAAATAGTTCATAATTTTATCCCTTGGCGGGCGCCATTTTACAGGAGATTTTCCCTGGGCTCCAAATTGCTTAGAAACGGCACTGCCGTAAGGACCGCCCTCTCTCCCCCCCGGTGTCCAATCACGGGTTGGACACTTTCCAGCCGGGCTCATTCATTCCAATGTAAATATAAAGGACATTATACATTAAATACTAGTTTGTTTTTGGAGCCAGACATTTAAAATCTCTCCCAAATCTGTCAACAAGGCAGGCACTACGTAGTGGCAAAATATGTGTGTGACATGTTTTTTTGTTTTCAAAACAATATTTTATCGCACAGGAAAACTATTGGTGGAGAGGTTTGTCTCTCATGTTATGCTTAGCTGTGATTCGACGATAGCAGTTTGGGGAGGGACTCGCTGAAAGGTCTTTATCGCACCGCATAGCCTACAAGAAAGACCAATATAAACCATCAGAGGTAACATGGCAGAGAGCACACACAAAGAAAAGTCTGAACCCGGGTCTCCCGTGCAGAAAGCCAACATCTTGGAATGTGTGTCATGAAACTGCACGAGATGTTACATGCATTGTACAATAGCAGTTCTGTAGCTTTCTGCTACTGCATGTGACAGCAATTCCACTAGAGGAGCGCATCATCACACTCACGTCACTCTGACTCAGCCATGACCAATGTCCGTAGCTGTATTGGGAACTTCTTATATTATGGAAAACGGAAAAAGCACGCACACACACACTGAGGGGAGGTGGGGGGAAGTGGATGTTTTGGTCCTTGACCATTGCATCTACCATTGAAAATCAATATTTGGTAGGCCTTGAGTCAAGGTTAAGGTTCATTCAGCTTAAAATCTATAAAATAACAGCACCCTTAGAGCAGATATTGGATTTCATCGCCTTATCATACACACTGAACAACACTTACAGCATCTAAGCAACTACAAACCAGTGTTGCCAACTTGGTGCATTTGTTGCTATAGTTAGCTTTTTTTTCAGCCCCCCTGTGACGGAGACGGGGTCTCCAGGGGGTGTGGTTTAGAGTGGCGCAAGATATGGGGGTGTGTCCCGGTTAGAGGACACGGAAATAATCCAGACTTCTCCAGTTGACAGTATTTATTATTACAGCCGTGGTCTGAAACATAACATAAACATGTCTCATTAAGTATGAAAAACAATAAACCATAAATATAATAAGGACTGTATCAGAAATATCAACCATATGCATTTGGAATCATATCACTTTAAATATACTTCAAATATAACATAAATTGGCTGTAGAACTAACCACAATGTCAGAATTATGCAAATTAGGTAGCAATAACATCATATAGCGTCATATAGTAGTTGCATTAATATGGCAAACAAACAGCATGACTATGAGGTACTGCACATTAACAGTGGTACACAGTTTGCTGGTTATCCTACTAAAAAGGAATAAACAATACATATGGTCTAACAATGAAAAACATCAAACAAACCAAAATATTGTAGGAACATACCTTTGTGCATCTACACACAGCAAATAATAGAAAACTGCAGCACAGGCCACATGGCAGGACTGGAGAGAGCGGACTACACACAGTCAAGTCAGAACAAACTGGCAGCAATGGCTAGAGAGACAGCACAGCTGGTATTTATAGAGCTACTCCAATCAGGAGCACCTGTGTTCACAGTAAGCAGCAATGAAAATGAACCAATCAGAACCAAGATACAATAAACAGAATATTAGTCAGGATTAGGGTGACCTGGCAAGACAAACAAACGGGCCAGACCACAGTGGCCTTTCTTACACAGCCGCCCCCGACTGTCTGTATGGACAGTCGAAAACCAATAGAAAGGCCGCCCCATGTAGGGACAAGATTGTTACATACACAATGTCCAATTGTCCATGTGGAGAGGTACGGTCATTAGGGGTTAGAGAACAGTCACATGCTAGCATCCCTTTGGATATGATGGACTGCATCATGCAGTACGGTCAAGTGTTGCTCCCTGCAGGCATTGCAAGGTCGCTTGAGGGTGCAAGCATCAGGCTTGTGCGATCTTCCGCACTTCCAACAACGGTGTTCGTCCGTGATCCACTTCACAACCTCTTCTGTGTTCAGCTTCTTGAACTCAGGACAAGCGTTCAGAAAGTGCTCTTTGGTTTCGCAATGAGGACAGTATGGCTTAGGTTTGGGTAAGGGCTGGGAAGGTGAATCACCTGTCGTGGAGCTTTGATCATCAATCTCGTTTAGGAAGAATGACGTTGTTTTTGGTCTGACCACAGGTTGGTCTTTCTTTGTTGGTTGGGGAACAACAGAACTGTAGAGGGTTGCAGCTCTGCCAGCTATGCGCTTGGCCTGGGATTTGACCGATAGCCAATAAGCCAAATCAGGTAAGGTGTAGGTCTGATCAGTGCCTGTCTGTAGAATGCCACAGCTCAGACAGTGTTCCACAAACCCATCCCTGTAGTTTGGGGGCATCTTACTCAATAGACGATCTACATGGGACCCGCATCGTAGCTCGTAGCCATTCTGACCCTCCAAGGTCCTCAGCATTCCCACTAAGGATTGGATGGATAAGGCAAAGGCATCGAACGCCTCTGCGTCTCCAAACTTGAAAGCTGGAGTGTTCAGTATAGCACCTAGTTCACTTTGAACAAGCTGTCTGGGCTGGCCGTACTTGTCCTGTAGAGCTTGCATGGCCATGGTGTAAGGTCTCGGATCATGCATGTAGGCCCTGGCAAGTTGCAATGCACTTGGCAGTTTAAGCTGTCCTAAGAGCACTTGATACTTGTACTGCTCGCCAAGGTGTTGGTGGCTATTCAACATGTTGTCGAGTGCCATCTTTAGTAAGGCAAAATCACTTTCTCTACCACTGTCAAAGTAGGGCAAGACTGGCTTTGGGATGCCGTAGGATGAGGCAATGAGCAAATCCATACCACTGGCCTGGCTGTGATACGGATCAGCTTGGTTAGGGATAGCAGGTGTAAACGCTGGAGGGTAGCTCACCAATGGGGGGTTTGCAGTTTGGTATGATGGAGCAGGTGCATAAGCAGAAGAGTAGCTTACCGGTGCTGGATGAGAAACATGGTGAGCTGGAGTGTGGATTACCGGTAGCCCTGTAGGCGCTGCCGAAGGTGGCCCTGGAGGCGATGCAAAGGTCAGCGTAGGAGGTGGTGCCGGAGGAGGGCCCAAGGTTGCTGTTGGCTGTGGCGGTAAGGGCCCCGCTGGTGCTGGCAGGAGTGCTGCTGGAACAGCAACTGATGAGGAGGCCGGTGCAGGGAGAGCCACTGGTGGTGCGGGCGGATCCACTGGTGCAGCTGCTGGCGGAGGCTGGGCAGCTGGCGGAGCTGGGAGTGCAGCTGCTGGCGGAGGCTGGGAAGCTGGAAGTGCAGCTGCAGGTGGAGGCCGGGCAGCTACCGGAGCTGGGAGTGCAGCTGCTGGTGGAGGCCGGCCTGCTGGTGGAGTCTGGGTCGGGAGAGATGCCACTCGTGGCGCAGGAGGAGTTGGCATCACCACTGGAGGTACAGAGCGAGAGGCTGGCCGCTGAGGTGCTGCTTGTGGTGCTGGTATGGAATGCTGCAGGATACGGGAGGCTGGAGGAGGTGCAGCATGCCATGGTGGCAGCGGGTGATAAGCAGCAGGAGTCTGGAGTCTGGCTGACAAGGGTAGTGGAGGAACGTTGGTAGTTTGGGTACATGTGGTTACCATCACTGGCGTAGGACGTGATGGCAAGGCATCAGGAACGGGAGTTGATGCCAGGGCATCGTGAAGCAGAGGTGATGCCAGGGCACCTGCAGTAGTGGAGCTTGGTTCCCTGTCACCCGATGTAGATGACAGGGCTCTGGCCCCATCTAAGCCCTCCATGTCTTCTATAATGCAAGAAGTGATGAATCTGGAAATTTCAAGATCATTCTGGCTCTTTCTAATCAGGCGCTTCCATGCCAGTTCTCGGGTTACCAACTCTCGAGCTCTAAGGGCTTCCTCTTGCAGACGTTGAGCCTCTTTGGATTGAGCATCGAGACGTTGGCATTCAATGTCGGCCTGTAGCTCCACTTCATGTTGTTGCTGCAACAGCTCGAGCTCCATCTGCTTAACTCGCTCATCAAGCAGGGCAGTGTGTAGCGGTGAGAGGGTAGTAGAAGGGAATCTGCCTACTGAGCTGATGGTATGCCTTGAAGTGAAGCTCCGTTGAGAATGAGAGCGGTCGCTCCGTTGTGCGTGAGAGTGGGCACTCCGATGAGAGTGAGAGTGCTCACTCCGTTGAGGGTGAGAGCGTTCGCTTCGTTGAGGGTGAGAGCGTTCGCTCCGTGGAGAAGATGGAGTAGATCGGCGAGCCGGCTGGATGACTTGGGCTTGTCCCTCGTGAGGGAGAGTTGCAGTCGTGCAGTCAGCAAGAGAAGGGGGTCCTGACCAGGTGAGTTGGTGTTGTCCCTCGCAGGGGAGAGTTGCAACATGGTCAGCCAGGGAAGGGGGTCCTGACAGGGTGAGTTGGCGTTGTCCCTCGCGGGGGAGAGTTGCAACATATTCAGCCAGGTATGTTGGGGGTCGTCGCTCTCTCTGTGGGCGTGCGGACTGGGAAGCTGGATCTGTAGGTTCCATATCTTGGAGGGTACTCTAATCCGGCTCGAAGGACCATGTGACGGAGACGGGGTCTCCAGGGGGTGTGGTTTAGAGTGGCGCAAGATATGGGGGTGTGTCCCGGTTAGAGGACACGGAAATAATCCAGACTTCTCCAGTTGACAGTATTTATTATTACAGCCGTGGTCTGAAACATAACATAAACATGTCTCATTAAGTATGAAAAACAATAAACCATAAATATAATAAGGACTGTATCAGAAATATCAACCATATGCATTTGGAATCATATCACTTTAAATATACTTCAAATATAACATAAATTGGCTGTAGAACTAACCACAATGTCAGAATTATGCAAATTAGGTAGCAATAACATCATATAGCGTCATATAGTAGTTGCATTAATATGGCAAACAAACAGCATGACTATGATGTACTGCACATTAACAGTGGTACACAGTTTGCTGGTTATCCTACTAAAAAGGAATAAACAATACATATGGTCTAACAATGAAAAACATCAAACAAACCAAAATATTGTAGGAACATACCTTTGTGCATCTACACACAGCAAATAATAGAAAACTGCAGCACAGGCCACATGGCAGGACTGGAGAGAGCGGACTACACACAGTCAGGTCAGAACAAACTGGCAGCAATGGCTAGAGAGACAGCACAGCTGGTATTTATAGAGCTACTCCAATCAGGAGCACCTGTGTTCACAGTAAGCAGCAATGAAAATGAACCAATCAGAACCAAGATACAATAAACAGAATATTAGTCAGGATTAGGGTGACCTGGCAAGACAAACAAATGGGCCAAACCACGGTGGCCTTTCTTACACCCCCCTAGCGCCAAAATTAGTGAAAAACTCATGGTGGGCGAAATTGATTGAAGCGCCAGAGATAAAGCCATCGTTTTCACCATTTTATTCTCCTATGACATTGGTTTTCAGCCAATGGGTCCCAGGCTAAATGATTGACAGTTGGTTAACCAGATGCAACTCTTTGAGAGCGTAAAAATTGAAACCAAATGGACCCTTGCGGGTCCATTTGGTGTCATTTTTACGCTCTCAAAGAGTTAAAATATTGCATCATGCGAATTCTAGTGCATTTTGGAAGTGCCACTACTGGTGCATTTTGGATTTTGGCATTTGGCAACACTGCAACACACTCACACTCACAGGGGGCAACATATCAAAGTTCAAGTGACACTGCCGAACGCTGTGCTGAAAAACAGCATCCATCATCAGGCTTACTTACTGCATCACGTGTCTTCCTGTGATCCTCCACAGCCTTAGACACGTCCAACACCATGGTGAAGATGCAGGTGTTTGAGCTGCTAGCGGCCCTCAGCATGTTCTCCACAGATGGTTACCGCCTGGCTCTGGATGCGCTGGACCACTACAAGGTAAGTGGAGCAGTCAAAAGTTAGAGTTGATACTTTAGGGACAAATGATACTTTCACTGCCACTTTCTTATGATTACAGGTAGATCAAAGCGTTTTGGTGCCCTCTAGTGTTACGACTTCTCATCACAGTCAAAAGGTCTCCAAAAATGGATGTGAAATTCACAAGTTGTCATGCGGATTGTCCTCCTCAGGGTGTGAAGACCCAGCAGTATCGTTTCAGCGTGATCATGAATGAGATGCAGGCCACGGACAACGTGCCGTACATGGTCACCCTGCTCAGCGTTATCAACGCCCTCATCTTTGGGACAGAAGACCTCAGGGAGAGAGACAAGATGAGGAAGGAGTTCATAGGTAGGCTGTGCTGTTGTGGCACCCGGGGCCGGATATATAAGCTCCCAATTGGGGGAGGCAAGCGAAAATGCCATGAAGGCAGCTTCATCTCCCGTGTCGCTTTGCGCCACGGGCGATGTTCTGTGACCTGTGATCGAAAGATTTATATCTTGTACAGGACTTGTATTAGGCATCTAAGCATCAATAATAACATCAGCTGTTGTTGAAGTTGCAACAGACACAACATGCATAAAGCTAAAGGTCTGACACAGTTTTCTGGTTTCAATGACTAAATGGTGTTGATTTAGTGGTGCCGCAATTGTAGTTAGTTAGTAGCAGTAGTAGTGTTTCAAATCTTATGAACACTTTGAAATATCTTTAGGATTTGGGTTGTTTTGCACGCCATCATGTTTGTTGGGGCAGTCCCCCTCCATACCCATGCCTAGATCCGGCACTGGTGGCACCGGTTTATTGTCACCTTCCCCTGTTGAGCTGCTGCTCAGCAATTTATCAGCAATCTGGTCCCTCAGCCATTAGTGTCTGGCAGCAAGGTCACGCTGTGGTGAATTTTTAATGAAAAAGCCATTCTCCTGTGGTGAAAATCCATGCGCCCGCTGCGCAGAGGGGAATGTGGGTCAGACTCATCAGCGATAGCACTGATACAATTATATCCGTCAACTGGTCCTGTCTAAGAATAGGGCCGATGATGGCCTATTCTCATTTTTGTTTCAAAACACACCTGAGAACGGTGTCACGTTTCCAGTAATGCATCTAAACGGGCACACGAACGCTGGTGACTGACAAACTGTCTATGATGGAAGGAATAACGTCATTGAACAAAATGGCATGTCTTGGATTTCACTGACACTAAATGTTCCTCATCTGACAAGATGTTGATCATATACCATGTTGTCCCGACTCTGATGATGCCCATTTTCCAAGACTCATTTGTGGAAATTAATCTACTCCATGATGATGTGTTTTAGGATATTTCCATTGAAAAAAAAAAATCGTACTTATTATATATAACATATTTATATCCAATAGGGTATGTTTGTGTATTTTTATATCAAAATGCTATAAAAATCCATTTTCAATTACTTCCTGTAAATCAAAATGTGTTGCGTGATGATTATTTATCGAGGGCCAATAGAAATCAAGCTCACCTGTTCTTACCCCATTTCCTTCACAAGCACAGGTGTCTTGATTAGTGTCAGAAATACTTCGTTTTTAATCCCATTCTGGCATCCAGACAGTGTAGTACAGGGTTTAAACTCAGCCGCCACGTTAGAATATATATCTGAAACATTATATGGTAAAAATAAGCCACATAGCAGTAACGTGTCAGAGCTGAGCGACTATTGAGAAAACTGTATTGTAAACAGTCCATGTGCTGCGTGTACTGTAGTATAGGTCAGAATAGTGCTGTCTCTTTTTTGCCATCCCATCGCCTGAAGGGATGCATGCTCTGACTGGGACTGGGTCAGAAACCTTTTGTGCTGCCAGATAATCGGGTGGGATCCATAATAATAGCCCCACTGTTTCCGGTTCATTCCATCTTGAAGATCTTACAGCATGTGGCAGGTGACAGGGAAGCCTAGCAATGCTCTCTTTGGCCACTCCCATTTTATAATTGTGCACCTGTGACTTTGCTGGCAGCAGGCTGCTTGTGTTCTTTGAATCTACTGGAATCTCAGAAATGTGTTTTGTTGTCTTGCAGGGCTACAATTACTTGATATGCTGCCCAATTTGAGGTGAGCGTGCCCTCTGTGTTATCATAGTGGTTGAATCAATCATGCATACACAACTTCATTTGTTTAATGTGAAATACAATGCCTTTTTTGTTAAAAAAAAATCTAAATTAGTTTTCACAGAATACTGCACGTTCCCCCACATTGCTCTACTTTCTTCAGTATATTCTCATCCTCAGGGCTATAAGCTTAGCCACAATTTGCAACTCTAGATTTTTTTGTAATGGGATGAATCTACAGTTCCAATACCCTCCATTGACTTCCTAATGATGAAGAATTTCATCTGCGATCTGCTTGTATTAAACGTTAAACTCACCTACATTGCAGCTGCAGGGAAATCTTGGATTATCACCTTTTCCCTGCAAAATGTCTGATAGAACTCCACCATAGACATGCTATAAGCTGCTTTCTGTCAAGAAATTATCTACAGGTGATTTCTGTGCTGGAGTTTGGAAGCACACGTCGTAAGTCACTGAATTTGCACAAAATGCAGGAGGCAACAGGGCAACCTGTTAATACAAATGAGTGCTTCCAAACTCCAGCCATTTTATTTATTGGCAAAGTAGTTCATAACATGTGGATGTGGAGGTAGATTTTTATCATACAAACGCAGATAAAAAGATGATTCAAACTTTCCCTACAGCTGCAATGTTGTTGAGTTGTTTAATACAAGCAGATCACAGATGAAAGTTTCATTTGTAGGAAGATTCATCCCATTATTAAAAAAATATCTAGAGTTGCAAATTGCGACGAGGCTAAGATGTGCTTTTCGGACTTGCAGGGAGAAAGAGGACGATGACTTGATAATTCAATGTGAAGCTTTTGAAGAGGCCATGGCTGAGGACGAGGAGGAGTTGTTGAGGGTCTATGGAGGCATTGACATGAGCAACCACCTGGAGGTGTTCACTACTCTGTTCAACAAGGTGAGTGGCATAAAACCACGAGCTATAGTCATCGTAATCCCACCGATAATGTAACACTCATAATGAAAGCGTCATCTTGCCTTTGTAAAAGTGAACCGCTGCTTTTACATGTGGTGGTTCGTGTGTGCGTATTTGTGCTGCTGTGTTTGTCCAGGTGAGCAGCTCCCCAGCCTCCCTACAGCTGTTGTCCATCCTGCAGACATTGCTGCATGTGGGGCCGGAGCGCTGTGACATCTGGCAGGCCCTGGAGGCTCTGGCTAACAGAGCTGTGCTGCTGGCCCAAGACTGTGAGTTTACACACGCATGTTAGACGAATACAAACAGAAGTCCTCTAGGTTATTTTTCTGAATTAAGGACTTTGGTTCAGCTTGTGTTTTTTTGCCAAGGAAAGCCATACATACACCATGGTTTCAGGTTTACAGTGGGGTGTGTTTATAAAGGAAATTATTCACATTATGGCAGTGAGAAGCTATCATTTCCGGCCCAGACAAGTGTTGTGCGAGCAATGTGGTTGACACGGTCAATGAGAGAGGTAGCTTGTGTGCAAGGTGGCTGTGTTGCGATTGCTCACCAACACGTTCATGTTTTGGGTGAACGTGACTGTAACATTCTCTTAATTCCACTTGATGAACAACATGGTGAGCGTTTTCATTTCTGGAGTGTGTGTGAACGTCATTTTTCTCACATTCAATTTCATTCAAGAGTGAGTCTTCTAGGCAAAATCCCTAACACTAAAATACAGCTTAATCAGTCTTTGATTATGTTGCGGAGAGCCCACCAATAAACCACTATCCAACATGGATTAATTAGTCTTTGTCAGCCATCACTGCGTCTCGCAATCAACTGCATGATGGTGCATTCGGTCAACAGACTTGGTGCAGAACATGTCCCGACCCAAACACTGCCGAGGAAACGTCTTTGTGTTGTTTGATTAAACATAATGTGCTATGAAAATGATTAGCCTACCAATATAGTCTACTATGTTTGCGTGCCCATGCCGCCCTAAACTGCCAAACACCCCTCTCCCACTGAGTGAAGCACAGCCACAACATTTGCCACACTGAAAATATAGATCGGCAAGCTCACAACGCGCCGCCTACCCGACGCTTTGTGAGACTGTAGATCAGTAGGTCAGCTATTTTCGGCACGGGGAGATGGGCAGGCTGTGAGAACTAAAACTGAGAACCTTCACAATAAAATCTTCAGCTTAATAGAGAGGAATGGAATTTGGAATTTCATTCCCAGTTGGAATAAAGTATGCGGTCGTATGCCTATGGGCAGTAATACTTTTTGCGAACTGTGAACTGAGCTGTTTCCCAACACTGAAGTGTGTGTCTGTACGTTTTTTTGTGTGTGTGTGGGGGGGGGTTCCAGCTCAGATACAATCCTCTGAGAAGATCCTGCAGCGTCTGACGTTCTCCAAAGGCAAGAGCGGCGCCGTTCCCAGCGAGGTGGACGGCCAGCTGGTCAGGAAGGCAGACAAGGCCATCCAGACGGAACACACCAGGGACGGAGACAAGGACAGAAGCACCTCACAGGCCGGCCAGGTGCCGACGTATGCGTCTCCTCCACCTCCGCCTCCGCCTCCACCACCGCCCTTACCACAACCCCCAGGCACCAACCAGTGCCCACCACCACCACCTCCACCTCCACCCAGCATGGGGGGCGGACCTGCTCCTCCTCCACCTCCTCCGCCTCCTCCCCTACCAGGAATGCCGCTCTCTGGTCCGGGGTGCCACCCCCTCCGCCCCCACCGCCTCCCCTACCCGGCATGGGAGGGCCTCCACCACCGCCTCCCCTGCCTGGCATGGGAGGACCTCCACCGCCCCCTCCCCTGCCCGGCATGCCTCCTCCGCCTCCTCCTCCCCCTGGCCTGATAGTGGCTCAGAGCTGCCAGTCGCTGGGCCGCTCCGCTCCCATGGTCCCGGCCAAGACGGCCCGATGCCCGACTCTGAGGATGAAGAAGCTCAACTGGCAAAAGCTTCGTTCTGTTACTGGTGAGTGGGAGAAACCCTCAACCCCTGTGGATTTGGTTTTTTTTTAGCGTATAGTGACTTTAGTTCTCGCGAGGCACACGGTAGTAGCTTCTGAGCAAGCCTCAACTGATGTCTTCACCTTTTTCCACCACCACAGACGGCAACTCCATGTGGACGTCAGCTCAGAAGATCGCTCCTATTCTGTCGCCCGACTACAGCAGCATCGAGCAACTATTCTGTTTCCCGGTGACCGAGCCCAAAGACAAGAGTGCTGCTGCTCCGGTCAAGAAGGAGTCTAAAGAGGTATGGCTTGATCACTGGGTAGCAGTAGAACTCCCAAATATGCTGAAAAGTGCTCCAAGGATTAATTTATTCCCTTCATTGCTTCTCTTCCTTCTGTAGATTACTTTCCTTGATCCAAAGAAAAACTTGAATCTGAACATATTCCTGAAACAGTTCAGATGGTGAGCCATTTTCACAGTATTTGTTCATGCCACCGTGCTGGTGAATTCCTATCTGAATATTTTCCCCCCTTTGTCTACCCAGCTCGAATGAAGAGGTTGTAGCTATGATCCAGAAGGGGGATCGGACCAAGTTTGACGTGGAGGTGCTTAAACAGCTTCTGAAACTCCTTCCAGAAAAACACGAGGTTGGCACTGCGAGCATCATGCCATGTTGCATACCAGAGGGCAGAACATTCTCATCCATGCATAACGTAACCACAGAACAACAAACCAAGTTGCCTTGACTGTCTTGTCTTCTGCCTCAATGCAGATTGAAAATTTGAAGTCATTCCAAGGAGAGAAAGAAAAGTTGGCTAATGTAGACCGCTTCTACGATTCACTTCTGTCTGTCCCGTGGTAATTGTCCTTACTTTTTTTCTATCTGTCAGTAGTTCATGTCACGCAATGGTGAACCAGTCTTTAAATTGAACATAACCAACTGCTTTTGATCCTCAGCTATCAATTAAGGATTGAGTGTATGTTGCTGTGTGAGGAGACTGCTTCAGTGCTGGACATGCTCAAACCTAAAGCCCAAATAGTGGAGGATGCCTGCCGGTGTAAGTCAACAATATTCTACACAGTATAAACATGCATGTTCCACTGGTGACGTCAATGTTCACACTGAGCCCTCTGTCTGTCGTAGAAGTAAACTGTTCACTAACCCTTTTCCTCTCAGCATGACCCACATGTAAGCATGCAATCGAGCACCAAATTGACTACAAGAAGATCTGCAACGACATAAACCCTACTGTATGTTCTCTCAGCCCTCAGGGACAGCACCCTCTTGCCTAGTTTCTGCAGGCTTATCCTGGATGTGGGAAACTTCCTGAACTATGTAAGAAGCACTCCTCCCCGGCTCAATTAGATGAACTGACATTTGGACTATGATCTTTGATATGATTAAGCTGCTGTCTTTGTCAACATTAGGGAAGCCACACGGGTAATGCAGAAGGGTTCAAGCTCAGCTCGCTGCTCAAGCTCACTGAGACCAAAGCAAACAAGAGTCGCATTACACTGCTTCATCATATCCTGGAGGTACGTTCTTACCCTACTGTTGAAAACGAAAGGGCACATTTTCTTATTTTTAACCTCAAGCCTCCATCGGGCAGTTAATAATAGGGCCCAGGCTAAAAGTTGCCCAAGTCACCCTTGAACATATTTAATTACACTCTGTGCTTTGCCCAGGAAGCAGAGCTGAACCACCCGGAGCTGTTGGCACTGCCAGATGATATAGAGATCTGTGAGAAGGCAGCAAGGTATAATAACCTATTCTTTTGATCTACGCGACCATTTTGTTTGCTTTCTTGCCATTTTTTAAAGTAACGGCCCCCATTCTGATTGTCTTCAGTGTCAACCTGGAGTCTAGCCAGTCGGAGGCTGTTGCCTTACTGAAACGACTGACGGGCACCGCCAAGAAGGTCTCCAGCTCTGTAGAAGATGTGACGGAGCAATACGGAAAAGTCATTGAGGTACAGCAGCAGAAGCTCTCCATTTTCTCTTCACGGGGGACGATAAAAAAAAAATCAAAACACAGAAAAGCACTTTGATCTTAACGTTCCCCTTCTTTTCGCCAGGAAAGCCTGCAGGCATGCAGAGCCTTAGAGGAGCAGTTTGTGGAGATTGACAAAAAGAGAAGTGAGCTGGCCGTGTACCTCTGCGAAGATGCTCATCAGCTCTCCCTGGAAGAGCTCTTTGGAACGATCAAGACTTTCCGCGGACTCTTCATCAAGGCCTTGAAGGTTAGGGTTAGGTGTTGATGGTACTCTCTGAAGCAGAGGTTTTCAAGCAGTGGTCCTTGAGAGGTTTCCAGGTTGTCCTCAGGCTAAAGGATGGAACGTTCTCTTTGAGAGCATAAACATATTTACCCTCTCAAGAGTTAAAATATTCATCATGTGAATTAGCCCAAGAGAATGTAGACGATTAATGGAATTGTGGACAAAAGCAAAATAAATCTTTGCTTTTGGGGTCTGTGGGGCTAAAATGTCCTCAAACGGTGGTCCATGACTCAGATTCTGAAAAAAATGGTGGGCCCTGGTATCAAAAAGGTTGAAAACCATGGCTCTGAAGCATCGTTCCTGCTTTAATGCATAATTTCTCACACACAGTTATGCATCACAGGCCTTTTTAGAAGTTGCTTTTTTGTACAATATAGACATTGAAAAGATTAAAGCAAGGACATGTTTTGTCTCTCACCCTCAGGAAAACAAAGCCAGGAAAGAACAAGCAGCCAAGGCAGAGAAGAGAAAGAAACAACTAGCAGAAGAAGAATCCAAGAGGCAGAAAGGAGAGAATGGAAAAATAAGTGAGCACTCTTTATCTCTTTTTTTTGTTGTGACAATTTTGAGCTGCGCATTCTCTTATGACCTTTATGATTCTTCCCTAGAGGAGGGGTCTTTGAAAGCGACACGCATACTGCACTGTAACGCGCACGTGCGCGCACACACACACACACACACACACACACACACACACAGACTCTCGGTGCTGCCCTCAGCTCCGTTTTTCACACTTCAAAATAGTCTTGTCACGGTGTCAGCTTGCTGTTAAGTGCACACAGCCCCTACGAATGACTTTGAAGGAGAAATTTGATTAAGAGAAGACAGAGGTTGTCCTTTTGTAAGCTCCATGCTCGTAGTTGCGTTACTTTTATTGGGGGACGTTATCCAACACTGTCCATATGTAAGAAATAAGTGCTATGCTAGAAATGCCAGGAGAGGAGGATCTATATTGTTGTGTTGTACTTCTGTCATTTAAATATAAAAGCGTGTATCTTAAACTCTCTCTGTCCACACCATGCAGTCAAGAGGGGCCTCCCGCCACCAGACGATGGCTGCATCATCGACCATCTCCTGGCAGATATCAGGAAAGGTTTCTGCCTCAGGAAGACACGGCCCAGGTGCGATTTGGAAAGCCTCCCCTCTAATGACAAACATAAAGATACTGGCCCACCGGGTAAGGACGAGATCGTGGCCTATCATCTGCAAACTTATAGCTTTCGCTAGTGAACCTATGAGTCACTTGACAGAGCTGTAAAGCCTTGCATTGTATGCTTCTGCAAAAGTCAAATTAGATATACACATAAAATTAGATGCATACATTAAGCTTTATTCAGCCTCGCTGCTTCATCTCGGCTCTCGCCTGCCGTCACTGCCGTGGCTGCACTGCCGCCGACACCATTGCTTGCTGCCTTCGCCGCGCTAATTTTCATCATCATACATATCCCTTTGCATGAATAATGCAGACAATACCGTAGGCTTCTGTTGTATTTAAAGGCGTTACTGTAATTGTGCCCACCGCCTTTCTACTTTTCCAGAATCAAGTGTCAAGCCTGTAAGAGAAGAAGCCAAGGCCTCGGCTCCAGGAGCGTCAACCGCTCTCGAGTCCAGGCGACCTCAGACAGAGGAGGAGCAGGAGGAGGAGGAGCGCAGGGCCACAACAAAAGACGAAGTGGACTCTCCCTGCAAACCTCCAGGAACCTCAGCCTCAACACAGAATGCAGCCCCAGACTGTCCCACTTCTCCGTCGAACTCACCCCCAAGAGGCTCGGCGCCGGCCACGGAGTCGCCCCCGAAAGATCCAGCAGTCCCGTTAGAGAACGGGCGACACCAAGAGAATGCTGGCACGCCGCCGAGCTCGAGCCACGGCCCGCACACGCCGGCCGCTGAGGCCCAGGTTGGAGGCGAGGCTCAGCCGCGCGTCGCCAGGCTCGGTTGCTCCACCGACGTGTCCGAGTCCAACGCCATTGTGAACAAACAAGGTCTACAACCTGAGGACCTCTTTAACGGTGACACCAGCGAGACCACAGTGAATGAGCCCACAGATAATCAGGTTAACGGTCCTCCAAACGGAGGACGCACGCCTGTGGCTGATATAGACATGGATGCAGAGGGGAGCGATGAAGGCGTTTTAAAGAAAGCCGTGGAAGATCAAAACAAAGCGGGTCAAGAGAGAAGCACTTTAGAGGGGGAACCTGTCAAACAGCAGGGGGCCGCCATAGAACAGGACAGCTTGGTGACGAAAAACGGCGGCCAGGGTGAATGCGCGAGCGGGGAATCCTCGGAGTCCAAAGTCTACGAGACATCGGTCAGTGAGGTCACTCAGCCATCCGACGCCGCAGGAGGACCGGATTCGGAGGACGTGCCGTCGTCGGTGTCGGAAGCCCTCCCTGCACCCTCGGCTACCAATAAAAAAGGATCGAACAAACGCCAGAAGCTCTTTAGACGGAGCAAAAAGAAAAGCAATGAAGGTAATTTATGTTTGAGCTCAAACAGAGTTCCCGTTCATAATGCTAACGTATTCGTGACATGTTTCATGCACAAGTCCTTTATTATCAGTTTAGTGTTTTTTATTCTATTTCTCAGTGTAGATTTATAGTGTTCACCGATCCATATGTTTGCATGAGTGAATTATTTATCATTGAGTGTGAAATAAATGTGCCAGACACATAATTTGATGTTTTTTTTTTATGTTTAGTTGCTATGGAATGCATATTTTGTATATAAAAACCTCAACACATCCGAGTCCTTTTTGTCATGGGTTTGAGTGTTGTCTTTTTCCATTTTGTTTCTCTGAAACATAAGGTGGAAAAGCACACACTAAACAAAACTGTGTGTTACAGTGAGGTAGGTCAAATGAGCCGCTGGGAAAACTAACAAAATGTGTCAGCAGGGCCGTCGATCTATCAGAACCTTGTTAACAACTTGATTTGTCTTTAACGGGTCCATTTGTCTGATTGGTCTTTTAACATGTTCTCTTTATTTGGTGTCTTAAGAATCTGGGTCTGGGTGTATGTGCGTCCATGGCTCCTTCTGCTGTTCTTTTAATTAACTAAACTTCTGACCGGTCTCTTTTGTGGAGTACCATAACTAAACTGCTTTATATGGGTGTAAGATGTATCTAACCTCATGGTTTTCCTGTCTTAACGGAGCTTTTCAACTGGCGAAGACTTCAAGAGGTTTCAAAAAGTGTCAAATGCCTTGTTTTGTAAATTTATAAATGGGACTGTTTTTAACATACTAACAATACACCGTCTCATGTTCACTGAAACTTTGACATGAAATGTAAACAGCTTTCCTCACTATTTATAAATGACAGATTTTATATGCCATAAAAGCTAACTGCTATACCAAGTGCCTCCTTTAATGCAACAGCAATCCATTCTGTGTACTCAAGAGTTTCTCTTTCTAATTTTCCCTAGGTGATTCCCGGAAGAAATCAAGAGGAAAAAGGAAAAATTGAGTCAATATCTCCATGAATAAGTCTTCCTTCTGTAAAGCTTGTATTGTCTTCCTATCCCCTACCCAAGCTCACTAGAAAAGGGGGGAAAAAATCTAATCTATGTAAAATTCTTGCCTACACAGTATATATAAGAGGTATATTTTTTGATTATACCATCAAATGTGTTGATATTATTTTGTACATTTGGTTAATTAAAATATATTTTACAAAATTATAACTGATACCAAGGAATATACAATGCAGTGACTCCCATGTGTGAGAATGTGCCAGAAATCAATATGCCTTTTATCAATATCTTATTGTGAAAATAGACAAATGCATGTGCTGTACAGGTGTCACACCAGTTATAAAGATTATTACAATTATAACAAGTGTGATTGTGATTATTTTAATAAAACATGTTTACAGATGAACATTTTGTACATTTTTTGGACATCCAGATAAACTAGCTGACTCATCCAATGCTGTAGACTATGAATTGAAAAGATGTTGCGTGGCAGAGTGGTCAAATGTTTTCATGTCAAGGACCCCCAAATTGACACTAATTAGCCCTACAGGCTCCCATTTGATTGAAAATATATGGCATACGAGAAGACAGAAAGCTTGAATTATTCTCGTACGATTTGCAAAGTTTGTGTTTCAAATCCACCATTGAAACATACAGGTAAGGATCTGTGCAGGCAGAAAGTGTCAGAGTTTGGAAGCACTCGTTCACAGTTCAGCAACCTCCTGCTGCACGTACCCTGAATTATATGTGCACATCCAAAACAGGTACTATGTAGCCTATGTTCTGTTGAGTGATAGTCAACAAGCACTTCCAAACTTCAGCACTGGGGAGGACATCTGCAAGTAATGACTTGAGGAAGTCATAGCATGTCTGCAGTGAAGTTTTTATTAAACAAACACATTATCGAAAGAGGATAGTTCAAGCTTTTCGTGCACAGCTGCACTGCTGCAATGTAGGCCTACTGCAAGGTGGGTTGGACATTATCAAATACAATTATGGCAACTATTGGAAAATCTTTAAGTCTATATGAGGTGCCATATCTGTCCTGGTGGGAAAATCATGCATGTGCTCATACTGTAGGTGCGAGCGAGCGCTAGAATTTCTGACGTAAGCCTACGTTTTTTTTCTTTTCTTCAGTTTATTTCACAAAAACAACAATCTTCACTGTGTGGTCAAAAAAGAAGTAAATATTATTGCGCTCTTCTCTACCTCTCTCTGGCTTGACTAATGCACAGGTGACTGCTCTGTTAATCATGCAGGCTTGAGGAAAACAAAGCTGAGCACTATTCAACACCAAGGGTGACCCCTGGTGGCTATAGAAATGGCACTCACACATACTATAGTGTAAGCACTAGGCAGCAGGGTCAAAGGTCCTACTCTAGATGGGAAGACATACAGTACATTGGCATGCATGGACAAAGGGTTACACATAGAGGAGACAATGAATGAACTAATGCACTGCTGCCAGAATAGACCCTCATCTATGATCCACAGCAATCTACCAGCCTTCATACAGAGACTCTGGCCCCTCCAGAAGTTGGAGGGGATGGGCACCAAGGAAGGACCAAGTCTGTGTCCCCAAGTCGGGCCGAGATCAGCACCAGCTGGAGGAGTCTGACCCTGCCGAGTGCTGACTGGGGAGGGGACATGTCAATTCTACACACACAGGGGTAGGTGAATACTCTAACAACAGTAGCCTACAGTGCACTATGCAGCTTGAGCAGAACATAGAGCTTTTTGACCATTGGGCTGTGACGATACTGTAAATGGGGAACTTACTGAGTATGATTGATCTTATAGATGTTGCCTGGCTCCTGCCACCTTTAAATTATTTTCCCTGCAGATTCAGGTCTGGCGACTCGGCCGTTAGTAGTTGAACTTCCAACTACAGCAGCTGATTGGCCGACAGCCCTGACACTCAGCAGTGTCAAACAGCAAACATGCCCCCTCCACTGCTGCTTTAGAGAAGCGTTGGGTTTATTAAACATCATCTGACAAATGGACCCTTGCGGGTCCATTTGGTTTCATTTTTACACTCTCAAGAGTATCTGGTTAACCAACTTAGCTGTGGACCACCTGGGACCACCTCTTGAAAGCCCCTGGTCTAAAGTCTTGATGTCCACCATCCACAGAAAAAGCAATTTCAATTTCAATTCAAAGGAGCTTTATTGGCATGAGAAAATGTTATGTTTAAGTGTCACAAATACAGTCGAATAAAAACGGTTGAATGGAGAAAAATATACACAATTGGAGGGGGTAAAACGTTTTGTAAACAGAGTTATGTCACTTGGCATTATTATAAGCGTGTTATAACAGGGCTTAGAAATCTCTTTTCTCTCTGATGTGTTGGCATAAGGGGCGGTGGTTAGAAAGTGTAGCTCTGTTTAAGCAGTGGGATGTAGTACTCTAGACTGTTCATGGGAATAGTTTGAATAGTTCTTGAGAATGTTTTGAATTGTTCTTTAGCTTCCGTGTATACAATGAAAAGTGAAAGTGTATGGAAGGCAGGATTGGAACTGTCGCAGTCTATTGATTTAAGTTCCAAACTGAAGACACACTGGGACTGAACACAAAACCTTTGTGTTGTGGTCGTATACCAACTGGTGGTACTGTGAGTGCATCTCTGCTTTTGTCTGCAAATCTTAAGAATTATAAATCATTGCATTATAAATCATCATGTGTACATGCGTGCGTGCGTGTGTGTGCGTGTGCGTGTGTGTGTGTCTGCGCACACGCAGCGTTTGGAGGTACTAATAAACACTAATATACTAAAAATACTAATATTCTAATACTAATGCTTTTGGCCTGGTAAATGAAGTTGGGGAAATTGTGGGAAGTTATAAAATGTTTATGAACTTGCCTTGTAAGCAATAACTGCCCAGCGATGGCTAAGAAGGAAGGAACTTAAGAGGAACTTAATATAATTCAAAAACCAAAAGTAAAGTGTTCTTCCTTCCGCCATTGAATTCAAAATAAACATCATACTAATTGCTGCTTATTGCAAAATGTTTCTTTAACTATCATAGCCGTGCATGGGAACCTCTTTCAGTGATATACCATAACTTTATCATGGTACTGTGAAACCTAAGCTGAGCAACCAGTTGAGAGCCTCTAAAATAAACGAACAACCACATCCACAACATGTTCTTTGTACATTAGAGTATAAAACTAAGCATCTGAACAATCTCAAAGAACCGCAACAGAACTGCTGACGAAGCAGTCTTTTTTTTTTACGTGTCTCATGAGGGAATATTGTAAAGTTCCCTTGTGGAAGTTAGAAAGTCACGGTGGTTCTGACATCAGCTGACAATGAATTGAAAAAATACAAAGAAGGAACTGAAATCTCCATGACTGTCATACATGACTGGCCACGCCCCTTCCACCCCTTTTAAGCTGCACATTTGAAACCATTTCTGATATAGGTGGTTTGGGTGGCTATAAGGAACATATCCCCCATCTGAAACCAATTGGAAACATTTAGTTACATGTATTTATGGAAGTAGATCGGGTAAGGAGCTTTGCCTTCATATTATACTGTATGTCAGTAATCCTGATCTAGGATTAGGTTTGCATTTTTATTTTGACCATAGATTAATTTAAATATGAAATAGCATTTTACAACGTATTTAAATATTTGATAGCCTGTTTGTATAGCCTACTGTAGTTTTCTCTGCCCAGTCAGACTGTCAAAGGTGGGAAGGCCTCAAAGTGTGTTTTGATTTGGGGCAATTCAATTCATTATTTGTGGCCCATTTTGAGTCCCTGCCCGCAAACTTTGGAAGTCAGTCAGTCAATAGGAATGGAAAATGAAATATCTTACTGATATACGTCTTAAGCAGGTGGTGGTGTGTGAGGGTGTTTTTTGACAAATCTATTGTAAACAGTATGTCAAATGGGGTAAAATCTAGTCAGGCACACATGGATGGGGCAAGTTCTGTCATGATCCTAGAAATCCTGGGGTAAACTGTTACGACCTACATTTCAAGAGTTATCGGTTCAGCTGGCTGTGACACAACATCTGCGTCACACACTGCTTGTCTTGAAAGATCTAGGAGTGTGTGTGCAAAGTTTCACTCGTGCCACATATTAGCTGTTCACAGACAGACTTGCAGACACACAATCGAAATCTCCAGCCTTTATCCACCCACCCTGATGGAGATCATTACAGCTTGTCTACAAAATACAGAACTAGAACTTGTCAACTCATCAACCAAAACATTATTTAACAAGAAGCCAGTGGTTAAAATCGGGGTATTTCTGATGAAATAACGCTATTAAATTCAGTTGACAAGCAACTGTCTTGCTTCCCTTTCCCAGTCAAATTCATCATCAATGTCGTTGAGGACGGAACGCGATGTGGATTCCTCCCAGGACTCTGACAGCCAGCTAGAAGCCAACCTGGAGAATGCCGACCCGGAGCTGTGTGTCCGGCTGCTGCAGGTCCCTTCCGTGGTCAACTACTCCGGGGTGAGGTGTCGCCTGGAGAGCAGTGACCAGACATGGATGGTCCATTTCCTGGAGCTGAGCGGCCTGGACCTCCTGTTGGAAGCGCTGGAGCGCTTCTCGGGGCGGGGATGCTCTCGCTTTGCGGACGCTCACCTTCACCGGACCTGCGTCACGTGCGTGCGAGCGGTCATGAACTCCTCGGCGGGCATCCACTTCATCGTGGACAACGAGGGCTACACCCGCAAGCTCTCCCAAGGTTGGTCCACTGCATCTGTTGAGCACGTTGTTATTACAGTACATGCAAGGCCTGTCACAAAACGGTAGCCTGGCTAAAGCCAGACCCGAATCAGCTGTTGGCAAAAAGTTGCCTATCAGCAGACTGGTCTGGAATAGCTCGATTGTTCCTCAATTGAGCTCAAATTCCTACTCCAGAAAATTGGAGTGGCCAATCAGGACCCAGTATGAAATCATATTTGAATACTGTGTCCCGATTGGCCACCCCAGTTCTCTGGAGTAGGAAATTGGTGTACAGTTAAGCTATTCCAGACCTATTTGCTGACAGGCAACTTTTTCGCCAACAGCTGATTCAGTCTGGGTTTAGCCAGGCTAAAAAAACAGGTCTTGTCCTTCTGTAGCATGTCCTGAGTGTAGAGGGTTTGATGAGGTCAAGTCAATGTAATGTCGGAGCAGGTGTGGAAGGATCAACATATGGAATGTAAAAAACAGGTCAGCGCCATACATGGAGATCTAAGGGGTCAGGTGAAAACATAATCTCCATCCTCATCCTCTGGCCCAGTGGGGTTCAAAACAGCATCCGTCCTACTGAATAGAATGAGATCGAAACAAAATAAATGGGAGCTCATAGTGATATGTGTGCCTGTGTGACTCTCCACAGCCTTAGACACATCTGACACCATGGTGAAGATGCAGGTGTTTGAGCTGCTAGCGGCCCTCAGCATGTTCTCCTCAGATGGTTATCGGCTTGCTGTGGACGCCCTGGACCACTACAAGGTCAGTAGTCCGTCTGCAGAGGAGTCAACAGCTTGTACCCTTCAAATGTCACTTTCACTGTCTTGATTGTGGCCGATAAAAGCTTGATTGATGCCCTCTAGTGTTGTGAGTAGTGTCACTTCTCCACATGAATATTAATATTAATATTATTATTATATATTAATATTATTGTTAATATTATTATGAGTGTTGCCAACTTGGTGCATTGCTGCTATATTTAGCTTTTTTTCAGACCCCCCTAGTGCCAAAATTAGTGAAAAGCTCCTGGCGGAAAATCTAGTGCTTTTTGGCTGGTGAGTTGGGGCGAAAATGATCAGCAGGTGCCAGAGATAAAACCCTCGTTTTTCGCCGTATTTCCTCCTATGACAGGTTTTCAACCAGTGGTCCCCAGGCTAAATGATGTAACTCTTTGAGAGTGTAAAAATGAAACCAAGTGGACCCTTGCGGGTCCATTTGGCTTCATTTTTATACTCTCAAGAGTTAAGATATTCATCAAATTAGCCCAAATCTACATAACTAGAGAATGTTCCAGACAAGCATCTAGCACATTCTAGTCTAGTGCATTTTGGAAGTGCCACTACTGCATTTGGGATTTTGGCAGTTGGCAACACTGTATTAAATTCATAAGGTGATCTGATTGTCCTCCTCAGGGTGTGAAGACCCAGCAGTATCGCTTCAGTGTGATCATGAATGAGATGCAGGCCACGGACAACGTGCCGTACATGGTCACCCTGCTCAGCGTTATCAACGCCCTCATCTTTGGGACAGAAGACCTCAGAGAGAGAGACAGGATGAGGAAGGAGTTCATAGGTTTGTCTATTTCATGTTATGCTTAGCTGTAATTGGACCATAGCAGTTTGGGGAGGGGCTTACCAAACCACATGAACAACAATGACAAAATCTCATGGAAAGATGGGCAGCATGTCAGTCATTTTGCTCAAACACAAAAATGTAACCTGTACATTTGCCTGCATAAGTAAGAATTATATTGTATCATTTTTATTATTATCCTTGAGATGTTTAAAGACATATCCCTATCTGTGCAATATTGTAATCGGCCATTAATATTTTCGAACTCAGAAATTGTATTTAGCCTATTTCTTTTTCATTGTCTCGCAGGGCTGCAATTACTTGATATGCTGCTCAAATTTAGGTAAGTATTCCCTTTGTGTTATTATCATGGTTAAATACATTGATTTGTCATGGATAAGTTAAAAAGATTACTTTTTAGACAGATATCTACACTGCATTCTGTTCAATGTTGTTCAGACAGTGTTGATAAAATGTTCCTGCGTTGCTTTGTTTGTTTGTTTTTTCAATGGTTATAATTCTGTCTTCTGAAACTTGTATAATGTCCAGCTGTAATATTACTAATCTATGCTTTCCTGGCTTTCAGTGACAAAAAGGATAAAGACTTAATTATTCAATGTGAAGCTTTTAAAGAGGCCAAGGCTAAGGATGAGGAAGAGCTGTTAAGGATCTATGGAGATATGAAGGTAATTTGTCATGGCCAGATCCAAATCTGGGCGTTAATCTAATTAAACTAATAAAGCACCACTTGTTGCCTAGAATAGACTCAATGACAGTTTAATTTAGCTTGTATAATGACCCAGAGATAGTGTGTGAGGGTCAAGTTCCCTCAACCCTGCTTTTTCATCAACATATCTGTAACTCCTGGGCAAGCACAATCCTTTCTTTAGCTCTAGTCTAAACTTAAAACAATTCCTTGGTTGTGCCTCTATACAATCAGTGTTGGGAATATTACTTTACCTTGTTAATATATTACTTATTAATTTCAAAGCAATATATTATATTACAATATTACTGTCTGAGCAAGTGTAATATATTAATATTACTATTACATATTACTTAAAAAAAACTTTTTACAAAATATATAATTAAATATTTAGTGTCACTATTAATCAAATATTACATAGGCCAGTGGCATACCTACAATAAAGCAAGCGCACTTGGCTTTCTGGCCAAATCCATATGAAATCAACTTGAAAAATGTCACTCCTGAATAAATAATTTGATGACAAATTATAGAAAATAAGTAATTATTTAACTTCTGCAGTTGTCATGATAATTTCACAAGAACATTTTCAACGAAATAGATTAACAGAAAGTAATATTGAAAGTAATGCAGCAATGCAGAAAGAAAAGTATAATATATTAGATTGTTTTTGTTAAGTAATGTACTTATATTACAAGTTACTGCATTTTGGTAATATATTATGTAATATATTAGGTCACGTAGTGCACATGTCCAACATTGCAACATTGTATACAATGCCAACATCAACGGCCTCTTGCACCATAAGAAAAGCCAAATTCTAGGCTTTCCATGGTACCTATTTTCATGCAGGGGTCTGCAACATGCAGACAGTACGTTCCTTTGTAACTCCATATAGCAATAAAAACTGACTTGAGAGTCAAGTATGCATACAGTAGTAGTAGTAGTAGTAGTAGTAGTACTAGTACTATCTACACTGTATCTAGTTTCTGTGAGCCTGTGAGCACACGAAGTCTGCAGTTTCGGCTGCCATGTTTGGAGTTTTTGAATGGCTGTGTATTGGAAATAAAAATGGCCGTTGTGGCAGCCCTCCCTGTTCATTGGGTGGCCAATGAACAGGGAGAGAGGTCGGAAAACAACAGGCAAACACGGAGAGCATGTTGCTTTATGACATGTGCGAATCAGCTGTGTTGCATGCCCACCACCACCGATATTGTTTACATTGTTGCATATTTACTGCTCTTAATAAGCCTTCCATGTCCAACAGACGTCGCTGCATCTGAGGCCTAATCGCTGTGACATCTGGCAGGCCCTGCAGGAGCCTCTGGCTAACAGAGACATCCTGCTGGCCCAAGACTGTGAGTTTACACACGCAAACAGCAACCACATATGTATAATTGTTCAATCAGTGATTTTCGTAAAGCCATGGGGCCATGATGTTGTGTTGTGAAAAGTAAATATCGTTTATCATTCACGAGGAAGTGGGACGTTTCCGTCCCTAATGTGTGGGCAAAATGGTCCCTGTGTGAACGTCAACGACTTTGAGTGGGGGAAAGTCTTTTTTTATATTCGGTCTCTCTATGCCTGTGCTTTTGGGGCTTCCAGCTCAGATGGAATCCCCTGAGAAGATCACGCATCGATTTGCCTTTTTCTTTTTTTCCCACCACAGGCGAAAGCAAGGCAGGCCATGATGATGAGGTTGATGGACGGCTGTTCAGGATGACCGTTCAGACAGAGCAGGTGGATGGAGCCCCTCCTCCACCTCCACCTCCACCGCCCCCACCTCCAGGGGCCTGCCCAACCACCGCTGGCCCAGCAAGGGCAGGTCAACGCCCCAACAAAAAGATGAAGAAGTTCAACTGGCAAATGATCCCTACCATTTCTAGTGAGTGTTGGAAAGCTAGTGCATTTTCGCTAAAGCACATTGTGATGGTCAGACTCTGCATCTGGCTGCTAGGCATGTTTCTGAATGAGGACACAAGAAGACAGAACTGGTACCATCTTATAAGCATTAGTGAGGAGTGCACCAATTGTATGAAGGAGTATAGTCTATGAGAACACATGCAGTTCTTCTCTTTGCACCTGCACACAGATCAGTCCATGTGGGCCTTGGTTCAGAAGGTCCCTCCCACCCTGCAGCCCGACTACAGCAGCATGGAGGAGCTGTTCTCTTTCCCAGTGAAAAAGCACAAAGACAAGGGGACAGTGGCACCGGTCACAGAGTCTAAAGAGCACAAAGACAAGGGGCAGCGGCACCGGTTAAGAAGGAGTCTAAAAAGGTTGTCAACACTCAATGCAGCGTCTCAGAGCTTCACCACTCCAATTCCAAAGTGCAGAGTCATCAATGATATGCTCCCTTAATCCTTTTTTCTCCTCCTTGTGTAGACTATCATTGATGATCACAAGAGAAACTTGCAACTGAACCTATTTCTGAAGCAGTTCAAATGGTGAGATATTTTCCCAGTTCTTGCTTCCGCCACCATATGTTGTTCTGTCCCAAGCTGACTATTTTTGCCCCACCTTTTCCACCCAGCTCAAGTGATGACTTGGTAGCCATGATCCAGAAGGGAGAAGGAAAGCGTTTTGGCGCGGAGATACTTAAAGAGCTTCAAAATTTCCTTCCAAAACAAAAGGAGGTTGGTACTACAAGCACGTTTGCATAACTTGGACATTCCCGTTCATATTTTACTGTGCATCTTGAAAAGTCAAATTGTGAATCACTTCTGTTTCTACGTAGATTGACGAGCTGAATTCATTTCAAGGAGAGAAAGAAAACTTGGCCAATTTAGACCACTTCTACATCTCACTTCTGGCTGTGCCGAGGTAAGTGTTTTTTTTTTTTTTTTCATCGGTCTGCAGACTTTGTAGATCACTCAATGGAGAATCTGTCTTAAATTGAACCGTTGTTGCCTGTGGTCGTCACCAGATGCATTTCCCTTCTCGCCTCTCCAGTTATGAGTTAAGGATTGAATGTATGCTTGTGTGTGAAGAAACAGATTCAGAGATACAGAGGTTCAAACCTCAAGTCCAACTGGTGGAGGAAGCCTGCCAGTGTAAGTCAACAGTATTTTCTAATTGTGTAATAATACACTTTCCAATGCTAACATCATGCAGTGTATATCATTCATCAATTATGAATTATCTTAATTGAAAATACCTGCCTGGAATCACTGACTTTTCCCTTAATGAAAACTCTTGCCATCCCCATATTTGAACATACGCAACTTATATTTTCACAGCTCTCATGGACAGCAAACTCTTGCCCATTTTCTGCAAGCTTATCCTGGATGTAGGGAACTTCCTGAACTATGTAAGAAGCGCTCAATTAGATTTACTGTCTTTATTTTTTATTTTTTGCAACTGTTGATCATGATCTTAATATGATGCAGTATTTGTCTACATCTAGGACAGTCAAAAAAAGAACACAGAAGGGTTCAAGATCAGCTCGCTGCTCAAGCTCACTGAGACCAAAGCCAATGAGAGTGGCATGACACTGCTACATCACATCCTGGAGGTATACGTTCTTAGGATTCTTCAGAGATCCTACTTGCCAAAAATGTATAAAAGCCTGCCTACATAAAAGTCAGCATTTACATACATATATGCCAGTGCTCACAAACCCCACCCACATCAAAATAGAACAATATGGTTAAAAGATATTTTCAAATTCCACGGTTACACCAGTATTTCTACATTAACATGCCGTCATATTGTGCAGAAAGCAGAGCAAAGCCATCCCGAACTGTTGGACCTGAAAGATGATATTGAGAAATGTGAAGAAGCAGCAGGGTAATTTCCACTTTCCAACTACTCAGTTCATGTTTTCACTTTCTCAGTTTGCGAATGTACAGTATAATTGCTATAAAAAATAACTGTGCCAAAATTGTATTTGTCTTAAGAGTTAAGGTGGAGTCTACCCAGTCAGCGGCTAGTGACTCACAGAAAGGCCCCAAAGAGCCTAGTATAAAGGGAATAGTTAGTGCCTTACTTAAACGACTGGAGGACACGGCCAAGAAAGTCTCCAACTCTGAAAAAGATGTTATAGGGACATTTGAAAAAGTCATTGAGGTAAGTACAGTTTTCCTCCACATTCATTCAATAAAATGAATTCATTAATTAAATTTCCAAAACCAAAAAGGCCATGGGAGTCATCATGCTCCCCCAAATGTCCATTTCCTCTCCACTAGGAAAGCTTGCTGGCATGCAAAGATTTAGAGAAGAAGTTTTTGGAGATTGACAAAAAGAAACGTGAGCTGACCATGTACCTCTGTGAAGATGCTGACCAGTTCTCCCTGGAGGAGCTCTTTGGAACTATGAGGACTTTCCGGAGACTCTTCATCAAGGCCTTGGAGGTTAGCAAGCTTGCGTGGGCCAACCCATTGTTGTGATTTGGTTCATTTCTGTAGCACTTCATGTGCTTTTCACAAGGCATTAAGGTGAAGCGCAAAAGAAACAAAATAAAACAGTTCACAATCATCAGTGTAAGTCTGGTACCAGCATTTTCCTTCTACAGTGCACTTGCAATAGCAAGATATTGATGAGATTTCAGTGACGACATCACATGTGCTCTCCCACACCCAGGAAAACGAAACCAGAATTAAACAAGCGGCCAAGGTGGAGAAGAGAAATAAACAACTGACAGAAAGACCGAATAGAGATAATGGAAAAATAAGTGAGCTCTCTCCCACTCTCTCTCTCTGTCTGTCTCTTTCTCTCTCTGTCTCTGTTGTACGGAGCAGTAGAGAGCAGAGAGAGGACAAGAAACAAATACTGTACATTCAGTTGAATTCACATTATTTATATTAATACCTCTGCCCTCTGTCCCCATCAGCCGAAAGAGGCGCTCTGCCGCAAAACGATCGCATCATCGACCATCTCTGGGCAGGTCTCAGAAAGGAGGGTGTCCCCCTGAGTACGACATCACCTGGGTCTGATTTGGAAAGACTTCCTTCTGTTGAAATACATATAGATAATGGCCTTTCTGGTAAGGACAAGAGGTCATGGCTTCCCATTCACAATGTAGCTACACAAACGGAACTATAACGTCAGTGTAGTTTCAGTTGAAAATGCAATGTTATGGGGTGCCCACTGGCCTAGTGGTCCAGGCGCGTTCCACATATAGACTCTGGCCTGACAACATGCTGTATGTTCGAGTCCTGCCTACATTCTGTCCATCTCTCCCTCCCTCCCTGACTCCTTCCTGTCTGTCTTCACATCCGAAAATACATCCATCGGATGTATTTTCGGAATTTGCGGTAAAGGCGCAAAAGCCAATAAATCTTTACGTTTTGTGCCTTGTGCTTTTGTGATCTTAAAAAAAAAGAAAGTTATCTCGTAGCAGCAGCATAAATTGGGCATTTGAGCTACAATCCGTACATTTGATGTCTATATTGTCCCTCTTGTCTATTGTCCCTCTCCCTCGTGTCTAATCTGGTGTGCCGTCTCCTTCAAACAATTCATCAATCATCCAGTAGCTGTTGTACCCGACACAATGGTCTAGATTTCTCATAACTAGCGGTGCAGATGTGCTTGTTATTAACATGCTGAGTCTACCATATGAAGGGGCCTAGATTGGTTAAAACTACAATCAGTCATTGTGAGAATCCCTGTGGCTCCCTGTGCTGTAGACATGGATGAAGAGGAGGGTGATGAAGGCACGTCAAAGGAAACGGCGGGGAAAGCAGTCCCTGTAAAACAGGCAACAGAGGAACATGGTGTAGTTGTGAGCGGGGAACCGTCAGACCCCGCAGACAATGATACGGCACCTCTTCTTGGTGTGTATTATACCGAAGTCCTTTCTTATCGGGTTGTTTTTATTTGCTGTACACATTATCGTACCTTTTTTTGTGTGTGAAATCAGTGTTCCCAAACATGTATGTTTGTTTATACATTAAAATCTCGCCACACTGGAGTCATTTCATGGTATCTTTTCCATTTTGTCTCTCTGAAACACAAGGTAACAGTGGAGACGATTATATCTGCTGCGGCTGCTGCTGCTGCACGTTACTGTGAGGTAGGTCATATGCAGTGGTGGAAAAAATCTTTACTTAAAGGGGAATTCCACCCATTTAAGTAAAAGTATCAATACTGCAATTCAGAAAGGGCTCATGTCTATGTTCCCTCAGCTCTATGGCCTGGTTTACACTGGCAGCCAATAATAATGGATTGGATTTTTATAGGGGTTTTCGAAGTGCACAAAGCGCTTTAAAAATGGTCCAAAAATCTGACCCTTGCAGGTCCATTTGGTTTCATGTTTACACTCTCAAGATTTAAAATAGAGATAAATTAAAGAATGTAGAAGATTATTCAGTTTTGATCTATTGTATGTTTGTCTGTTTTGTTTTGCGAAATTCAGTCTGGAATTGTGGACAAAAACAAAATACATCTTTAGTTTTGGGTCTGTGGGGGTGAAAATGTCGTCGAATGGTGGTACGTGGTTCAAATGCTGAATAAATAGTGGGCCCTGGGATCAAAAAGGTTGAAAACCCCTGGTCTAACAGGTCACATGACTCACTTAAAAGCCTTTTCACATAATGATTAAGTATTTATCAAGTAATTAAGTATTTCATTGAAATTGGTCATGATACTGTATTTGCATAAACAGAGCCCCCTACAGAGTCTGCAATTAACTCCCTGGCAATTTTTGATGATTTTTAACCTTTGACCTTTAGCCTTTAACCCTAATAAAAGTAAGTAAAATGACTGCAATAAATATATATTTTTAATAGATCATGGTAGTACAAACTAGCAGTAAGGTTGAAAACATTTTTTTAACGTTTTTCAAGTAGAAATATACCTGCCTTCTACGGTATTAAACAAATTGGGTTTGTGCATAGTTTTACTGAGATTAAGGTGAGGGCTACAGTTAGGTTTAGGCATAGTTTTACTGAGGTTACGGTTAGGTTTAGGCAAAGTGAGGGAACATAGAGCTGAGGGAACATAGGTATGGTCCCTATAGAAATACCCTGTTACAAGTACAATTCAGAATTCAAGTACAACGGTAGGCTATTATATTGCTATTATAAAAACCTAAAGTTTTGATACAAAAAATAATAATAAATATTTGAACACATTTCATTGGAAGAACTTAAGAAGGGTTGGCACATGAGGCGTCCTTCTTCACTGTGGTCAATGACCCTCTAGTCTAGTCATTGTAGACTCAGTCTGGGACACTACTTACAGCTATGACCCGAGCACAGCATGCCCCCTGGTGTCTTTCTTGTGTCACTGACCGAATAGACACTCAAAAACATTTCTTTCCTATTTCAGGCAAGCTCAGCTCTACAGACAGATGAAGGGACAGCCTGCATCAGCCTGCATCAGACAGACTGCATCATATAGCCTACTCCGAGATATGAGGGACTTTTCTTGGGACTCGGGGAGGAAGGATACCTTTATACATTCAACTCAACCCCTTTTTGGCCGCCCTCTGAACAATCCACCTTTTGAGGGTCCATACCCTCCAATGTTCATCTTTGGGGGCCCGTGTAAACGCAAACATTGAAGACAAAGGTATACATTGAAGACAAAAGTGAGGACGCAAATTCATTTGTGATCGACTAAAATGTAACTAGTATGTATGATGAGAAGAGCACCCGTCACTTTACACTCCGGCTAAATTCCAAATGTGTAGGAACTTTTACCTTTCATCCATTTTATCTCCCATTATTATTATTATTATTAGTGTGCTATTATTTATTTTATAAATAGGAACACAGGGGATTTCTGGTATTTATGATTTAACAATGAATAACACTCTTAACGCATTTACTGTATAGTAGCCTATTATATAATGTATTTAAACACATTATTACCGGCCTAATGTAGGAGTATAGCCTAAGCAGCTGAATATATGCTCGTGGTATTTTCATATTATGGTTGATGATGAAAAAGCAATGATGAAGTAGTTATGACAAGTAATGAAGTAGTAGCCTAATGACAAAAATAAACATCAATGTATATTTGCAACCTAACCTACTGTATGTTAAATGCATCGTGATTTCACTTATTATTATATTATTATAAATATTTGTTCTCTTCTTTTGCTAATCCTCCCTACTATAGGGTGTGCTGGGCGTATAAGGAGTCCCTGTCCCAAGTGAGCCCCTGGGGTAAAAACAACAACAACTAGTTTCTAGTTTATCCGATCAGGATAAGAGTTGCCTTCCTCCCGGAATTGTGGACAAAACAAAAATAAAATCTTTATAGTTTTGGGTCTGTGTGGGGAAAATGTCGTCAAATGGTGATGCGTAACTCAAATGCTGAATAAATAGAGGGCCATAGTATTTAAAATAAAAAAAAAAGTTGAAAACCACTGCCCTATGGCTCTGGTGCGTAGGCTACGCCAGTGCGCCACCACCCTACCAGTCCAGACCATTGGGGACAGTAGTTACGCACTGCAACGTCTGGCGCTGACATCACGGGGCTAGCCTCTTAAGTTACCGATATGGCATTGCTATGCATGGAAACAATCTAGTCTTCTTCGGGCGACTGCTTAAAGCGCCACCATCATGTCGTTCTCCTGGTCGTCAAAAGACCACAAGAGCTACACGAACGCGCCCACGGCCACTGGGGTGAAGCGGCCACGGAACGACACGGGGAACAAAGTCACCGTGGTGCTCGGCGCGCAATGGGGCGACGAGGGCAAAGGAAAGGTGGTCGATCTGCTGGCGACTGAAGCGGACATGGTCTGCAGATGTCAGGTAAGCCTATTAAGCCCACGATTTTAATCTCAGATTTCACGCGTATGATCCTATATTGTTTGTTTTCCGGTCGGGACGTACTGTGTTTCGCCAAGTTTTCTGCCTGCGCTCTATCGCATTTAAATGTCATCACATAGCCTACTGTAATATTCCCTATAGTGCAACAGGTGCCAGCTGAGAGCCCTTATAGATCTAGAAGGGACCGTTTCTATATATTTGAATGTTTCTGTTGTTATGTTAGGCTGTTGGTGTAACCCGTTCTTTCTCACTATAATGAACCTACACTAAAGTTCAAATGATAGGATCGAGGTTATAGGATGTGTTACAAATGCTATAGCCTATAATTTGTCCATTTTTAGCTGTTGTGCATGTAACCTGAGCAGGCTAAACTTGAGCTTTCTCTCAGAGGATTCTTACAAACTTAACAGGGCAAACATTTACTGGCTGAACTATTCAGCTGTGCAAAATAACTAGGCTGCACCCCACCAACAGTGGGTATTTAAAAAAAACGACTCTTAGGCTAAACATACATTCAAATTGTCTTAGACCTAACAGATTCCACAGGTCCATACAATCCTTAAAATGGACCTGGTTCCTTTCAATCACAGGAGGAGTTACATAATATTCTACTCAGAAACCAGCCCTAAACCTAAACCCGGACCAGTGTGAAACCACTGCACAGTTGCTGTGTTGTATTCTCAACACTGACAGTTACCACTGTGCGATATGGGGGCTTGGTCACCCCACCCCACACTGGGCATGTGCGAGGTCACATTCTCAGGGTGACTTGACATGTGAGAAGGCCAGCTCTTAGCCAGAGGGCACAGGACGGAGGATACACCATGCACCAGCCAAGTCTGTTAAAATAGGTCCTGGGGGGACATATTGAATTAGGAAGGCGGGGGGGTTCAGTGGTGCCTTACCCACTCACTAAAATAAAATTAGATCATATACATTGTATTGTATCCAATGGTGTTTTTTCCATTTGTGTTTTGGAGTGACAGACCTGCAACTTTTGGCCCTTTTGGTTTCTACAACTCTCATTTAGCTGAGAACATCCTGGCTGGAACATTGAGAAAGCAGCTATAAAACAATTACAATGCTTTTACCAGACAGTCAGTTTGCTCTCTCTCACACAGTACATGCACTGTACCTTTTCTGATTTTTCTCAGGGGGGTAACAACGCCGGTCACACAGTGGTAGTGGATGGCAAGGAATATGATTTCCACCTTCTCCCTAGTGGAATCATCAACAGCAAGAGCATATCTCTCATCGGTAAGGGCCTCGATAATAATGTCCGCGGCAGTCACTACAGTGCATATCTTTGTACTGTCTCAGCATAATAACACAGTCCCAAGTCTTGACCGCGCTTAACCTCTGTCTGCTCTCTAAGGTAACGGCGTGGTCATACATTTACCTGGCCTGTTTGAGGAAGGCGACAAGAATGAAAAGAAAGGTAATTTGTCCAAAAACAACTGGACTTTAACATAACGGTCACTGTAAAGATAAGACTGACGTCATTTCACATGCTACTTGTTTGCTGTTCTTTCACTATAGGTCTCAAAGGCTGGGATAAGAGGCTGATTGTCTCTGACAGAGCTCATCTTGGTATGTATACACACACAGTATCAGGGGCTGTAAAGTAAATAAATAAATACATTACTCGGTACCAAAGTACAATTCTGAGGTATCTTTCAGTACTAGAGGCTCTTCTTCTCCACTACATGCATTATGTGATTGTAGATGCATTATATTCCAATTAGTTTTGAACATTTTATATGTTTGAGTACTTGCCAAATGGAACATTCTGCATAATTAATACTTAGTTTCTACTTTGACGTAGATTTTTATTGATACCAATGCTTTTGTACATTTACTCAACATTTTGAAATTGGGACTTTTCCTAAATCGCAGCATTGATTCTTAATAAATGTGAATAAACTTTCCACCACTGTTCTGTCTCCTGTACAACAATTTAGCCCTGATAGAGACTCAGGGCTTTTTAACTCTCAGAGCTTTAACTCTCGACACTTTAAATGCTGTTAACGGTTGAACCAGCATTTTTCCGTGTCAGTGTTTGATTTCCACCAGGTTGTCGATGGTCTCCAGGAGACGCAGAGGCAAGCACAGGAGGGCAAAAAGTAAGGGTAGAAGAAATACAGTGGCAATACCAATACAAGCATGTGTGCATGTGTGCATGCTTGCATGCATTCATCTTTTATACCATTACACCAGATCATCCAGATGAGATTTAAAGTCATACCAGTTCGTTTTTTTTTTGTTTGTTTGTTTGTTTTGTTTCTCAGCATTGGAACAACCAAGAAGGGAATCGGACCCACTTATTCCAGCAAAGCGTCTCGCACTGGCCTCCGCGTGTGCGACCTTTTGGGTGACTTCAAGGATTTCTCTGCCAGGTAGACGGTGGTGGCTAACATCCATAGAACAATCGCCCTTGTCCATGCGCAAAACAGTTCGCAAAACCAGTGTGATTCACGAGTGTGTCCGTCCGTGCATCTGTGAATGCTTTCAGATTCAAGAACCTTGTCCAGCAATATCAGTCCATGTATCCCACTTTGACAGTTGACGTTGAGGACCAGTTGAAAAAGCTCCAGGTACATAACTGCAGAAATTGATATGATAACATCCATTCTGAACCCCTCTGACTACGCTAAAGGCCTTTCGCCTCTAGACCAAATCTCCTTGCCAGAAATAAGTGAAATACCAGCACAATGCAAAATACTGTGAGCTTTTAGGCCAGCTACTTTCACCTAACGTTCAGATATTATGGAATACTGGGGTTCATGTGGTCATGAAATGGGTTGTTGTCTTTTAGGAGTACGGTGAGAGATTGCGGCCGATGGTGAAAGATGGGGTCTATTACATGTATGAAGCTCTCCATGGAAGCCCAAAGAAAATTCTCGTTGAAGGGGCCAATGCTGCTCTCCTTGACATTGACTTTGGTAAGGCCTTTCTGTTATGAAAACAGACCTCTTGGGAACGTAAAAACGAAATGGCTCGTAAGGGTCCATTTGGTTTCATGTTTACACTCTCAAGAGTTAAAATATTCATCATCTGAATGAGCCCAAGTCAACATACACCTAGAAGAGTAATGGATTCGTCATTTGTTCTGTGTGTTTGCCTGTTTTGTTTCCCAAATCCAGCCTGGAATTGAGGTCAAAAGCAAAAGAAATCTTTAGTTTTTGGGGTCTGTGGAACTAAAATGTCCTCAAATGGTGGTCTGTGGCTCAAATGCTGAATAAATAGTGGGCCCTGGTATCAAAAAGGTTAAAAACCCCTGATAAAAAGGATCTTGATTTCCGTTTGTGTTCCTTTGTTTTTCTTTAGGTTATATGAAAGGGTTTTTTGAACTGTTGTCTATACCTCCCCCTCGACAGGCACATATCCTTTCGTGACATCGTCAAACTGCACCGTGGGCGGGGCATGCACCGGTCTCGGCATCCCTCCAATGAACATCGGTGATGTATTCGGTGTGTCAAAGGCCTACACTACCAGGGTTGGAATTGGAGCCTTCCCCACAGAGCAACTAAATGTAGGAGCTCACCACACTACACTTGTTAATCCTCAAGTCACCATTGAACATATTTAGGAGTTCACCTAGGTTGTATATGAAATCAAGGCTGAACTGCAGTGCAATCATGGGTTGTATTATCTGGGCATGATCTGATAGTCCAGATGCGCTCTGTAAGCGAGAAATTAAATTCAGAAATTAAATTCAGTCATTGTGTATTGTGACAGGATACACTTTTAATATACAAATGCAACAAAAAATAAAGTAAAAATGAAAACACAGATGCTAACAATATATTAAAAAGAAAATCCTAGTACACCGGATGAAATGCTGTAACAGAAAACTACGGGATCAGCAGTTGAAAACTTGAAATAGGTTCATATGTACAGTCATGTACTAAGATTATTAGTATTTTCCCCCGCATAATCCTTTGCTTGCAATTGTTTATATATGTTAAAGGTTTGATTTGTATACATTCTTTACAATGTAAATGCACTTACAGAACACAGTAACAACAGATAAAGACGATGGACAATATTTGGTCTGATTTCATATCCAGCTAGTTACACAACCATCACCTCAAATCTCTTCATGTGATCTTTCTGTTGAATGATAAATCATGTGACTGTATTGTATATTGTGTAACTCCTTGTAGTGTATTGGAATTGATATGTACAACGACTGTATGTTTGCCATCATGTGATCCAGAGGAGCTGTCAGATTTTGTGAGACACATGCTCAAGCATTCTTTACCTCCTATGCAGATCACATGTTCGCACGGATAAATTTAGTACCAGAGTTCAAGATAGGTTAGCTGTTTTGACTTGGGCTTTAACTTGATAGCTGGCCAGAGTAGTACTAGCATGCTTTTTACATGTTATCGCTCCCCCAGTATACTATAACATGTAGGCTAAGAATGCTGTGAGTGCATTGGTTACACAATATTATATTGGTCGTGATTGTGGGAAAGCATTATCGTTGATTTGATGATGAATGATTATTGGATACTCTTTCTACAGGCGGTAGGTGAGCTACTGCAGACGAGAGGACATGAGGTTGGCGTCACCACAGGACGGAAACGTCGCTGTGGCTGGTTGGACCTGGTCATCCTCAAATATGCCCACATGATCAATGGCTTCACCGCGTAAGTGGATAGAGTGGATGGAATGGGCTGCGTGTGATCAAATCCAATGAAAACCATGCCTCTTTATTATGGCAGACTCTTTCCCCTGATTCATACTTGGTTGTGCGCCAACATTTGCGGGTTGTGTGAGCTTGCTTTTTTTTTTTTTCTGCACGCTGCACTGATGTACAACTAAGTATAAAGCGGCCTTTAGAGTTCTTTGGTTCCTGAGTTTTTCCACATCTTTAAATCAGTTTAATAAGAGCGAGTAAGAATGTAAATGAATACATGTACACATTTAATGGTGTTGTGACCTCTCCCATAGCATTGCTTTGACAAAACTTGACATTCTGGATGTGCTGGATGAAATCAAAGTCGGAGTTGCCTACAAGATCAATGGCAAGCGAGTTCCTCATTTCCCAGGTATGATTGTCCACAGAAGAAGGGATACTGTATTTGTGGAGCATAGCCTATTTTCATTGATGGATCGATTGATTGATTGATTTCTTTGCTCCGTAGCCAACATGGAGGTTTTGCACAAAGTCGAGGTTGAGTATGAAACTTTCCCAGGCTGGAAAACGGACACATCTGCAGCCAGAAAGTGGAACGACCTTCCACCAAAGGCTCAGAACTACATCCGCTTCATTGAGAACCACATTGGTGTTCCAAGTAAGCTCACATTTTAGCTCTAATATCAACAGCCATTAAGGCATGCAAATCCCTTGACTCCTTCAAAACCACTCTCAAATGACACCTACGTAGGCTGCAATTCAAAACTATCCACTGTAAAAAATGATTCTCCCACCCACCCCTTTCCCCCTCCTTGTATATTTTTCTTTTCCCTTTTATCCCTCACTGTAATTTGCTGAATCTGACTTTACAGAAGGCTGCCACTGTAAACCAGCGTAAACTTTACTGCTTTGTCCATTCACAGTTTTCAATCTTGTATTGAGTTGTGCTTGAATTGTACTGTAAATCTACAAATAAAAATTACAATCAATGAAGTAATTATAGATGTTATCTTGCAAATTAAAAGAAAAATGTAGCTTGATATGTTGATATGATATGAGTGATATATGTTGCAGGAGGAATGATACGTCCTACAGTGAAATGTCCAGTAGATGGCACTATTTGACCAGTTAAACAGTGTCAATGTTGGTTGCTGATTCTGACATTGTGTTCTTTCCTCTGTCTGCAGTCAAGTGGGTCGGTGTTGGAAAATCCAGGGAGTGCATGATCCAGATGTTCTAATGGACTCAGGGGATACTCTCACCTGGCCTTGGACAAGCAAGCACAGAGGATTTTGAATGATTCTACACCTTTTCAACACTTAAATATATAGAACCGATGATCACGTACAACAAAACAGCTCTATTTTGCTGCTGAATTAATATTGTCTGAACCTTAGTTTAGCAGCCCTGCCAGTCAAACAAAGTTATAGCCTCATATTATGAGGCCGTCGCCATCGACCTACTAAAATGGTATTCAGGGCTCCCCACAGATTATATGACTACAAGCTGTTTGTGTTTGGACTGTCTGCCTACAAAATAAACATGATGGCATTGTAGACACTATGTCAGTTTTATTTATGATGTGATTTCAGATACAGACACACACACACACACATGCACAGACATTTCTTCCTGCTTTACATTTCTCATGCCGTCCACAATAAACTTTTTGTGTTTATTTATTGATTGAATACTTTATTAACAGTTTGCAAAAGGTGCAGGCGTACCGTCATGCAATAATGCTACAAAAATAACACAAAAATCCCTAATGGCTTGTTTCCATTGTGGCCCTGTGTATGAAATTCAAGACAGAAAGACATACACTATATATATATATATATATATATATATATATATATATATATATATATATATATATATATATATATACCTCTTTCTTTTCTTTTCTTTTTGTGTTTTTTTTTTTTTGGTGAGAAACCATAATGTTACTTCAGTGAATTAGAAGGTGGAAGCCAAGTCACGTGGGCGAGGGGTTGTCACGTGACAACAGGTCAAATAGGGGATTGGCTCCGCGCTAGAGCCGCTTGTCAACACGAACACTTTTCCCGCAAACAACCAGTGATCGTAGGAAGGAGCCACGCTGCTGCTGCTGTTGCACCCGAGTATAAAAATGCCTAAACGCGCCTGTCCTTTCACCGAGACCTTCTCCTCACAATTCAAGGTCCACGTGGGTCCCCGCGAGCTGAGCCAGTGCGGCGTGTTCGGCAACAAAATACGCCAGGAAATCTTTGGTAAGAAGATAAGATGGCGTTGTGATGCTACTTAGAGTGCTAACTGGTTCGGCTTGGATGGGGGGGTTGTGGCGTTTAAAGGGGGAACTTCGTGTTTGCAAAGATGTCGCTTTCACGCCTTTTGTTGTAGTGAGTTTCATAATGTCGTTAATCGGCGCGATTGTCGGGGTTTTGGCCTAAAGACAAAACATCCGCTGACTATAAGCTAACAACGCATCATTCTCGATGCGATGTGAATTTCGGCTGTAGCATTTTAGCCCTGGTCCAGAGCATTACAGGGCCAGGGAGCTGCCAGCCACCTCTGGACGTGCCGACTCGATCAGCTGGTAGCACTCGTCCATCAACTCAGCTGGATTGATTGAAGTAGTTAATAGTTTGCAGAATGGGGACACTTCACCTGAAATGTAACCATTACAACTCGATGCATTAAACGTGCCCTGACATTTAAACTGATCTGTTGTCTCTCATCTGAAACAACAAACATATTGGTTGAAGACTATGAACTATGTATTTTAAAGCAGTGGTTTTCAACTATTCATACCAGGGCCCACTAGTATACAGGTGCTGGTCAACGAATTAGAATAATTTGAAATGGTGCAATTATCTTTGAATGCATTTCTTGTGCAGAAAGCAAATCAGGTGTTCACCGCACCTGTCCTAGAGTAATCACAGAACTCGTTAGGTGTAAAAAAATAAAAATAAAAAAAATTAAAATGCTCAGCTGAGCTTTCCAAAAAGCCCATTTAGGCCATTTAACTGTGACACTGTTGTTTCATTGAATTAGAATAATGGAGAAACCGTTTAATTGAATTAGAATAAATGCTCGAATTTTTGTTTTCTGTAAAGAGTGTTCACTGTGCAGTAAAAAGTCAGGGTTGAGTAGAATTTCTAAGTTGTAAAATCAATCATGGGTAAGCAGCGCGACCTCTCAACCGGAATAGTGGCTCAAATTCAAGCCCTCCGCCAACAAGGCTTGACCAAAACTAAAATTGCTGAGTAGCATAGCATCAGCCAGTCTTCCATCTGCAAATCCTTAATGACTAGGATTTGTTCTATATCATTATTGCTCTATAAGCTTTGGGTATGTCAGGGTTTTTGGGTTTATTTTAAAATATGAGGTAAATGTGTGGCAGGGTGAGAAAATGTACTAAGATGTTTGTTCAAAGGTTGTTCAAATGACAAATGTATAATGAAGACAGGTAACATTCAATAAAATGCACACAATACTTTCTCAAAAAACGTAATCCCTTCTATACAGGTATAGAAGGGATCACGTTTTATATACTATTTCAAAACAACCTTTGAAATAGTATAAATACGGCTACAACATTGTAAAATATGATCGATTTTCAGTCCCATTCTCTTATTTACACAGGGTGATTTTAACAAGCATATGGGGTAATTGCAAGATTATTGGAATTTAATCCAGGAAGCTATTTACACAGCTTCAATATTGCACATATACTTTTAATGTTACCAGAGTAGATATAATGACAAACATCTTAGTACATTTTCTCATTTTATGAACAAAACAACCACCCAGCCCTGCCACACATTTACCTTAGTTAAATGGCCTAAATGGGCCTTTTGGAAAGCTCAGCTGAGCTTATTTTTTTTTTTACAGGTAACGAGTTCTGTGATTACTCTAACATGTAGGACAGGTGCGGTGAACACCTGATTTGCTTTCTGCACAAGAAATGCATTCAAAGAATTTAATGATTGCACCATTTCAAATTATTCTAATTCGTTGACCAGCACCTGTATATCCAGCATTTGAGCCACCGACCACCTTTGTGACATTTTAGACCCACAGACTCTAAAATAAAGATTTATTTTGCTTTTGTTCACAATTCCAGGCTAGATTTGGCAAACAAAAAGGGCAAAAATGATCGTTCCTCTGCATTCTCAAATTGTGTAGACTTGGGATAATCCAGATGATGAATATTTTACATGAAACAAAATGGACCTGCAAGGGTCCATTTGGTTTCATGTTTACGCTCTCAAAGAGTTACATCTGGTTAGCCAACTTTCCATCATTTAGCCTGGGGACCACCTGAAACTCTTGGTGGTCCCCGGACCACTGTTTTTAAGTAGTCTAATTGAATAATATATTACAGCTTGCAGAAACTAATACAGGGACTTGCAGTTCATTACAGGGTCTGCTCATAAGGGCATAACTATGGTTTAACATAGGGGACCTAAATAGGTTCCCCTATGTTAGGGGCAGCGGTGGCAAACTGGCCGGATCATGGATGGCAACCGCAAGGTTGTCAGTTCGAACCTGGGCAGCCCCAGAGTTGACGTTGGAAGTGTCCTTGAGCAAGACACTGAACCCCTATTTGCTCCTGATGGGTGCCTTGCATGGTTTATTCCACCATAAGTGTGTGAATGTGATGCACAACGTATGTAAAGTGTCTTGGATAAAGATTCTATATATAAATTACCATTCTAGGAGCTCAGCTTACTTCATCACAGATCTGCGTAAGCAAATGTCAACCTCTGTCTACAGAATAAATCTTGATCCAGGACAACTATTTGAACCTGTGCCACAGCTAGCCTGGAGCTTAAAGAGGGGGTTCTGTGATTTTTGTATTTTTTTCCAATTCTGTACATTTTTAAGAGGTGACAGTATGTAAATAGACCCCTTGGTGTGTTTTTATGTGCAATGATGTCTTCCCTTTGTATTTAGGGTTTCTTCCTGTGGGGCTGAACCTTTCCAGCCAAACGTGTCAATGAAAAAAAAACTTCAATATAGTGGCATCAGATGTTCAGCCCCTCCCCTAACTCCTCCCCCTTTATCGTGCAACTAAAGCTGTGGGTGTGGCTTCAGTTCAGGTGGATCTCCACCCATCACCACCCACCAGGCAAACCAGGCATACTTAATGAACTGGTAGGGTGGAATCTTAAAAATGACAGTTTAACAAACACTGTACACTTTTTTGGAAAAAAAAGAAAGAAAAAACACGTACTTTTCATATAACATTAATACCTGGTGATCATGTTTTAGGGTAGAAAAAAATCATAACACTCCATCTTTAAATGACGTGAAGCGGCACGTGGCCTTCCAGCCAGGGGCTATATCTGCTGCAGCGATCACATTTCCTCTTCCGGGCATTGTGAAACGAATCGCATTTGTTCACGCGTTAACGACACAAGCCCGTTTGTCTTCTCCCTGCAGCGAAGACCACCAGTTTGCTGTTCAGCGGCGCCAGGGCTGCCATGGATAACGCACCGGCGGTCGTGGGAGAAGAGAAGATGCTGCTGCTGGCCGCGGAGCCTCCAGCGCAGCCCGCGGTGCAGGCTGTGCTGCCTCCTGCAAGCAGTCAGACCCTGCTCAGAGGACAGACTCGCATCGGACTGGATGGAAGGCTGACCAAGGCACCCGCCGCACAAGGTATGAGCCGGATCGGACGGATCGGGACCCTTTTCACAGACAGCAAACTTAACTGCATTGTTTTTTTGTTACTACCTGGAACTCGCTCTCAAGGACCACTGGTGGTCCATTTGGTGTCCGCAGCCAGAGATAACTGGAATGTTTTCACTTTTCAGACAAATAAGCCTCAAGGCTTCTGAAAAGTGAAAACTCTGGGAATCGTAACCAATGAGCCACTTTCAATAAATTTCACACTGATCCTTTGTCTGAAGTTCAAATCAACACTTTTTACATTTCATACTTCCCTCGATATTAGAAGTTACTAGTATTTCACTGCGGTTAATGTTGCGTACTTACTATTTTTTTTAATCTGTTCTCATATTGTAATCATGGCTATTCTTTGAATTGTTGACTATGTAATTCAAGAAATTTGGCATCATTCAGGGCCCTGATAGCCTCGACACCAGGCGTTAATTTTCGTCCACGTTGCATGAAAACTGAAAGCCTGGACTAATTTGTTAACCACGATGGCCTAGAAGTGGTAGTCAACATTTCGGGGTGGGCGTGGCTCCAAACGATGTGATGTAGCACAGCAGTGGAGGGGCGGTAGTGGGAGGGACCGGCAATGACGACACGTTGGTGAGATCAGCTTATCTGACGTCAAAAATGGGACGGCACCCCATACCCCGAGCCCTGGCTTGTTTTCATGAGTTCCCTGTATGGCTGTAGGTTCGACGGTGGGTTCCTCCGGCTGCTGCGTGTGTCAGAGGAACCAGGGCAGCAGAAGGCCGTGTGCCCAGTGTGAGCGTCCAGTCTGCCCATCCTGCATCCGCCAGTGCACCAGCTGCTTGAACGACTGCTGCTCCGTCTGCACCGCCTTAGAGTGAGTCCCATCGCCATATTTATTTAGATATCGAACCACTTAAACGCGTTTAAAGAAGAAAGCCTGATTATAAGATCGATCTTCTCACTTTGTCTCAGGATGACCGCTCAGTCTGCCTACCAGTGACGTTGTTTTGGGTATTTTACCCCAGAATGATGGCCATGTCAGTATAACTGGCTGTAGTTTTGATTAGCTTGCGGTCCCTTCGATGCCATGGTTGGACACATTTCTGAACTCCCCATAGCCCACAAATGAGACGGATGCAGCGTGATTAGATGTGGAAAGTGAGGCGTCGGACCAATTATACAAAGATGAGCTGCCAATGGTTGGAAGTAGTAGTCCTATTTTATGTTCTTTGCTAATTGCTATGCAGCAAAATGGAGCCCTTGCGAGCTTGGTAAATGGACTGCTAAGAATTAAAACTAATTAGTACCAGAGTAATGAGGACGGCAGGTAGACATAAATGTTGCAGGTAGGGCTATAACGATTGATCGATGAATCGTAATCAAATCTATAATTGGATTAAAGTATCAACTAATTTAGTAATCGATTAGTTGGTTGGGCAAATAATCACGAGTTATCATAGCTGTTTCCAGCATTGCGTAACTAAATCTATATCTCTGACCCTAAATATGATGCATAACGATGATTATGTAGCTCTACAGGTGCTGGTCAACTAATTAGAATAATTTGAACAGTGCAATCGTTAAATTCTTTGAATGCATTTCTTGTGCAGAAAACAAATCAGGTGTTACCGCACCTGTCCTACTGGTTAGAGTAATCACAGAACTCGTAACCTGTAAAAAATTTGCTCAGCTGAGCTTTCCAAAAGGCCCATTTAGGCCATTTAATTGTGACACTGTTGTTTCATTGAATTAGAATAATGGAGAAACCGTTTCATTGAATTAGAATATTTTTTATTATAATTAGAATCATCACTTTCTCAGTATTTTGTGGCTGCCCCCTTGGCTTGTATGACTGCCTGAAGTCTCCGTGCAGGGGTTGACACTAAGGTCTACGAGGTACTTGCCCATCGGGCAAGTGCAATCAGGTTCTACTTGCCCTCAGGTCATGGTCACTTGCCCCCCCAAAAATATATTGTAAATTTTGCTTTTAAGTTTACTTCCTACTTGGGTGCTTTCAACAGGTGGTCCAGGGACCACCAGTGGTCCCGGAGAGGGTTCCAGGTGGTCCCCAGCTAAGTTGGTTAACCAGATGTAACTCTTGAGAGCGTAAAAATGAAACCAAATGGACCCGCAAGGGTCCATTTGGTTTCATTTTTACGCTCTCAAGAGTTAAAAATTCATCATCTTAATTAGCCCATAGTGGTCACAGACCCAGTGGTTCCTGACCCCAGCAAAATGATAGTTTGGAACCAAATGAACCTGGGAGAGAGATAGGTAGATAGCTAGAAAGCAGGGAAAGACACAGAGGCAGAGTGCAATGACCGCCTTCAAGACAAATTTATCTTGTGTAGTGTTATAGTGCACGAAGTTGCACACTTGCCTGATCGGGCAACCAGGTAGCAGTCTTCACTTGCCCCACCATTTTTTTTACTTGCCCCGGGCAAGCGGGCAAGTGTTACTGTCAAGCCCTGTCCGTGGCATCGATTTGAAGAACTAGCTATCTCTACCTATCTCTCTCCCAGGTCCACTTGGTTCCAAACTATCATTTTGCTGCGGTCAGGGACCACTGGGTCTGTGACCACTATGGGCTGATTAAGATGATGAATTTTAACTCTTGAGAGTGTAAAAATGAAACCAAATTGATCCGCAAGGGTCCATTTGGCTGAGGGCAAGTAGAACCTGATTTGCACTTGCCCCATGGGCAAGTACCTCGGAGACCTTAGTGTCAACCCCTGCACGGAGACTTCAGGCAGTCATACAAGCCAAGGGAGCAGCCACAAAATACTGAGAAAGTGATGATTCTAATTATAATAAAAAATATTCTAATTCAATGAAACGGTTTCTCCATTATTCTAATTCAATGAAACAACAGTGTCACAGTTAAATGGCCTAAATGGGCCTTTTGGAAAGCTCAGCTGAGCAATTTTTTACAGGTAACGAGTTCTGTGATTACTCTAACCAGTAGGACAGGTGCGGTGAACACCTGATTTGTTTTCTGCACAAGAAATGCATTCAAAGAATTTAACGATTGCACTGTTCAAATTATTCTAATTCGTTGACCAGCACCTGTATATTGGTCAGTCCTTGAATATTTTACCTATTTCCGTTTAGACGAGTACTGTTCCTTTGAGACTGACCCATGTGTAGCTATACTTTAGTGAAATGTAGGCAGTCAGTATAAGCCTAAAGACACCATGAGTTACTTTAAAGGGCCGGTGGATTGAAAAATGGGTTTTCCACACTTTAGACCACATCTGTGGTCATTATCTGGCTATACCCAACAATGTATAGGCCAAAAAGAGGAAAATTATCACCTTGTGTAATTTTATATCAAAGCTCTATAAGTTTTTAATTACCTCCTGAAAACATGCTGCATGATGACTTGTCCACTATCGCAAAAGCCATTATAAATGAAGCTGACCTGTTTTTATCAAATTCCTGAATCGTCCTTCACAAACACGTGTGCCTTGATTATAGTCAGAAATACTGTTTTTAATTATCCAGGCGGTGTATTGCTGAGTTTAAACTCAATCGTCAAGCTAGAATATATATCTGAACACATTATATGGTAGAAAGTAAGCCACATAATCCCAACAAACATTCCAAGAGAAGCATGTGTAATATACATCTGAGCGTAAACCGTCCCTCACACTATGTCATCCCATCGCCTGAAGGGATGCATGCTCTGATTGGATCAGAAACCCTCGGTGCCAGGTAATCTGGTGGGATCCATAATGAACACCATTTCCGGTTCCTGCACCTTATTCATATAAAATTGTGTTGGTTTGAATAGCATCCTGATCGGCAGCTAATCAAATGTTGTCCCAATCGGATTTCGTTTAAATCGGCTGAATCTATTGTGAAAAATTAATTGCAAGCTTTAACTCTCACTACAGTCAGGACCCACTGAGTAGCACTACTTGAGTAATGAGTAGCAATTATGTATTTGTTTCATACTACCTGTTTTCCTTTCAACTTACCCCCCCCCCCATTTGAAGGTTTTGTTTTATTATTTCAGTTAAGTTCTATCCTGTTGGTAATAACTTCATAAATGATCTATCTACATGCACATAGTGCTATGCATGTAAAATGAGGCAGAGGGGGCTAGTAAACAGATTCATCTTGTTTCCCTTGGAGCAGTGGTGCTGATATATTCCTACTACACACATACCAACATGACTCATTTGTGTGCACTCGGACAGCGTGGCTTTCCACATTAACCTGTGTAACGAGGAACCGAAACGGCTACCCAAAGCCGCTGTTTTTGTAATTGTGTTCTTTCTCTGTGCAGCACAACATCCCATCCCCTTGGGGTGTGTGGGGTGTGTGTGTTTTAAATCAAGGCTTTTCTTAAACATTAAAAACTAGCCAATTCCTTATACCTCTGTGCTCATAATGCTAAACTAAAATCAAACACATTGAAAGATTTGTAGTGTGATTGGCCAGTAGTCACTTAGTGGCAATGTGATGTAGTGTGACGCACTTCTGCCCCACCAGAGTATAAATTGTTCAGCCCTCAGATTCCTAATGGAAAAAAAAAACACTATTGAATTACTATTCATTCAATTGTGTTTTTACTATTGCGATGAGTAGTGATTTCAATAGTAAATATGTAGAGAAATGTCCCACTTCACTACTATATTACTACATAATTCCTATTCCAATCACTACCTGGCTGCTACTTAATTACTTCAGCCTCACTATGGCTTTTTGGAAAGAACTACACAATCATTATATATAATTACTACACAATGCTTACACATTTACTGCTGTATCTCTACACAATCCCTATAGAAAATATATATGTAGTGTTATCACTAATTACTTTTTGTTTCTACATAAACCCTTATAGGCTTTGTGTATTCAGTAGTGAAAACACTACATAGATATATTCTATAAGTCTTGTGTAGAGATACAGCAGCAAATGTGTAAGCATTGTGTAACAAATGTGTAGTGATGGTTTCCAAAAAGCCATAGTGAGGCTGAAGTAATTAAGTAGCAGCCAGGTAGTGATTTATAAGTAATATCACTAGTGAAACGGGACATTTCTCTACATATTTACTATTGAAATTGCTACTTGTAGCAATATCAAAAAAACACTATTGAATGAGTAGTGATTCAATAGTGCTTTTTCATGGATGATCCCTCACAGCAGGGGCTATTTGTAATGTGAGCTAGTCTCAACCTGTCGGTAATCCTGAGTCCAGATGAGTGAAGTGATGATGGTTCAAATATGATTTTTTTTTTTTTTTTTTTTTTTTTTTTTTTTTTTTTTTTTCCTTTGGGGTGGTTGTGACCTGAAAAGGTTGAGAACCAGGTTCTCACTGCAGGAATAGGTTTATAATGTATTGTATAGGTATTCATCCTGATGTTTCTTTCACCTCCACAGCTACAGTGGACGGTATGACCAGGCCGTGTGTTGTGGCTGCTCATCATAACACCTGGCTGCATTGGACGACTGAGAGAGGAAGGACTAGACCATAACTATGCTTGAATACATGACTTGCCTTTGGACTTCACAAGATACTGAAACTACATTTTATACTATAGTGTACATGTATTTTTTTTTTCCTATGCCAGATGCCTATTTGTATGTGTATATATGTATTAAATTTCCAAATAAATACTTGAAAGCTTTACTCTATCCAATCGATGTTATGTCTTCTCTAGGATTGAGCATGCCCTTTTTGTGCTTGATGGTGCCTAATGGTGTTATTAAACATTTCAATCAGCAGATGGCAGCACACTAAGTATGTTTTGATTAAACTACAAACACTTGACTATATACATCAGTGGTTTTCAACAGGTGGTCTGGGGACAACCAGTGGTCCCTGAGAGGATTAAAGGTGGTCCCCAGGCTAAATGATGGAAATTTGGTTAACCAGATGTAACTCTCTGAGAGCGTAAAAATGTTTACACTCAAGAGTTAAAATATTCACCATCTGATTTAGCCCAAGTCTACACAACTAGAGAATGTAGAAGATTAATGGTCATTTTGGTCTGCATGTTTGCCGGTTTTGTTTTCTCCGAAATCCGGCCTGGACTTGTGGACAAAAGAATCTGGTCTGTGGGGCTGAAATGTCATCAAATGGTGGTCCATGGCTCGAATTCTGAATAAATAGTTGGCCCTGGTATAAAAAGGGTTGAAAACCACTGATGTACATGGTTCAATTAGGTAATGTTGGGGAAATTTGTTCATGACATATCGTGCAAATATCTACTTGTAACCCACCATGCTTAGATGGCGCCTGTTCCATCCCTGGTTATCACACCGTTTTGACTGGGATATGATGGTGGAATTCCTACCCAGTCACTCTGACTTGCCTTGAGACTTTCTGATAACCCATTATATTTGGATATGCAAACGAGGTCTTTCCAAGTCTTGGTCGCAGACCGCTTGGCTACAGTTGTGCCTAGCGGTCGTGACCTTGAGCTGTAGTCATCACTTTTCCTTGGCTCTGGTACATCACTGATGCTTTTCAGGGTCATGTCCTGCTACACTCTTGAGTAATTGTTCTCAGTGACAGAAGTCCTCACCAATCCATGTCACTTTACTTATTACTGTATAGAATAGATCAATGCTTGTTATACATTTTTCATGTCATGTTTGTAGGAAACAACGTATAGGACCGGTGGGGTTTCACTGTCCAGACCCCACTTGTAGAACCACTGTTAGATGTTTAGCATAGTTACAAATTAAAACTGTTTCCAAAATAGAACCACCAAACTATGGTTCCATTGGCGTCCAGAAAGTGACACACAGGGTTGCTTGAGGGGTTCTCCAAGTGGACCCGTGAAAGGTCTAACAACTAAACATTATACAAATGGCCTCATAATGGGTCCATTGTTTGGAACGCACTTGGAAATATGGGTGGTCCTTGCAATTAAAAGATTTAAGAACCGCTGCTCTAGAATAGATTGGAATTGGAAGTGTGCGTGCACTTCTGAGTCACTTGGTGCGCAGCGGGCCAATTGTAGCTCTGGTCTGTGGGGAGCACTGCAGTTGGTGTCAGAGGGCACTGCATGGTTTCTGGCTGAGTGAACAGACAGCTGCTGGCTAGCAAGGCGTCAGGGTGTCTATGCGTACTGTATTTTTTAAGGTAATATAAAGAAGAATTAAAAGAAGAAAATCTGAGAAGATCCTTTTCGAAGGACTTCCTCCTTCCAAACCATTATGAAGAGATGCTCTCATATATAGAGTTGAGAGCTGACATTCCTGTCTGTCATCTGAAACACATGGAGGAGGTATTCATTGTTAATTTACTGGAAGGACTGATGTCTGTGCCATCGGCCTTTCTGCATAATGAAGTGACGAATCGACTAATTAAAGTCTGTTTGCCTGGTTGAAAATAGGTGATCTACAAGCTGTGACTTAACGACGGATTACAACATCTTGCAATGGGTCTAGTCCACACGATTTGATAGTCTACCAAAACACCCATGTACCTGTCCAAATACTTCCTAAATGTCAATGAGGTCCACTCCCACAACACCAGAGGGAGTGCTACTAACCATGTTCAACCCAGATTTGGCACAAACAAGGGACTTAATTCCTTCCGCTCATATGCCACCAAAATGTGGAACGCCCTTCCAACAGTCAGTAAGACATGTGAATCCCTTGACTCCTTCAAAGCCGCTCTCAAAGGGCGCCTACGGACGGCTGCAATTCGAAACTCGCCTCTGTAAAACAAAAAAATATATATTATCCCACCACCCACCCCTCTCCACTTCGTATATTTCTCTTTTCCATTTTACCTCCACTATGATTTTAGCTCCATGATTTGCTGCTTCTGACTTTACTGAAGTAATTACTTTGTACGTATTTGAATGTCCTAATGAAATGAACAAGTTGGCCACTATTCTAAACTAGTATTCTTTGCTAGTGTGTCCAATCAGTTTTGCTGTAGTTGCACTTGAATTGCACTGTAATTCTCCAAGCTGTTATCAGTTTTGTCGCAGTGTGTACTTGACTTGTACTGTAACTCTCATCTGTTAGAAAAAAAAACATTCATTCATTCATTCATTCATTCATTCATTCATTCATTCATTCATTCATTCATTCATTCATTCATTCATTCATTCAGTTCGTCAATCAGCTGCTTTTGTTGAATGTTCATCCCAGAACAGAGGGGAGCTTCGGTCCATGTTGTTAATGTACCTTCAAAAGTAGCACATGCAGCTGTCTGTGTCTTTAGCACATCTCCACTTAAAAAAGGTCACGCTGTGCCTTCCAAGAATGGTCCTCGTCCATAGAAAAAAAAAAGCAGCCATTGGGGCTTTCTTCAAGCACACTCACCAAGCCAATCCAAGTATATTATATGGTTAAATGCCTTTATTATCTCAAAGTCTCATTTAGCCATTATATGGTTGAAATCAGGGGCGGATCTAGGCATGGGCATGGGAGCACTGCCCCACCAAACATGATGGCATGCGAAACAACCCAAACTTCAAAGATATTTCAAAATTAAAGTGCTTATATTTACAATGATTTGAATCACTCCTATGGCTACCAACTAACTCCCTGAGTCAGACCTTTAGCTTCATGCATGCATGAAGCTAAAGGTTGCAAATTCAACAACAACTGGTGTTATTATTGATGCTTACTACTTGCCTAATATAAGTTCTGTACAAGATATAAATCTTGTAGGTCACAGGTCGCAGAACTAAATAACTAAATTTAAATGAAAATGGTATGCCATTTTTGCCTGCCCTCCCAATTGGGAAATGTTAGAACCTGGCCTGGTTGAAATGCTTTTATTATCTTAAAACCTCATTTACCCTGGCTAGCCTAGTACACACTACATAGTATAAGTACACCCTAGTACAAGTACAGACTCCCAAGACCCGGGCCAACTGTAGTCGGCCAGCAGGAGCATGTGGCTTTGTCTTTCACCCATTCTTTTTGGGGACCAGCTGTGGCCTGGAGTGTGAGCGTTGGGCCCAGTGATGCTGCTGCTATAAATATGCGTCAATGAGTGTGAGTAAGTGACAGCTGTGCAGTGGACCAAGGACACTGTGTCTTGGCAGTCTCCAAACAAGGCAACCCCAGTGTGAGCACTAGTTGATATGCATTTATGCGCTTTTCGGGACGACATAATGCCGTATATGCAATTCAGATGAAAGTTGTAGATTGTGATCTTGAACTTGAGTGGTCCTTCAGCCGTGGATAAAAAAAAAAAAAAGAACGACCTGTCAAGGACACTGTCTTTTGGATTTCGGTAGATTCAGTGGGAACATGTAACTCTGCATCTAGTAACTGGGTATAATGATGGTTATCTACTCCCCCCCTTATCCTTATCCTTGAGAATGTTTGCTCTCATATCAGACTGGAATGAGTGTATTCCTGGGATAGCAATAGCAATTTTATGGAAGACAAAATGTGTATACTGTATGTCAACAGAAGAAACTGCTTGAATGCGTGTATGCCTGCGTGGAAAGAGGAAAAAGAAGAACGAAAGCTGAATGTATGTGCATGTTTGCGTGCCCGTGCCCGTGCCCGTGCCCGTGCGTGTGTGTGTGTGTGTGTGTGTGTGTGTGTGTGTGTGTGTGTGTGTGTGTGTGTGTGTGTGTGTGTGTGTGCGCGTGCCCGTGCCCGTGCCCGTGCCTGTGTGTGTATGCTCGCGTGACTGTTTGTGTGCCCTTTTCAAGTGTGACCACCTGTCTTTTGTTAAGAAATAAATAAATAAACATGGGCCACACCAGCTGTCCCTGGCAGTCCGTCCGTTCAGAGGTCAAGGGCTCCCACACCGCTGGCCTTGTGAAGGCAGTCAGTGGACACAACTTTGCTTTCAACTTCCACCAAGTAGCATTATATATCGCTAAAACCGCCGCAGAATAAGCCGGGCCCTTTAAGCCTCAGGGAGGGGAGGAATGCTTTTATTATTGCACCATCAAGTTGCTCTGCCCACATCCCAGCCCTAGCTCTCTCTCATCCTGCTGCTATAAGCCCTGTCACATGGGCCTCTTACTTTTCCCTGTTGAGGTTTCAGATCCAGGAGATTTCTACCATTTCCACTGTATGCAGGCCTGGAGGTAACATTACCTAATTGTGGGGGGGCAGGTGAAAATGGTATGGTATGGGGTGGCAGGCGAAAATGGTACCCACACCATTTTCGGTTACACGACTTAGGCCTACAGTATACTAGGCAAGTAAGCCTCAATTTCTAACAGTTGTTGAAGTTGCGTCAGGCACACAGCATTAACAATGAAGTGGTGTTGGTTTAGTGGTGCCACAATTGTAGTTAGTAGTCTAGCATAGTGTTTCAAATCATTTCAATTATAAGCACTGTAACTTATTAACTTCAAATATCTTTGAAATGTGGGTTTGGTGGGGCAATCAGGGAATTTAAAATGTGGGTTTGGTGGGGCAGCCAGGGAATTTAAAATGTGGGTTTGGTGGGGCAGTCAGGGAATTTAGGGGGGCATTCCCCCCCACGTGCCCATGCCTAGATCCGGCCCTGACTGTATAGGCCTACTGCTTCCCAAAGTGGGGTCAGGAGTTCCCCAAGGTCATTGGGGAGGGGTTGGTGGGGAGGGGGAGTGGTTCAGTGGGAAAGAGGAACCGTTTAAACACTGAAGCCCCCTTTTTTTAAGATTTCAGCTATTTTTGGAAAGTGACAAATCTCTAATGGGGAGTTCCTGCACTCCCTGGCAATCTCTTTTTCAAACGGGAGCCCACAGCCAATTCCATGTGAATCCCAGAACATCTGTGACGTGTGCTGTAGGCACTTGTTGTATATTGTACATGCTGGGGTGTGTGTGTGCGTCGGGCAGATGTGAGATGCGAATGGCGGCTGAACATACATCCACACCCCCCTGCAGCCTCCCGCCCCACGGGGATGTTTACAGTAGGAGCTTGGTCACAGCATTGCAGAAGGGCCCATATTTACCGTGAGCCGCCGCCTCCCCCCACCCCCACCCCTGGGGCTGGTTCAGGGTGTTTATGAATGATCTTGGAGGAGACATTGTTTTCCTTTAGGGCCGGCTGGCGGGCTACAGCGCCGCTGTGTCGTCTTGTTTTGTGCATAAACTACGTGCTGCAGAGCCGGGGCTCCAGACAATGGAGTGGCTGAGCTACTACCCACACACACAATAGAGTGGTGGGATGAGGTCGAGGCTTGGGGCCGTGGTTCGGGGGCCAGAGGGGGGTGAGAGGGAGGGAGGGTGGGAGGGATGGATGGATGGATGGGGGCAGGGATGGGGTGGATGCAGCCCCTGTCTATATGGGGCTCCCATAGTGGGTGTGCTGGAATAAGGGGGGGGAGGGCGGCGCATGGGAACCCAAACCAGACCCATCCCCATTGGGATCGCATAGCAGAAGCAGCTGGATTGTCTTTTACATGTGCAGCGGGAGAATAATTAAAAGTTGTCTCCAAAGAAAATGACCAGTGAATTGGCATGAAGATCCCAATTAGACACACTTATTATTATTTTTTTTGGGAGGTTTGTTTGCCTGCTTTACGCATGCATTATGTAAATGTGTTAAGTCTGAGCCCATAACTCATTGGATGTTATTACAATTAAATAACAGTCAAATAATGCATATTGTACCTTTTGGGCACCCCTGATTTAAATCATAAATCAGAGTGGCTGATTATTTAATCAGCCACTCTGATTTATGATTTAAATCAGATGGTGATCTACCAGTAGATCACACAGGCTGTGCAGGTAGATCACATGACAGTCCCCCAGGCACTTGGACCCTTATAGATCTGTAACTCTTGAGAGTGTCAAAATGAAACCAAATGGACCCGAGTTAAATTATATTTAAACATCTGAATTACTTAATTTTCAAGAGTCCACACAATTACAAAATGGAGAATAATTGTTATTTTTACCAACGTTTTGCCAGTTCTCTTTTCCAAAATGTGAAATTTCGTAGTTCACGAACTGTCAACTCAAATCACAAATACTGTTTTCAAACGTCAAATTAATAGCATATACAGGAAATCCTTCCAATCCCCCCCTCTATTTTTCATTATAAGCGCATCATTCTTAAACACACATCACATTTTTGATGTGTCGATCTTGTTGAGCCGGTCATGTTGAAAGTAGCTCTCAAGTCAAAAAAGTGTGCGCACCCCTGATTTAAATGAATGAGATTGCGACCATAAGACCCACAGTATTATCATCACAATGTTGTCTGTGTACACACAGTTGGTCGGTTGACTGCAACTGCAGCATAGACAAGTGCTCTCTTTGGAAACATCTCTTTTAAGGTCAGGTGTGCGCTTTTCTCTACTTTCACACACTGTTCCACTCTTCCAAAAGTAGCAAAAATGTTCTCCTATAATGACCCATATCTCTATATACAAGACGCCAAATATACGTACAATCGTACGGTATACACGCAATGAAAGAAACCCACACAGTCAGAGAAAGTTGTTCCATTTTAATCTATGCATAATCTTAATGAAGACCTAAATCAAGATTGTCACATTTCCACAGCACACACACAAGCACACTCAAAAAAATAAAGAAAAACAAAATGCACATACAATTACAGATTAAACAAAGTAAATTACCTCAAGATCTAATCAATGTCAATTCTGCATAAGATTGTCCTCTAATCTATACACCACTAACACTGAAGCATTGATTACTATAAAATATACCTTTCTTATTAAAAAATTATATTAAATTCTAATGGCACTTCTACAAATTCTATTAAAAAGATTTCCATTGACATTTAGAAGCTTTTTTTAAATCAAAATTGAGATACAGTCAAATGTTGCACAATTCAATAATAAATATTTCTCATGATTATACACAAATTTCACAGTTGTAACCTGCAGAGGACAGAGTTCCAGTATCATTGTGAGCCTACAGTATTTTTTTGACTCCAAGATCATACAGCATGAGTTAGGCAGACATAGCCCCAAATAAAGAGCAACTCTCCCTGTTTCCATAAAATCGAAATCTCAGTTTCACATTCAACAATAATCTAAGGAACAGACTTTGTTAGTTCCAAATCATAAGTTAATAAAAGCCAAACACAAAAATGCTTGTCTTCAGTTTTACACGTACAAAAGAGATTTATTAACATAAAACAATCAAATTAAACTCCATATCTTAGATTTCATCTCCAAAAAGCAGCAAAGAAATTATGAAACTTCAATTTGTTTGACTGATCAGAACATTTTGATATGACAGATACATTGACCCAATTGTTCAGTTCAGTGTTCTTTTTATTTATTTACTTTACTTCATTGGGCCACCTGTAAGGTTGCATGGAAGCTACATAGTAACCTAAATGTTAATTTAACACTCTGGTCTATGGCAAATTTACAGTGTAGAAACAGGGCTTCGTCTGATTCAACATTTATCAACGTGTCTACAAGGCACATTCTGGGATAGTCCTGGAGGTATAAATAAAGACTGAAACAATTAGCAGAAAACAATTCTTCACATAATGTTAGTTTATGCCTCTATATAGTCTGTACATGTGAACATTAGAGAACCACTGATTCAAACGGCACCACAAGAAATACTCCGTTAAAAGAAATGCTCCGTTAACAAAACAAAAATAAATAAACCAAAGGCAATGAGACAAGTGACAATATTCTACATTCGTGTTTTGATTGAAATATCGTTCGCCATCGACACTACACGACATTTATGTATTCGAAAAATAACTCGGGGTCCAAAGTGATTTCAGTTCTTGGGACATCCGACATGTTTTGATGCCAGTGTGGAATCTCTTGATTTTTCCTAACTGCACTTGTTGGCGGCTCTGCCATCCTCCTCGTCACTACAAGCCATGAAACAGAACGCTTCATGATTTCGTGTAATTGAAAGAAAAGGGGTCCCCCCTTTGACTTGCACTCATTAAATGCTGGCAGTGGTATACTTGTGCCAATTGCCAAGACATAAAAGCAGTCTCCTGAATACATTTGGATGGTCCTGGAAGCAGTCTGGAGATTGTAAGTAAGGCTTTCCATAAACCCCTAAACCCACGCACACCTTAAGGAGATTATGCTGAAATCGACAGGTAGATTGATAGAGGAAAAAAAAAAGATTCTAACTTTCACCGCTGAACACGTTTCTTCTCAAATCATTGTCAAATGTTTGGAGAGGGTAAAAAAAATAAAACAAAAAAAAAATCTGTCAACCAGATACTTGAGAAGCAATACTCTTGATAAAGATATTCTCCTGATAAATGTGCAATCAAATCACCATGGTCACATCTCCTCCATATAGGACAATGAAGCACTTATATCTACTGCATTCTGGGATAGGGGTGGGGGGGGGAGGCTGTACTTTGATGCCTCCAGACAATGCACCTGTTTACTGTCTCCCTCTTGCTAAATACATTTCTTGCATTCCGATGCCTCCATTCAATACAGAAAAGTGCAAAGAGAGACTCGCGGGTGCCTTTTTTTCCCCCACGAGCTAAGAGAGAGAGAGAGAGAGAGATACACAATGCTCCCTTGAGAAGTACCTGGGACATGGGGGAACAATGCCTGTATTGTGTAGCTCCTATAGGTATAGCCTGCGCCGCGCCGTATCGGTGTGGCTGTGCTTGTGAACAACTGCTTTCGCCTGGCGGAGCAGCAGTCGTAGCGGTGTTTAACGGGGGGGGGGGTTCTGGTTTGGAGCGAGGCGCGGCTCAGTTAGGTGTTGAATATGGAAGAGAGAAACACGAAAATAATCTCCGGGGAGGAAGACTATTGCCGCTGGGCTCCAGAGAACCGCAGCATTAATAATAAGACACCTTGCTTTCTCGACCCGACGTGAGCACTAATACAGGAAAAAAACAAAAACAAGTTTGATAAATAGATTATATATTTACATTAAATATACATATAGTAAGAAATAGCAGCCTAGAGACGATATCAGTGTTGAAAACTATATGCATGCTAAAGAACAAGTGCTTCTCTATGTTCCATGTGTGACGAATCTTGAATACTCCTAAGAGGTGTGTGTGTGTGTGTGTGTGTGTGTGTGTGTGTGTGTTGTATTAACAAATATCATTACAGTAACTGGATTTGCACAGCGGAAAAAAAATGAACAGCCCCATACCAATGAAAGAGTACCAAGATAGCAAGGCAAGACGTTATTTCAAGCTTATAGAATTGAGATCTCACCTACAGTAAACCCTGAACCAACTAAAAAAAACAACAAAAAAACTAATAAATAATTCTGATCAAGTCTTCTCAGGACAGATTAAACAAAATCCGGTGATATTTTAGTGCCCCCCATAGCATCTAGTTGAATCTCGCAGCAAAGAAACCCAATTCAACTGCCCTTAAGCAGAACAGACTCATAATTGCTCGGTTTGCTCAAGGATTCTATCAGGACTAGTTCCACCAAAGGCGTCAGGACTAAATTAAATCAGTAGTATCATACATACAGACAGACAGAAATAAAATAGCATACATGTATGAGAAATTCAGTCAATTCCAAGAAAAACAAAACAAAACAAAACAAAAAAACGGTTGATTCATCCCCAGCCAATGAAGCCCGGCTGTGACGAACGTACAGTGCAACCAACAGATGTGTACGGTTAACGTTAAACCCATCCGTAACCGAGGCACACAGATAATATAGTTCCCATTGTTCTCCATCTCTCCTTAGCCTGCCATGTCAATTTGCCGTACCAGAAGTCAACAAGGTAATTTATTGCCCAACCACGTGTTTTTCGAACAAATGGTTTCACTAGACATTCACTTGACAAGACGTCATACTTACACATTTGTTACATTCTCGTGAATTAATAATTTAATTATTAAAGGGGAATTCCGCCCATTTTCAAAATTTTCCTGAGAGGATACAAATGGAACCAAATGTACCCGCCAGGGTCCATTTGGTTCCATTTGTATCTTCTCAGTTTGAAGAAAAATCATTAACATGGTGGAACACAACTTGGTGATGTCATCAAGCTGTGTTTCACCATGTTAATGCTTTTTTTCAGACCCCCATTTCTATTGTCATGTCCACGCAACATCTCTAAGGTATATTAATGACATAGTAAAATGTTGAAAATGGGTGGAATTCCCCTTTGAGGACACTCACAATTGGCATTGTATTACTTGTATTACTTCCTGGTATCTGAACAATTTGAAATGAGAGGGGCAGTGCCAGATTAAAACAAAAAGCCAAATCAAGTTCAGATTTTCGCAAGAAGCTGTCGGAATTGTGTCGTGTTGTTTAAGTTAGGCGTTTGAGGTACAAATGTACCAAGGCACCAGGCAGAAGTTGGAATTGATCATATTGCTTTTTTTTTTTTTACTGTAAATGGGGAATTTTAATTTGAAGTTGATTCCTTCAACATGAACTCATATTTAACATATGAATTAGAAACGTATTGTTCTGGTAAATATAATAACTAACTAGCCTGATCCTGAGGCTAATTTATGACGAAGGCAATATCGTTGCCTTCCATTTTAAGGAACAAACTGTGGCCAACTTCATTCCAACCACTAGAACATTCTACCACCGTCATCCCCACCCCACAAACAAAACAAGAAAGAAATACACTTCCAGTAGTCAAACTTCATTAATCTTGCTGCCATATAATAGTTTAGTTGTTAGACAAAACAGGTCTAAAAATAAATAATGAAAGAGTTAAAGAAAAAAAAAAATCAGAAATCATATATTGCTACTTGCGGACGGCTCTGTTCTCCCATGTGCGCAAAGTCTCATCGTCACTCATTCAAACGATTGTATTAACATACGTTAGCATTAGCTGTCGCTCATCTGCCATTATTTTAAAGATATCCAAGTTGGATACCGTCGTCTCGGCAAACAGGCGCACCTGAACGAACTAAAACGGAGTGACACTGACGCCAAAGAAAGAAAGAAAAGAAAGAAGTGCATCGTTATGATTCACCAATTCACCTTCAACACATCACCAGCTGGAGTCTTGGAGACACGCCCCGGGTTAATCTTATGTCTGATTTATACTGAGTTGCACTGCATTGCTGCCTTCTGAAAACAGACAAATCTCACAAGCTCGCAACAAACTTGTAGATCTGCCGTTTTCTCGGCCGCGACGCTGCCACACGACAAGAGCATAAATGAGACATTACAGCTTGTGCGCACAAACACCTTCAGCAGTCCAGCTCGCACATGCCAGAACAGCACGGAATCCAATGATTCCAGTTATAAAGACGCTTACATCTCTTTAAACTCGAGAAAAAAAACGTCCATGTCGGGGGGAGTAGAATTCCAAAAGAAAGGGGGGGGCATGTCTCCATGTGTGCAGACGCGTTTAAGAACCATTTCAGTAGTAGTTGTAGTACTTGGGTGTATGAAAAAAAGACATTTTTACTCTGTACTTGTGTCACGGCACTGTGCGGGGGGGAGGAGGAGTGTTTTTTTTTTTTATCCAATGGCGAGAGTCTTGACGAGGCCGCAGTGGAACTTCCGGATGTGGCGGTACAGGTCCCCCGACTGCGTGAAGCGGCGCTCGCACCACTTGCACGCGTGCGGCTTCTCGCGCGTGTGCACCACGGCGTGCCGGCTCAGGTTGTGCGAGTACTGGAAGCTCTTGCCGCACTGGCCGCATGTGTAGGGCTTCTCGCCCGAGTGCGTGCGCTCGTGCCGCTTGAGCGTGTACATGCACGAGAAGGTCTTGCCGCACTGCGAGCAGGTGGGCACCGAGCCGTCGGGCGAGAGCTTGGAGCGCGGCCCGCCGCCGCCGCCGCCGTCCTTCTCGCGGAAGTGCGCGCTGAGGTGCAGCTGCAGCACGTGCGGGCTGGGGAACACCTTGCTGCAGAGCGGGCACACGCACACCTGTTGCTGCTGCCCGCCGCCGCCACCCGGCGGCAGGAGCACGCCGCTGGACGTGGAGATGTCCGAGGAGGCCAGGTCGTCCTCCTCCTCCTCCTCGCTGTCGCCCAGCAGCCGGCCGCCGCCGCCGATACCACCGCCGCCTCCTACCCCCCTCCTCCTCCTCCTCTCCTCGGCCTCCATCATGCCCTGCAGAGTGCCCTCCCTCCCTCCCCCCCTGCGCCGCTCCATCCCCACCCCCACCACCATCTCCTCCTCCTCCTCCTCCTCCTCCATCAGGTCTTCCTCCTGGGAGAGCAGGGCGGCTGTGGAGCCGTTGTTGCCTGGGAAGAGGGCAGCGAACCCTGTCACCACTGAGCTCCTGGCGCTATTCCCAAAGCGCTGGCTCTCGGGGCTCATCGGCTCACTGTCCTCCTGCTCTGACAGCAAGTCGTGTTCGTCTTTAACAAGTGGCTCAGTGCCCTGCTGCTGGCTGTCGAGGGCCAGCTGTCCCGAGACATAGGAGGGGTGTAAGGGATCTCTGCTAGACAGAGGCTTGAAAGACAAATCCAGTGCGCAGTCCATGTCATCCGAAGCCCGGGACCTCTGGGAGAGCGATACGACGGAACCACTGACATCAGCTTTTGTTTTTCCAGCTGTTTGGTCGTCGCAGGGCTCGGCCTTCGCCGACACATAATTGACACCTACAAGGTCCAGGGACCTGCCGGAGTGACCGTTCGCCTTCTGCCGGCCCTGCGCCGACCTATCACAATCTGTGACAGCCAGCCCTGCTTCGCTGTTGTCCGTGTCAAACTCCTCCTTCAGGGGGGCCTTGCCGGGTGGCCCGTGGGGCTGCGTCTGGGGCTGTCGCCGGCCCGGCCCCGGCCGCTGCTGCTGCTTAACGCACAGCTCGCCGTCCGAGGAGTTCTCCCGGTCCAGACAGCTCAGCCCCAGGCCCTCGCCGGCCATCTTTTCGTCCGAGGGGCACAGCTCCTTGTCTTTGAGCCTGCCTTTGCACACTTTCACAATATCGTACATGTGGAGGTAGCTGGCGGCGGCCAGGACATCCTCCACGGGCAGGGAGCTGAATTCCAGCTTCCCCTCATACATAAATTCAAGGAGCAGGCTGAAAGCCGGGGCCGTCACAATGTCACTGTTCAGATGCACAACGTCCCTTTTGTCCAGCTGGTCCCTGTAGAAGAGATGGAAGTACATGCTGCATGAGGCCAGCACGGCCCTGTGCGCTTTGAATCGCGCCTCCCCGACGAGAACAGTGCAGTCACAGAGGAAACCTTGGTGACGCTGCTGACTCAGACACTGCAGCAACTGGCGGCTATGGTCTGGGAACTCCATTCTTCCCTCATAACCTGGTGAAAAACAGGAAAAACAGGATACTGGGTGAGCGAAGTGCGGCCATTTAGAGGGCGCCACAGAACTGGAAAGGCAGTCGAGGGGCACAAAGTCAGCCAGCAAACCCAAAGATTATGCAAAAATGATGAGGGTTAATTATTCAGGTTTAGGCAAAATGATCTTAAAGTAGGCATACATTGCATTATGCACGATACCTTTCAAAGTTTTCAAAATGGCATAAAAAAGTCGGCCTATAGGCTATAAAAGTTAATGTAAATCCATTACAAAATATGTAAGAAATCATCTCAGTGAGTTCATAAAGGGGGACTTTCAACCAAAACTAGAAATACAATTAACCAGGATACGGTTTCTCACGCTACCTCTGTATGATTTGGGGTAAAAACGAATCCTCCGATTACTCCACCTACCAATTATTTTAAAAGTATTTCCCGTTAAGTAGCCTAAGCAGCGGCAGCAGCGGCAGCCTACTTTTTGCGTTTCATGGAAATGCGAAACGGACGGCGCACACACACACACACACACACACACACACACACACACACACACACACACACACACACACACACACACACACACACACACACACACACACACACACACACACACACACACACACACACACACACACACACACACACACACACACACACAGGCTTGTAAATGCTACATGATGGGGACCCATGAGTGGACACCAACGGTGTGGGGACACCCCTTTCTAGACATGGTACGCCTCTGAAAAAAATCATGTATGCTCAGAAAAACCTCAGGAACCAGAATATCACTTTAAATTAGCAAAATTCAATACTTTTTCTCCCAGACCTGACTCCACGCATCCATCTGGGGACCAACAGATATTCCGCCTTCCTGGGGACACCATAGCACACCTCAGATGGCATACCTCCTGGGGACTCTATCTGATAACACTCGGTCAGATATTGCATCCTCTTGGGGACTCCATCTGATAACACTCGGTCAGATATTGCATCCTCCTGGGGACTCCATCTGATAACACTCGGTCAGATAGTGCATACGTTCTGGGGACAACACTGCACAACAGTTTCAGATATTACTCTTTCTGGGCATCTGTATAGACAGAGCATTTCTGCGCACACATCAGACAGTACAGTTTGTGACCATACCACAATTTCAGGTCTTTCTTTATGGAACACATCTACACCCTTTCAGGTTGTACTGAAATTTATTTTTTCAAAATACAAAACTTTTTTAGAACTTTTTTTGTTAGGTCTCAACTGCAACAGCAGCAGAGCACACCAAGCAAATGAGGACTTAAAGTTCCTATAAGCGAGTTTATGGTCAAAATAAGCGAATTTGTGGTCAAAATTATAATGACAATCTTTTTTTTTTTTCATTGTTTTTATGTTTTTCATTTAGTCTTCCTGTATTTGATCATCTCTAAAAAAAATCTAGGGGCCACAGTAGGCCTCCAAAGAAAATAGTAGTTACTATAGTCATATTGGTTACATTTTTGCTTAAAAATATCACATCACATCACATCACATCACATCACATCACATCACATCACAGCTACTCAATTGGAGTAACACAGGCAAAACAGTTTTGACACCATCACAGAAGATCCGCAAGCTCATATTGCACCAAACTTCACAAGATAGTTGCTTACTACTACCGCAATGTTCTTAGCCACTAATTGCGCTCCTACTGCGTCCACAGCGGCTAATATACCTAAGTAAATTGATTACTCGGACTATCGTGATGTCAAAAAGCTACGGTCCAGACCTAGCACAACTGGGTGCAACTCTACCAGAGCCATAGAGAAAGGCAGAGTTGCACCATACAGAAAGGCAAATAACCCAGAGTTGCGACATCTCCGTTCACTTCCATGGAAAGGTGTAATGGCAGCTGCTCTACATCTTTTATTCAGCATTGGGACAGCTATCTGTGACAAGTCCTCAGGCGACAGCCCAGCTTTAATTCTCTGAAACCACTTAGTCCATGTTGCACGGGCACGGCCGCTGTACCACTTTACTTTAAATAGTTTTGTAGTATGCCTAATAGTATCCATGTTACACGAGCATGGCCGTTGTAAATCACGCTTTACTTTAAGTAGGCCGCTTGCTGTTTTCTGCCCCTCAATGTCGCAACTCCTCTACTACTGGCCGTAACATCGTCCCCTCCCCTTCCTTCATTCATTGTAGGGCTGAACGATTTTGGGAAAAAATTTAATTGCGATTATTTTGAGCAATATTGCGATTGTGATTAATTTGCGATTATTTTTTAAAAGAGTCCAGTTTCGGTTTAAATCTTTACCATGTCCATTAAAAACGTATTTTAACATTACCAATACCAAAAGACAGTCATTTACTTCTCTGAATAAGGATAAAAGATATGAATTGCTTCCAACAGGCATTATATTTATTTTCCAAGTACATTCTTCACAACACACTGTCTGGAATTGGAAATCAACAGGTGCATGTTCTGTTTCTGAACAACCTGTGGAAGTACAACTTCTTTTCTTACTGAACAAAATATTTTGAAATTTATCAAGAAATATCAGAATAGCCAGGTAGATACTGCAGATCTTCTAAACTCAATAAGACCTGAGGCCGATTCTTTAAGTGTCTTTAAACTGTTTTCTGAAAAACTATTTAGCTTGCCAACATCAACATCCGTATAATAAAAGTAGGCTATTTCTAGATGCTCTGGATTCGCCCATTTATGGACAGGCACCATAAACGGGCACCTATAGTGGAAAGGACCCCACATCATCCCCGCAGCGTGGTGTTATGAATCCCACCGCAGTTGTTTGCCATTACTGGCAATCACAGCGTGGGGAGCGTTCCTGGAACTGCGGTGGGGTTCATAATGTCGCTCCCGCAGCCTTTAGCGCTAGTAAAGTTTAAATCATCACTGTTAGGTTTAAAACCAGCTAAAACAGAGGAGATGAATAAACGTGTGTCATGGGACTCGGTATGCAACTGCATGGTAATCAGTGAGCGCTGGATGCATTGCAAGAAAAGACGTTCGCTCGTTGCGATGCGAGAATGTGATTCAATGGACGAGGACGAGTAAACGGTACGGGTTTTTATGGCAACGGAATATACACATAAAACCAAGGCTGCACGTGGACGCCGTCACTGGATAGGGGTGAGTGATGAACGTACTCGTAAATAAATAGCGGCGTTCACGGCGCGTTGCAGCGTCGCAAGGCGATTAAATAATGCAGAAGGATGCGGACGGATCAACAATGTGCGTGTGCGGATTTCGGGTGGGAAAAAAGCTCATCCGTTGATCTCTAATAGAAACATTAAAAATCGAAAAATCGCGGCCCTTGCGATTCACAAATCGCATTTTTTCAAATCGCGATTTCGGTTTAAAAACGATTAATCGTTCAGCCTTAATTCATTGTAGCCGCAAGCTGACCAATTTTGTTTTCCGTGGAGTTGGACTAGAAAGCGACCATCACTTTCGATCGTCGCGGGCTCGCGAACCTGAGTTTTATTTTTCTACGATGGTGCGGGATAGTCCTGTGCTTACAGCAAGACCTATGCACCGTCAGACGCATGACCGCGCCAGGATTTATTGTCGAGCGGTGAAAGTGTGTCTTTTTGTGTAGGAGATTTGAGCACACACAGGACACAAAATCTCCCATCGTAATGCAGACGTGTGGTTTTGAAAACGTGACTGCATGTATCCATGCAGCAATTTGCGTGCACGCTTACTGTGTGCTTGCGTGGCCAATATCAAGTACATGCATACACGTTTAAGCAGTGGTCGGTGGTCCCCGCACTGATGTTGCCTGTATGGAGCAGTCTGTCATCAAGTTGATAGATTGATTAGGTCGACAATAATAATAACCAATGACGGTTGTTGTGTAGGAATGAAGAGACGAGGGCCGCGGCAGTCCCAGGCAAATACAACTTTAGTTTAGTAGCCTAAAGCAGGGCTTTTCCAGTGGTCCATGAGAGGATTCCAGGTGTTCCGCAGGCTAAATGATGGAAAGTTGGTTAACTAGATGATGTAACTCTATGAGAGCATAAAAATGAAACTAAATGTACCTTTGCAGTTGCAGGTCCATTTGGTTTCATGTTTACACTCTCAAAAAAATAAAATATTCATCATGTGCATTAGCCCAAGTCAACACAACGACAAAATGTAAAAGATTAATGGTCATTTTGATCTGTACGTTTGATTATTTTGTTTTCTCCAAAATCCAGCCTGGAATTGTGGACAAAAGCAAAACAAATATAGGTGTAGTTTTGGAGTCTGTGGGGCTAAAATGTATCAAATGGTGGCCCGGGGCTCAAATTATGAATAAATAATAAAAGGTCTAAAACCACTGGCCGAAAGGAATTAAATAATTGTGAGGCCAGCATGTTTGTGGAGTGGACCTGCAGCTTTAGTGGCAAGTCCATGTGGTCTGTGATTCAAGCTTGGCTGGTTGGGCCAATATACGAATGGATCAGCATAATAATAATAGGCTAATAATAATAATAGACAATAAGCTCATAAGCAGCTAAATCAGGGGTGGACAATTATTTTTTCCCAAGGGGCCAAATGAGATACAGAAAATATTGTGGAGGGCCGGGCTTAAAGGCTGTACTAAATTCTGCATAATATTAATTTAATTTCTATATAAAAGTAGTAAATGGCAGTGTTTTGACACTCTAATAAGAGTATTATCATTATTATTATTATGCAATGAAAAAGTGTGGTTGTTAGGGTAAGGGTAAATTTGGATTAAAATTGTCATTTAGCTGGGGACCCCCTGGAAGTCGTGTTGTGAGCTTTCAGATTGCGAGTACAAACTAATGAGTCTATGTGTTCCATTTGTACACTACAGTAGTTACAGACCGATAAGGGTGCATTTGTTTCCAAACTATCATTTATATATTTTGCACAGAACAACAGGCCTACAGCCAGTCAGTTGGAAAGCCTCACTGCATGTCGCAGCTGCGGTCATATGCAACCTGTTTCAGATTGATTGAGACACTAGAAAGAAACTACTGGACAAATGTGTTTGCATGTATGCTATGTCCTGCTATGGCAAACGTTCAGGGCAGGTCAGATCCAGGCAAACCAGTAGTGGTGTATACTAGGGCTTAATTTGCCCTTCGAACATCGAACAGCAAATTCAGGCCGAGCTTCGAAGCATTGAAAACAATGCATTTCCAACTGCAGTAACAGCGCGTTTCACAGCGAGTTTCTGACCCCTCGATGTCGCACATCTACTAGATGGGGGGAAAAGTTAAATAAATAAATAAATGCGAATGGTTCGGGAACATTAATATTCGTTCGCGTGGCGACCTTAGCGAGCGAGTGGTTCGATTCCCGAGCTTCGGTATACAGCCTTACAAACCAGCACAAATAAAATCTGTCCTAAACCAGCAGGGCCAACCAGAAGCCATAGTCAGCTCAGAAAGCAGAATAAATGACATTCAAAAGCTCACTTGGGTTACTTGCAGGTGTGTTGATTTAATTATTTCATTAGTAGCCTACTATTGGGTGTAATGGGTTGTATTTATGTATTTTATTGCGTAGGATAATATTAGGACAAATGGGTAAGTATGGTAGAAGTGTTTGTTTTGGTTTAACTTGCCGACTATATCTTCATCAATCAGTTCCACACAGCGTGTCACTGTCCTGCATGATATATCATGCAGGACAATATAATTTGGACAAGTTTGGCAGGCCGGATTAAAAGGCTTAACAGGCTGCATGTGGGCCCCGGGCCGCAGTTTGCCCATGTCTGATTTAGACAGTAAATGAACCTGAAAAATGAGTGCTGATTCTAAAATAACAGAAAGCTATGTGACAAAAATGTTTAGGGGGGAAGGGACTAATGGAGAAGAGATCCAGAAGAAATAAAAGACATGCCATTGTATGCTTGATTGCATACTGAAAATATAAGCTCAACACATAGTGAGCTTGTACATTGGCTATGTTGAACATGGAAACAACAGTAAAATCAGCTATGACAATGCCCTCAAGCTCTGCCAACATTCTTGTCTACTAAATCCCCCCACCCTGAGATGACTTGGAATTGTAGGAATTCAGTTGAGATATTACGTTGTGTTTTCAAATATGGTGAGAACAACAGATCTACAAGCGCACGTGTTGCAGAGGCGACACATTGTAGGCTTGCAGATCAGCTAATCTTAAGGAATAATTTCATGGTACTCGCTACTATTACAATTCCTCTTATGTCCAAAAATTAAGTTGCCTTCGACGAAAGATGCAGTGTTGCAAAGTGTACAAAAATACTTGACTCAACATTTTCCACATTGGAGAGAGCACAGGTCGCCTCAGTCTCATGTGAACACCCCAGACAGGCTTCTGCTGTTTTTGCTAATTAACGACCCAATCAATGCAGTGCAAGGGTGGGGGGTATTCTCCCACTCTAACTGGGGCAGAGGGGGGGTGCTCTCTCCTGCAGCAACTCTACTCTACTCACTGAACTGATCAAACTGGATCTACTTAAATAAGAAGTTCCCTTTATTGAAATACGGAATGCACCAGCTTTATTATATAATAATCCATTTTATTATGTTATTTGGATACCCATAAGAATCATACAAATTGAGTTTGAGACCCCTGTCCTACTGCGTGTTCCATGCTGATTTTTTTCTGTTAAAATGCTTCATTATGGTAAGGTAAGGTGTGTACTTCACCCCACTGTAGAGTATGTGCATGTGCACATCTTGTAACCAGTAGGACTGGAGGATTTCCCAAATCACACAAATCACTTACTATACCTTTTAAATGATTGTAGTGGGTCAGTGGGCCTAATGTTTTAACAATGTTTGGCTCTGAGATGTAGTGGAGTATAATTTGTTGTAATCAATGCACCTGCACACCCCCCCCCCCCCCCATCCCCCACTCCAGTCCACACTGAATGAAAGATGCTACAGAGTGCTACAGTTGAGTGGAGTGGGGGATGGGCGCAGAGTCTAGCTGACAGTTCAACTCAGAGCATAAGCTGTTGAAGAGGTCAGACCAACTTTACACACAGCTTCAGTGTATACTGTATACTATATAATATGTTTCTGTTCTATAAATGGAACAGAAAAATATATGGTCTATAAATGGAACCAAATGGACATATCATCTAACCTGACACAATGATGTTCATAATTAATTAGGGATGTATACAGTCAAGATTCCCTGGAATATAATTTGAGAACCACTGTGTAAAACAGCATTAATAATAGGAATATTTCTACATAACAGCTTGGAAGCTAGTAGAGTAATGGGTGGTTGAACCCCAAAATTTAGTGTGCAGATCTTGTTACCGGGAGGCCAGGCCAGTGGGATTTTTCAAATCACCCAAATGACTTACGGTACCTTTTAAGAATCAGGTTCCTATTTTGGATAAACTTTTTTGAGCTTGCTGCTTTTTGCTGCTTTTTGCCATTTTTGAATTTGAATCCTGAAAATTATTCATTGTATTACTTTACCCTTGCTGATAGTATTCGGCAATGCTAAAGAACATATACTTCTTAAAACACTAAAAGGTTTACAAAGGCAATAATGTCAACAACGATATTGTAAGAAAACTGTATGCTTCCAAACTCCAAACTGTTCTGACACTCAGTGCCACTCTGTACAAACAGACAGAGAATTCAAATTGCCCAGGCACAGGGATTGCGGGTCGTTAATTAACTGGGGGAGAGGGGGGGGGGGGGGGGGGTGTTCTCCTACTCTCCTGAAGCATTATGATTGCGGGTCGTTAATTAACTGGGGGAGAGGGGAGGGGGGGTTGTTCTCTTCCCATTGGCTAGACAGCAGGAAGTGTGTAAACTTTTCACACTCCTGTGCAGTACCTGTTGTAGCCACTGGAGGAGCACTTCTAGCACACTTTTAGCACACTTTAACACACTTTTCAGATTTTAAAGACCAAGTGGGACATTTCACAGAACTTCACTGGCACATAATTGCAATGTTCTGGATTGAATTAAATGATAAACGGTGTGGGGACCTCGGGTGAGGACCCCAGATGGATTTTGGGTCCCCAGTTGGTGAGTGTGCTGTCAGACGGACGTCCCCACCATGTAGCAATTACAAAACCACACACACACACACACACACACACACACACACACACACACACACACACACACACACTACAGTCGCACCGTCGCACGCACTCTTCAACACAAAAAAAGAAAAGAGAAGAAACGCTCGCTGCTCAGCTGTTGTTCGTGGATGTTTACTGAACAACAACAACCCCCGAAGCAGCAGAACAAAAACTGTTCGTTGACGCAAACACAACAGCCCAAGAGGCGATCACTGAGCAGGAGCAGCAGACAGACGTACGCGTTGTGTTGGTGGTGGATTAGCGGATAAAACAAGGGGCTAGCACTCGCCACATCGGGGCAAGGTTACAGGGGAAAGGCAGAGGAGATCGGAGTGCACAAAACTGGTGCTCTCTCCAGGGCCGGATCTAGGTATGGGCATGGGGGGGAGCAATGTCCCCCTAAATGCCCTGACCGCCCCCCACCAAACACGATGGCACGCAAAACAAGGCAAATCTCAAAGATATTTCAAATTAAAGTGCTTATAATTAAAATCATTTGAAACACTACTGCTACAGTGCTACTAACTACAGCTGTGGCACCACTAAGCCAACACAATTTCATCCAGGGGCGGATATAAAATTTCCCAATTGGGGAGCGGGGGTATGGGGGCAGCTTCATCGCCCCCATACTATTTTCGGTTACAGGACTTGGGTATTAGGCAAGTAAGCATCAATAATAACATCAGTTGTTGTTGCAACAGACACGCAGCATGCATAAAGTTAAAGGTCTGACTCAGAGAGTTTTCTGTTTTCAATGATGAAATACTGTTGGTTTAGTGGTGCCACAATTGTAGTTAGTAGCATGGTGTTTCAAATGATTTTAATTAGACCTTTGAAATATGGGTTGTTTGCATGGCATCATGTTTGGTGGGGCAGGTGGGGCAGTCAGGGCATCCCCCCCCCCCCCCCCCCCATGCCCATGCCTATATCCACCCCTGACTTCATCATTCAAAACAGAAAACTCTCAGACCAGTCAGACCTTTAGCTGTATGCATGCTGCGTGTCTGTTGCAACTTCAACAACAACTGATGTTATTAGGTTACTTGACATGGGTGTCCCCCATACCATTTTCTCCTGCCCCCCCCAACTGGGAAATATTACATCCGAGCCTGTCTCCCTCTCTCTGTTTGCTAATTACACTGCAAGCTGTGGAGTCAGCTGCTCTGACATCACCGCAATGGAAACGCTACCTCCAGCTGTGCGACGCTTTTTAGCCATATGTTACACACCGCCACTAAAAGACATACACACACGACTTCTTATACGAGATTTAGCCGATCGATCTATGATCGCAGGATTTGTTATTTTTATTGGTAGGCCTATACACACACGCGGGAGGAAGGGCCAATGTCAAACTTTTAAAGAACTTGAACGCCAAGGAGGAGGCAAAGCGATAGCCTCCATAGCATGTATATCGCCTTCCACTAAAAGAGAGGAAAAAAAACTCGGTCTGTGCTGCGCACTGCGCGGTCAAATTATTGGAAACACTTGTCGTGTATAGGCTAGTATAACTTTTCGTAGTCTTGATTCACTTGCGCAAGAAGATGAGCTGAAATAAGTTTAATCGGCGCCGATCGAGTCAGTGAACCGCAGCCATGCGCTACTTGAATTGCGTTAGAACTGATAATTAGCCCATCATGTAATTAATGCATTGCCGTAAAAAAGAAAACAAGGGGTAAAAGTGCAGCAGTGCAACGGGGCGGGGGCGACTCAGTGATCAGCTCCCAATGTCCGCGTTGTTGGGTTGTTTGGGAAACGGCACTGGAGCCTTTTAAACCAGCAGAGGAACTCGCACCACAGCAAACTGCCGCTGGCACAGCACAGCACAGCACAGCGCAGCCAGCCGAGCCAACTGCGCTGAGCGAAGCAAGCCGACCGATCGGGAGGACAGGCGTTGTGCGATCGCTCCCAACTTTCGCTTTCTCCGTTTCTAAACAAATAAAAAAATAAAACGCCGGGCGGGAGGAGTAGTGCGGGGAAAAACACTTACATTTACACGCGGCTCCGTCGTGTTTCTTTTTCCTATGAGCTCCGACGTCCTTTCATGATGTCGCCGCGGCGCCAGATGTTCGCTGTTCTTACTCCTGTCGTTTCTTCTTGGGCTTCCAGTTCGACCCTGGGCTGGCTGGGCTGCACTCAGCAGCGCTGTGTGTGTGTGTGTGTGTGTCAAGGCAGGTTGATAATGGACCAGTCTCGCGATAGCTGCAGCCGCAGGCAGCGCTGAGACCACAATAAGTTGTGCGACTGTGTGTGTACTACTCCCTGCATTCACACAGTGGCAGCAAGTAGCAGAGAGAACCCCCTCCTCGGCTCGGACACATCAGTTGGCTTCCCACTTCTAGAAACACCTGTCCAGGACATTGATTGACGTAACAACATATGGACAGATGCCATATGCGCTGTTGGCCTAAACTTAGTCAAGGGCTAGCCTACCTACCTCACCCCTTCCAACACACACTCACTCATTGCCCCTAAAAAGGCTAAAATCCTGTCCTATTCTAAAGTCTTTCATCTTTTTTAGGTCAATAACATTTGATTTGCCTTGAATGCCCTTTTTTACTCTCATGTCATGATACTTTTTATGATTTATTTCAGAAATGTGACATTTTCTAGTGTCCACGGTGAAGTGTGACGACTATTGTTTGGAGGTTGCAGCCAGGTATTGCATGGTATTGCTTTTGTATATGAATATCCTGGCATATGCTGATGGGAAAGTAAATCATACATTCCGATTTTTGGGGGGGTACAGAGGGGTAGGCCTGAGTGGGAACTTGTGAGGACTGTTCTGCCTAATCCCTGCGTGGAGTGTGGAATTCCCTGGCACCGTGCCACCCGGTGCCATTGTTTATGCAGGGCATATCCAATGCTATCTCTGTAAAAAAAAATAGAAAGAAAAGAAAAGAAAAGAAAAGAAAAACTGTCACTTTGGTTCCCGAAATGGGGAATTACTGTATGTCTTCTTGAAAAAAAAAAAGAAAGACAAACGACTGAATTTGGTACAATTTCAACGCCCTTGTGGCAGTGTTACACTGGTAGGTCTGTGGAGAGAAAATGGCTGTTCTGTAATTGCAGCGGCCTGCGCGATGGCAGCACACTGGAGAAATAAGGGCTCGAGGGCTGCAGCTGCTCGTCTTGTGCACCCCCCCTTCCCCTTCCCAAACCCACCCTCCCTCCTTCCCTCCCGCACCCACACACACCCCCATCCCCAACTGCCTCGGTCACCTTTGCCCTGTGTTCCAGCTGTCGTGTGTTTTGAAAGGGCCATTTGCAGCTCCTCGCAAGCCCCCTGACACAGAGGGGAGTGAGCAATGTGACGGGAGACAGCAGCCACTGGTCGGAAAACTAGGGGCCACACAGGCGAGGATTCTTATCCACTTACCTCTTTATTCCATTTTTAGTCCTGGCTGTGGTGACACAGCGTAGTAGGCATCCGTACCTAAGTCCTCTGTGAGGATTTTTACTGTGTGTACAGATGACCGCATGCCAAACCACAGGCCTCTGTCAGCCTCTGTCTCTCTCTTCCTCTCTCTCTAACTCACACATGTCAAACTCAAGGTCCAGGGGGCTGAATCAGGCCTGTGAATGAATTATCTTCGCCCCACGGGTTGATATAAGTAATATAAAATCTGGGCCCTCTGGTATATTGGACACACCATGATGAGAAATACATGGAGCTAATTGTTTTGCTATCTCAACTCACTTGATTTACTTTCTCATTTTACTCTGAAATCAGTGCTTCGTGAGGATCATAGGAAACTGAGCTTTGATAATATATTTTTACTTTTTAGTGCATGCCCAGGCCTTTCATCCTGGCACTTATATTGTTATTAAGCGGAGATTGATATTCATACCTGTATATTGCTATAAGGGACAAAAGCAAAATTTTGCTGTTTTCAAAATGCTGCCATGTGTTGAAACATAGCCTCCGGCCCTCGGCAGTTTTTTCTATTTTGGCCCACTGTAGTTGAGTTTTACATCCCTGCTCTAACTCAGGTTATTTATATCTAGTGGTCCATCACATGCTCTAAAAGCCTTTGTGAACAAGGCACACAACTGGAATAGTAAAGATCTCAAGGCACACCTGCGTCATTGTGAAAACAGTCGATCTACAAGCACGCAACGCTCATTTTGAAACTTTATGGAAACAATGGCAAATTGAAAGTGGTTAAGATATACTATGAAATGTGTCCCTGTATTGGGAAATTTTTGAGTGCACAAAAAGTGCTGATGAACTAACCGTAAACCTTTGGTATAGTTGTATACATGGCATGGCAGTAACAATAAAATCCCAAGGCACACCTGGTACACCAGTGTGCCTCGGCACTATACATGGGAACCGTTGCTTTTAATCCACCTAATTGGATACTACTGGATCAATTGTTTGTTGGACAGAAAGAAAGGGCCGCCTAATAATGGGGTGACCTCATGTGGACTTGGACGTTGCGAAACCCCAGCGGCAAAACAAAATGTTCCGACCGTCCGGTTTCAGATGTGTGTGTTGCGCCGCCTGCCACATAAACAATTTACCATTCAGCGCACACAAAAACCATGTGAGGAGCAGCTATGTGGATGAGAATAGGACCAGTGGCCCTATGTTTCCCTAGGCTGGCACACGGTACCCAGTAGAGGAGGAGAAGGGGTGGGGTGGGGGGGTTCACGGGGCAAGACAAAGCAGTGGTTGTGCCCAGGGACTGTGGCCTCAGAGATCGGCCGAGTACGGTGAAGGTTCTCACACACAGAAAAAAAAGGGAGAAAAAAAAGATAGAGGGAGGGAGAGAGAGAGAGAATGAGAGCTATAAGGGCAGTGAGGAGGGGGAGAGAGAGAGAGAACACTTCCTGGAGGTTCATTCTTCCTCTCTGCAATCATCAATGGCATTCTCCCCCTGACCCACTCCTCACTCCGACAAACAAAAGGGCCCCGCATTCCAGTGCAGTCTGACCGCCAGCCAGCCAGCCACAGTGAAACCACATCACTCTTCCCCTCTGGACCACTGGTCTCATCACAGGGATGGGCAGCACCAAGCTGTTTATTTGAGGACGCTTTTTTTTGTTTCTTTTCTGTTTGTGTTTGGATGTCCTTTAACCAACACAAATTGGTTTATGCTGTTGTCTGTGTTGTTTGTCCATTTGATTCGTGCAGTTTGAGAAATAATAATCTGAAAGGGTAGTTTCTCGACTTCGAAAAGAATTGGACGCTAACAGGATAAAAATAATAAAAAATAGAAGATTATCCTATTCTATCTTTGGCATGGGCCGGGCTGCAGTTTTGACCTGACCCCATTTAGCACTCACTAGGTGGTTAGTTCTGTGTGAGAGCAGTGGTGTTTATGGTCTATTCACCACATTAATGACCACACACACGCACACGCACACACACACGCACACACACATTTTCATCCCAAGTGAAACATCGCATGTTGGCTAATGAACATGTCCAAATCAACAATCCAATTTTTAAATTCAATGTGCAATATAACAAAGTGATTTTCCTGTGTTTTCTTGTGCTGCTCATGTAATTCTATCTACTTTATTTTTCCATTTCATTTGAATCTTTAACTCTTTTGCATGATGATGTGTGTCTTTTTGTCTTCCTGCTCTTGAACCGGAGCACCAGGGGCGAATCTAGGCATGGGCATGGGGGGGCAATGCCCCCGTAAATGCCCTGACTGCCCCACCAAACATGATTGGCATGCAAAACAACCCATGATATTTGAAATTAAACTGCCTATATTCAAAATGATACTCTACTGAAATACTATACTACTGCTACTAACTAACAACAGTTGTGGCACCACTAAACCAACACCATTTCATCATTGAAAACAGAAAACCCTCTGAGTCAGACCTTTAGCTTTATGCATGCTGCGTGACTGTTGCAACTTCAGCAACAACTGATGTTATTATTATGCTTAATTGCCTAATAAACCAAACCAAAATGGTATGGGTGTCGGGTGTGGCCTCATCGGCGATGAAGCCGCCCCCATACCATTTTCTCTTGCCCCCCCAATTGGGAAATGTTACAGCCGCCCCTGTGGAGCACATTGAATTGCCTTGCTGAAATGTGCCGTCCATGAGTACCAGATAAGAGCACAGCTGGAGGTTTTTGACAGCATGAACTGTGCATTTCTGGCCACTATAGCAAGTTGACAGACATAGATGGGAGAACTCTGCAGATGTCTTTGATCTACTAAATCAGTGGTTTTCAACCTTTTTAATACCAGGGCCCACTATTTATTCTGCATTTTACTAAGGATTTACTAAGGATTTGTCCACAGGTTTGTGTCCACAATTTAGGAGACATAACTGGCAAAAGGTTGGTCAAAATAACAATTAATCTACATTAATCTATATTGTGTAGATTCTTGAAAATTGAGTAATTCAGAAGTTTTAGTATAACTTAACTCCTGAGAGTCAGTGTAAAATGAAACCAAATGGATCCGTAAGGGTAAGGGTCTATTTGTTTCCATTTGGTTCAGGGGTTACAGATCTATTAGGTTCCATTTGGTTACCAACTGTCCATCATTTAGCTGGGGACCACCTGGAATCTTCTCAAGGATCACTAGTGGTCCCCGGATTACTGGTTGAAAGCCCACTGTATATGAAGTCAGTCATATGAACCTATGGCTTGCAGAAACTACACGTCTAAAACATGTGACAGTGGACCCGCGACACAGACGTAAGGAATGTTATGTTTAAATGACCCTGCATGCGCCAACAAAACACATCAACAACAACAACAACAACATAATACTAGAGCAGGGGTTTTCAACCGGTGGTCCAGGGACCACCAGTGGTCCCTAAGATGATTACAGGTGTTCCCCAGGCTAAATGATGAAGTTGGTTAACCAGATGTAACTCTTTGAGAACGTAAGCATGAATGACCCTTGCGGGTCCATTTGGTTTCATGTTTACGCATGATTCATATGTTAAAATATGAATCATCTGAATTAGCCCAGGTCTACACAACTAGAGGATGTAGTAATGTGTAATTAATGGTCATTTTGATCTGTATGTTTGCCTGTTTTCTTTCCCAAATCCAGCCTGCAGGTATTGTGGACAAAAGCAAAAGAAATCTTTAGTTTTGGGGTCTGTGTGGCTAAAAAATATCCTCAAATTGTGGTCCATGGTTCAAATGCAGAGTAAATAGTGGGCCCTGGTGTAAAAACGGTTGAAAACCACTGTACTAGAGCAAAGAGAACCAGTGAGTAGGAGTGCAAGAAAGAAACGACAACAGCATTTATGGGATATCCTTTGGTCAGCCCTGTTTGTTGTTATGACAGGAACAGCTTGGCAGGGTCGAGGTATAGGCTGTATGGCAGTTGTTCTCACCCCCCAGAATAATGCACAGGTTGAGAACCACGCACAGCTCTGTAGCAACAGGAACATAACAGTTAGGTACAGTATAGTCGGCTCTATAGCAGAGAGGAACATTTCTACACCTGGACTGACAATGAGGGGAAATGGCAGAGAGAAGAAACACTGCCTGCATACTCTGTTAGCCTAGATTTTAGCCTCACTGGAATGTATGCAAGTATGTATATATATATATATATATATATATATATATATATATATATATATATATATATATATATATATATATATATATATATATATATATATATATATATATATAGTTAATTTGTTGATTTACAGTATCTGATAAAAAAAATAACAAAATTAACTCACTGACTCGACCCTCAACAATTGGGGGCTTGTAGATCTCCTATTTTGATGAAATAAACTGATTTTTTTTTTCCCCAGATTTTTTTTTTTTTGAAATGTTCAAATTCTGTAATGGAAAACAGCCATTTAATCAAGATTAAAATAATTTTGAAGCTGTGATTAATTATTGAATCATTCAACACACACACACACACACACACACACACACACACACACACACACACACACACACACACTATTCTAAAAGGACGGTGACGATCTGAAGATGTCACTAGCCTACTACTAGGCTACTACTACTACTAGTAGTAGTGGTAGTAGTAGTAACATCTTCGATTGTTGTGGGACAGGCATGTAAAGTGAAATACCGTAGTGGTGATAGTAGTCTACTACTACCACTACGGTATTTCACTTTACATGCCTGTCCCACAACAATCGTCACGCATCATCACGATGGCAGCCAGTCAGATAGACAAACAGACAGACAGGCAGCTATTTCTCTGAACTTGCCCCCGGTCGAACCAAAACACAGCAACCAACCGACCGGCCGGCCGGGCGGGCTTTAGGACCCGGGGAGGACGCCTTTTTTCAGCCACAGAAGCATTGCAGACAGAACGTTGGGAGGTGTAGTGGAAGAAAGGCAAAAGAGAGACACGGAGTAAATGAGAGGCACTTTTTGTGTGTGTGTGTGTGTTTGTGTGTCCACCCATGATTCAAGGACTAAATCAACTCAATCAATCGGCGAAACCGATCAACTCATCCCCTTAAAAAAGAAAGAAAGAAAGAATGACCTGGATGATCACACTGTTGAATTCCTCCCCGGTCCAGGTATAAAATAAAACGCCTGGCGTTTTTTCTCCTCCTC
>CM076980.1:37454027-37474027 GCA_039105355.1 Benthosema pterotum | reverse complement strand
AAAAAAGTCTTTTTTTTTAGGGAAAAAAAACTTTCACTTTTAGACGTTTTTTTAAGACATTTTTTAGATCTGTGCTCAGTGGGACGGCGTAATTATGGGCAAGACGGATGTGCACTATATAAATGTTACATTTTGGACATAATACTTGCTTACCGCTTATAAAGTTATGTCATTGTTAACAAAAAGCAACCACAAATCCAAATTAAAGAACTGAACCTACAGGTACTGAAGAACGTCCAGCCACCTTCTCAGAGTTAAACCATTGTGCCACATGAGCAAAGGGTAGTGGGCACACTGGGCAGGGCGTGTGCATTGTGGGCTTAATGCACATCAGACTGGGAGTCTCTGACATTAAAAGCGTTGAGTATCACCAATCTTTCATCGCATCATCATGCAGTTCACAAGATCGTGAGAACGAGCGAACGATGCTCCTCCTCGTCTAGTCTTCTTTTACCTTCTGTCACGAACACATGCCGGGGAGTACCGACCGGCGCGTCCTCTTGTGTTCCCCCTGGTTCCACTGTCCTCCGTGTGTGGCATCTTCCTGGCTGCGTGACGCTGATTTGCATTGAATGGGGGTGGCCCCCGCCGGAGCCCGAGCCAGAAAATGATGAATGATTGAAAGGCGGACTGACAGCGGGGCAGGCAGGCAGGCAGGCAGGGCGGGCAGGCGGTGCTGCTGCGGCCCGGAGGCCCACGGACCATGTGACCCCGCTGACAGGGTACTGGGTTCATTCAGTGGCTGCTGGGCTGCAGCGCTGGCAGAGGACCAGCGCTTTCCACACACACCACACACACACACACACACACACACACACACACACACACACACGCACACACACAACACACACACACACACAGCCCGCAGTAGCTCCAGGTCGCTTCCATTAAAAACAGCAGTGCTTTTTGTGGCCCAGAGCCGGCGTTTGTATGCGTTGTTTTTTGGCCCCGTGCGTGTTCAGTGTGCGACTCTGAGCCTGTGTGTGTGTGTGTGTGTGTGTGTGTGTGTGTGTGTGTGTGTGTGTGTGTGTGCGCTTGTGCTCTGGCTTGTTTTGTGATGTAGCCCCAGTGTGTATATAATGTGTGTATGTCTGTGTAAGAGAGTACGTGCTGCAGCAACGGCTCTCCCTCAGTTTGAATTGGACACAGTGTGCTTTCCAAAAAATCCTTCTCGGAGAATCCAAAGATGACTCCCCCCCCCACCCCCCAACCCAATGATGAACAATTGTGAACAATTGCCACATGCCCCTGAGGCGGGCGATAAATTAAAAAACAAACAAAAAAAAAACACGAGCAGAAATAGCCTCGTCGCCGGTGTTGTTGTTGACCTCGCTCGACTGCTGCTGGTCGTTGAGACGGAGAACATTGAGACAATTGAGCACAATGGCAGTTTGATGGCACATCGATGGCCGCTCTTAACGGGCGGATATGTTTGGTGCCCAGAGGGGCCGAGTTAGATGGGACTGGCTCCCAGTTCTGTCAATAGCCCACATGCACTTCCTGTTGTCCGCACCAGTCAGCTGGATGAGACGCAGGCCCCAGTCGGTACGATTGGCGCCGCCGCAGCAGCAGCAGCGGAGAAATTGATTTCAGTCGATGACCAGAGTTTGTCTGGTACAGTATTTGTGACATTTGTATTGTGAAATCTAGGAGATCTTGAGGTATTTCTGCTGCTCTCATAATTGGCTGCCTCAAGGCGCCCCTCTAAGCCAACGGGAGATGAAACTCCTCGTCGACCAAAACCTGTGAAGACTGCTGGTGTTTAAGGGCTTAAAGGGAAACTCCACCCATTTTCAACATTCTAATATGTCATTAGTATACCCTAGAGGTGCTGGGTGGACATGATTTAAAAAGTTCCCTTATTCTGTGTTTCCTAAAAATGGAGGTCTGAAAAAATCATTAACATGGTGAAATACATCTGATGACATCATCAAGATGTATTTCACCATGTTAATGATTTTCTTTCAGACCCCTTTATGAAAATGGGTGGATTTCCCCTTTAACATCGGCCGTGCTGGACAGTGAGTGGCAACAGACACGCGGTCACTAGTTGTTCTAGTAGTAACCTAACCATGATCGGTTGGCCTCCGAAGACAATGGGATGTACTGGGAGCTGATGGTAGGTGTTGTGCTCCACCTCAGCAATGGTCTCCCAGAGGTTTGGCCCATTGTAACAGGGACTCATTGGCTTATTGTCGGTATCAGCAGCCGGTAACACACAGTGTTAAAGGGGAATTTCACCCCAAACTTTTTTTAACTTTATTTGCAGTTAATTTATTTAGAAAAAAGTGGTCCAGGTGCTGTTTTGTGAAAACGCTCCTTAATGGCTGTTTCCCCTACCCAAAATAGGCTATAATGGGGCTAATGGGTCAAATGCAAGTTCACCTATATACATCATTCCAAAATGCAATTTTTCTGCTATATATTGCCTCCCCACCATGTCAGTAGTGTGTTAACACTCACACTTTCACTTTCACTTTTGGTTTCAGCAGTGGTTCAGCCATAAACCATGTGCCACGCCCCCACCTTTTGAGACAGCTGAATCACTGCTGTACCAAAAGTGAAAGTGAAAGTGTGAGTGTTAACACACTACTGACATGGTGGGGAGACGATATATAGCAGAAAATTGCTTTTTGGAGCGATGTATATAGGTGAACTTGCATTTGACCCATTAGCCCCATTATAAGCCTATTTTGGGATAGGGGAAACAGCCATTAAGGAGCGTTTTCACAAAACAACACCTGGACCACTTTTTTCTAAAAAATTAACTGCAATAAAGATGAAAAAAAAGTTTGGGGTGAAATTCCCCTTTAACCCGGCTGCTGATCAGTGCTGGTCAATATTACTTAGGGAAGTAAATTCTTACATACTTACTTACTAGTTCTTTACTTACTTATTCTTTAACTTACTTACTTACTCGTTACCCTTTAGACAAAGTAATAGCATTACTTTACTTATTACTGGAATCGAAGAGTAATATATTACATCATATTACATTATTATTTCCCAAGTTCTCAACTCCCACCTTTGAAAAAATAGAGATGTACAACATAATCTGTTTAGCGAGCTCTTTTTTAGAACTGATTCCCATTTATTGGAATAATAATGGTCTCCAATCCCACAAACTGCACCTGAAAACAAAGCCAACAAAACTGTACACTGTAACTGTCTTTCTTAGATATAAAAATAAAAGGAGCAGAGAGAAGCAATGGGAGCATTTTAACCTTGAATCACAAAACAGACCTGCAACTAACAAAACCAGATTTCGAAATTTGTCAATTCTTTTCAAAGACTCTTTAAACTTTTTCACAATTGTTTTCAAAGACAGTTGAGGTCTTGTATTTAAAAATAAAATACAAAATAAAGCAGCAAGCAATTTGTAGTGTACATAACTGTGCGCAGAACGCAGCGTGTGGACTGGATCTACAATCTAGTGCACATCTCTGTTGTTACTTACAGTATCTGTAGATAGCTTGTAAATCTGTTCTATTTTTGCATGCAACAACAAGCTCATTTTAAACAAGTAACTTGGCATTACCTCCAAAGCAATGCTTTACTTATTACCCATTTTTGCAGCGTAATCTTGTTACTTTACTTTTTGGAGCAAAAGTAATAATATTACAGTAATATGTAATCTAAAATTCGTTACCAACACTGCTGCTCATAAGCCACTCCTGACCCAGTCTGAACCCATACTCTGAGAATAAGTAGTGCTAAAGAGCCGCTGCGCTAAAAGAGCGACTCGGACGTCGGAAAACGAACGAAAACAGCAGCCGGGAGGTTGAGAGAGTGACAGAGAAACATAAACGAGTAAATAAACAACAACACACTAAGAGGGGAAAAAAGGCGAGGCATGATGCACAGCGGAGACTGCGCTGGTTGCACCTGGCAGTTTATAACACACGTGTCATTCTTGTTTACTTACAATTGCTGAATAACGGAAGTCGATGACGGGGGAAACTCTTCCCTATTTGGGTCAGATGACTTGACTGTAATTCTCAGTTCAGTTAAAAAAACATTTCAAACCACAGCCTCCCATTTGGGCAAGTCATTATAGCTTTAAAAAACAACAACAAATGTCAAGATGTTTCAAAACCTTTTCAAGAAATAAACAACACGGCTTGTGGGTATTTTAGTATAGCCGAAGAACTGATATGAAATCAAAATTTTTGGATTAACACTCTTGGGGCTCCATTTTCATCACTGCTAAACCCCTTATCCCTTAACTTCTTTGCATTTTTAAACTATTAAAAAATAACATTTTTCAATAGTTTAAAAGGCGAGTCTACAAGCTCACAATGTGTCAATAGATGAATGTGTCAATAGATGGCACGTTGAACTATTCCAAAAAGTTTTTCAAAATAGTAAAAAAAAAATGTTAAGGGGTTTAGGATAAGGGGTTTAGATGGTAACGAAAATGTAGCCCTTGGTGTTTGTTATTAGCCTTACTTAGCATTATTAACATCACTTAGCACTATTAGAATCACTTAGCATTATTGACAAAACTTAACATCAGCATTACTTAGCATTATTAATCTTTTTTACTTAGTATTAGCAATACTTAGCATTATTAGCATTAGTTACCATTACTTAGCATTACTTATTCATTGGCATTACTTTAGATATTGAAAAATATCAGACCTACAAGCCGTATATTTTTGAAAATGGTGAAAACGTGACGCAAATATTATTTTTTCAATTCAGAAACGCTTCCGTCTTATCCGGATTCCTGGCGTTGGACCTACGATAACGGTTTTCGGCGCGACTCCTTTTATTTTCTGTCACATCTTCCATTCTGCGGTTCGAAGCTTCTCTGTGCTGCGCGGCGCGCAGAGAGGAAGGATCACGGGAGAAAACCGTGACAGCATAGTTTCCATTACCTCTCCTTGTGTGTTGACCCGGACGGAGGTTAATATTCAGACAAAGTGGAAAAGAAAGTCTTTCTCACCACCAATACGGGGCTTAATTTTTTACTCTCTCTCCCTCCCTCCCTGACCAATAGGTAACAGAGGCTGTTGGACAGAAGGAAGGCTAGATCCGGTAGTGCCTCCTTGGGGCCCCCCACCCCCTCATTTCCTCCAAGGTCTGAGTGGTCCCCCGTCAGAACCCTGGATCCACCAACATGACCGATGTGGTGATCGTCAAGGAGGGGTGGCTGCATAAAAGAGGTAAGCGGGACCGATGAACTGAGCGGCATAAGGCTCTATTGCAGTGGTTTTCTGACCTTTCTGGCGATACCAGGGACCACTATTTATTCCGAATTTGGGCCACGGTGGACCACCATTTGATGACATTTTAGCCCCACAGTCAGACCCCGAAAACTAAAGATGTCTTTTGGCTTTGTCCACAATTCCAGGCTGGACTTTTGGAAGCAAAACAGGCAAAACAAAATGACCAAAATGACCATTGAACTACATCTACTTCTCTAGTTGTGTAGACTTTTGGCTAATTCAGATGATGAATAGTTTAACTCTTGAGAGTTACACCTGGTTAACCAACTTTCCATAATGTAGCCTGAGGACCACCTGGAATCCTCTCAGAGACCACTGGTGGTCCCCGGACCACCTGTTGAAAACCCCTGCTCTATTTCAGTGATTTTCGACCAGTGGTCCTCAAGAGGGTTCCAGGTTGTCCCCGTGCAGCTATAAATGATGGAGAGCTGGCAAACCAAAATGGATATTAGAACTTTTGAGAGTGTGGTTTCATTTTGCGTCTTCAAGAGTTAAATTATTGTTAAAGGTTGCACTGAAATGGATATGGGGGGCATTTTACTTTGAAGTTTCGGCATGAAACGCTGATCTGAGGTTTCTGAACAGAGCTCACGTCCCTTCAGGCTATGGCGCGCATAGAGGGACGGCTGTACGCTGAGCTATACTATACGCGACACCTGGACTGTTTGTTTACAGTAATCGCTCAGCTCTGCTCACTATGTTGCTTATTTCTACCATATAATGTTTCAGAATTAAGTTTAAAACGAGTAATACAATGCCTGGAAGCCAGAATGGGATTAAAAATTGAGTATTTCTGACTGTAATCACGGCACCTGTGTTTGTGGATTGGCTTTTATTGATCACGCAGACTGTTTCAGTTTTCAGCAAGTAATTAAAGATAATTCATGGAGTTTTTATTTTAAAATACACGAGTGAAATGTTTTTTTTGGCACGCCTTGTTGGGTATGGCCATATAATGACCACGGATATGATCTAAAAGTGTGAAAACCATGTGAATTAAAAATTCAAAAGACGTCTACACAATTACAGAATGTATGAATTTTAATTTTTGAGCTGGTTTTGCCTGTTATCCCTCTGTAAATACAGCATGGTGGAATTGTACACAAAACAAAAATCCATCGTTCTGGCTCTGAGAGACAAAACCTGGTGGGTCCGTGGCTGAAATGCTGAATAAATAGTGGCCCCTCATATCAGATTCTAGCCTAAACTATCTCACATTTGCATAAAACATTCCTTGTTTATATTGAGTTTAAATGTTGTTTTGGCTGTTAATTGAGCAGTGCATTATGGAATACACCGCACCCCCCGCACCCCGCCCACCACTGCGTGAGCAACCCGGCAACGTTGACAGACATTGTTGCTAGTTTGTTGTTGTTTTGAAAACGATTAGCATTAGCAATGCCCCCAACCTGCAGAGAGGAGAGACGGACATATTCTGACTTGATTGATTCCAGGTCGGCTCCACTTGGAGAGGCAGTTAAGGAGGGAGGGGGAGAGAGAGAGAGAGAGAGAGAGAGAGAGAGAGAGAGAGAGAGAGAGAGAGAGAGAGAGAGAGAGAGAGAGAAGAGAGAGAGAGAGAGAGAGAGAGAGAGAGAAGAGAGAGAGAAGAGAGAGAGAGAGAGAGAGAGAGAGAGAGAGAGAGAGAGAGAGAGAGAGAGAGAGAAGAGAGAGAGAGAGAGAGAGAGAGAGAGAGAGAGAGAGAGAGAGAGAGAGAGAGCCAGAGAGAGCCAGAGAGAGCCAGAGAGAGCCAGAGAGAGCCAGAGAGAGAGAGCCAGAGAGAGCCAGAGAGAGAGAGCCAGAGAGCCTTCTGGGTTCAATGCTGTCCCTGCTGCTTGGGCCCCATTTTAGCTGCTTTGACAGTGGTGTGTGTGTGTGGTGGCTGGTGTCCGTGTCGGGCATCAGTCCTGTTGTGTTTGGACGAAGAGGCATTCCTCACATACCTGCTGGCTTTGAGCAAGGGCTTTGTGTGTGTGTGTGTGTGTGTGTGCGCACACTAACTGGGCCTGTATGACTGTGGCTTGCATGTCCGCCCCAACCACCGTCCTGCATTAACCCAGGGGGCAAAGGATAAGCAACACTCCTCCTCCAGGACCACAGGCGAGTTAAAGGGGAAAGCTTGTTGTTCTGACCTCCGGTTAGTTAACTATCGCCGGATGTTGTCATTTTTCAGCCAATCACGGCGCAGTGCTCCCGAAAATGTATACCCCAAGGAAACATTTTATTTCTCCCTTTGTGCTCGCAAAGCCGATGAAATTGTGTGCACTTTGCACACTGCTTGAACAAGTCAAGTCGCTAGTGAGGACTGAACAGGGTTGTTTCTCTGAGGACTGTAAATACAGTACCTTCCACAACTACTGTCTCAAAAGCGCATCGTTTGTCCAGAGTGCATGTCATGTGTAGCGTATAAGATAAGGCATAACTGTATAACAGTATAGAGTTGGGTGAAGTTACCGTTTAATAATATCCTACAGTACTACTACTCTTCATTAGAGGATTGACCTGGCGGCGTCTGTGAGGCAACAACATAAAGCATGCCACCGCCATGCTGCCTCTGCTGCTGCTGCTGCCTCTGCTGCTGCTGCTGCTGCTGGCCGCGAGTTAATGGAGAACATTTAAAAAATTAATGTGAATTCTCACATTTCTTTGTCTGGAGCACGAGCAGCTGTTAACCCATTGTTAACATTGATCAGATTCTAGTTTCCGATGGTAGATCCTAGTTCCTCATGCTAGATTCTACTTCCTCTCAGTAGATTGTAGTTTCTGAAGTGAGATTCCAGTTTCTGACACTATATTCTAGTTCCCGGGCACTAGATTCTAGTCCATGACACTAAATTCTAGTTTGTGACACTAAATTCTAGTCCCTGGCATGAGGTTCTAGTTTTTTCCGGAAAAATCTCTTTGTGTCAGTGATGCTTAACATATTTCATAGGAGGAAATATCTATTATTTAGCTGCAGAACCTCATCTAAAAACATGTTGTTGTAGGGCAGTGGTGTCAAAGTCATTTGGGGTGGGGGCCGCATTGGACTTCATGTGACTTCATGGGGGCCGGAGCACCACGGTGCAACCAGTCGCAGACCGCAAGCATGCACGGCACACGCATGTTTACATACACAGCCGTTGCTTCTACACTACAGTATATATATCACACAAGTCATATTTATTATTAAGAATAGATAATTAATATATATTATTGGTTTTAGACTTGTAGCCTAGATTAAGACATTTGCTATGAAAGATGCTATTTTTATTTACAGAGCGTCAATAAACCATACGAAAATAGCATTTAAATTTCAAATACTAAATTTAAGTCAGTATGTAAAGTTAAAGGTAGGGGAAGTGATTTGAAATTCATGGTGTAGTACCAGCCTGGTGCACTAGGGGCCTCCAAAAGTAGCTACACTATGTGAACCTGCTGCTTGCTCCTGATTGGAGGAGAATTGGTGGTGACCTGGGGAACTTTTATTAGCTCCTCTGCTAACGTGGGGGAGGGGGAAACTCCATATTTGGTTTCCCACACCTTATATTAGAGCATTTTAACAGAAAATTTTTTTTTTTTGGTGATATCTGACAAAAGTGAAATCACTTCCCCTACCTTTTAAGTATAGTTTCTCGCTTATACACCCTTGTACTGCTGAAGTATAGTTTGTCGGTTATACACCCTTGTACTGCTGAAGTATAGTTCTCTCGGTTACACACCCTTGTACTGCTGAAGTATAGTTCTCGGTTACACACCCTTGTACTGCTGAAGTATAGTTCTCACTTTGCAGCGCCAGCAGCCTAGCCTGGTAAAACGACTCCCCCTGCTGGACAACATGCATTACATGCCGTTCAGAAGAGAGCTCAAAAAGCATTTCTTTAAACGATCATAACTTTTGATAGGAACGTGCTAGAGACTTACTTTTTTTTTGATAGACTCAGACATTTTTGCTCTACAAGCCTGGGGCCGGATTAAATCATCTCGCGGGCCGGATCTGGCCCGCGGGCCTTGACTTTGACATATGTGTTGTAGGGGATCCCCCAGAAGCAAAGATTTGAGTTACAAATGTTTGCTTCCCGAGATAATGTATTCAAAGATTTGCACCACGTTTTCACAATTTTTCAAAAATAGCAGAACTACAAGCTCATATCGCGCCACTCGGTGGCGCGATATGAGCTTGTTGATCTGCTGTTTTTCAACAGCTAAAACACCAAGACGCGTTCAGCACACAAAGGGTTAAAGCAAATGTCAGCGCGGTTTGTGTCCAGGTGGAAAAAGAATAGCGCGGAAAACAACGCGGAACTGCGTTTATATCTGACTTCGACCCACAGAGACTTGCCCCTGCGTGAGGTCGGTGGCGTTATCTCGCACTCGGGCGTAAAACGCGTATCACTTTTTGTTTTTTTGCCTTCCCTTCTGCGTATCGTTGACGCTTTTGGCACGCGTCCATTTTTCCACACCTTTCCTCGCTATCGATACTTAAAGAGAGGATTCCAAGAGGTATCTGGTGTAAACGGTAACTATTAGAGTAAACACTAGAGCAGGGGTGCCCAAAAGGTAGATTGTGATCTACCAGTAGGTCACACAGGCTGTGCAGGTAGATCACAGGATGGTCCCTTTAAATTTTACACTCTCAAGAGTTACATTATATTCAAATATCTGAATTAGGTCATTTTCAAGAGTCCACACAATTAGATAATGGAGAATAATTGTTATTTTGACCAGTTCTCTTTCCCAATTGTAGACAAAAACGTGAAAGTTCTTAGTTTTTGGTGCGAGACTGAACTCGACATCACGTGTAGATCTTGTCGAGCCGGCCATTTTGAAAGTAGCTCTCAAGTCAAAAAAGTGTGGGCACCCCTGCACTAGAGTGGCTGAAAAAAAAAACTTCACTAATTTGTTACGGAGCTGGCGATAATGCTCATTAAATGTACACACGTTTGGCGGACACGCACGCACACGCACGCACGCACGCACACAGTCACACGCACGCTCTAAACAAACAAGCCTTGAGGAGCAGTGAGTTGGCATGCTGTCGCAGCCCAGCAGCTGTGCCCTGTGAAATGTCACCCAGAGCCGCTGGTGTTTTGATGGGTTGGGTTGGGGTGGGGGGGGGGGAGTCCGCCTTGCCTCCCTGACAGGAAGGCGTTTAGTGTCGCGTCACTGTCAGGGCCGCCGTCGCCCTGGAGCCGCGGGCACAGAAGGTGAGCCCTCGGTGGCCGTGTCCCGCTGTCCATCACCCAGGCCCAGCCGGGCCTCGCTCTGCCACTCTTCGTCCAGTGGCGCCGGCACCTGTAAGCGGAGCCGCTTGCTGTAGCAGCGCCGCCCAGGTGACTGGCTTCTCTAGGCATGGGCATGGGGGGGCAATGCCCCCCTAAATGCCCAGTCTGCCCCACCACAAACATGATGGCATGCAAAACAACCCACAATCTTTCAAATTAAAGTGCTCATATTTAAGAGGATTTGAAACACTACTACTACTACTAACTAACTAACTAACTAACTACAGCTGTGTCACCACTAAACCAACAGCATTTCATCATTGAAAACAGAAAACTCTCTGAGTCAGACCTTTAGCTTTATGCATGCTGCGTGTCTGTTGCAACTTCAACAACAACTGATGGTATTATCGATGCTTTACTTGCCTAATAAAAGTCCTGTAACCGAAAACTGGTGCGGCTTCATCGCCTTCACGCCACGGGCGATGAAGCCGCACCCATACCATTTTCTCTTGCCCCTCCAACATGTTCTCTTGCCCCCCCCCCCCCCCCCCCCCCCCCCAAATGGGACATGTTATATCCGCCCCTGTTGCCGCGGCGTAATAAAACTAAATGCCTCATATGCCTGCTCCTGGCACGTTCGGCCTGTTCGTTACTTCCATGTGCGCGTATGGTGCGCCGCACGCACTCCCGAACCGATTATTTGTTTAAAAGAAAACAAAAAATGCGGCCCAGGTCTCTGCTAAAGTCTTAAGAGGCTTATTAATAAAGGTGTGTACTTGCCCCCTCCATTAATGCCCATTTAATGATGCCGCGTCATGGCTGGATCCCGCGGCGCCGGCCCACGGGACACGGGCAGCTACAGAGTGCACCGCTCTGGGGCGCGGAGGCTGAGAACATCCACGCCACTACTCTCTCTCTCTCGCTCTCTCTCTCTGGACCCCTTTGGTTCCTGCCCAACCAGTCTTGTTGTTCAGCGTGTTGAGCGTGAGTTGCTCTGGGGCTCCTGGCCCTGGCAAACAATGGAGTTGGAAGTGATTGCTGGAGCGCGCATGGTCCCCTCGGTACCCCTGTGAATCCAGTAGGACCGTATTCGGTGAAGCAGGGCCGGATTTAGCCAGCCCTACTATCGGGTTCATATGAAGCAGTGGTTTTCAATCTTTTTGGCACTGACCAGGGCCCGCTATTTACACGGCATTTGAGCCACAGAACACCATTTGATGACAGACCCCAAAACTAGAGAATTCTTTTGCTTTTGTCCACAATTCCAGGCTGGATTTAGGAACCAAAACAGTCAAACATACAGATTAAAATGACCATTAATCTTCTACATTCTCTACTTGGGCTAATTCAATGATTAATATTTTAACTGGTTTGGTCCACTGATGTCACAGGGATCAAGGTAGATTGATGTCTGATGTGTTTTGGTGTGGAATTCTCCTTTAAGGTCATGTGAGTTTTTTAGTGCTATTTTAGTGGTAATCGTGGTAAAACATCAATGATTGGATTGGCTAGGGCTGTCCAGAATTAGGAGGATTGCACTGGAGGTTGGTCAGTCTAATAATCTCTTCTGTGTCAGGACTATTTGATACTGAATGGGATATGCTGTAATATTCACCACGGGTAGGCCTATCTCTAGGAAGCACTATAGTTTTTAATGGCAAGACAAACTTCTGTGTGTGCATTGCATGCATGTATGTCTCTGTGTGTTGCACTGTTTACACTGCAAAGCACTTTTTTTTTGCAGAAGTACATTGCCCCGTCCGTACCCACATGCACCAACCGCCTTGCAAGCAGAGGCTTGCAACAACAGTGCAGCTTTGTTGTTGTCTATTCCTAACCCGTTGTTACGTGTATATACCCAAAATGATACTTCCCTTTCGGATATATTTACTGCACATGCTGCTGCTGCTGCTGCTGCTACCCACGTCGTCGTTCGAAACGTGGCCCCCAATGCCTGAACACGGCCTCTAGTGGTCGCGAACAGAACACCCCCCCCCCCCCCAAAGGGGAACTCCACCCATTTTCAATATTTTACAGTGTCATTGATGTACCTTCAAGGTGTTGTACATGGACATGATAAAAAAAAGTTCCCCCATTCTGTGTTCCCAAGAAATGGAGGTCTGAAGAAAGCGACTAACGTGGTGAAACACCTCGATGACATCAACAAGATGTATTTTCACCATGTTAATGGATTTTTCTTTAGACGCTTCTTTTTTTATCAGAAAAAAAAAATGAAAATGGGTGGAATTCCCCTTTTAGTGTATTTTTTTTTATTTGTGAGTGTTTCTTTTTTTCTTGGATGATGCCAGAGCATCATCCGACATCAAAGGGGCAGATTGCGGTGTTCCCTAGATTCCAGTGGAGAGAGAGAGAGAGAGAAAAAAACCCTCTCTCCAGGCCAAAGAACCCAGTGAAGCTCGAACAGAATGGCGCTTTGGTTGACCTCTCCTCTCTCCTCTCTCCCAGCTCTTGTTTATTTGACTCATTTGCTCCCTGACAAGTATAAAGAGCCGGCCCCCTCGTTAGGCTAACGAAGGGCCCTGCAACAACTGTTGGATTTGTGTGTGTGTGTGGGGGGGGGGGGGGGCACGCTCAGCTGGCTCCCAATGTCCACGAGAGGGAGAGGGAGGGAGGGCTGCAAACACACACTGGGAAAGAGACAGCGACAGAGAGAGACAGAGAGAACAGAAGTTGAGCAGCATCTCTGTGAGGTTCCCAGAACATTGCTCAGTGACCCAGGTGGCCTCAGGAAAGTAGATGTTCTTCTGTGCGACATTGCCACTCAGACCTGGCCATTAGGCATGAGGGCAGGGGGGGGGGGGGGGATGTTGTTATTATTGATGCTTTACTTTCCTAATGTAAGTCCTGTAACTGAAAATGTTATGGGTGCGGCTTCATGCCCCCCCCCAATTGGGAACGCCCCTGATGCCCACCACCGGGCCCACCACTGGGTAAATACATTACAACCGTCCTCTATAACAGGGGTTTTCAACCTTTTTGATCCCAGGGCCCACCATTATCAGAATTTGAGCCACGGACCACCATTTGAGGACAATTTGGCCCCCACAGAACCCAAAACTAAAGATTCCTTTTGCTTTTGTCCATCTTCTAGTTGTGTAGACTTGGGCTAATTCAGATGATGAATATTTTAACTCTTGAGAGTGTAAAAATCCATTTGGTTTCATTTTTACGTTCTCAAGAGTTACATCTGGTTAACCAACTTAGCTGGGGACCACCTGGAACCCTCTCAAGGACCACTGGTGGTCCCCGGACCACCTGTGAAAACCCCCTGCTCTATAACTAGAATAGAACATTTAAAACACACATGTAATATGTTCTTTTTATGTAAAGATAGTTCATATTTCTATCCCTTGGGCGAGCACCATTTTACTGTGCCCGTCATAGGGATGACGTCACAGTAGATTTTTTTTTTGCCTGGGGCTCCAAATTGCTTAGAAACGCCACTGCATTCAGACCCTCGTGCGGCGGGTTTCACTCCACAGCTCGTCACCCGATTGGCTCCCCGCGGTGTGCCATGTGACCACCACCAGACACCTCTGTGGACCATGTTGGTGGTCCAGCGCGCGTGCGTGTGTGCGTTGTCGAGAGGCAAAAAAGAACAACAACAACAATAATGCCTCTGTAATATGGCTGTAACGCGCCACAGCACATTCGTTATATTTATAATTTTTTGAGGGAGCACAAGCCCCTCTCATGCCCAGGGTTGTGTGTCTGTCTGTGTGTGTGTCTATTCGTACCGCGGAGTGTGACGATTTGGTTGGCTGAGCAGCGCGGCATGTGACGTTGTATGTCTGGTAAGAGCACACCTCACTTAACAAAAGTGTGCCCCCTCCTCCTCCCCCCCCCCCACACACACACACAAATAATTCTGTTGAATTATTTGTGCACACGTGTCCTGAGAAAACCCACTGCCATCCAGCCAGCCTGCACTGCTGTGTGTTCATAACAGCCTTTGATTCGACTGCATGTGCGACACTGCTTTTAGGTGTCTTGACTGTTTTTTTTTAGCTCTTCTGAAGAGCAGGGCCCACCTGATCAAGGCTCCTGCGTCTCATGACGCAGCACCGCTGCATGCCGACCAGGGGCGGATCTAGGCATGGGCATGGGGGACAATGCCCCCCCCTAAATGCCCTGACTGCCCCACTAAACATGATGGCATGCAAAACAACCCAAGATATTTCACATTAAAGTGCTTATATTTAATTAAAATGATTTGAAACACTACTACTGCTACAACTAACTACAAATGGTGCACCAATAAACCAGCAGCATTTCATCATTGAAAACAGAAAACTCTCTGAGTCAGACCTTTAGCTTTATGCATGCTGCGGGTCTGTTGCAACTTCAACAACAACTGATGTTATTATTGATGCTTTACTTGTCTAATATAAGTTCTGTAACCGATAATGGTATGGGTACGGCTTCATCCTTTTCATTAGAGCTGCGCAGTCCCGCCTCTTTCATGATGTCATCCCGTGTTCCAGAAACGGAATCCTCATTCATTTTCCTCAGAGACTTTTCGAAAATGGTTAATAAAAACACAAATCCAACTCGAGTCGTGACAAATCATGACAACAAACACAATTGTATCATGCAGTGTCTAATTAGCAAGAAGTAGAAAACGGCAGGATACAGTTTTTGTTTCGTTTGTTAATCTAAGAAATTATTTGATCGTCCCAAAAGAATCATTTTCGAGAAAAGTCTATGAGAAAAATGAGTGGGGAATTCGTTTCTGGAACAGGGGCGACGTCACAAGGGGACGGGACTGCGCAGCTCTATGGCCACGAGGGCCACAAATTCTTTGCTGAAACACACACACGCAAGCTGCTCAAAGCTGCAGTACGTGTGCCGTAAATCATTTTGCTGCACTGCTGCAGCTATACTACATCATGCATGCGTGTGCGCACGTGCACACACACACACACACACACACACACACACCACACACACACACACACACACACACACACACACACACACACACACACACACAACACACACACGATGGGCCCTCATTCATGCTTTCTATCAGGGATGGGAAGCCTATAGGGAATGATTGACAGTTCTTAACCCTTTAGATCAGGGGGTTTTCATTCCAGGGCCCACTATTTATTCAGCATTTGAGCCACGGACCACCATTTGAGGACATTTCAGCCGCACAGACCCCCAAAACCAAAGATTTCTATAGGCATAGGTATTTGGGAAATGCTCGTAAACATACAGACCAAAATGACCATTAATCTTCTCCATTTTGTGCAGACTTGGGCTAATTCAGATGAGTATTTTAACTCTTGAGAGCGTAAACATGTTTACACTTTCAAAGAGTTACATCTGGTTAACCTACTTTCCATCATTTAGCCTGCGGACCACCTGGAATCCTCTCAGGGACCTCTGGTGGTCCTCCAGACCACCTGTTGAAAACCCCTGCTTTAGATAAGTTAATCTAGCACTATAAGGACTATTGTGCACTAAAAATGCTATTGCGTATGTTTTTCCTGGTTTGGATCACATAATCCCTGTTTTATGCTGGCAAAAAATAGCAAAGTTACAAGGTGACGTGTTGTGAGCCTGCAAATAGGCAAACAAATAGCGTTCTTTTTAGTTTTAGTTTAGTTTACTTTTTAGTAGTCTAGGCTTGAATTAGAAATAGACAGACATTGTTTTTAACGTATATTTTGACGACATTGTTTGAATGTCTATATATTATGTAGACATTGTTTAGCCAGGCTATTTTTTAGACGTCTATAAATATATGTTGAAACATGTTGCTTGAACATCTAATCTTAGCTGCTAAAAAAAACCTTCCATTTTTAGTCTATTTTTACCCAAATTTTTTAGACGTCTAAAAAGGTGTCTAAATGTGCTCAGTGGGAGGGGTTCCCAAACTGTCCTAAAATTAAGACATTCTACGTCTTCCCTGGGACCCAAAACTAATGAAAATGGCTAGATCTACAAGCTCACAACTCACTGCTTCCACACTGTATTGGGATACCCGTTTTCCAATTTATATTATGACATTATGCTATAGCGACCCATAAAAATGTGTTGGCGACCCACAAAGTGTTCCGAGACCCACTGTTTTAGGGAAACGGCGATGTAATCTATCACTTTTTGGCGTGGGGAACTCACAGAGCCAGCAGTGAGACATGCTGGGCTGCTCAGAGAGGCAGAGGGCACAGGGGCGGATGTAACATGTCCTGTTTGGGAGGGCAAGAGAGCATGTTGGAGGGGCAAGAGAAAATGGTATGGGTGCCCCATACCATTTTCGGTTACAGGACTTTTATTAGTCAAGTCAAGCATCAACAATAACATCAGTTGTTGTTGAAGTTGCGACAGACTCAGAGAGTTTTCTGTTTTCAATGATGAAATGCTGTTGCTTTAGTGGTGCCAAAATTGTAGTTAGTAGCAGAAGTAGTGTTTCAAATCATTTTAAATATAAGCACTTTAATTTGAAATATCTTGGGTTGTTTTGCATGCCATCATGTTTGGTGGAGCAGTCTGGGTGTTTGGGTGGGCATTGCCCCCCCATGCCCATGCCTAGATCCGCCCTGAGAGGGCAGCAGCATGCAGCATGGAGCAGCAGCAGCAGCGCAGAACCCTGCAAGTCAGTCTCAGACAGGACAACTTTGGAAGCAAAACAACCCCAGAGGCAGAGGCCAGCAGCAGAGGGTGTCTCCCCAGGAAGCCAGGCCTCTGGCTGGGGGTGTCTGTCCCCCACACACCCCCCCTGCTCCTGGGTAATGGGAAGCAGCCTTCCTGCTAAATGTGGTGGAGAGAAGTAAATTGCTGGGGTGCAGCTGTCGGGCTGGTAGGGCTGGGCTGGGCTGGCAGGCAGGCAGGCCTGGATGTAACATTTCCCAATGGGGGGGGGGTGGGGGGGAAGCCGCCCCCATGCCATTTTCATTTCAATGAATTAGTTCTGTGTCCCAGATTTACTATATCTTGTATAGGACTTATATTAAGCAAGTGAAGCATCAATAGTAACATCACTGGTTGTTGAAGCTGCAACAGGCACAACCACATGCATAAAGCTAAAGGTCTGACTCAGAGAGTTTTCTGTTTTCAATGATGAAATGGTGTTCGTTTAGCGGTGCCACAATTCTAGTTACTTTAGTAGCCGAAGGAGTGTTTCAAAATATAAGCACTTTATTTTGAAATATCTTAAAAGTTTGGGTTGTTTTGCATGCCGTCATGCAAAGCAACCCAGTCAAGGCATTTAGGGGGGCATTGCCCATGTCTAGATCCGCCCCTGCTGGGCTGGCAGGGCTGGTTGGCGTACTAGCAGGGGTTGGTTGGGGTGGGGGGGGGTGGGGGCTGGCGGGTGAGGGAGGTGGCAGCACCTCCGTCACTCCGTCTCTCCGCTCCCGGCAGGTCCTGCTGTGTGCCTACTTTGCTGTGCAGAGTCCTCCTGCTCGACGCCCGCGACCGCGGCGGCTCCACGACCGTGCCCTCTTCCATCTTTGTCTGTCTGTCTGTCTGTCTGTAGCCCCCTCCCCTCTTTTTCCCCACGTTTTCTTTGTTTCCTGTCACTTCCTCTTCCCTGCCTTCTTCCTCTTCCTCTTGTCCAGAGGTTTTCAAACTTTTTTCATTCCGGGGCCCACTATTTTATTCAGCATTTGAGCCATTTGAGTCCCCCCCCCCCACACACACACACACACAAACTAAAGATTTCTTTTGCTATTGTCCATAATATGCATTTGGGAAATGAAACACTCGGAAACATACAGATCAAAATGACCCATTCATCTACTACATTCTCTAGTTGTGTAGAGAATGGGCTGATTCAGATGGGGTTTTTAACCCTATAAGAGTGTCAACATGAAATGGACCCTTGCGGGTCCATTTAGTTTCATGTTTTATGCTCTCAAAGAGTTACATCTGATTAACCAACTTTCCATCATTTAGCCTGGGGGGAGGGGGACCACCTGGAACCCTCTCAGGGACCACTAAAGAAACTAAAGAAAAAAAAAAACCCTCTTGTCTGACCTCACCCCCCCACACCCCCACCCTGCAACACAACACACACACAAACACGGTCACACACCCACTTTCTTTTCTGCTCTGGCAGCCTCCCCCTGTCACCTCCTCCCTCCCTTCCTGGTTTCCAGTGCATTACCCCCCTAGGCCCCCCCCCCCTCCCTCAGATAATGACCCTGCTGACCACACAAGACCCGCAGCGGAAGCTGCTGTCCACCGGTGAAGAGCTCCCTGTCTCTGACATCAATCACATCACTGACTCAGGAGAGATAGAGAGAGAAAGAGACAGAGGGTCAGGGCCAGGGTACCCTAACCTTACCATGCCGAGGAGGGATCCCCCCCTTCCCCCATAGATAGCCATAGCCGGCGCCCCCTGGTGGCAGCCCTATAGGGGCAGCGGTTTTCAACCGGCGGTCCGGGGACCACCAGTGGTCCCTGAGAAGGTTCCAGGTGGTCCCCATGCAGGCTAAATGATGGAAAGTTGGTTAACCAGATGTAACTCTTGAGAACTCTCAAGAGTTAAAATATTCATCATCTGAATTAGCACCACTTAATTTAAGAAGTTTATGCTGTTTTGTCGGCAAAAAATACAGCCTGGAAATGTGGACACAACCAAAAGAATTCTTTATTAATGTTAGGTCTTTGGTGTGAAAATGTAATCAAATGGTGGTCTGTGGCTCAAATGCTGAATAAATGGTGGTCCCTCCCTGGAGTCAAAAAGGTTGAAAACCCCTGTTCTACACCAATGCTCCAAGCTGGGATGCTCAAGCCCAGTTTGTGTGTACACACTGAGAGCGAACCGTTGTATCTCAGATCCCTGTCTCACATCCTGCACATCGGTCTGACACCCCCCTCCCCCCCAGGACACACACACACACACACACACACACACACACAACACACACACACACACACACACAACACACACACCACACTGAGCCTCCAGCAGATCATCACAGAAAGTGAGAAGTGCGGAGGAACTGTCTCGGTATTAATTAAGCGTGAGAAAATGACCTCACCTGTCCTCTTAAAACAACAGCAAACAGCAACAAAAAGCGGTCACTTCTACTTCCCTCCCGTCGGCCCTGTCCTGCCCCCGTGCGCCACGGTGTCAGATCGTACGTCGCGACCATTGAGATTTAATTGGCACTAATTTGCACTAAATAAAGTGCTGTTTATTTGTTTGCCGTGCAGTAACCCAGTTAACTAATCCATGGACTGCTTGTTTGTCCAGGGAGGTGGGGGGGGGCAGTAGGAGGAGGAGGAGAGGAGGGGGGGGATCTCTCAGGGCCCCAGTGAGGCAGGAGGGAGTGAGGGGAGTGGGGGGGGGGGACTTCCCACAGCGTTTCTATGGTAATCGAGCAGGTGTCACTCGCCGCCCGAGAAGAAGTGAGGCTTTTCTTACGAAGCGTGAGAAAGAGGGCAGCCTCCATCGTCTCACCCCCCCCCACACACACACACAAATCCCCTAGCCCCCTACCACACTCTTCTCCTTTTTTTCCCCCCACTCCCCCTGTAGCGGTAGCCACAGCAGCCTCAGTGACAGAGAGAGAGAGAGAGAACAGAGAGA
>CM076980.1:37307983-37453527 GCA_039105355.1 Benthosema pterotum | reverse complement strand
AGTGCTTATATTTAAAATGATTCGAAACACTACTACTGCTACTGACTACAATGTTGGCACCACTAAACCAACAGCATTTCATCATTGAAAACAGAAAACTCTCTGAGTCAGACATTTAGCTTTATGCATGCTGCGCGTCTGTTGCAACTTCAAGAACAACTGATGTTATTATTGATGCTTTACTTGACTAATAAAAGTCTGTAACTGTAACCGAAATGGGGGCAGCTTCATCGCCCGTGACGCTTCGCGCCACGGACGATGAAGGCCCCCCCACCCCCCCCCCCCCCCCCCCCCCCCCCCCCCCCCCCAAATGGGACATGTTACATCCGCCCCTGCCCCGAACACACACACAACCCCTTACAGCCCGCGTTTCAATCAGGGCAGCGTATACTGTACAATCGGGTGCGACGTTGCAGGTAGCTGCTATACTATAGGTTGATGAAAGCGGCATTCCCGCAAAGGCTGACAAAGTCGAAGCTAATTTCTAAATGAGCTACATTTGGTGTGAAAACACTTACTCTGCAGAACGGGGAGGGGTGTGTGGGGTGGGGTGGGGGGGCGATGAAAAATCCCCCTTCCCTGCCATGATGAAAAATGGCAGCAGACGTAATAACATATTGGACATCTGCTGCGGATTGAAGTCTAAAGCACACAGTGCTCTGGGGCAGATGTTTTCTCTCTAGTGCTGTGTGATTCGTGCCGCCACCTTGCCAGTTGCTGTAAATCAGGTGGTTTTCGTGTGTGTGTGTATGTGTGTGTTTTCTTTTTATTTATTTTTTTTAACACCAGGCTGTTTGTTTTGGGTTTTAATGGCTCAGTGTGGTTTTCTAACTTTTTGTGCCCAGCACGCCGCAGGAGGGCACGAGTCAACATCTCGAGGCACACCTTTATTCACTATTCCTGCAATGTAGCCTCGATAATGTGTTATTGGTACAGTTATCGCTCTGTAAATGTTTATATGATTTCATAATGTCAAAGACATTATAAAGACATTTCCAAAGACGTCATTGTGAAAGTCTGCAGGGACGTTTCCAGGAGGGGACAGCTGCTATTTTGGGGGAAATCGTGAAAACGCAGTGCAAATCCCATCTTTTTTACAAGATGGGATGGCCTATCTTCAATATCTTCTTAGAGAATCTTCCCTCAGTAGGAACTGCTCCTGACGCACGTTGATGATGTCACATGTCCATGCGAGGTCCATATATCCCACTGGTTCCATATATCCCACCGGTTCCATATATCCTACCGGTTCCATATATCCCACCAGGTCAATATATTCGTACATGAATTCACAACTTGAAAAATGACAAATAAAAATATAGTAATATAATAAAAATATAATAATTAATAGACAGAAAAATAGGATAAGAGGATAATTGCGTGATCGATAGGTGCAGCCCTACGTGAGGCAGTGACTTCATATCTTTAGATGATGAAATGTGAGGTCTAAAAAGTAAGAGCAGGTGATGAAGTGGTCTTTTATTTTTTTAGGTCATGAAGCAACGCAGCTCATCCTGCAGCTGATACTGCACAGTTGGCCATTATTTAATTGAGAAACGTGATACTACATCAATGTTGTAAAACACAAGTTCTTGCCTTGGCCGAGTGGAGGAGACACGATTGGATGCTATTAAAAGCATTCTGCTCTGTCTGTATACCGTCTCAGTTCTTGGATCCGATTCACAAGACTCGGAGCCTGTGGTTTGCGTGTGTGTGTGTGTGTCAGGGGCGGATATAACATGTCCCGTTTGGGGGGGAGCAAGAGAACATGTTGGAGGGGGAAGAGAAAATGGTATGGGGGCGGCTTCATTGCCCGTGCCGCTTCGCGCCACGGGCGATGAAGTCGCACCCATACCATTTTCGGAAATTTCGGTTACAGGACTTTTATTAGTCAAGTAAAGCATCCAAAATATATCAGTTGTTGTCGTTGAAGTCGAAGAGAGTTTTCTGTTTTCAATGATGGATTTAAATAGGAGCACTTAATTTGAAATATCTTTGGTTGTTTTGCATGCATCGTGTTTGGGGTTGCAAACTGGGTATTTAGGGGGCATTGCCCCCCCCATGCATAGATCCCCCCCTGGTGTTGTGTGTGTGTGTGTGTGTGTGTTGTGTGTGTGTGTGTGTTGTGTGTGTGTGTGTGTGTGTGGGTGTGTGTGTGTGTGACGCGCGTGCGTGCGTGCGTGCGACACGCATGTGTTTTGTTTGAAAGGAAGGGAACAGGATCTCATATTGACTGATCTCCTCCTCCTACCCCTCCGCATCTCTCTCTCCCTCTCTCTCTCTCTCTCTCTCTCACACATGCACACACACACACACACACGTGCGCGCACAGAGCAACGCTTGTGTCAGAGGAAATGGGGCAATTAAGGACAGCTTGCTCCAGCACTGCATGGGGTTAATATGCGGTTCCGTAATTAAAAATAAATTACACTTTTCCTGTATAAATATTCAGATCTCGCCCTAGTGTGTGTGGTGTGGTGTGGCTGCCTTGTTATGGTGCGTAAGTTCTTTCTTCCCCACCCCGCCCCCTTCCTTCTGCGAAACATCTGGCGCAACATTTCCTGAACCGTCGCTAGAATAAATTGAGTTTCGTCGTCCGCCTATAGGGAGATTCATTTGTGTTTTCTCTTTTCAGTGAATGGCGATGCAATGGCTGAACGCTATTGGCTTTCAGTCTCTGCCATGGGCAGGGGAGGATTAACCAAGGTCATTTTTGTGTCAGTAAAATAACCCCAAAAGTCCTAAACCAGTATGATACGGTACATTACTGCAAGTGTTTAAACAGTTTGCATGTATTTGGCTTAGTTATTTTGGAAGTTTATTTATTTAAGCCAGGGGTGGGCAATTATTTTTCCCAAGGGACCAAATGAGATTGTTTGTTTTTGTCCACAATTCCAGGCTGGATTTCACAAACATAACAGGCAAACATGTATAAAAACATGACCATTCTTTTACTGTGTAGAGTAGACTTTAGGTAATTCAGGTGATGAATATTTTAACTTTTGAGAGTGTAAAAACGTAACCAAATGGACCCGCAAAGGTCCATTGGGTTTCATGTTTACGCTCTCAATGAGTTACATCTGGTTAACCAACTTTCCATATTTAACTGGAATTCTCTCAAGGACCACTGGTGGTCCCCAGTCCAGTTAGAGTCAACCAAAGGGCTGCATGTGGCCCCCGGGCCGCATAATGCCCAGGTATGATTTAAGCTAATCCCATGCTGTAAATCCTGCTGAAATGCAGGTGAATATCGCATGCGTGTGTGCAGACATTATGTGCGACGATGGGAAGAAACAAATGCTCCAGTGTTGGCTGGTGGCGGCCCAGGGGCCCATCATTTCTAGATCCACCTATGGCCATGGGACTTGCTTTGAGAATGGGCCGTAACAAGCATTTCATCATGCAGGCATGCAAAAGGCGACTCATTGAGAACCGCTAGTGAACAAAAACATCAGATTGTAGTCGACGGTATCGTTCAGATTGTGAAACAGATTTTTTTTTTTGTTAACCAGCTCATTATCTCGCTGCACAACACCTCATGAAGTCCTTTAATTGGCGATTGCACTACAAAACCCAGAAAATACCTCACACATTTTACAACTATATCTTGATAAATTATATAGCTTTAAATACATTTATCTCTGAATGAGCCCTGGAAACGGTGAAATGTGAAAATACAGGCTGTTTTGTCAAATGTATTTTTTTTTTTTAAAAGAAACAAATCATCTACTCATTTTATTTTTTCCCTTAAAGTAGGCATTTTAAGCTGTCTTTGGATATCATTCAGTTGTACAAATTCACAACAGAGGATTTTCTAGCAATTATTTTGTTATTGTTGAGCGTAATGGGAGCAGGCCTAGATGAGCGTTAACATGGTGAAACACAACTTGATGAAGACATCAAGTTGTGTTTCACCATGTTTTTTTCAGACCTCACTTTCTAGAAACACAGAATTTTTGTTATCATTGTCCACACAACATCTCTAAGGTATATTAATGACATAGTAAAATGTTAAATGGGGGGAATTCCACTTCTTTCACGTGATGTATTCTAAGTTCCAACCCATGAATGGATTAACTGTGGCCCCTCCCATATACTGTACCTGTTCAAAGAGCGAGGGACAGACGGGACAAGATGGCAAGGTCCTGACTCCGGCTAAAACCGCCATTTGTCCCGCTGTTGACCTACACTAATGGACAGAGGACGGCGTGGCGGTCATTGTACGCGCGGCGCTATAGTGAACAGCATAGCAATTAGACGGCAGAAGAAAAAAAAACACGTCTTACCTCTGGGAGTGAGGAGAGAACCTTGAGAAAGGAGAACCCTGCGCATCATTAATCACCCAGACACAATGTAAGAGCATAGCGCTTGTCACGCGCTGCTCAGCATTTTGAGAATCAAACCCTGTGCGTGCGTGCGTGTGCGTGCGTGTGTGTGTGTGTGTGTGTGAGGGGAAAAAAGAGCCTATACAGACAGTGTGTGTGTGAACTAGATTAAGGCATATCAAACACGCTGCATGTTCCAGTAGTTAACATGCTTGTCTTATAGTGTATTCTTCTTCCCCCAGTCAGTAGACTGTAGTTTCTGAAGTTAGATTCCAGTTTCTGACACTAGTTTCCAGTTTCTGACACTAGATTCTAGTCCATGACACTAGATTCTAGTTTGTGACACTAAATTCTAGTCCCTGGCGCCAGATTCTAGTTTTTTTGGAAAAATCTCTTTCTGTGTCAGTGATGCTTGACATATTTCATAGGAAGGACCCCCAGAAATATCTATTATTTAGCTGCAGAACCTCATCTAAAAACATGTTGTTCTAGCCAGGGATCCCCCAGAAGCAAAGATTTGAGTTAAAAAATATTTGCTTCTGAAATAACGTATTCAAGATTGCACCACATTTTCACAATTTTTTTCAAAAATAGCGAACTACAACTCGCTTGTAGAGCTTGTAGATCTGCTATTTTTTCAACAGCTAAAACACCAAAACGCGTTCAGTACACAAAAGGGTTAACATGCTTGTCTTACGGGATATTCTTCTTTCCGTTCTTCTCTCTCCTCTATCAGGAGAATACATCAAGACGTGGAGGCCGCGGTACTTCCTCCTGAAGAGCGATGGCACCTTCATCGGGTACAAGGAGAGACCGCAGGACGTGGACCAGCTGGAGACCCCCCTGAACAACTTCTCTGTGGCCCGTAAGCATCTCCTCCTCCTTCTTTTCTTTTCTCATCTCCTAGCCGTGTGTTATTTAAAGGAGAATTCCACACCAAAACACATTTGCCATCCATCTACCTTCCTTGATCACGGTGAAATCATATACAGCAGGGGTTTTCAACCTTTTTGACGCCAGGGGGACCACCATTTATTCGGCATTTGAGCTACGGATCACCATTCGATTACATTTTCACCCCGAAGACCTAAAACTAAAGAATTCTTTTGGTTTCGTCCACAATTCCAGGCTGGATTTTGCAAACAAAACAGTGTAGTCCTCTTGTTTAAGTGGTGCTAATCCAGATGATGAATATTTTTTATGAATATTTTATGAATACTCTTGAGAGGTGAAAATGAAACCAAATGGACCCTGCGGGTCCATTTGGTTTTATTTTTGCATTCTCAAGAGTTACATCTGGTTAGCCAACTTTCCATCATTTAGCTTGGGGACCACCTGGAACCCTCTCAAGGACCACTGGTGGTCCGCGGACCACGTGTTGAAAACCCCTGATATACAGTATATTGCACAAAAATCCCCACATTAGAACAAAGACAACCTGCTGCAATGCAAACTGCATTTGGTGGGGAGGAGGACCTCAGCCTGAGATGTACAGCAGAAAATGGGGCATCTATGACAAAAATCAAGGGCATTATGTGTCACGTCACAGGCATCAAGATAGATGGATGCAAATGTGTTTTGGTGGGAATTCTCCTTTTAAAGGTAACTTTTTAGTAAAAAAAAAAATATATATATATATTTTTTTGCCTCTTTCCCTCCCTGCCTGCCTCTTCACGATGCTGCAGCTGTTTCCCCTGCAGACTTCATTGTTGTCAACATATAATGTTTGCCAAAAACATTCTCGGGCTCGGGACAAGGCGGTGCTAGTGTGTGTGGGGTGAGGGGGGTTGTGGGGGGTGAGGCGGCGTTTGATCCAATGACAGTGCAGCAGTCTCCAGCAGTTTGGTAATGAGCGGATAGAGTGGAGGTGAGGTGGAGTTAGATTCAAATCTATTTACAAACACAGATTTTGTACAAACGAAAGTCGCCTGTATTACCTTTAACATGAACCCCTGCAGATCTACAATGCATTGCACTGTGACACGTCGCGTTCTTGTAGAGCCGATAGACAATTCCCATACTTTATATGATTCATTCGATATACCGGTAATATGATTTTGGCAGATAACTGGGCAGCATCAACAGGTACTGTATATTTACAGAGGAGGGAGTGGTAGGGGCGGAGAGGAGAGACATTTGGTAGAATTATACAGCATGGATTTGTTTTATGTAATGTTTTCCATCCACGCAAAACGATGGGTAGAATGACCATTACTAAAACGATCAACCCTGACCCGGTGAGTGAGTCTCTCTCTCTGCCTCCAACTGGGGGCGACATCCGGCACCCCGACGGGCAGTTTTAACGTTTTTGTCTCGGCACGATCGGATTCCATCTCCCCTCCCTTTTTCATCCTTTCTGTCTTCCTCTACACAAAAAAACAAAACAAAAAAAGAAAAACGCCTACGCTCTGCCCAGCCCCGTGGGCTATACAAAAACAACGTCACACGCCAAAAAAAGAGAGAAAAGTTTCCGCGATGTGCAGCGCAGCGCAGCGCAGATGACTGAACTGAGCAATTAGACGGCATACTGTTTGTTTAACAGAATGTTTCCTCCGCTGACACTCGTGAGTTATCGCCGCTATTAGTCGGCCCGATTTCAATTATTTATCCCTGGCGCTTGCTCCGCCGGCGCCGTCTTCTCCATCATCGCCGGTGGCTTCGCCGAGTTTGTCAACCCCCCCAGCCCCCCCAGCCCCCCCCTGCCCGACGCGACCCCCAGCCACGGAGGACACATGGCGCTGCCTTACTGCCGCAGCTGGATGGCACAGATAAAGCCCTCCACGGAGCCATGTTGGAGCTCTGTGGTGGTCTGACTGCCACCCCCCCTTCCCTTCTCTTCCTCCACCACTCCATCCATCAGAAACGGCGGAGGGACGCCTTTTTTTTTCCCCGTGTCACGTTCCTGACGTATCTGCTGACACGTTCCGTTTGGGGAACAGATGTTGGGCGCGTGAAGGGAGAGATGCAGATGGAGGGACTTTTCTTTGAGTCGCTTTGGAACGTCGTCGTTCGTTCGTCGCCACGAGTAAAGGGGATATACTGTATATATACGGAGGAAGAAATGCGTATGAAGCGATTTCTTTTGAGTGTGAGAATCGAGGCGGTTTGCGAGTAAGAAGTTGAGCGCTGCGATGAGATGAAGTTGCCAATAAATGGGCAATGTTCCGGGTGTAATCCGTCATCATTTTGCACACGTCGTAATTATTGTTGCGGGTTGCGGAAATTCTCAATTCCTGCGCAGGCTGCATGCTAGATATCTATTCACTGTAAATCCTATGAAATTGTACCGTTAAGAGAAAGTTTGTCAGGGGCACGGTGGCACACTGGTAAGGGCAGTCGCCTTACAGGGATGCTAGGGATGCTTGTTGTAGGGGACAGGAACTGGTTCCTTCCACTTGCTATGTCCAACGAGGGAAACTTTCCCCTTGTCAGGTAAACAAGGCCCGACCCCTCATGCATTGAAGGAAGCATGAGGCCGTTGCCTCCCCAGGCTGGCGGAGGATGTGTAGAGCCCAGGATCACATTAGGAATTGGCACTGGGTGATACAAAAATGGGTTACAAAATCTAAAAAAATAAGAAAGAAGAAAAAAGAAGTTTTTTCAGAATGGAATGAACAAATCAATGATACTGTGTGTGTGTGTGTGTGTGTGTGTGTGTGTGTGTGTGTGTGTGTGTGTGTGTGTGTGTGTTGTGTGGTGTGTGTGTGTGTGGTGTGTGTGTGTGTGTGTGTGTGTGTGTGTGTGTGTGTGTGTGTGTGTGTGTGCATCACGTGATTTGGTGCTGTGTGTACAGGTGCACAGGGAGGACATGGGGACAACACCAGGCCCTCTGGAGTGGTTGCACCACTCAAAAATATAAACAAAAAATAAAATCAAAATAAAAACAAAAATAAACGAGCAAAAGTAAAGTTCCGGCGAGTCAATGTCAAGGAGCGGCGAGTCAATGATGGGAGGTAACTGCACCTGTTCAACCCAGAGAGGCTCCAACACTGTCTGTTAGCATGCAGATAAAGATGAATGGCTTTAACAGTGTTTCTCCCCCCCTCTCACCCTCTCCCTCTCTCGCTCTCTCTCCATCTCTCTCTCTCTCTCCCTCTCTCTCTCCTCTCTCCCCTCTCTCTCACCCCCCCCTCTCTCTCTCCCTCTCTCTCTCTCTCTCCCTCTCTCTCTCTCTCCCTCTCTCTGTGATCAGAGTGCCAGCTCATGAAGACCGAGCGTCCGAAGCCCAACACATTCATCATCCGCTGCCTACAGTGGACCACTGTCATCGAACGCACCTTCCACGTGGAGACCCCCGAGGAGAGGCAAGCCCTCCCACCTCACAAAAAACACACACCACGCACGCACACACACACACACACACACACACACACACACAACACACACACACACACACACACACACACACACACACACACACACAAACACACACAAAAACATCAATTCAGGCCGTGTTGCTGAAGAAAAGACCAATTACCCCCATTAAAACCAGGAAAAAAATGTGTCACATAAATGTTAAGATGATGAATATTTTAACTCTTGCGAACGTAAAAATGAAACCAAATGGACCCGCAAGCGACCATTTGGTTTCATTTGTATGCTCTCAAGAGTTACATCTGGTTAACCAACTTAACTCGGGACCACCTGCAACCCTCTCAAAGACCACTGGTTGAAACCCCCTGGTTTAGACCATTCGAAAATAGCAGATCTACAAGCTCACTGCAAGGCTATTTTGGAAGATTAAAAAAAACAACAACAACAAAAAAAGATCTTGAATGTTGTGCGAGAACTAGTGGTTTTTAGAATGCATTCGTAGAGTCGGCCTTTGGTCTCAGCAGGGGGTAAAGGTTCTTACGGACCCAGTGCACACACACCGTCGCACCGTCCTGCATATTGCATCCACGCGGTGCTCTCTCTCTCTCCTCTCTCTCTCTCTCCCTCTCTCTCTCTCTCTCTCGTCCCCTGGCTGGGGGCCGGACCCTCGGCTGGTTGACATTGCCTTCCTGTTGGTAGATAAGATGACAATCAGGTGATTGGTCTGTCGGGGCTGCATGCACGGAGGCCCACAGGGCTGGTGTCAGCAGGGTTCACTACGGCGACTCGCACTACGGCGAAAAATGACCACTCACAACCTTTTTTCACTGAATAAAAGTCATTTTACACTTGGCTATTTCCATCAAGCGTAAAACCAGTCATGGCGGCGGCTTCAAGGCCTGCCTAAATACAGTACATTTGGTTGACAAAATCGACTGTAGATTTTTAACCCCAGTGTTGCTTTTTAGCAACATTAACCCTTTAACCCATAAGGACGGGAATCCATATTTGGATTCTGTACAGTATGTACAGTATTCAAATATCCAATTTGTTTTCATGCTGATATATAAATATTAAAGTTTTCAAAAACCTTAGGTCAGGCCTAAATGGGTTAATTAATTAATTATTTGTTATCATTATTTTTTTTTGTTCACATAAATATGATGGTTGAGGAGATTGTTTAGAATTCATTGAAATTGGTCATAACAATACCCCCACAGAGGCTGCAATTAATCTCTGGACTTTTTTCTGGCAATTTTTGATGATTTTTAACCTTTGACATTTGGCCTTTAACCCTAAATAAAAGTATGTAAAATAACTGGAATAAATATATTTTTGTGATCATTAGAATGTATAGAACATGTACATTCATTATATTTTAAAGATATCCCACAAAAAAGTTTTTTTTAATTATAATTAATTAATTAATTAATTAATTAGCATAAATAAAATATTTCATGGTAGTACAACCTAATAGTAAAGTTGAAAACAGTTTTTTTCAAGTAGAAATATATTGGAGGGATAATGTCATGATCTTCTGAAAGCGTGCTGGATGTCCATGTTCCTCCAGGGAGGAGTGGACCAAAGCCATCCAGACGGTGGCCGACGGCCTGCAGAAGCAGGAGGAGGAGAGGATGGACTCGTCTCCTGACCCCATGGACATGGAGGTGTACCTGACCAAACCCAGGCAGAAAGTGGTACGACACACACACACACACACACACCACTGTGGACAGGGGCGGATCTAGGCATGGGCATGGGGGGGGGGCAATGGCCCGCCCAAACATGATGCCATGCACAACAACCCAAGATATTTCAAATTAAAGTGCTTATATTTAAAATGATTTGAAACACTACTACTGCTATACTAACTACAATTTTGGCACCACTAAACCAACAGCATTTCATCATTGAAAACAGAAAACTCTCTGAGTCAGACCTTTAGCTTTATGCATGCTGCGTGTCTGTTGCAACCTCAACAACAACTGATGTTATAATTGATGCTTGACTTGACTAATAAAAGTCCTGTAACCGAAAATGGTATGGTAATGGTATGAAGCCCCCCCATACCATTTTCTCTTGCCCCTCCAACGTGTTCTTTTGCCCCCCCCCCCCCAAATGGGACATGTTACATCCGCCCCTGACTGTGTATACCCACTTCTTTTTTTTTGTTTGTTTCTTAAATTTATACACATACATACATTTTTAATGTACACTTTCATGAGTAGATGACGTATACTTTTGTCACAAATGATTTCTTGAATAGAGGGTGTGCCTGTGACAACATCATCAATCGCGAGAGTGGCAAAAACAATTTAGAAAAGTCCTGTTTGATTGCATTAAACGTTAGACTCACTTTTCCGAATGGATTTGCCATTCACTTTATGGGTGCGCACATCCTAGTCTGTAAAATAAAACAAAAGAATAATCAAAGAAATTCCCTAAATTAGAAATCAAATGTTTTAAGAAATAGTGAAAATAGCACATTTGTATGCTTGCAGCATGGACGTGACGGTGAAAGCGACACAGTGTGAGCTGCCGCTTTCACTAGTTCCTGAGCAAACAATCTTGATTCATGGCTGAGGGAAGAAGGGGTTCGGGAGGTGGGGGATAACAATAATTTTAATCAAAACAAATTTCTGGTACTAGGCCTAATACATATGCTGTATCACGGTATTGTACATAGGCTTATCCTTGTGAACTGCCTGTGTCAGTTTTGTGCAAGTTAAACAAAGTTTGGAAACCGCAGGTATAGACCCCTGGAAGACCCCTGTGGTCACTTACTGCTTGTAAACACTTCTCCCTGAATGCCCCCACATGGAGCACGGCTCCTCGCCTGTACACTATCTGCCTCATTTAGCCTGACACTACCTCATCCTCTTCAGCCCCGCGTCGGCCTTCTTAACATCAGCCGCGGGACGGCTTAGCACCAGATAGCATGTCCACCGAGGTTTCACCGCACCTCGCATGTGCGACCCCCACGGGTCAGGAAAGCGAGGTCTAAAGGCCGCCGGATTGAATGTCCCCTGGACTGGACACACAACTGTTTTCAACATTCTCACTGAACCACAGACGTGGTCACATATATAGACCGGAACTTTGGGACGGGTGTAAATTCCACGCCGGTTCCGACGGCATGAACACCTCTGTGTTGTTTTCGGCAGGATTGTGTGTCTTTGTCTTGGCTCAGTAAATAGTCCTTTAATGGCTCTGTTTTGTAATGAGATGCTTTCTCTCTCTCTGCTGGTTTTATACCGTTATATGTATACCAGTACGACGCCATCAGTGAAGACCCTTCCACCACTATCCAGTTTACATCCTCACAACACAATGATTGTTTCTTTATAAATCTACACTTTGATCTACTTAAATCTACACCCAGCGATAAAGATCGGCCTCGATATTTGCAAATCGTTCCTTCGCCCCGACAAAATAGACAAATTCACAGAGCAGTGCGGTATTTATTTAAAGTACTGTAAGCCTTGGATAAAGCAAATTGTGATGGTGACAGCTAATGACAATTAACACAATTGTCAGGGCCGCAAAAAAAAAAGAAAAAAGAAAAAAAAATGGCAGGGTTCAACCGTGCAACATTTTTCTTTTGTTTTGTTTTTTTTCTTTTTTGTAATAATTTGTTCAGACCCAGGTATTCTGTTTGTTATTGTCATTCTGAGTTGGTTTTGTCCTGAGGCCTGCAGGTCCTTAAAGGTGATATAGGCAACTTAAGTGTGTACAAAATCTGCGTTTGTAAACAGATTTGAATCTAACTCCGCCTCACCTTTATTGTTGTTGACAATTATTTGTTGGCAACAATAAAGTTCTGGACCATCTGCAAGGCAAAGCAGGTGTCTGTCTGTAGGGAAACAGGTGCAGCGTCAATGTAGAAGCAACGTAGAGGGAGAAAAAAGGCAAAAAATATACCTATATATTTTTTTATTTTTGGCAAAAACCTACAATACCTTTTAAATGAATGCTTTCTTTATGAGAACAAATTAGGAAATTCTCTTCTGCCCCGCTTGTTGTCATGAAAGGAGGGGAGAGGGACACTCTTATCGTGTGTTATTAACAAACATTTCACCTATAATGGTGCGAGGACGCCCAGGGGTTAAAGTAGTTAAATGTTTCTGCTGCATTGGTGCTGCCAGTGGGAGTGTGTGTTCATGGCCAAGTTGAGAGTGTGTGAGTTCATTAATGAATCCGTTTGTAACCAGATGCTCCTCTCTCTCTTTCTCCCCGCCGTCGGGGGTTCCGTAGACTATGCACGACTTTGAATACCTCAAACTCCTGGGAAAAGGCACTTTTGGCAAAGTCATCCTGGTAAAGGAGAAGGCCACAGGACGCTACTATGCCATGAAGATCCTGAAGAAGGAGGTGATCGTGGCGAAGGTAAAAGTGCGCGCTCTCTGAGCGAGAAGTCTTAACGGAGGAACGGGGGAGGCGGGGGGGGGGGCCTTGATTGATATCTAAATGGTTGGACCGTAGTGGAAGTTCGTACAAGTTGGTCTTTGTGGTCCTTTTTTTCCCCTCCAGGATGAAGTGGCGCACACGCTGACTGAAAACAGAGTGCTCCAGAATTCCAAACACCCGTTCTTGACGGTGAGTACCGCAAAGAGGTCGCTAGTTTTTTAAGTGGTCACGCAGGGCTCTGTACTAGGCCCCCTGTCCAGTTTTCACTCTACTGTATTACTGTACAGTGTTTTTCAACATGTGGTCCGGGGACCACCAGCCGTCCCTGAGCAGATTCCAGGTGGTCCCCATTCTAAATGATGGAAAGCCAGATGTAACTCTTTGAGAGCGTAAACATGAAACCAAATGGACCCTTGCGTCCATTTGGTTTCATGTTTACGCAACCAAAAGCGTAAATCAAATGGACCCTTGCCGGTCCATTTGGTTTCATGTTTACGCTCTCAAGAGTTAAAATACTCTCAATCTGAATTAGCCCAAGTCTACACAACTAGAGAATGTAGAAGATTAATGGTCCGAAATCCAGCCTGGAATTGTGGACAAAACCAAAAGAAATCTTTAGTTTTGGGGACTGTGGGGGCTAAAATGTCATCAAATGGTGGTCTGTGGCTCAAATTCAGAATAAATAGTGGGCCCTGGGATGAAAAAAGGTTGAAAACCACTGCTCTATTATAAGACCACTCCAGAATAGGGAAGCGAGAGATAGAGCGGCCGTTTTGGAATCATAACACTCTGAATTCGATTCCTGGCTCTCCCTAGCTCAGGCCGGTGCTTTGCGTATTTTTGCTCTGCCGTTGGTCTGTTAATAAGTGAATGTAGCACATGGAAAGGAATTTGGATAAATGCTCTACATAAACGCACCATTTATCATTTCACAAAGGGAGCCGGTCGCTACTTTTCTCCGGTGCTAGGAATAGTTCTGCTATAGACCTCTTTTTTTTTATTATTTAGACTTTAGACGATTGCACTCAAAAGTTCCTCTGGATTGTCTGTTTTAAGTGTTGGGTGGTGATGTTAGCACAACACTTTGTTTTGCTCATAATGTATGTGACATCCAGCGAAGCGTTAGTTCATTGAGGCAGAAGGTTTATTTAATTCCCCTTATTTTCAATCAGTAATTCATTCTGTTCCTTTAAATCTGCAGTCTCTCCATGTCAACTCCCCTCACTCTCATTGGCGTCACCATGTCCACTCCCCTCACTGTCATTGGCTGTCAGCTAGTCAGTCACACCCTCATTCAATCATGTGCTCTATATAAGCAGTCTATTCTTTCTCCCTCTCCTCTCTGTCTCTTCCTGCTAAGCTGACTCTGTCTGTTGATCAGATGTGTTCAAATTTCCTCCACCTCCCCGGCCTCCTCCCTGTGGCACCAGTTCCGAGTACATGAGTCTCTGATTAATCATGATTTAAGGGTTGTAACTATTGTGGTATCTGGTTCTGTTATGGTATCCATGTTTACTGTGGACTATGATATTTTCTGTATCCATGTAGTTCATGCATTTTGGATAAATGTTGTAATGTCTCATGTCAGTCTGCACTGGATATGATGCTCATGTGTTAATGTCTTGTATTTTACTGTACCTTGGCTCTGCTCAGGGGGGTTGTTGATATCTCAAGCTGTGTCTTGATGCACAGATAATCGGAGATATCAAATGTGATATCAGACCTATGACTAAGTTCATAGATCGTCTGATATCACATGAGCAAGAGCCATGCCGCCATACAAACATGCAAAAGCTTTGCAATAAATGGTCTATGGTCAATCTTATTCTGAGCCGAAGTGTGTCAATGAACTATAGTTGGCCCATCTAGACTGCAGGGCTTAAAGGGGAATTCCACCCATTTTCAATATTTTTTTCTGAGAGCGTACAAATGCAATCAAATGAACGCTAACAGGTTCATTTGGTTCCATTTGTACACTATCAGAAGAAAAAAGAAGCGTCTAAAGAAATCCATTAACATGGTGAAAATGTTTCACCATGTCAGTGGTTTTCTTCAGACCTCCATTTCTTGGGAACACAGAATGGGGGAACTTTTTTATCATGCCCACCCAGCACCTCTAGGGTATACTAATGACATATTTGAATGTTGAAAATGGGTGGAGTTCCCCTTTAAAGTTCTCGGTCCTTGGAGCGGATTTCTTAAGAGTCATTTAATGATCGAATGATTTGAATTGGGATTTTTGGGGGGGCTTATAGCCCTGATACTGTGACCTCACCCATCACCATACATTAGCTTGGTGACATAACATTGCAGTCCAGAATTGGGGTTGCCGTTCTTGTGAAGGTATTTCTGACCCATTTTTTTTTAGCTGCAGCAGCAGCAGATCAGGAATGAGCTTTCCTGTTAAATTCTGCGCAAGCTGAAGAAAGAAACCCCAAATAAACACCATTTAAGTGGCGAAAATGAAGTTGTAACGCAGCCGCACTGCATTATGTGGTTCAGAGGTGTTATCAAATTCCTCTTGTCTCAGCCAGAAATCATTTAACCCTGATTCATGTGTAGTTTAAACACCACTGTCCCATACCGAAAATAGCCAATTTTACGTACTTAACTCTTAGCTTTGCGAGCTTGTAAATGTTCAGTGCGTGACATCCAGTGCGGCAAACCCCCGGCGTAACAAACCAGCCGTTTGTTCTTCCAATTTCAGCCTTAATTTTCTTCTATCTCTTCGTCTGCAGGGGCTGAAATACTCCTTCCAGACACACGACCGGCTGTGCTTCGTCATGGAGTATGCAAATGGTGGCGAGGTGAGTTCATCAATGAGTTTGTAGCCGGTAGGGGGATGACCTAGCCTCTAGTAGCCTGGGATCCAGCCTGATTGTGCTGCATTCCGCGCATCTGGAATGTCACTTGGCAAATCAGTCTGGCCAGGAGGAGCCTATCCCCACAGGTAGGCGGGGCATATGAAGGGTGAAATGCAGCCGAGGATTCTAATCGGTCTGTGGTTTGTTTGACAGAAAAAATACTACTTCACGTTTGTTTAAATGGGGAATTCCATCCATTTTCAACATTTTTTCTGAGAGCGTACAAATGTGAACCAAACGCACCCTAGTGGGTCCATTTGGTTCCATTTGTACGCTCTCAGAAAAAAGGCCTCTCAGAGACTAATCATTAATGTGGTGAAACACAACTTGATGATGTCATTAAGATGTGTTTCACAATGTTAATGTTTTTTTTTCAGACCTCCATTTCTAGGAAACACAGAATGGGGGGGGGGGGGGGCTTTTTCATCATGCCCACACAACATCTCATCAAGGTATATTCAAGGTCAAGGTAAACTTTATTTTCCCCAGGGGAAATTTGTCTCGGGCTTTCACCCCCACAACAGCCATACATGGAACAAAAAGACAACAAAATACAGAACAGGGAGACAAGATTATACAAGTGCACACAGTGTAAAAATCTATCTATTAATGACATAGTAAAGTATGTATAGTAAATCGTTGAAAATGGGTGGAATTCCCCTTTGAACACCCTCCAATCAGAAACGTGGCTACGTACCGGGTGACGTCGGGACGGGAAATGCAAATCAAGCAGTTTCTGGCCAGACCGATTTGCGAAGTGACATTTCGACATTTTGTGCGGAATGCAGCAAATGAGGCTGGTTACCAGGCTAGCCTCGAGGGTGCTGCCCAGATTGATCATGCTCACAAGGAGGAGCCATTCCTAACCTAACATTACCTGTCTCTCCTGTCCTTCTCTTCCTGCCACTCACGCTCTGCCCCTTTTTTCCTCTATACCTGTATCCTCCCTATACCTCCCTCCATCCTCCCTCCTCCATATGCGCTCCTCCTGCAGCTTTTCTTCCACCTGTCTAGGGACCGGGTGTTCTCGGAGGAGCGAGCGAGGTTCTACGGGGCCGAGATAGTGTCAGCGCTGGATTACCTGCATGCTGAGAGGAACGTGGTCTACCGGGACCTAAAGGTGGGTCGGTCTGGGGAAAACTTACTTCCTTTCTATCTCTCTCTCTCTCTCTCTCTCTCTCTCTCTCTCTCTCTCTCTCTCTCTCTCTCTCTCTCTCTCTCTCTCTCTCTCTCTCTCTCTCTCTCTCTCTCTCTCTCTTTCTCTCTCTCTCTCTCTCTCTCTCTCTCTCTCTCTCTCTCTCTCTCTTGCACTCTTTCTTACTTCCTCCATCTTTCTCTGTCTCTTTGCTTGCTCTCTCTCTCCAGGGGCGGATGTAACATTTCCCAATTGGGGGGTGGGGCAGCAGAAAATGGTATGGGCGCGGCTTTATCGCCCGTGTCGCTTCGCGCCACGGGCGATGAAGCCGCGCCCATACCATTTTTGGTTACAGGACTTTTATTAGGCAATCAAGCACCAATAATACCATCAGTTGAAGTTGCAGCAGGCACGCAGCATGCATAAAGCTAAAGGTCTGACTCAGAGAGTTTTCTGTTTTCAATGATGAAATGCTGTTGGTTTAGTGGTGCCACAGCTGTAGTTAGTCAGTAGCAGTAGTAGAGTTTCAAATCATTTTAATTATAAGCACTTTAATTTGAAATGTCTCGGGTTGTTTTGCATGCCATCGTGTTTGGTGGGGCAGACTGGGTATTTAGGGGGACACCCCCCCCCCATGCCCATGCCTAGATCCTCCCCCTCTCTCTCTCCCTCTCTCTCTCTCCATGTCTCTCTCTCTCTCTCTCTCTCTCTCTCTCTCTCTCTCTCTCTCTCTCTCCCCCATGGCAAGGCTATAAATAGGGGCTCGCCTCTATCCAGAGCAGCAGCAGCCAGCAGCCATTGAGCTTTATTGATTGGTCCGGATCCTCCGGATCAGACCTCACTGCAGCTGGAGGCAGGGAGGGTCCATCCTCCATACACTGCAAACCAGACAGAAATAACTAGCAAACCTCTATGTAACAGCCAGACATCGGTAGTGTTGTTGTTGTTGTTGTTGTTTTTTTCGCGCCACAGGCACAGGACTGTCTGGTATATCTGGTAGCAAATCTTTGAATACATTATTTCGGAAGCAAACATTTTTAACTCAAATCTTTGCTTCTGGGGGATCCCTAGAACAACATGTTTTAGGATGAGGTTCTTCAGCTAAATAATAGATATTTCTGGGGGTACTTATGTCAAAATGTCAAGCATCACTGACAAGGAAAGAGAATTTTCCAGGAAAAACTAGAATCTCACGCCAGGGACTAGAATTTAGTGTCACAAACTAGCATTTAGTGTCATGGACTAGAATCTAGTGTTGGGAACTAGAATCTAGTGTCAGAAACTGGAATCTAACTTCAGAAACTACAGTCTACGGAGAGGAACTAGAATCTACCGTGGGGGACTAGATTCTAGCGTGAGACGCGAGATCAAAGCGTGTCAGCACTCTCCCTTTATAGGACAAGCTTTCTTCTGCTAACGTGGCCATTGGACAAGAGCAGATTAGGGGGGAGGGACTTTGTGACACTGAGAGCCAGACACATTTCACACAAGGGCTGGCAGAGACTTATCTTATGGCCCTCTGGTGGCAAGCTCTCCAGACCGCTCTTCTTCTTCGCGACAGGGTTAAACGGCCCTTTAAAGTGTCGCCGTCCTTGGAAATGTCACGCAGAGCTGACCGAACGCTTCTTGGAGGGAAGCAGCGGAGGCAGATGTCTGGTGGTGACTCCTCAGTTATGAAAGGCAGGGGGTTACGGGGATTAGGAAGGGGACGGGCGCTGCTGGCTGCGGTATGGGGTGGGGGGTGGGGGGCAGGGCCGGATCTAGAGGGGGGCAGGGGTGGGCAGAGCCCACCCAATAAAAGGTAATATCAGTGGTTTTCATCAGTGGTACGGGTGCCACCAGTGATTGAGAGAGGTCCAGGTGGTCCCCAGGCTAAATGGTGGAAAGTTGGTTCACCAGATGTAACTCTGTGAGACCGTATACATGAAACCAAATGGACCCTTGCGGGTCCATTTGGTTTCATGTTTACACTCTCAAGAGTTAAAATATTCATCATGTGAATTAGCCCCAAGTCTAAAAAACTAGAGAATGTGGGAGATTAATAATGGTCATTTTGATCTGTATGTTTGACTGTTTTGTTTCCCCAAATTCAGCCTGGAATTGTGGACAAAAGCAATCTAAAAGAAATCTTTAGTTTTAGGGTCTGTGGGGGCTAAAACGTCATTAGCTGGTGGTCCTCCGTGGCTCAAACGCCGAATAAATAGAGGGCCCTGGCCACTGGTGTCAAAAAGATTGAAAACCACTGCTTCATTTGAAAACGTTGGGAGTTGCGCACCATTGCCACTCTTCCAGCCCACCCTAGTAGGGCTGGCTAAATCCGGCTCTGTGTGTGTGTGTGTGTACTATTGTAGCTCTTGCCTCATCCAGCTGATGAAAACTCTGTAACACCAGGTCAGCACGCGGCCCCTCCCTCCCTCCCTCTCTCTCTCTCTCTCTCTCTCTCTCTGCTCTTCCCCTTGGGTTTACAAGGCAGCCTGCTAGGGTTCTCCTGAAAATGCCAGAGTAGCAGGATTGGAAGGATGTGCTGACTGTGGCCCTGGCGCTGCTGGGCTGGCCCACGTGTGAGATACAGCTGCCAGGTGACTTTTACACAGAGAGAGAGGGAGAGAGAGAGGGAGAGAGGGAGCGAGAGGACACAGCGATATTAAAAGAAAAGGCCACGCAATGCCAATTATATTTTTTTGCAAACGCCATGAGATAAACACAGGGCCCAAGGCCTTGCATTTAGCCCGGATTGCTCCTGCTGTAATGACATCGTTGTCATTACAGGATAGCGTTCACACAGGTGTAAAAAGAAAAAGAAAAACGCGCTCTATGAGCTGGCAGTTTTCAGGTTTTCAGGAAAGGGGGAAGAATCGATGTAGGAATAGAAAACCTGGTCTGATAATGTCAAGAAAAAAATAGATGCCGTATTTTCCGGACTATAAGGCATACTTAAAAGTTTGCAATTTTCTCAAAAAAAAAGGAAGAAAAAAAAACAGTGCGCCTTATATATGGATTGTTTGACTGCAGTAGCTTCTATTCTATGTTGACTGCAGTAGCTTTTATTCCATGCGCCTTATAATCCGGTGCGCCTTTATATATGAAAACGATTCTAAAATAGGCCATTCATTGAAGGTGCGCCTTATAATCCGGTGCGCCTTATAGTGCGGAAAATACAGGTTGCCAGATGTCCGTCCATTATCACCCATTACTCATTCGCTCTCTTGCACCAAACGGCTATTGATTTTCATTTTATATACAGATCAAGCTGAAATTGCTGTTTAATTTACTGTGTGTGTGTGTGTGTGTGTGTGTGTGTGTGTGTGTGTGCGTGTGTCTCTCTCTTCCCTTCTCCTCCTCAGCTGGAAAATCTCATGCTGGACAAAGACGGACACATAAAGATCACAGACTTCGGTCTGTGCAAGGAGGGCATCAAGGACGGAGCCACCATGAAGACCTTCTGTGGGACGCCTGAGTACCTTGCCCCGGAGGTATAGCACCGCACCCTGGGCCGCCTGTGACCCAGTTAACACCCAACAAAAAACACCTCCTCATACTCTCTGCCTCTGTCTTGCGATGTCCTAAACCAGTTGTTTTTCAACCTTTTTCACAACCAGGGCCCACCATTTATTTAGAATTTGAGCCACGCACCAGCATTTGATGACATTTTAGCCCCACAATTCCATCCTGGATTTCGGAAACCAAACCAGCCAAATATACAGATCAAAATGACCATTTCATCTACAGTACATTCTCTAGTTGTATACAGTACACTTGGGCTAATTCAGATGATGAATATTTTAACTCTTGAGTGTGTAAACATGAAACCAAAGAGTTACATCTGGTTAACCAACCGTCTATCATTTAGCCTGGGGACCACTTGGAACCCTCTCAAGGACCACTGGTGGTCCCCGGACCAGTGGTTGAAAACCACTGTCCTAAACTGCAAAAGGAACTGCAAAGGCATCCTGTATTATCTGCTATATTTGTGCGATACCTGATCAAACAGGACTTTCATTTAAAAGGAGGTTTTTCCTGAAGTTTCCCCTCCGTCAAACATGTTTTCCGTTTGTGTGTGTGTGAAACGTCAGCGGTGGAAAAGGCCACCACTTAGACCTGCGCCACCCACGGGCGCCCACACAATTCTTTCCCCTTTCTTGAGTCGAATCAATCCAGATCCGCTAAAAGCCTCTCTCCGCAAGGCGAGCGGAAGCAGGTAGCGCTATGTTTAACTTGAGGGACAGAGCGATCACAGCTGGGTGCATGTTAAAATGTTTCACGCCTCCTCCTCGTTGCCATTACCGTCGACGTCTCGCAGGGTTAGACGTGTTCACAGCCAGTGCTTTCCCCCAGCGAGGAACACAGTGTGAGACTAAAGTCCTGTCTTTAGCTTTTTTTAATGACATTTTTTCCCCCAAGCATCTGTCTGTCCTCTGGTTTCCTTTTCAAAGCCACATGGTTAATAATAACAATAAACTTTATTTTCATGAAAACCATCAAACCTGAGAATGTTCAGAGCGGTGTGTTCTATTCCTGTAGCAGGCCAGATGGATTCCAAAGAACTCTTCTGGAAAGTATTGACAGTTTTCATGCACGGCCAGGACACTTCAATGATTATTATTACTCAGTTTTAGCAATAATTCCTATAAATCAGTGGTTTCCCACCTTTTCGACACCAGTATTTATTCAGAATTTGAGCCATGGTTTAATGTAAAAACATTTTTTTTCATATTACCCATCCAGGTTATATCCGAAAATCCCACATTTCATTGCACAGTATCTCTAGAGTCATGTGCGCATGACGGATGTGTCCCATATTTCATAGTCCATCCTAATTGGCTATAATTCACTTTCAAAGTTTGCAAGATTGGCCTGTGTAGAACAAAAAGCATCAAAAATCTCCCACTCTTTTCACGATGGCTTGTTATAGCGCCACCATGAGGCCACAAACAGACCTGGCCTGGTTTACGTTGTATTGCAGTGATTAGATGTATGTGGACGTCTATGATGTTTACAACAAACCAATCCGTTTGAAAACCAACCCGTTCGAAAATCGTAACAACGTCACTCCCCATTGGCCAGTAACGCGGGTGAGCCATCTAGCTTTCTTATATACTGTATATCTATGATCCAGACTTATGGAATGATATGGACTGCATCGCTCCGTGATTTTAGCTCCTACTTTAATTTCTATTTCTATATCAATTAGCGGCACGCTGAAACGCGGCTGGCGGCGGCACGGCGCGAATGCAGAAAAGTGCAAAAAAAAAGTAGCGTGTGGCCAGACTTTGGTCAGCAGCGGCAGCACGAGGTACGGTATGCAGGAAGAATGGGGCAGCTGTTCAACCGAATGCCTCGCGTCTAATCTTCAGACTGAGGCCTGTTGAGTTAATGAGTGCTGTACTATAGAGAGGCCGGGGCAGGGCAGGGCGCCCTGCGCGCCTCTGTCTGGAATCACACTTTAGGAAGGAGGAGGAGGAGGAGGGCTCTCCGCGTACCGAGGCGCAGCTACTCCCCCCCTCCCCATCGCGTGCAGGTATGACAAGCACCGGAGTTGTCCGCCGTGCAACCCGATATGGCATTGTGAGTGTCAGCTGTGCGAGGATGCGTGTGTGCTGTGCGCTTGAACGCGCTTGCGTGACAGCCTCTTAATCGTCATAAAAGAAGAATGTTTTTCCGGTGGAGAAGAAGTGGTGACCGTGTTGACACAGTTGCCGGGATCGTTGTTTTTAGCCTCTATTCGGAATTTGCTTAAAGAGGGGGGCGTGCGTGCATTGTGTGTGTGTGTGCGTGCGTGCGTGCGTATGTGTGTGTTGGGGAGGGAGACAGGGGCGGATGTAACATTTCCCAATTGGGGGGGGGGGGGGGGGCAGAAGAAAATGGTAAGTGGGCAGCTTCATCGCCCGTGTTGCTTCGCGCCACGGGCGATGAAGTCGCCCCCATACCATTTTCAGTAGTGTTTCAAATACTTTTAAATATAAGCACTGAAAGATCTTGTTTTGTTTTTTTGCATGCCATCATGTTTGGTGGGGCAGACTGGGCATTTAGGGGGGCATTGCCTCCCCTCATGCCTATGCCTAGATCCGCCCCTGGAGGGGGAGGTGCGGGGGTCTAGGGCTTGGCAGTGCGTCAGGAAACGTGAGCTTCCGCCCCTGGAGAAAAAGTGCCACATTGGCTACAGCTGTTGTAATGGCACCGGGGGGGCGAGGTGGCCTGGGGCGTGTTGGGGGGTCTTGCTGCTGCTGCCGCTGCCCGGGATGCCATCCCTGACCCGGGCAGAGCCAGAGCCACAGTGGTGATGATGATGATGTCCTGCAGACCCCCACCCTCACCCCAGAGCCCCCGTCCATTCATCTGTCAGAGGCTCATTCTGCTCTTCTGCCCAGGGGCGGATCTAGGCATGGGGGGGGGGGGGGGGAGCGCTGGCCCAGGCAGTGTTACAGGTTGTTCTGGCAGTAAACAATGACCCCTAAATGCCCAGTCTGCCCCACCAAACATGATGGCATGCAAAACAACCCACAATATTTCAAATTAAAGTGCTTATATTTAAGATGATTTGAAACACTACTACTGCTACTAACTAACTACAGTTGTGTCACCACTAAACCAACAGCATTTCATCATTGAAAACAGAAAACTCTCTTGAGTCAGACCTTTAGCTTTATGCATTGCTGCGTGTCTGTTGCAACTTCAACAACAACTGATGTTATTATTGATGCTTTACTTGACTAATAAAAGTCCTGTAACTGAAAATGGTATGGGTGCCGCACCCATACCATTTTCTCTTGCCCCTCCAACATTTTCTCTTGCCCCCCCCCCCCCCCCCCCCCCCCAAATGGGACATGTTATATCCCCCCCTCATGTGCCCAAAGATCCTGGCCAATAAAAAAAGAACTTCTTCCTTCACTCAAACTCACACCTGAGTGGGGCGCAACGAGAGGCACAGCGGCCATTTTTTAACACCGGCGGCCATAGTTTTGGCTTTGTCTATTCCGTTTTATCTATGCGGTATCATTTCCACTCTAAAAGCGTTTTCTACAATCATTCAGAAAACAGCCAGAGTATAAAGTACTTCATGCTCTTATAATATCTTCTATTCAATATATTGATATAGGGGTTAATATAGGGGCTCAGGGTTAGAAAATGTGTCTATGCTATATCTATGCTTTTTGGAGCGTTTTGTATTTGTCGTTTTCCTTGAAACTCGCCTTTTCCGAAACTCCACCTGCTCCTTGACAAGTTCAGTTGTCCTGGCAGTAATGGAGCCTGCGATGGCAGGAGAGAGAGAGACAGAGAGAGAGAGAGAGAGGCATTGAGAGAGAGACAGAGAGAGAGAGAGAGACGGAGAAAGCGACAGAGAGACAGAGAGAGAAAGAGAGAGAGCGCTAGGGAGACATCAGGGGGCATTGCCACGGCAACCAGGGTCACTGGCAAGCGCTTCGGCGGAGCGCTGGGCCCAGGCAGTGTTACAGGTTGTTCTGGCAGTAAACAATGACCTTGTTGTGTGTGTGTGCTGCACAGGAATGCTGTAACGTCTGGGAATATTCCACCCAGGGGCAGGAGGGAGTAGAGAAAGAAACGGGGAGGAAAGGGGGGTGAGGGGGGCTTTGTTGTAACCCCCCCACCCCCCTCTACCCCCTCTTGCCCAGCAGCAGCAGCGGCAGTGGCGGCACTGAACTGGTTTGCCTGTTCACTGAGGCGGGACTCGTTTTGTCACCCTGTCTTATTAAGAACGCAGTGGCTGTTCATTTAAATGTGCTCGCAGTACGTGCAGCAAGCAAACAACTTGTATTAACAGGGACCCTTTCAAATAATACCTGGCACAGATGACCAGGGGCGGCTCTTTTTTGCGGAGCGTGCTGAAGCCGAGTTTCGTCGCGCAACGTTGGGACGTTGGCTGCTCTTATAGATCTGTTATGAGTTGCCACTTTCCAGCCTGGATATAGGAGAGAAGGTCCCAAAAATATTGCCCCATCACACACAGCACCAGTCGTGCACATCAGCTATTGTCGCTAATTGGCAACGTACATACATTAGGACTTAATTGGTTAAAAGAGATGAAAACGCAAATATCACATTCCCTCAAAACCATAACCTTATCACTAAAAAGCTCCTTTATTGCAATAGATACAGTCGTGTTCCAAATTAGATTACTCTAGTTAGGTGACTCTAGTCCTGTAGCTACACAAAAGGAAACGTCTAGTTCAGTGGTTTTCAACCGTGGGTCCGGGGACCACCAGTGGTCCTTGAGAGGGTTCCAGGTGTTCCCCAGGCCACCTGGAATCGTAAACAATGGACAGTTGGTTAACCAGATGTAACTCATTGAGAGCGTAAACCTGAAACCAAATGGACCCTTGTGGGTCCATTTGGTTTCATGTTTACATTCTCAAGAGTTAAAATATTCACCATCCAAATTAGCCCCAAGTCTACACAACTAGCGAATGTAGAAGATTAATCGGCATTTTGATCACATGTTTTGTTTCCCCAAATCCAGCCTGGTATTGAGGACAAAAGAAAAAGAAATCTTATAGTTTTGGGGTCTGGGGGGCTAAAATGTCCTCAAATGGTGGGCTGTGGCTCAAATGCTGAATAAATAGTGGGCCCTGGTGTCAAAAAGGTTGAAAACCACCGGTCTGTTTCGAATGTCACTCGACAATCGTCCAGTAGCCACACATAACAGCAACGACTCTAACTTCATAGATACACTCCTGCTATCGCCTGCAAAAGTTCCACCTGGCGTGGAGAGACGCCGACTTTCAAGTGGTTCGACTCGACGAGCGGCTAGCTCTCGAACGAAGGTTCGCATTCAAGCCACTTCTTCTTCAATGCGAGTGTCGCGTAGGCTTGCCTAGTTCTGAGCGGAGGGGGGAAGAAGAAGAAGAAGAAGTTGCGAGCGCAGTAGTATCAACTAGAGCAGTGGAGCAACAGCGAGTGTTTGTCTCCCCCCTCCCTTCCCCTCCCCTCCCCTCACATCTCTTCTTGCTCCTTTGGGGGCAGTGGAAACGGAGTTGGGTTGGGGCTGTGGGGGCCGTGCGCAGGCAGGCAGGCAGGCAGGCAGTCCTGGTTACGTGTATGAGGGATGAGCTTGGCTCCTGCGCTCCTGGCAGCCTCACAGCTGTGTGGAGGCTCTTCTACATATATGGGGCAGCTGCGGGCCCAGCTGTCGCGCGGTGTGAATCACACGACAGCAGCGCTGGAAATAGAGACGGCCCAGTAATCCTAGCACCGGGCCCCGGCTTCACGTTACTCCCCCCCCCCCCACACCACCACCACCCCCTCCTCGCCCCTTCCAGACCTCCTCCACCTCCTCCACCACTCACCGCAGTGCCAGCCGGCGGGCGGGCGGGCGGGTGGCGTGGAGTGGCGTGGGCGCCCATAGACGCGGCGACGACGCTCGTGCGGCTGTCTCTCTCTCTTGCACAGCAGTTTGCGGTTTCCCTTTTACGGCCACGTCTCTTTCGGGTGGGGGGGGGTGCAGGGTCGCGAGCCAGCATCAGCGGCCGCGACGCGTCCATATTTAATTCGTTTAATCCGGCCTGTGTCGTCTTCTTCTTTTCTTTTTTTTTATTTTTACCTTTTTTACAATTCTATTCTCAGGGTTCCGAATCACCTTGCTGGAGGTTTTTTTTGTGGAGAAAAAAAAAAAGAAGAACAGACTGTTCTCCTTGTCTGGATTTCACCTTCAACATCCGGCTGCCTGCTCTGCTCTCGCTGTACGGCGGTGTAGAGGAGGTAGAATCCAGTACATGTCCCCTGGGGGCACCTTGGAACAACTCCACTCAGCAGTGCATTAGTCATGCAACAGGTTGCTCTGTTCACAGAGCAGCCGAGCTTCGCAGCAGCTCGCGCTCATTAAGAGAACCGTCAAGGAAGAGGGCGGAAAAGAAAAAGTAATTTTTTCGGGTGGGGATAAGATGAAACATTTTGCCCTCCGCACATCGGCGGCGGCGGCGACTGTACGACGTTTTGTATGCTTTTGCGTTACGAAAAAAAGATCGTATTGCTGCTGCTGTCGTCGTCGCCCCTCCAGACACTTATGTATGCTTACCGGGACAGCCCCCCCCCCCCCCCCCCCCCCCCCCCCCCCCCCACACACTCACATACACACACACACACACACACACACACACACACACACACACACACACACACACACACACACACACACACACACACACACACACGCACGCACACACCAGCTCTGTCGCTTGTTGATTAAATCGTGTGTGTGTGTGTGCTTGGATGCCTGTATGTGTGTGTGCGTGTGCGTGTGCGTGCATGGCCCTGTGTGTATGTGCCATTATGGACCTCTGGTGATTAAATATGCAGGGCTCCAGGGGAAACTTTATCCGAGCTCCTAATGTGAGATGTGAGTCAGTGTTGGCCGTGTGGGCCGGCCTGGAAAGCCCAGACCATGAGGGGAGGGCCAGCCAATTGGGTGGGTGGGGGGGCAGGTTGCGTTGCTGAGGTGGTGGTGGGGAGGTTCAGCAGCCTCTCGGCCTTGTTTACGCACCACACAGGCCGCAGAGCCGCCGTCTCCGGCGTCCTTCTGATGTCCGTTTTCGTCCGAGGCGCGCCGTAGAGGCGAAGCTGCCGTGTGTTCGTACGCGTCTGTGTCGTTCGACACCCGTTAGGGTTCATTTGGTTCCATTTGTACGCTCTCAGAAAAAAAAATGAAAATGGGTGGAATGTCCCTTTAACGGCCTGAATGCTTCCTTGCAAAAAGGGCGAAATTCAACAAATCCTTTTCCCTCCAAATAAACATGACAATAATGGTGTACCAGAACGCTTTAAACCTTCCTCGTGAAATCAGACAATACAGATGCAAAAATACATCACTTGTCTGTGCCTTACGTTGTTGTTGTTGGGGGGGGGGGGGGGGGGGGGGGGGTCGTCGTTCGTGAACGTGTCAGACAGAGTAAAATGGTTCCGCGCGCGGCTTTACACCTGCGTGAACCCCGCGACGTGACAAATAAAAGCTTTCGATTCTTTCCGTTTCACACGAGTCGACGTCAGTGACAGCCCAGTGATCCACGCACACCGAATAACCGCCAAGACAATACAGGATGTTAAAATGGTAAACAAAGCATCACAGCGACAAGGTCTTATTAAGATTAACCACTTAAACCCTCCGCGGTCCACTGGACCGTGAAAATAGATGTTTTCGGCTAATGTTCCTCCCCGGGAATATGTATGGATCATGCTGGGATACGAGTCGTCCAGAACCTGTCGTTCAAGGGAGACAATTTTGCCTCCCAATTCATTTGCTTTGAATTTTAGTCTCTTACAACAGTTTTCAGGATTTCAAAAATAGCAGCTCTATATGAGGTCCATTCATTAAAGGGGAATTCCACCCATTTTCAACATTTTTTCTGAGAGCAAAAAATGAACCAAATGAACCCTAACGGGTTCATTTGGATCCATTTGTACGCTCTCAGAAAAAAATGGATTTCTTTAGACGCTTCTTTTTTTCTGAGAGCGTACAAATGGAACCAAATGAACCCTAACGGGTTCATTTGGATCCATTTGTACGCTCTCAGAAAAAAAGAAGCGTCTAAAGAAATCCATTAACATGGTGAAAATACATCTTGATGATGTCATCAAGATGTTTCACCATGTTAATGGTTTTCTTCAGACCTTCATTTCTTGGGAACACAGAATGGGGGAACTATTTTTATCATGTCTACCCAACACCTCTAAGGTACATCAATGACATAGTAAAATATCGAAAATGGGTGGAGTTCCCCTTTAAGCTTAGGTTCATCCTGCATCCGGGAAGAAAGGTATAGAATACATTGCTCTTTTTCCAGTCTCTTCACAGGTATTTGGGGGGGCGAAAAGCATTTAACAAAACGTTTCTTTTGGCCTTCGTCTTCCCTTTAAGGTGCTAGAAGACAACGACTACGGCCGTGCCGTGGACTGGTGGGGCCTGGGGGTGGTGATGTACGAGATGATGTGCGGCCGACTGCCCCTTCTACAACCAGGACCACGAGAAGCTGTTTGAGCTCATCCTGATGGAGGACATCCGCTTCCCGAGGACGCTGGGCCCCGAGGGACGCTCTCTGCTCTCTGGCCTGCTCAAAAAAGACCCCAAGCAGAGGTGAGGAGGACAAGGAGGAGGTGGACGATGGCGCTGCGTCCCCTTTTACAGGGCTTTTCAACCTTTTTGACACCAGGGCCCACTATTTACTCAGCATTTGAGCCACGGACCACCATTTGAGGATACCTTTTAGTCCCACAGACCCCAAAAACTACCACAAACACTCTGGCCCCAGGCGGGAATTTAACCGGGCACACGCTCAAGGCATTCTGCGCCCCAACCCAGCTTGACTATGACTAGATGTTTTTATGTTCGTCTTTTTAGCGCAAAGCACGCTAAGACTGCAGTCTGACTGTAGGCCGAGTAGGTTGGTAGGCTTGAAGGCTCAAAACGAAATCATTTATGCATAATCCTCTGTTGTGAATTTGTGCCAACAAATCATAAGACAGCTTAAAGGGATATTCCACTTTCAAAAAAAAGTTTTGGTCATTTTATGGTCTCCTCAGTCTCATGTGAACACACTAGAAAGTTTATAAGTTACTTCAATCAGTATTTAGGAATTTGATGTTCATTTTGCTGCCCGAACGTCCTTCCTATACAAACCCATTATAACTTAAAACTCCATTTTAACCATAATAGATTATATGAAATCAACCCATCTTTTTTCTGGTGACTGATATTGTCCTCCTAATATGTGAGAAGGCCATGGAATTTCATCTACCGTAATTTCCATACTATACGCCGCTACTTTTTTCACATGCTTTTGACCCTGCGGCTTATACAACGGTGCGGCCAATCTATGGATTTTCCAGGTTCTAGGTGGGCTCTGCAGACTAAATGATAGAAAGTTGGTTAACCAAATGTAACTCTTTGAGAGTGTAAACATGAAACCAAATGGACCCTAGCGGGTCCATTTATATATTAGAGGTATGATATTCACCATCTAAATTAGCACCACTTAATTACCTGTACCCGCACCTGACTATAAGCCTGGTGCGGCTTATATTCAGGTGTGGTTTATAATCCGGAAATTACGGTACAGTTTTCATTTATTTTTAAAATATTGTTTTGGAAAATGAAATTCCATGGCCCTCTCACGTATTAGGAGGACAATATCAGTCACCAGAAAAAAGATGGGTTGTTTTTGAATAATCTGTCATGGTTAAAATGGAGTTTTAAGTTATAATGGGTTTGTATAGGAAGGAGCTTGTGCAGCAAAATCAAATATCTAAATACTGAAAGGAGTAATTTATAAACTGTCTGGTGTGTTCACATGAGACTGAGTAGACCATAAAATGACCTAAAGTTTTTTTGAAAGTGGAATATCCCTTTATCTGTTTGAACTGTTTCTTTAATAAATTTGATGAAATGGTCTGTATTTTCACATTTCACTTGTTTCCAGGACATGTTCAGTGATAAATGCACTTAAAGTTATATCATTTATCAATTACGGTTGTAAGGTGTGCAAGGAGTTTTTCTGGGTATTGTAGCGAATGACCACCTAGAGGGCTTAATGGGGCGTCCCGCGGTTAATGAGCACAAAAAACCTCTAAAATGAATTTTGGAGTGATAAGCAAACGGTTTGTGAATCAGTCACTCCAAAAGCCGTGGTAATCTGTCAAGGAGTTAAACAGGGAGACTGACGGGTACAGCGGCAGTGCTATGGCAGCCGAACGCGAGTTTTTGCCATAAGCCTTTTCTGAAGCGCACGCGGCCCAGGGGCGGATAGAACATGTCCCATTTGGGGGAACATGTTGGAGGGGCAAGAGAAAATGGTATGGGGGCGCACCCATAGCATTTTCAGTTACAGGACTTGTATTAGGCAAGTATCAGTTGTTGTTGACACGCAGCATGCATAAAGCTAAAGGTCTGACTCAGAGAGTTTTCTGTTTTCAATGATGAAATGCTGTTGGTTTAGTGGTGACACAGCTGTAATTAGTTAGTAGCAGTAGTAGTGTTTCACATAATTTTAAATAGAAGCACTTTAATTTGAAATATCTTGGGTTGTTTTGCATGGCATCGTGTTTGGGGGGCAGACTGGGTATTTAGGGGGGCATTGCCCCCCCATGCCCATGCCTAGATCTGCCCCTGCCGCGGCCCGTAGCGACGCGTCTCCATGTCAGCCCGTCGGTGATGTCTAATCTCCTCGTTAGCCTGTTATTTTACCACTCAGCTTATTTGGTCTATATGTTGCTAAGCAGCATCTTTGTTGACGGGAGGTCCCGTCGGAGCTATATTTGTTGACTGGAGCTAAGATAAACTAAATCGCAAGCCGTTGTGATCTCCCTCGATCACGTTCGAGCTTGTACTGTTCGACCGTCACCGTATTCCAGCACGGCTGTGATTCATCTGAAGAGATTGCACAAATAAGACGTTGTTTAAAACATCTTGTGGTGTTGTAATTACGAATTGCATTGTATCTGTTGTCTCGCTACCTGCAATAGACCATTAGGTAAGCCCTTCACCAAACTGCTATGGTCCAATCACAGATAAGCATAACATGTGATAGACAAACCTCTCCACCAATAGTTTTTTTCCTCTATGATATAACATTGTTTTAAAAAAATAAATGTCGCACACATTATTCCACTGCATAGGACATCCAGTATTTACAGTATTGTGTAAATTCCATGATATTTAATTTGGAATGAATGAGCCCGGCTGGAAAGGGTCCTAGGGTAGACAAGAGGGCGGGGCTTACAGTACCTAAAGGTCTATTAGGTGTGAATGAATGAACTACAAGTCGCCTGCCTCAAATAGTTTTAGTGACATTGTAGGTGTCCTTCCCGACACTAGGGAGAGACCCCCCCCCCCAACAACTGCACACGTCCTATTTATACCATGTGAACATATTCCGCCCTAATGTTTTATTCATAAAACTAAGTTATGAATCGGAGCTTTAAAGGGGAATTCCACCCATTTTCATTTTTTTCAAAAAAGGTCCTAAAAGAAAAATCATTAACATGGTGAAACGCAACTTGATGACTTGAGAAGTTGTGTTTCACTATGTTAATGTTTTTTTTTCAGACCTCCATTTCTAGGAAACACAGAATATTATCATGGCCACACAACGAGGTGTAATAATGACCACCTTTAAGTATAATGTTATAATGCAGCAAATGCAAATGTCTGAAGTTGTCAACTAATTTCTGGTTTGTTCCTCCAGGTTAGGAGGAGGGCCGGACGACGCCAAGGAGATCATGCAGCATCGCTTCTTTGCGGGGATCGAATGGCAAGACGTTTACGAGAAGAAGGTGCGTCGTGTTCCTCCATTTTGTTTGTTCACTGGGTCCGTCCCAAGTGAACGATGAGATTCTCTGCGCGAGAAGTTAACCCTGCCCCCATGCTGAAGCTCATTATTCTGTTTGTCCAGAATTAATATCACGATTTTCATTTCTACCTTGTTTTTTATCATGTCTACCCAACACCTCTAAGGTACATCAGTAATGGCTTTATCTTTTCCCCCACTAAACAAGTGCAGAAGCGCGGAGGGGGTTGCAGTGTTTTCATTGGGTTCTGAGCATCGGGGGCGGGGTTTCCCCCCCCGAGTTGCCCAGGGCTGGCATGGGGGGAAAAAAATAAGCGTCCTTGCCGGCCTTTACTGTGCATTTTGTCGCCACCAACAACCACAGTGCCGGAGGCATTAAAAGAGTTTGAACTCCCCTCTCCCTCGTTGCCTGACGACATAAACGCGTTGCGTCCGAAACAGCCTGATCTCGCCAGCTCACGCCGCTCACGTCAACGCATCGGCTGTGTTTTATACCCCACTACCCTTCCCCCCCACCCCACTCAGACACACGACTCTCGCCGCCGCCGCGCGACAAACCATAAATCAGGCTTTGAGGGAGCGGACAGCGAAGCCCAAACATCTGAGCGTGCGATACCGCCCATGAGACCTTGTAGATGTCACCGGGCCGCAGCACAACTGTTGGCCAGCTAGTGATTGACGGCACTGATGTTGCTAATGTGTCCTCGCGTGTCCCCTTCTGCGCCAACAGTTGGTCCCACCCTTCAAGCCCCAGGTTACCTCTGAGACCGACACGCGGTATTTTGATGAAGAGTTCACGGGACAGACCATCACGATAACGCCCCCCGGACAAGGTAACGGATACACACCACGCACGCACGCACGCACGCACGCACACACACACACACACGCACACAAACGCGCACACACACACACACACACACACATACATAAACAGACGCACACGCGCGCACACGCACACACGCACACACACACACACACACACACACGCACACATGCACACGCACACATGCACACACACACACACACACACACACACACACCACACACACACACACACACACACACACACACACACACACACACACACACACACACACACACACACATACTTTTACTTGCATTACTTTCATTGAGTGCTTGCATTACTTTCATTGAGTGCTGTGACAGGGGTTGACACTAAGGTCTCCGAGGCACTTGCCCATCGGGCAAGTGCAAGTCAGTTTCTACTTGCCCTCAGGTCGTGGTCACTTGCCCCCCAAAATATATTGTTAATTTTGCATTTAAGTTTACTTTCTACTTGGTGCTTTAAACATTTCCTTTCGCAGTCAAAGACTGTTTTGTTTAAGTCACAAATCTCACAATCAGCTACAATAAATATTCCACTTGTAAATCAGTGTAAATCAGTGGTTCCCACAGTGGTCACAGACCCAGCAAAATGATAGTTTGGAACCAAATGGACCTGTGAGAGAGATAGGAGAGATAGTGTAGCTAGAAAGCAGGGAAAGACACAGAGGCAGAGCGCAATAACCACCTTCAAGACAAATTATTGTCTTGAAATTATCCCATGTTGTGTAGCACACACAAGTCGCACACTTGCCCGTTCGGGCTACCAGGTAGCAGTCTTCACTTGCCCGACCATTTTTTTTTTTACTTGCCCTGGGCAAGTGGGCAAGTGTTAGTGTCAAGCCCTGTGTGAGGTTGTGCCTTCTTTTATAATCATGTTGTAAGATGCTGTTGTCATTGTAGCGAAGCTTTTTATTACCCAGCTTATGATTTTCAGATATACTGTATCTATCTGATCAGTGCAGCTACTATCTGAACGTAGACATGGCACACACACATTCACGTGCAGACAGATAGTTAATATACTCACATCATCATCGGTGCGCCTTTGTGTTATGTTAAAGTTTATGTTAAGTTTGTATGTTAAACGTAAGAGAAGCAACTTTAGTGTGCACAAACACTGTGTTTGCTCCACTCTACCTCACCTCCACTCTATTGGCTCGTCATGAAACTGCTGGAGGCTGCTGTGCTGTGATTGGCTAAAATGCTGCCCCACTGCCCCTCACAAATGATCACCGCCTTCCCTGAGCCCGACGAATGTTTTGTTTTCATGATTTGTTGACAAACCAACAAAGTTCTGGACGTCCGCAGGCCGAAGCAAGTGTCTGTCTGCAGGGAAACGGCTGCAGCATCAAAGTAGAAGCAACATAGAGGGCAAAAAGGCCGAAAAAATATTGGCCAAAAAGTTGCCTCTGTTGCCTTTAAAGTGCACAAGTCTCATAAATTGCCTTTCGCTTCTGAGAGTAAATTAATTGCTATTGGCGTCTGACAGGACGTATTAGAACCCTATTATCCTCTGAGAATATAATAAGAACGAACGTGAGAAGTTGCAACCTTCGATTACTTCCAGCCGGGGCGAATGTAACATGTCCCATTTGGGGGGGAAAGAGAACATGTTGGAGGGGCAAGAGAAAATGGTATAGGGGCGGCTTCATCGATGAAGTCGCACCCATACCATTTTCGGTTACAGGACTTTTAGTAAAGCATCAATAACTAGAAACAAAATTTCTAAGAAATTTTACTGTGTGCCTGCCACTCGCCAAGTGTGTGCAAACTTTCGCGGGAGTTGGCATGCTAACATGCTATGCTAACGTAGTAGCAAACCCTAAATAGTATCGACCAATCAGAATAGGGGGCGGGGCTAAGTTACACCAATCAATGTCAGGGACTCATTATCCGAGTCCAATGATGCCACCTATATGTCTCTATGACATAGCATTGAGGAGTTATGGCAGGAAATAGTATCGACCAATCAGAATAGGGGGCGGGGCTAAGTTACACCAATCAACGTCAGGGACTCATTACCCAAGTCCAATGATGCCACCCATATGTCTCTATCACATAGCATTGAGGAGTTATGGCAGGAAATAGATGATACAGGAGAGAGGATGTTTTGCCAACTGACTTGCCAATGTGTGTGTGCGTGAGTGTGCATGTGTGCTTGCGTGTGTGTGTGTCTGTATATGTGTGTGCGTGTGTATATGTGTGTGCGTGTGTTGCTGCATGCATGAATAACCAGTCGTGGCCCATCAGGTGACCTCAGAGAGGACCCGGACTGTGTGTGTGCATGCGTGTGCGTGCGCGTGTGTGTGTGTGTGCGCGCGCGCCACACACTCCATATTTGGGTATGTGTATGCGTGAGTGTGCATGTGTGCTTGCGTGTGTGTATATGTGTGTGCGTGTGTTGCTGCATGCATGAATAATCAGTCGTGGCCCATCAGGTGACCTCAGAGAGGACCCAGACTCTGTGTGTGCATGCGCACGCGTGTGTGTGTGTGTGTGTGTGTGTGTGCGCGTGCGCGCGCGTGCGTCACACACTCCATATTTGGGTATGTGTAACCCCATGGAGAACTCCATGAGCAAGTACACCAAGCAGCAAAGCATAGACTGGAGAGGAGAGCATGTGTGTGCGTGTCTCTGCGCGCGTGTGGCTAGTGGCAGCCATCTAATTAGGGCCTAATCTGTTACACCTGTGTTCAGTATTGTCCATTAGTTTAAACAGAGAGTCAATGGGTAGTACTCTCTTGGAACGAAGGCCTCTCACGCGAAAATTAAAACTCGTAAGCGTTTACTTTTTTCGATGTGGGCGTTACGACTTCGCAAGCTATGTTGTGTGCGATCGTGGTATCGGTACGATAAAAGACGTGGTCGTGAGAGCGATTTAAGAATTTGCGTTTGAAAAGAAACGTCAAACGCCAAAATGCAGCACATTACAATGTATTTAATATGGAGACGGGAGGTTACGTCATCTCGCTCTGAGGCCCGTAGCACCGGTTCTGTACGTGACTGGGCTTTGATGGTCACATTGGGTGAAAGGCGAGAGGTTTTTCTACAAAATGTCCGAAAACCACGCATGTAAAGCGAATATTGTGGCCGTGAGGACGATTTGTTCGGTCATGACCCGAACCTCGAGACACTGCATCTCGCACTCTGTTTCACTCGCTCACTGGTCGTGCGAGCCTCTAAGCTCCGCTAAATTCTCGAACCATGCACACTTTGAACTGCGATAGCGGACAAACCGTGCAACATATTTGAATACCGCCTGAACCGTGACGAAGTCGAGAGCCGCGTCTGCTGTTTAAAGTTAAAATCGTGTTTCTACGCCACAGTGTGCCAGAGTAATGTGGCTCCAAATAAGCGCTTCTTTTTCTGATGTTTTTGGTGTGCCCCCATTCATTTCGAATGGGGATTTTTTGCGTCGTTTATTGCGAATTACGTTGGCACGGTAACGCGTATCGGAAAGAAAAGCACAAGCACATCTTTCCCGGCCGAGCCGCACGTTTCGATGTATATATTGCGGGGATTGTGCAAACCATGCGGCCGGCCATAGCGGTCAAAATTTCGGATAGATAAAGATAAGTGATGATGGATTAAGTTGACGAATCACAACCTGTGTGCTTCTGCCATACTGGCAGGCATCAATAATAACATCAGTTGTTGTTGAAGTTGCAACACACACGCAGCATGCATAAAGCTAAAGGTCTGACTCAGAGAGTTTTCTGTTTTCAATGATGAAATGCTGTTGGTTTAATCGTACCACAACTGTAGTTAGTTAGTAGCAGTAGTAGTGTTTCAAATCATTTTAAATATAAGCACTTTAATTTGAAATAACTTGGGTTGTTTTGCATGGTTGCATCGTGTTTGGCGGGGCAGACTGGATATTTAAGGGGCATTGCCCCCCCATGCCCATGCCTAGATCTGCCCCTGTGCTAAAGCCAAGGTGTTCATTATAGAAGTTTTACCAACCCATATGGAAAAAACTTTATATGCAAATTCTTGAAAGTGGCACCTTTCATACAAGCCACTTTACAAGAAAAATACTATGGATCTTATATCTGTTTTGCATGTCATATATTACCCTTATAAATTACACAGTACTATGGATCTTATTTCTGTTGTGCATGACATATATTACTTTTATAAATTACAAAATTATATATGAGTCACATTACAAAAATACTATGTATTTTATATCTGTTTTGCATGACATATAATATTCTTATAAATTACAAGATTATATGTGTCACATTACAAAAAATATCTTCAAATCTTTTTTTTATCTTATATCTTTTTTGAATGTCATATATTTTTTTAAACCATAAAATATACATGTTTTATACAATATATGTTTTCCTTTACATAGAAACACTATGGAGCTTATATTAACTTCATTCTCTTATATGAAAGGTGCCACTTTCAAGAGTTCGCATGTACATTTTTTCCATATGAGAAGTAAGGACCTCAAGAATGTTGTCAACTGTTCCATTTCAGTTTTGCTTTTTTCCCCGTCCCAATTAAAACTTTGTTGACACTGGGCGACTCATGACCCCCAAACACTTAACTCTTCTGAATGCAGAGCTTTGCTGGTCCCAGCACATCTGGTGTGTGGGACTGGAATCATAGTGATAGTCATAGCTAGAGTTTATCAGTGGTGGGGTGGGAGTGGCAATGTTGTTGTTGTTTTTTTACCAGCTATTCTACACAGGTATTCCTGGTTCTCCTGAGAGCACTCTGCCCTCTCCTGGAGACCCAGAGACACTAAATAGCTTCACCCAAGTTTCATCTCTCTTTTTGCTCTCTCTCTCTCTCTCTCTCTCTCTCTCTCTCTCTCTCTCTCTCTCTCTCTCTCTGTCTGTCTGTCTGTCTGTCTGTCTGTCTGTCTGTCTGTCTGTCTGTCTGTCTGTCTGTCTGTCTGTCTGTCTGTCTGTCTGTCTGTCTGTCTGTCTGTCTGTCTGTCTGTCTGTCTGTCTGTCTGTCTGTCTCTCTAAGCATGCTAGTCAGTGTTATCAATATCATCTTCCTTATCACGATATTGAGAAGATAAATAACACAACCGTTAATTGTTATTAATAAATGCAATAACACTGAGGCACTCCCACACAGCTGAAGGGCGCGTTGAATTTGTTCATTCTTCTCATGCTGTGATATCCAACTTAAACCCGTTCCCTCTCCCTCTCTCTCTCTCTCTCTCTCTCTCTCTCTCTCTCTCTCTCTCTCTCTCTCTCTCTCTCTCTCCTCCCAGATGACAGCATGGAGCCCTACGACAGTGAGAGGAGGCCGCACTTCCCTCAGTTCTCGTACTCGGCCAGCGGGACGGCCTGAACAAGCATCCCTACAGTACACACATACATTCCTCCGGTCTACCTTTCACCTCCTCCTCCTCCTCCTCCCCCACGCAACCACCCACAACACCCACCCTCCCACAACACCCTCCCACCCCGACTGAATGCTGAAAGACTGGGGCCACGGCCCTCTCCTCCTCCCCGCATTGTCTACAAATACCTCTGGTGGATATTCTATTACGATTCGCCAGTTCTTTTTTTTTTTTTTTTTTACAGGAAGGAGGAAATACTAGACAAACAAAGAAAACAAAAACTGTGGCCGTGTTTTGTTGTGGCCTTTTCGGAACAGATCAACACTACCGAGCGTTTCCTGCTTGTTGCGACCGGCTGTGTCTACAGAAACGGGGCGTGCGTAGTACGCGCACCGCACAGAATAGGGAAGCGCTTATTCTTCACAAATTAGACCGTTGCTGTGAATATGCAGAAGGGACATCTTGTAAAGAAATAAAAAAATAGATAAATAAGTGAACCCGTCGATAAAGAATTGACCGTTTAAAGTGGTCAACATGGCATGCAGTGGACCAACAGCATAGGTGTGACCAATGATTACCATACGTTGTGTTAAAAAAATCATGTTACCGTCACTAAAGTGATTACTTTTACCCTCACGAGCCTGGCTTTGACAAAAACACGTTGGGCTTCAAACAGAAATGAATGTACCATATCTAAAATACCCGCATAATGAATTCTGAAAGCTGAACATGTCAACTTGTAGAAGGGATATTTATCAACCATTTCCTACCCAATTTGAATATGTTACCAATCAAGACACCAACAACAGATGACATCAACGATGTCGTTGAGTGATATGGAACTAAAGTCCGATGTAATGAATGCAGAATCCCAATATTGTTATGGAAATGGTATGAACGCTGTTTGCACACCTGTTTGTGTTCACCAAGAGACCCCATTTGTGGTTGCCTCTTCCAACACTCATTATTAAAAAGAAATATACATATACTGTATATGAACGTCCCCCCCCAGCATCTCTGAAGTAAATGCTTAGTACAAGATGCCTTCCTGACTGAATGCTGTGTTAGCGCCTCCTGCACAGCGGAATCCTTAGCGTTAAAGCGGAATTCCACCTGTTTTCAACATTTTACTATGTCATTAATATACCTTCGAGGTGTTGTGTGGACATGAGGAAAAAGGTTTAAAATAGGTGGAATTCCCCTTTAATCCAACTCTTCAGAGTGTGAAGAGCGACCCTCTACATGGGTCCACCCGTCGTTGTGCTCTTAAAACCACTTTTCAACCTGGTGTCCCTATTTTGGGCATGTCACGATAGGGCAAAAAAAGGGGCGATTTACAATGTCACAACGCGTAGTGCGTAGATCGCCTGCTTCCGCGATTTCTTGAAATTGCGCTCAAGTGGTTAATTCGCATGCAGGGTTTGCTTGTGTGTTTGTTTGCCCTTGAGGTAGTTCGGTACCAATTATGTGCTCTGTCCAAACAGAGTATCTTCTCTTCCTCTATTTCTCTCTCTCTCTCTTTTTCTCTCTCTCTCTGTCTCTCTCTCTCTCTCCGCTGGGATGTTGTTGTTTTTGTTTTCCTTCCTAGAACAGTGGTTCTCAAAGTGTGGTCCTGGGCGTCCCCAGCTAAATTTGTCGATATAATATGTATATTTGAACCACTTTAACACATTTTTCAGCTATTCAGCGAATTAAAAATATAAAAAGTCTAAATAAATATTTTTTTTAATCAAAAACATCGTTTATGGGGTCCCTGGCACAAAATCTTTTCAGATGGGCGTCTGTGGCCCAAATACATATGGATTTGGCGGTCGGTGACATGAAAAGGATTTGAGAAGCACTGTTCTAGAAGTAGTACGGTATTGGGGGCGAAGGGATCCTCCCAGTGCTCTGCCTGCCTGCAGCCTCAGTGAGGTCAGTTTATCATTTTATGCTTCTTTAGGAATTCTCTGCAAGTAAGCGGAGTTTCAGGGGAACATACTGTATCATGCAGAGTCTTTGATCTGCTATGGGGGAGGGCGGGCTTCCATCACTTCATAAGGTTTGGAGTTATTTATATGAAACCAACATAGATTAAAATGAGTTGGACCGTGCCAATGATATGCACTTTCTTGCCCCCATAAAAAAATGATTGTATTTGGACTTTTACTCAGTCTTTACGGATGGTAAAGAGTAAAGACTAAAAGTTGTTTTCTTTTTTTTTTTTGGATGTGAATTGAATTGTGACAACAAATATGCCTAAAATGTGCTTTTTGTTTTTCATTATTCCCCTTAAACTAAGTTTAAAATTTGTTTTTTTTTAAATTATGTACCATGACATTTCAAAGTATCTCCAGAACACTCCAGCGTCGTTGTTTTCAAGAGGACCGATAATCATTACTCATAAGTGCATCATACGTTATTGAATGTAATGGTTTTTACTGTATTGTTTTAACTTCGGTAGTTCGCAAACAAACCTTTTTCCCCCCAATTTTGGAATCTGATTGTTACTTAATCCTATGCACACTCACCCTTTGCTGTCACCCTCTGAAAATAGGGAAATGCATTTTATACTTTTATTTTTTATTTCATCTTTTTTTATACCTGCTTCTACCATATTCCTGAGACAGAGGACACCAGCTTTAGTAAACAAATAATATAAACTTTGTACACTGTTTTTACTGTTTCCTTTCAAATTGATGAAATAAAAGGTCTTAACGATGACTTAGGAGGCTCATGTTTTGTCAGGTGAAATGTTTAAAGGGGTCTGGGGAGGAAGTGCACCAAGAGATGAGTGAAGAACCAAGATTCCTTTCAGTAGAAGATAGATTTAAGTGAGTTTTTGCCATTAGGCAGACTAGGCAGTTGCCTGGGGCGCAATGAGGGGGGCCTAATAATGGCCTAATAATGCACTGCACACCAAACTGGTTTAAAAACCTCAAAATTATAGGCCTACTTGCAATACAACAGTAGGCTCCCAAATGTACTCATGCAGAATGTTTAATTAGTAAAACCAGAAATATGTCCATTGCCACGAAGTTGGGTTGTAATTTTTTCATTTTGTATTATTTAAACACTATAGCCTACTCCAAAGTAGTAGCCTACAACTGATAAACAATTAATTAAGCAAAGTAGTCTATATCTCAGAATTGTAGGCTACTCCGGTCCAATTTTTTACTGAGTTACCTAATTCTAAGTTTGCTCGCTTGCCAGACGCCTAAATTGTAAATCTAAATGATGCAGTGCATTTTACTGGGACTGTGTGTTGCTCAGGTTGTCGGTGCGTCTGCGCGCGCGGCTCTGCAGCTGCTGTGAGACGGAGGGGACGTTCCCCTGGGCCCGTGGGCAGATGGCACCGTCTCTGGAGCAGATGTTGACAGGAAGGGCTCGCAGTCTGTCCGCGTGGGCCAGGCAGCTCGCAGTCAGCAGCAGTGCCGCTCGCGATGGGCCTTATCGCGGCGGCTGCTGGACCGCGGCTCGGCCCTGTGTGTGACATACTCACCTGACAGGCAGCAACCCACTCCTGGCTCGCGGGCGGACGCACGCACACGTCCCACAATGCACCTCTCTCTCCTGGGACCATCTCCTCCCGTCCCTTGGTGATGCTGTGCTATGCTGTGCTGTGCTGTGGTGGGGGAGTTGGTCGCTCGCTTCATCATCCAGATAGAAGAGTCTGGAGCAGCGATTCTCAACCCCTTTTCATTCCAAGGACACCCATTTTGATATGAATTAGGTCACGGAGTATTTGACACGTTGTTTATCTCTGAAGGACCTCCATTTATCTCTTTGCAAAGATGATGATAATGTATGAAATAATCCTTTGAAAATAGCCGCTGTATATAGGCTATAGCACTGAAGTGTTCAACGTATGATATGTAATGCAAAAAAACTAATTAGAAACTAAAGTTTTGAAAGAATTGTAGTGGAGTAAAAGTAGGCTACAAACATTTGCCTCTGAGATGTAGGCTACTGTATAGCAAGTCGAAATTGTACTTGAAAAATGTAAACTAGATCTGCACTCAGTAGAGTGCCAACTTGCTATTGCCGCACAAGTAGACAATGGCCTACTTTTGCGTGAGCAGAGCAAGAGACAGAGAGCAAGTACCCCGACAACTCTCGGAGATGTTTTTATTTTTATTTTATTTTACAAATATATTAAATATAACCTACAAATAACTGGAGTAACCTTTTTTCCCCCAGATTTCTGTATTTGCCTTGCTATAAAAGGTTGGCCACCAGAAATGATATCCATGACCCAGGAATCTGGCCCGGATATAACATTTCCCAATGGGGCAGGCAAAAATGGCATGAGGCCACCCCATACCATTTTCATTTAAAATATTTAGTTCTGTGATATATCTTGTACATAACTTATATTAGCTAAGTTGTTGTTGAAGTTGCAACAGGCACACAGCATGCATAAAGGATAAAGCTAAAGGTCTGACTGAGATAGTTTTCTGTTTTCAATGATGAAATGGTGTTGGTTTAGTGGTGCCACAACTGTAGTTAGTTAGTAGCCGTAGGAGTGTTTCAAATTATTTTAAATATAAGAACTTTAATTATGAAATATCTTTGAAGTTTGGGTTGTTTTGTCCCCCACGCCCATGCCTAGATCCGCCCCTGGTAGGAATACAACCTTTTTGCATACTCTGCATATTTGACACTACAGCTATCCCCTTTTAAGGGAAGTTATCAAGCTGCAATGGAAGCCACCGTACTTGTATTCATAGATACCAGACAGGTAGGGCCATGCCTTCATTTTCAGGCCTGCTGAGAACTCTAGCTTTCAGTGGATGATTGAGGAAAGATCAACATGTGTCAGAACAGGTGATCTCCATATATGGACATCTAAGGGTTTGAGGACAGATACAGAGTTGTTGACTGGATCAATATATATACATCTACAGTATATGATCAGTCTTCCCCACATACGGCTATGTCACAAGGCATGATGGACTGACAACCATATATGGAGGTGTGACGGATCGACGGACAACGATTTGTAGGGTTTGTGGGTTTTCCTATAATCTGCTGTTACCTATAGCTGCAATAAAGATACATTTTGAATTTCCCATGACCCTAAACTGGCCTAGGCACTAGGCAGCCTGTAGCCTATATGAATGAGGAACTGTCCTCACTCTGTCCCTGAGCATTGAGAGGACCAACTGAAGTTATCTTGGAAAAATGGGTAACGTTATAGTCCTTCAATTAATCAAAGATTACTTTGTTGAATCCAACAAAAGATAAAGCATGCACATCCAATATCTGGCCCAGGTGCAGGACAAAAGTGTTCATAGAAAAGAAATAATGTCCGCAACACTGGATTAGAGCAAAGGAGCAAAGGAGCTGAGTCTCTAATCCAGTGTTGCGGACCTTATTTCTTTTCTACTTTGTTGAATCCCCCAATAGCCAAGCTATTTCAGGCAACCCAGTCACAACAACTGGTGAAATGTAGGACTTGAATACTAGGCAAAGAGAATTAATGGTCATCTCAACATCTGGCTGAAGGGGAAGGTTTCATCATGAGTGAGTTTCTGTGCATAACAGGTTCAACTTGTCCACAAGTCACTCCCTAACAATTACAAACTGGACTGTTTGGTTTGGGGACAATAGTATTCAAGTTTGAAACTGACCTGAGGAAACAAACAGATTGGGACAACTTGATCTGTGTTTTAAATGGGGCTATCATTAGGCTACAATTACAATTTGGCTTCTAGTCACATGGCATGGGTGTTGGGTGACATCTAGCGGAGAGTATGTGGATGTATGTGGATACTGGATAGCAAAGAACATCATCAAATCACACAGCAGTACCACTGGGAATCTGCAGAAATATTACTGCGAATTGCGCAACAAATTTGGTAAAAATGATGGTGACCTGAAATGATAAGACTTGACAATACATGGCTTACACAATTCACCCATGAGCTTAAATTAAATTAAAACATGACTCCTAGAGTAAGAGTTGGAGGGGAAAATACACAGCTGTAAAAAAAAAAAAAAAAAAAAAAAAAAATATATATATATATATATATATATATATATATATATATATATAATATATATATATATATATATATATATGACAGGATAATGTGTAGCAAACTAGCAAAGCAACCTTTATTACATTTTAAATTGGCGTGGCTGTTTGATTTGGTTCTTTCGTCGCTCCCGGCAGGGCGGTATGGACGCGTACGCTGAATGCGCATTATTGTACGTAAAAAGACAAAAAACAACATAGTGCCTTGAATCGAACGCACCCGAATTGTAGTCGATTGGGAACGGCTCTGGGATCTACCATAGCCTTAGAGTATAGACAGAGTTACGCAAACGCCGTTTACTTCATGGGGCCAGTCCAATGTCAGCTCGTACATTGAATTCTATTGAGAATGGGGACAACAAATAGGGACAAGTCATGGACCGGAAGTAGGCGGAAATCCATTGGCAAGAGCCCAGCTTTAATAATCTTAAATCCCTTTACTTTATAGATCGTTTTGTAGTCGCATCGCAGAGACTTTATTTGTTACTGTACAATACTTGAAAAACAGTCGGCATGCGCATGTGGCACGCATTGAAAACAATGCATCTCTAACTCCAGTTTGTCCCTATTCAGGCTGCATGAACAGCAGCTCGAGCGCTCCGTTTCTGACCCCTCAATGTCGCCACTCTTCTACTAGACGGCTTTGGGAGCTACGTCACCGCAGAGCAGGAGGAGGTGTTGATACTAGACAGTCTGCTTCGGGTTGTCATTCCTTCATGAAACAAGACGTTGTCATTTTTTTTTAACCTGTCCCGGTTTTTTAGTGTTCCTTTTGTCGGAGAGGCGTCGACGGATTCCACCATTTCGCCGTGACATTAAACCCTGGCTTCTGCGAAGAAGAAAGCGCTCGATCTCGCTATAAAGGTAAGTTTGATGTCCTCAGACAGTCATTGGGGCGAAAAAGCAGGATCAAAAAACATGCCAGCCTGTTTCGATCTATCAGGGTGATCTATACAGAATGTTCATTTCATCAGAAGGTAGATTTAAATGATCCACTTCATGTTTGAAAGCTGTTATGTTGCCTGCCAGCCAGGTAGCACAATAAAGCAAAGCAAAGGAAGAATTGTGGCTCCCATATATCGCCCAAGCATCATCCATGTTTTAGAGCTCCATGCATACAGGAAGGAAGTCATTTAGATGGTTCCTTAGAGGTGGCATGCACCTGTGTGTTTGCATCTGATGGTATTAAATGTACCCTATACCTTAAAGTCCAGGTGTTCTTCTGAATTGCGTGTGTGTGTGTGGTGTGTGTGTGTGTGTGTGTGTGTGTGTGTGTGTGTGTGTGTGTGTGTGTGTGTGTGTGTGTGTGTGTGTGTGTGTGTGTGTGTGTGTGTGTGTGTGTGTGTGTGTGTGTGTGTGTGCTATCACACCACCTGGTAGCTAAACTGACAGCAGTTAGAATAGTGAATCCTCTTTCTCCTCAAAAGCAATGCTTACTCAACTATTAGGCCATATAGCATGAATGTGTTGACCAAGTTAATTGGTTTAATCCAGTGGTTTTCAACCTTTTTCATACCAGGGCCCACTATTTATTCAGAATTTGAGCCACGGACCACCATTTGGTGACATTTTAGCCTCCACAGACCCCAAAACTAAAGATTTCTTTTGCTATTGTCCACAATTCCAGGCTGGATTTTGGAGAAAACAAAACAATCAAACATGCAGACCAAAATGACCATTAATCTTCTACATTCTCTAGTTTTGTACACTTGGGCTAATTGAGATGGTGAATATTTTACTCAGTCTTGAGAGCGTAAACATGAAACCAAATGGCCCCGCAAGGGTCTATTTGGAACTCTCTCAAGCACCACTGGTGGTCCCCGGACCACTTGTTGAAAACCACTGTTCTATACCTTTCAGTACAGGTGTTCTTCTAAATTGCAGGTGTGTGTGTGTGTGTGTGTGTGTGTGTGTGTGTGTGTGTGTGTGTGTGTGTGTGTGTGTGTGTGTGTGTGTGTGTGTGTGTGTGTGTGTGTGTGTGTGTGTAAGCCATCACACCACCTGGTAGCTAAACTAACAACAGTTAAACAGTGAATCCTCTTTCTCCACCAAGGCAATGCTTACCGATACTCCACTATTAGCTCATAGAATGATTGTGTTGAGTCAAGCGGTTAATTGATTTCATCAATAAAGCTGCAAAATCATGCTTCTTACTATACTTACTGCAATGCATACAGTCATGCAGAGACCCAGCCTCAGTACATGACTGTGATGGTACTACTGTAGTAGTAAGCAATTTAATAACACCGCCATTCCAAGGGCTAGCTTCAGGTTGCTGAGCATTCTAATCTTGATTTCACAATGTTTCCGGCTACTTATAGACCGTAATAGTTAAATAAAAAAAGGTCTTTGTCTGTATTTGACATTGATTGATCGATTGATTGACCGATTGACTAATTGATTGGCATTTCAGAAATGGAATCGGTACAGGTTACAGTCAAACGTAAATGAAATCCAGTTCAAGGCACAGTCAGAGCCAAACACACCGAAAATCACAGGAAAAAAAGTATAGTTTCCATTCAGGTCCTCGGTATTCAAGTTCATAATCATCATGTCATCATGACAAAGAAACAGTAATTCAAGTCGTAAAATTAATATGTACAGGTTGGGGTAAATATGGGGTTAAAAGGGTGTGGGGGTAGTCACTAGGCTAAGGTGGAGATGGAGTCATCATTTTCTTTCCCTTTGGCATGGGGGCAGCTTTAAAACACACGACAATGCCCAGTCAAACGGTTTGGATCCACATGCTATCCTAACGCACAGCTTTAACTGTGTGTGTGCATTATATTGTGGCATGTTTTCACTCCAGCGGGGGCTGCTATTCATCATGCCGGCATTGTCCTGACACCACGGGCATTCTATTGGACGACCATAATCTGAACGTGTCTGGACAGGCCGCATGCGACCGGTGAGGTGACACTCAAATAGCGTCATGTTAACTGCACAGCACACTTCTGCTGTTTGGAGGAAAACAAGAACGCTCGTTCCCACAACACGCTCGCTCTGGTCTGGCTCAAATCCGGCAAAACTCGGAAAACAGTTGCCACCTAAACATACCCAATATAGACCTATACACCTAAACATAGAATCAATGTATACATACCTCAATAAAATTATGCTTAAGTCTAACCCTTTTCCTAAATGTAACCCCAGTAAAAGTACTGTATGACTAAACCTAATCCTAAACATAACTCTGGTTAATTATAAACCTAACCTTATCCAACATCAGTAAAACTATTCCGTATTACCCTAAACGTATTCCTAAACTTAAACTAAGTAAAACTATGCCTTTATGATTTCCCTATCTTTCAGTAAAACAAATTCAATAACCTGGGGCGAAGCGATCCATGAGAAACAATCGGGGCGAGTGTGTGTGTGTGTTTTAGGGGTGACCGTTCCAGCTAATATTTGCAGAATGCTCTTTTTCGCTCGTGCTGTAATAATTTCTCTCTCTCCATTTGTCCGTGTCCAGGATGCCCACGCATCTCTGAGTCGTGGCCCGGGAAAGATGAGTCTAACATCATGGTTCCTGGTCAGCAGCTCCGGCACGCGCCACCGGTTGCCACGGGAGATGATCTTTGTGGGCCGGGAGGACTGCGAGCTAATGCTACAGGTAAGGGCCTGACGCTCTGTGAGACAGGGTGTGTGTCTTCACTTTCCTGTTAATGACAATATCCCGCGCCTTGTGTTGACACTGCAAATACCAGCAGCGCGACGTATGTATCTCCTGACTCGATACTTAACCACAGTCTGTGAGTTCAAGCTGTCAGACAGCCACGTACTAGGCCAGTTTTTTTCGACCTTTTTCATTCCAGGGCCCACTATTTGTTCAGCATTTGAGCCACGCACCAGCATTAGGGTAATGCATTTTAGCCCCACAGACCCAAAACTAAAAAATTATTTTGCTTTTGTGCACAATACCAGGCTGGATTTCAGAAACAAAACAGTGGGCTGTGGGCAGTTGAGAAACTTCTTCCAATGACATCATCAATGGTGGAATCCAAGCTAATAGAAACTGCAGGCTTTCTATTCCTAAAAAGTCGCAATGCAAAAATGGCAGCCATCGTTCTCCCAATAATAAAAATATTAATATTTTTTTCAAAAGCACATTGTTTAAAGAAATCTGCTGAATGATGATGTCATTGGAAGAAGTTTCTGAACTGCCCACAGCCCTCCTGTGAGACACAGACTGAGTAGAAAAAATAGTGGTATTTTATCACGTACTGTACGTTAGTGAGGACCTATTATATGAATATACATTGAAAAGTGGTGAAGCGGTCCTTTAATCTTCTACATTCTCTAGTTGTCTTGTGTAGACTTGGGCTAATTCAGATGATGAATATTTTAACTCGCATACATCTGGTGAACCAACTTTCCATTTAGCTGGGGACCACCTGGAATCCTCTCAGGGACCACTGGTGGTCCCTGGCAGATCACCTGTTGAAAACCCCTGTACTAAGCGTTGTGAGGTGCACCCTATACAGTATAGTGAGCTCGGGGGAAGTGTGCGCTTCTTCTATGAATGCGCAAATGCGACTTTCAGAGAATCGCCCCTGGCGAGTTTGTTTCAAGTCGGTGGCACAAAATGCATTTGGCGCATTCCAGAGAGACTGTGTTTCTCCATGGTGTCTGTTGTAAAGTCACTTGGAATTCCAGAGGGGTCTTTTATATGTTGCCTTCTCCTGAGAGACAAAAAAATAAATCCTGTTGCCACAGTAGTGGTTGTTTACCCTCTCCTTTAGTGTGGTATGCTCAGAAATGCCCTGCCCCACACCACAGAGGTTTGCAAGTATTGAAAAGGCGCTCTTGTAAGCATTTAACTTTGTTGCACTCAGACTTTCTCCTAGTGTGCAGTGGTGCAACCCTTACATTTGCGGCGCTGCTCGGGTTTTGAAGGCTTCTGGTTTGGCAGACAGACAGCCTAGCCACAAACGTTCTTCCTCCCCTTTAATCTATTGTTTTTATGTTTCCGCCACAATACATTTTTTTTTTTTTGCATCCAAAACAAAACCCACACCAATTTTCAGTCCTGTTCCGTAACGTGAGAATCCTTCTTGGCAAAAAAAAAAAAAAAAAAGAAACAGGGAGGGAAAAAAAGGAAAATTGAAAATGGATTTTTGGATGGAACTGGAGTCTCAGTATCAAGTGGAAATGGTCTGCAAGTCCGGAACATGAGCCTTTTGACTTTATATATCAACTGCTGCGTGATTGATATCTGCCTCCACAGAGCTGGCATTGTATTTATTTAGTCTAGGCCCCTGGCACTAGTCTGGCACTACAGTCTAGTGCCAGAGGCAATATTTTTGCCCCACTGATAAGTCTCAACAAGTGAAAGCCTGCTATTGTTGGGACTAAAGTCCAAGTTCTCTCATAGATCATAGACATGCATGTGAGAATGTATGCGGCAGCACAGTAGAAGACAAACCACTTTAGTTTAGATGAAATCACTGCCACTCTTGGCATTATTGACAGGCAGTTATCTAGAAGCTCACTAATGATGAGGGGTGTGAAAGCTTTGATTGAATTAATACTGTATTAACTGTATTTGAAATGGTACGATTATACAGTACAATCATGCCACAGGATAACACAAGGAGCCATAAGGGCTCGTTTCCATTTTGGTCTTGTATTGACTTCATCAATACTTTACTCAAGACACTAAGATACAAGACATACAAGACCCCGGCTCCTCAGCAATTTGCGTTGGGGTCATTTCTGGTGTTTGTTAAACTAAACAAATAGTTTTCTCGGACCGGTTAGATATATCAGACCGGTGCACTTTTATGGCTGTTTCGAAGGAGGATAAGGGAGTCACGCTTTTTGAAGGCTGTTGACAGAGGCCATGTAACATTTTGGTTGCATAGCAGTAAAACGAACTTTGTACTGAATCTGGGTTGAACAAGATCAGCGTAGCTCCCTCTGGTGTTGTGCCTGTGTGTGTGTGTTTCATGTTACTGAAATAATTTGGTACTGGTGTTGGCTGCTGACTATGACTACCGTAATTTCTGGATTATAAGCCGCTCCTGACTATAAGCTGCACCAGGCTTTTAGTCAGGTGCTTCATGTTAGAGCAGTGGCTTTCAACTTTTTCACAATTTAACAACATCTTCACCCCACAGACCCCAAAACTAAAGATTTCTTTTGGTTTTGTTCACAATTCCAGGATGGATTTTCGCAAACAAAAGAGGCAAAACATCAAAATTAGACCAAAATGAACATGACTTATGACTTATTAATTAAGTGGTGCTAATTTAGATGGTGAATATCATAACTCTTGAGAGTGTAAACATGAAACCAAATGGACCCTAGCGGGTCCATTTGGTTTCATGTTTACGCTCTCAAAGAGTTACATCTGGTTAACCAACTTTCTATCATTTAGTCCGCGGAGCCCACCTGGAACCTGGAAAATCCATAGATTGGCCACACCGTTGTATAAGCCGCAGGGTCAAAAGCATGTGAAAAAAAGTAGCGGCTTATAGTCCGGAAATTACGGTATTCCCATTGCAAGTAGCTATACGCTGCACCCTGACCTGAGCCGTCCCACTCTAACATAAATGAGCAAGGTTTGGGTGAGTTCTAGGTATGAGACTAAGTAGTAACCTAGCCAGCTTGTTTTGAGAGATCTGAAGTGTTGTTTTGAATGCCTTTTGAGGTGCTTAAGAGTACCACGCATGCATACTCAAAATCACATTGAACGAGTGCAGCTATTGTCCCCGGGGTATTCCTTGTACTGACCCAACGAGGAGAATCCCGAGCAAAGCAAAATATTTAGATGCACACGGCATCTGAAAGCCGTCCATCCCCATAAGCGCCTTGTGCAGCGCTTGTGACCGCCCTTTTAAAACCATTAAAGCGCAATATTAATTCAGCAAACGAGTTTGCTAGTCTACTTTCATCTCTTTTGAAGAGGCCCACCCAGAGTAGATAATGAGAGAGACAGAGAGGATTCCCCTGCGTCAATTAATCAATGTGCATTCATTGGCCCGTAATTGATCTAGGCACATTCGACAACATAAACATGTTTTGGCCGACTGGAGAATGGGGTCTTGAACCTGGTACCTCTCTACAGTCATTGTGAAGTTGACCCACTGTGATAATGAGTCAGGTTAGGAGGACCCGTAGAACCATAGACTGTCCGTTTCATACAGTAGCGACGTTGTCCTTATTTCGTTCAGACAGGGAGGAGGAATTAATCACTCCACGGGGGCCCCCGTGACTCATTTTATTTGACGCGGAATTTCTCTGCCGACTGCACGCAGAACAGTTAGCGGCGTCCTTGGGGCCCCCAGTTAGTAGGCGGCTGTGTGAACACGGAAGTAGGACACGTACTTGTAGGAGCTATCTATGCAAATGTATGTATCTCTGGACAAGCGCATCGCAACTGGTTAATCAACAAACACCCACGTCCACTCACTGTATATTCAGTGACTGTTCTGCATTAGCTGCGTCACGCAAAGTCTTGCTTTCAAACCGGCATCCCTGTTTGTTGGGCATGTAAGGGAAAAGACGGAACGTTTTTGGTGGTTTTAGCCATTGAAAAATAGCAGATCTACAAGCTCATATCGCGCCACTTGGTGGCACGATATGAGCTTGTAGTTCTGCTATTTTTGAAAAATTGTAAAAATGTGCTGCAAATCTCTGAATACATTATTTTGGAAGCAAACATTTTTAACTCAATTTTTTGAGTTTTTCTTCTGGGGGACCCCTAGAACAACATGTTTTCAGATGTGGGTCTGCAGCCAAATATGGATAATTCTGGTGGTCCTTGACTTGATGTGTTAGCATCAAGCTTCCATGACTATGTTAGCATCACTGACACAGATTTTTCAGAAAAACTAGAATCTAGTGTCAAAAACTCAATTCTAACGTCCGAAACTAGATTATAGTGTCAAAAAGCAGATCCTAGCATCAGAAACTATAATTTAGTGTCAATAACTAGAATCTACTGTCGGAAACTACTGTAGAATCTAGTGTCAAAAGCTAGAATGTTGCTGCAGCTATAATCTGGTGTAATGAACTACTGTATAATCTGGTGTCAAAATCGAATCTAGGGTCAGGACAGAATCTGATCACAGTATAAATTGCATAATTGCTTTCAAGTGGCCAATAATGACTTGTGGTTTTAACTTTTGCAGTCCCGCAGCGTGGACAAACAGCACGCCGTGATCAACTACGACCCCAACACGGACGAACACATGGTGAAGGACCTGGGGAGCTTGAATGGGGTGAGTGCACCCGTCTCTAGTGTCACTCGACCTGTTTCTACGGCCCTGATGGTAATACAGGAGCCTGGCAGCCTTGGGTCTCCCTGGAGTCTCTAACCTGAACCCCATCAGGGCCAAGCACAAAAGACCCCACTCTCTCTCTCTCTCTGCCAGGAGAGAGTCCGTTGGTAGAACAAGACCACTGTCAAGGGACTGGATCCCCCCTCTATCCGAGACCCTTTCTTTTGGAAACTTCCCCCATTATTCCTATGTGGTTGTACATACAGCTTCCAGTCCGGCCTGTCGCTGTGCTGTTGCCACTTCAGTGCTCTGTTGTTATCCCAGCGCAGGGCAGGGCAGAGCCCATGCAGGCCCCAGTGCACCAGGGGGAAGAGAGACTGTTCATTGTTCTCCTGGAGGTTTGCTTTTGGCAGCAAAACTAATCAGAGCAGAACAGATTAACGACCTGGACGACGAAACTCATATCCAACATGGTGGGGGGGGGGGGGATCACGGATATCAGTGTAACGATTGAGCAGTTTTTGTCTTGTCTCTCGCATAAAATGATTACTTTTCACAATATCCTTGTTAGTTACATGTAGTCTAAAGGCCAATTTTCACATAGTCTGCCCTCCAAAGCCTCTTTGTTTCCCTTGATCCGATGATTAGTTTGGCCATCCAGTATTACTACCTTTGGTCTGTTATGTGTGTCTTGACTCTTTATATATTCTACGATGCCTTACAGAACATTAGCTACCCACAAAACAAAAAACGTGGCCGCAAATTTTTGTGTGAAGAGATGAACTTTTAAGTTGACAAGGTTATAAATTGAGGGCAAACAATGACAAAATTGCATGGGGGCCTGATCACTTGTATCTCACGTGACGTAGAGATGGCATCATTTTAACATTTACGTATACAGCTTTGGCACTTTGCAGAGAGGTACTCTACTCTGCTAAATGCAAACCGTCTAGTTACTGTAGATTTAAGTGGTGAATTGAATTGAATTGATCACAAGACCCAAATCAGGAGCTTGTGTGTCTGTGTCCAGTCACTGTCTCCACATTCCAATATCCATCCACCTGTCTCCGAGGCACTCTAGCCATTATATAACTCCATAATCCCATCAGTGGCTTAACATGTGGTGGATTAACTCTCAGCGGGGGGAGAAAACATCCAGACGTAAAGCCCATTCATGCTTACCGGGTCCACATTCACTTTTGCCGTTGTGTGCAATAGAAATGGAGACCCATGTGGCCAATAAAGTGACCTTTTATTATTATTCCACATTTGTCTCCACTAGGGCTATGACTAGAACTGATTAATTGAGATTAATTAATTACAGAAACAATAACGCGATTAACAAAATTAACTCATTTTAATCGCCACACAGACCCCAAAACTAAAGATTTCTTTTGCTTTTGTCCACAATGGGTGTCAGATGTCAGAAACAACAGTCAAACATACAGATCAAAATGACCATTCATCTTCTACATTCTCTAGTTGTGTAGACTTGGGGCTAATTCACATGGTGAATATTTTAACTCTTGAGAGCGTAAACATGAAACCAAATGGACCCGCAAGGGTCCATTTGTTAGCCAACTTTTGATCTGGTTAACCAGTGAATGAGATGCTGCATAGTTAATCTGTCAAGGGTGTACTGCTGGATATCCTTCCCTCTGCCGTCTCCCTCTGTGTCTTTATCATCCTATCCAACTGATAAATACAATATGTGTAATTTTTTTTTAAAGCTATGACTTAATGACTGTGGCTGTTTCTCTCCTACAGACCTTTGTGAATGACCTGAGAATCCCGGAGCAGACCTACATCATCCTCAAGCTATCGGATGTCGTTCGCTTTGGTTATGATATCCTTTTCCATGGCATGCTGATTATATACAGGAATATTTGCCTGCATCTCATTTGTTTGCCTTCGGTATAACCACTTCTTGTCCTTAGTGTCACTTGCACACAAACAAAAGCGGTTATTTGACACTTTTGTGCCATGGAGGTTAAAAGGTGTTCTTGGCAACTTTTTTAGCCAAAAAATAATAATAATAATAATATTGGCAACTTGCTTTGCCCTGCACACGGTCCAGAACTTTTGTTGTTGTCAACAAAAGCTGTGTGGGTTGTGGGGGGTGAGGCAACGTTTTAGCCAATCACAGCGCAGCAGTCTCCAGCTGTTTTCATAACGAGCCAATAGAGTGGAGCTGAGGTGGGGTTAGATTCAAATCTGTTCATAAACACAGATTTTGTACACACTAAAGTTGCCCGAACCACTTAACTCTTAGCATGTCACCTGACAGGTTTACTGTCATTTGGTTGGGAGTGTACCCTTCCAAATGACAGAAAACCCGTGAAATGAATGGTGCTATGGAAGCTCACACAAATTTGAGCCTTCAAAGTGAAAATAACTATTTTATTACTGGCATTACTGCTACATTTGAAATTATGAAATGGCAAACAAAGAGTTAAGCCCTATACACTTTGTTGTACGTCAGATAGCGGAAATATCCAAATTCACAACCTCGCCGTGATGTCAATGTGATCCTTTGTGAGCTTGCAGATCAGCTATTTTCGCCGTTTCTGAAACCTTTCTGACAAATTCAAATGGGTACGCCAGACCGAAAGCGTTTCTACAACTTTCTGTTGGTTCGGAGCAGCGTCTGAGCCTGAACTCTCTGCCCATCCTGCGATCTTTCCGTCTGTCAGACGGGCTTTAATTCAGTGATAGGCAGCCTGTGATTAAAATGAGCTCATGATGACTTTGGTCTCTCTCGGTCTGGCTCTGGCAGACAGTTTCTTTGCTATTTACAACGTGGATATTTGTTAAACGGTTCTTTTCCCTTCGTGCTCCTCGCCCGACTCGCTCTCTCTCTCTCTGCATCTTAATTCCTTGTGGTTTCTTGGTCAGGGGTTTGGGATTTCGCTCCCGACGGGGGTGGACAAGAACATTCTCCTGCATGCACCCTTTGACCTCTCCACAGTGATTGTGAAATTCAGGTTAGATAACAAGGGGTTTGGAAAGCTCCTTATAGGTGGGAGACATTTTCAATGGGGGGGTTTGTGTGTTTTCTGACAGAACAGAGGTAGGCATGTGGTGTCACATGTTTGAAACAGTGGGTTCGCTCGAGATATATTAACTTGATTGAATTTCAACAGTCCTTATTGACTAATTTCCTGTACGCAAGGTTGTGTATTAAAGTAAACGACATCACGGTGCGATCGCAGGCATCGTCGAAGCATCAAATCCTCAAAGCCGAGATGTTATTTACCGCAACGAGTGACCTCAATTGTTCTATGCAACTTTATAGACTTTATACAGATTTGATTGCATATTATGATTTAGACACTGATATCATTGGACCATTCGGCTCCATTTATGTGCATTGCTGAGACACTCCTACTACCTACCGTAGCTATCATGCAATAGCAACATAGTACACAAAATAGTCCTATTGCTTGTTTAGAACCAGCAGTTGTACATTATGAGAGACAGCATGGAATGTAGCTTGCAATAATGTTTACTAACAATACCATATGGTCCTGCATTGATAAGAGGAGTCCAATGTGTTTTATATGCCTTGACAACTCCCCCCACATGTCCATGTGTACATCCTGGAGAAGAGTCAACACAAGGTCCCAGAGGAAGCCCTTAAAGTGAGTAAAACTGACGGCCTCATGTGCCTAATGCACAGCTCTATGCTTTTTTAGCCCTCCACAGCAATAAAATGGACCTGCCAGCTGTGCAACACTGCATTATAAACATGTAGATGTGCTATTGTCACTATTTTTTTTCTCCAAAATGTTTGAATATTTCCCCCCCTTTGAGGCTTTGGCATGACAATTAGCCCTTCACCAAGTCCCTCCCCAATCCGTCCTTGTCCAATAGGCACGTTAGAAGAGGAAAACTTAACCTGCATAGCAACAGTTGCTAAACTATTTGGACTGGCATTGGGCAGTGACTAAACTCCGCCCCAAAGGGTGGGGTTTTGAGACTGGCTCATTGGTTGAAGGCGAATGCCACCCCAGAAGGCTTTCTTACCCGTATTTGCAGTTTATTTATTTCCCAAAAAAGTGGTTGTTTTGTGAAAGAACTCCTTAATGCATGTTTTCCCTACCCTGCACCGTAACCTTAGAATGAGGCTGTGGGATGTTGTTCAAATACACCCATTTCCATCACTCCAAAATGCACTTTTTGATATATGTTCTCTCTCCACCATGCCAATAGTGTGTTGACTTTCACACTCTCACTTTTGGTTCAGCAGTGGTTCAGCTGTCTCAAAAGGTGGGTGCATGGTTTATGACTGAACCACTGCTGAAACAAAAGTTTTTTTGAAAGTTTTTTTTTTTCTCCACAAAATAACAACTGGACCACTTTTTTTGGAAATAAATCAACTCCCTTCTGGGGTGGAATTCTCCTTAACTGAAGCACATGGTGTCTTTCTTACATGATTACGTTTCATTGTCGCTGTGCTTGGTTATACTCGGTCAATAACGGTCAATTCTGTCTCGGGCGATTTTCCCAAACATTAAGGTTACACAAGGGCATGGGGGGGGGGGGGGGGGGGTTGTTTTGCATGGCATGCAAAACAACCCAAGATATTTCGAATTAAAGTGCCTATATATAAAATGATTTGGAACACTACTACTGCTAACTAACTAACTAGAGTTGTCACACCACTAAACCAACAGCATTTCATCATTGAAAACAGAAAACTCTCTGAGTCAGACCTTTAGCATTATGCATGCTGCGTGTCTGTTGCAACAACTGATGTTATTATTGATGCTTTACTTGACTAATAAAAGTCCTGTAGCCGAAAATGGTATGGGTGCGACAGGAGAAAATGGCAGGAGAAAATGGTATTGAAGCCGCCCCCATACCATCTCCCCCCCCCCCCCTCAATTGGGAAATGTTACATCCGCCCCTGAGGTTACATGTCTTGCGTCTTGTCTCCAGCATGAGAAGTACACCACCCAGCTGCAGCTCAGCATGAAGGCCCTGGAGGCCAGGAAGAGACAGAAACAGCCCGGCTCTGACTCCAAGGACAAGACGGAGCGCAAAGCACACTCCACCACAGGTAAGTCCTGCGCACACATACACAAATATTGACAATAAACACAACTGGGCTCGAGTTTCACATTCTACGGCGGTTAGTAGTTGCCTGAAGGTAAACGCTTCCCCTTCTCGATTTTGGAGGAGGTATCCACACAAGGAAGAGGACGTCTTTGTGTCTCCCGTTTGGCAGGATATCTCTTTTGATAAAGCCGGACACAAGCTTCCTTTATTAAGAGGATGCCCACTGGGAGATCAGACGGCCTCGTGAGCAGGGCCGGATGTAACGTTTCCCAATTGGGGGGGCGGGAGAAAATGGTATGGGTGCGACTTCGTGAAGTTGCGCCCATACAATTTTCGGTTACAGGACTTTTATTAGGCATGTAAGCATCAATAACGTTAGTTGTAGGTGAACAGGCACGCAGCATGCATAAAGCTAAGGTCCGACTCAGAGAGTTTACTGTTTTCAATAATGAAATGCTGTTGGTTTACTGGTGCCACTACTGTAGTTAGTTAGTAGCAGTAGTAGTGTTTCAAATAATTTTAAATATAAGCACTATAATTTGAAACCTCTTGGGTTGTTTTGCATGCCATCATGTTTGGTGATGCAGTCTGGGCATTTAGGGGAGCATTGCCCTCCCCCCATGCCGATGCCTAGATCCGCCCCTGCTCGTGAGCCGAGAGGAGGCTCGGCGCTGTAGTGTGGGCATGGCCAACGCTACGTGTCCTAATCCTTCCTCAGAGTTGTCAGGGTTTGTATTTGTGAATAAACGGTTTTACCCAGCCAAGTCGAGGGGTGTGTGGAGTTAGCGATAGACGTCATGCCTTATCTCCGGTGGCCACGCTTGGCTGCAAGAGTAGAGACAGAGTCCTTACAGTATGTCCGTGACTGTACTTAACACGTGGAACAGCAGAATTGGGGAAGAGATTCGTGCGATTTCTATGGCGAATTTGTTGTCATTCATTCTCTCTCATGCCCCGCTTTGCCCTCATCGTGTCTTTGCCCAATGTGAGCACGTCTTTTTTTTTCTCTCTCTCTCTCTCTCTCTCTCTCTCTCTCTCTCTCTCTCTCTCTCTCTCTGTATAAACAGCAGTGGAACAGTTGGTGGATTGTTAGTTCTAAGAGACGCACGTTCTCAATGAGGTTCATTCACGCAGGCCGACAAAACACACACTCCCACTGTTGGCGTAGGAATTCTCATACTTCCTGCATAATCACTATAAGCATAGTTGGAGAGAAACTATAACTGGAGCTATAAATAGCCTCAGTCTCTTAGGCCAAAGAATCTCCCCAACAGCTTGAGTGCTGCAATTGCAAAGGATTCTTGGATATTAACTTGGGTAGTCTCTGCCTTTCTAGAACTAGAGTCTAGCTGTACCACTACCACAGAGTCTAACCAAGCAGAGAGATTTTGTTTTGTACAAGACTGTTTACCGCGGTTGGAAGTTTGATAATTATTAATAATTTGGCCCCCTCCGTACCCGCTAGGAAAATGCTGACTGCATTGTTTCGGAGGCACTCCAACATAATATTATATTTATATACTGTTCACATTTGCCTTAAGTGCTACCCACCCACTGGAATAGATTTGGGCAAGCCAAGTACACCGAGAAATACTGTAAAGTACATCTCTTGGTCCCACAAGCAGCAGAGTGATGTTTATCTGAGTGCGTATCTTCAGCTTGTAAATGAGCCTCTTGTTTGGCTGCAGTGTGTGCGGTCACAGTCTTTGAAAGACTTTGATTGTGTTTAGAATCATTTTGATTGGAAAGGACAGCCTAGTGAGACTACACGCAATTGTCCAAACATTTAAAGCTCAATATCGGCCTCGAACGACCGTATGACCGTAGCAACGTTGAGGCTGTTGCACGTTTTTTGTTACGACATCGCTGGCAGCCGACGTCTCAGACAACTTGGAAGAGCAGAAGAACAGGATGCGTGTCTGTCTGTCTGTCTGTCTGTGTTTCCCCTGCAGCTGTACTGGGTGTGGAATGCCCTGCCCTCTTGCCTTGTACTACTCCATGACTCAGTTAGCCAGGACACAGTCCTGCTCCATGTTTCCTACAGCGGCACAGAGCACTGAATCATTGAAATTCACTCACTTCTTTTTGGTTTTAGGAATCTGCCAGAAATCATAGCATTCCAGCATTGTGGTTTTCAACCATTTGATGACATTTTAGCCTCACACAGACCCCAAAAACTAAAGATTTCCTTTGCTTTTGTCCACAAATACCAGGCTGGATTTTTAGAAACAAAACAGTCAAACATACAGATCAAAATGACCACTAATCTTCTACATTCTCTTGTCGTGTAGGCTTGGGATAATTCACGTGATGAATATTTTTAACTCTTGAGAGCGTGAACATGAAACCAAATGGATTTGGTTTCATGTTTTACGCTCTCGAAGAGTTAACATCTGACCAACCCACTTTCCATTTAGCTGGGGACCACCTGGAATCCTCTCAGGCACCACTGGTGGTCCCTGGACCACCTGTTGAAGTTGAAAACCCCCCTGCCGTATAATATTGAGCTTGCGCGTTCAAATCTTAACTTTTCACAGCGGTTGTTTACGAGTGACTCCCGTGTAAGGGGGAGCGCGGCATGCTAGACTAACCCTGTGAAACCCCAGTGACGGCTCAGCTCTCTACTTAAGACCATTTTAGGCGGGTGGCGGGCGGCGTCCCCACCCACGGTTTTCCCTCCTCGGCAGCTAGAAAATAAGCAGGAATGGAATTTTGGCGTCGTAGCGGTCTCGTTGCTCCTACCGCCACGCCGTTGTTGTTGGTGTTTTTATTATGTGTCGGCCCGGCAACGGTGTTGTTGGAGTGCCGCCGTCCCTTTTTTGGATCTTTGGGGTCTCTAGACTCCAAGCAGAGCTTCGTTTAGCGTCTCTATCAGGCACACAACAGCCACGCAGATTATCTGATTAGTACCACATAGGCGGCCTGCCAGCTGTTAAACGCTATGTCAGCTGTGGAGTGAATGATGGGGTCGGACCGCATCCCCCTACATGTGTGTTGTTCATGTGGAGTGGGGGATACATACTGGGCCTATTCAGTATGTAGGCCACCACTGATAAGATTAGTACTTTGAGAAGCACGACAATAGGAACGTTCCACACAGATATTTTGGTGCTGTACTGGCCTTGCCATGGTGTACCACCGAACACTGGCTTGTTCAGTTGATAAGAAATTGATCATTCACAGTAGTCTCATTGATTTGCATTGCATCCAGAAACGTGTGTCAAAGTCAGTATTTTAGCACACAACAAGCAAGCAAATTGACTATATATACAGTATCAATTTCAAATTAGTGGAGCAATAGAGAAAAATATCTTTATATATTAAATATCTAATTCTAACTAATAAATAACATCACTACTATTGATCTACTGTATGTACCGCTACCTTGTCTTGATGACATTAGAAATGTCACAGTTGGACCTTATCTCATTGTAGCGAAGATTAGATGTTGCAAACCTTTGTCTTGACCTGATCTCAGTGGTTTTCAACCTTTTTTGACACCAGGGCCCACTATTTATTCAGCATTTGAGCCACAGACCACCACCTGATGACATTTTAGCCCCACAGAACCCAAAACCGAAAATTTCTTTTGCTTTGTCTACAATACCAGGCTGGATTTCTGAAACAAAACAGTCAAACATACACACCATTAACCTTCTACATTCTCTAGTTGTGTAGACTCGGGCTAATTCACATGGTGAATATTATAACTCTTGAGAGTGTAAACATGAAACCAAATGGACCCACAAGTTTCCATTTTGGTTTCATGGACCCACAAGGGTCCATTTGGTTTCATTTTTACACTCTCAAAGAGTTACATCTGGTTAACCAACTGTCCATCATTTAGCCTGGGGACCACCTGGATCCCTCTCAAGGACCACTGGTGGTCCCCGGACCACTGGTTGAAAACCACTGGCCTATCTGGTGATGGATCGAGGGAAATGCACCAGCCGCCCCTCACCGTTTTTGCGTGGGGAGTGTCAGATTTTCTCACAAACGACTAGCTTAATCTATAATCAAATGGACTTAAAACGATGTATGTATTTTAAACAAGCAGAAATAAGTGTTGAGTCACTTGCCTTTTTTTTTTTTTTTTTTTTTAATATAAAAAACATCCTTAACATGAAATTCAATATTTTTTGTCTGTGTGTTTTTGGTGCTTCTATGTGTGTTATCTCCACAAATGGCCAAATTTGAACAATCTTCAATAATTCCTCTTCTCTTTCAGTATTCAGTTCCAAATTTGCATTTCCACCTTGTTGATGATGTATACTATCGTTGATTTTTCCAACTCCACATGGAATTTAAACAAGCCTGGTTTTATGTATCGTCAGTATTATAATGACTCTACTATAAAATATCCTCCATATCAACGCCCTCCACCACATCAGGAAAATGGCACTGCAGCTAAACTGTCCAATGCAGCTAAACTGTCCAAGAAATGACAAGGACTGGATATATTCAGTGGCGATTGAGGCTCACAACATCATATTAAGTATTAAAAACAATGTTTGGAATGTATGTTATTTGCGCTTTTAAATGGATGCCAGTGTTTTGCAACGTCTCCATGTTGCAAGCACAACCCCAGAGCGTTTAATGCTATCCCGTAGCTTGACCTGCCGTGTGCGTCGACTTATATAAATCTTTAAATTCCACAAATGTTATGTGCGTAATGTCTCGAGAAACCGTAGGACCAATCCCCCTTCACATTTGTCACTAGTACTAGAATCTGCTACGAGGAGGTCAACGCTGTATGCTGTTTTCTGTCTCTCTCTCTCTCCGCTCTCTCTGTCGTTGCGTCTCCGTCGCTTCCCCTCTGCCACGCACACGCGTCCATGAGTCTGATCCTGTGCATGTGTGTGTGCGTGTGTCTGTGTGTGTGCATCTGCCTGCTAGCCACCAGCGGAGACAGCCCCATATCCAAGCCCACTCCTCTGTACGGCCAGCCGTCCTGGTGGGGGGAGGATGACCAGGACCCCGAGAAGAAGAAGAAGGAGGAGGAGAGCGGCGGCGGCAACAATTCAGGTCAGGAGAAAACGCTGACCCAAACACTGGGTCACCACATGGAAATGCTTTCCCTTTTAAGTTTCCATGAATTAAAACCCAAATCAAAAATGTGTTTTTTTTCCTGTAAAGAAAAATCTTAAAGGGGAATTCCAACCATTTCCAACATTTTAACTGGTAAATCTGTCAAGGAGTAATTAATATACGTACAGTACCTTAGAGATGTTGTGTTGGACATGCAGTAATACAAAAGTTAGTCCATTCTGTGTTTCCTAGAAATGGAGATCTGAAAAAAAAAATCATTAACTTTTCCATTTGTAACTTTGGGTACAAATGGAACCAAATGGACCTGCTAGGGTCCATTTGGTTCTCATTTGTGCACTCTCAGACACACATTTGTACACTCTCATTAAACTGGGTGGAATTTCCCTTTAAGAAATTAGAAGACCACGTAAGTACTAGTTGAAAATAGCTTGACAAGTTGCTTGTAGGTTTGCAATTTTCACTGGTTTAGGTCAGATTTTTCTTTTCTTGTGTGGTTCGGTCTAAAAAGCTGGGGAACCTTAGTACCTCGCCTGTAAAATATTTGAATGCAAGCCATTTATGCAAGAATGTTTCAGTCTTTTGAGGGCAAAATACACAAGGCCTAAATTACCCTCTAGATGAGCAGGCGGGTTAACTAACATCTCTTCTTGCTCTGGTGATCCTAACGTGAACTGGCATGTTCCGCTGTGCCAGAGTGTCTTGTTGTAGGTCACTGGGAGATTGACGGTGGCGCTCTCTTGGCTGCCAAGAACACAGTGGACTGTGTGAGCCAAACCAGGCCGTGCCATGCCAGTGGGCAGCGCTCGGTTACATTGCGATGGATTATGACCCACTAAGCTTCTTCTATGGGAAGGGGAGTGGGGCCTCGTGTTGCCTGGACTGGAACAGATTATCACCCTCAGCCAGACACCCTCCAATAGAATCGGGGACTCCTCAAGTGATTTGTCCACATCCAGATGACAGATTCCCTTACTCCTACGCTGCCTGTAACCTGGATATACTTTAAAATAAATAAAAGCAGTTTTTTTTTTTAGTTTCAATAAATCAATTAATAAATGCACATAAATGGCACATATAAATGGACCAAATGGGGGCGCTACAGGCTGGCAAAATGGCACCTAAAAATGCATCCTAAATTCCACACACCACACACCATGCAGGGAGCACAAACTACTTCGGAAGTACACCGTGAAAGTGACATTATTTAGTTGTAAACAGCGCAGATTTGGCTTAAAAAACAACAACAATAATGCATGCAGCGGGCTGTGCTGTGGTTGTGATCACGCTGGGAATGTTGTGTAACCCGAAGACAACAGCGTTCCATGACCAATCACAATCATGTATGCAAATCAAGTCTCGATTCTCCTCCCCTAAACTTAGCGATTTATAACTCGATTTTTTTAGCAAGTAAATACACACATTTAACTTCTCCAAATCATCTAACTGTTCGGATCAATAGTAAGATCAAAGTTCCTACTTTTTTAATATGATTAAAAACGATTTTAGCCAAAAAACGAAAAAGAAAAAAAAAATACTTTGGATGGCTCTAAAAGGAAAACGGCCTGGGAGACATGAGGACCAAAGTACCAGATTCTATTACAAATGTTAAAAAAATGTAGTGGAGTCAAAGCACAATATTAGTCCTAGAAATTAGCGAACGACGATGGTATCCAAAAAATAAATGAGCGAAGTACGGATGCTAAATAAATTGACTAAAGTGAAGTTGCAGCTCTCAAGTAAACGTAATTTACTGCGTCCAGCAACAAACAAGCTCTTCCCTGTGTTTCCTTGTGTTATAAACAGAGCCTGCCAGACAAGCCCCGGGCAACGAGGTCAACGGCTCTCTGTCCGACAGCCACGCCAAGACCATCTACTCCTACCGCCGGGAGCCCAGCTACTTCGAGGTAGGGCTGGGACCATTCACTTACATCAGTGGTTTTCAACCTTTTTGACTCCAGGGACCGCCATTTATTCAGCATTTGAGCCACGGACCACCATTTGAGGACAGTTGCACACCAAAGACCCTAAAATTAAAGATTTTCTTTTGCTTTTGTCCACAATTCCAGGCTGGATTTTGCAAACAAAATGGTGTAAACGTCTTAATTAAGTGCTGCTAATTCAGATGCTAATTCATTTTTACATTCTCAGGAGTTACATCTGGCTAACCAACTTTCCATCATTTGGCCTGGGGACCACCTGGAACCCTCTCAAGGACCACTGGTGGTCCCCGGACCACCTGTTGAAAACACCTGACTTACCATACCATACAATGTTGATATTTGGCATTCGAAATCGATTTATATTGCGATTCTTAATCATGCTGCGATTCGATTTGATATATCGATATATCACTTCTTCCCCCCCAACGACTGTGCTTTTATTACGCTAGAACATTTTAAAGGGGAATTCCACCCATTTTCAAGATTTTTTTTTCTGAGAGCGTACACATGGAACCAAATGGTACAGTAAAATGTTGAAAATGAGTGAAATTCCCCTTTAAAACGATTTCTAAACAATACAGTATGGACAATCAACTAGAACATCTTGAAGCAATTTTAAACAATATATACTGTATATAACAAAGTTCAATCATACACATCAGTGCAGCCTGATAACATCAGCCAGTCTTTCTGACCTGAACAAATTAATGAATAGGTCTACCTACAGTAAATATCATGAAATCGATTCTGAACCTGGCGATTCGATATTGTTATCATGGCATTAAGAACTGCGATATATTGGCATATTGATTTATTTTTATTTTTTTTACTTCCAGGTGCCCACCAAGGAGACCCCGCCCCTGCCCCCGCCGCAGAGCCCCGCCCACAAACCCGCCCAGGAGGCCCACCACGACGAGATCCCCACCAAGGACGCCCCCCAGGACCCCCCCTCCACCCCCACGGCCCCCGTGGTCCAGAGCCACGCCTCCTTCACCATCGAGTTCGACAGCTGCTCTCCGGGCAAGATGAAGATCAAGGACCACGTGACCAAGTTCGCCCTGCGCCACCACCAGCTAGGGGTGGGTATTACGACCCACTGGGTCTAGGGGTGGGAAATGAATCGTAACAAGAAGAGGGTCGGGTTGAGCGTTGTTTTATTTTTGGTCTCTTTGGTTCTCTTTTAACGTTGCCTTTACAGGGTCACATACATGGCAGTTAACAAAACTAAAGGCCAAAATAACAAAGTCACCAACTGGGCAAAAAAATCGATATGTCAACATCCCTAGTCAAAAAATCCTCTAGGATTTTAGAAAAGTTCAATAGAAAAGTCCTATCAGATTTTGGAACAAATCCTATTGGATTTCCAATAGGAATCCAAAAGGATTCCTATAGGAATCCTATAGGATCTTATAGGAATCCTATAAAAACATTCTATAGGATTTTCTTTATAGGATTCCTATAAGATTTGGGGGAAAATCCTATGGGATTCTATTGGAATCATATTGGATTCCTATTGGAAATCTAATAGGATGGATCCAAAATCTGATAGGACTTTTCTATTGGAATCCTATAGGATTTTTTGTCTAGGGTATCGCAATTCTTAATGGCATGATATCAATATTGAATCGCCAGGTTCAAAATCAATGTGTAGAACCCTTTTCTTTCTTTGGTTCTATTTGCTACCCCCTCAGAGAAAAATCTTGAAAACGGGTGCAATTCCCCTTTTTAAAATGTTCCAGCAGGGTCATTTATGGCAAAAAAATGCAATATATTGAATCGAATCACAGCATACTTAAGAATCGCAACATAAATGGATTCAGAACCCTAAATATGGATATTGTACCGTACCTAGCAGCAGCAGCAGCGCAGCAAGCTCCCGCCGTCCTCCTCCGAGGCCACGGCGGCGCCCACCGAGGTGATGTCGGCGCAGAGCAAGGTGGCCGACTGGCTGGTCGCGACCAACGCCAGCCTGATGAAGAGGAGGGGCCAGGCGGACGACCTGTACAGCACCAAGAGTGACCAGGCGGGCCAGAGGGCCGCGAGAGGTCAGTCCATGATGGCGAGACTCTGCTCGACTACATCTGCCGTTGATTTTTGTCTGTTGCGTGATCTACCACAACCCAATATATTTAGTCTTTAGTTTTTGGTCATTATAACTTACCAGTGGTGTAGGTCCACTGCGTCATGCATCCAAATACGCAATTTATAGATCAGGGACGGTCAGCTCTACATCCCGGTGACCCACTACTGTAAACAGCATGTACAGTAATATTAATAATATTAATGGTACCAAATGGACCCTTACGGGTCTATTTGGTATCATTTTACGCTCGCAAGAGATACATTATATCTGAATTACTTAATGTTCAAGAATCTACACAATTACAAAATGTAAAAGAATCATTATTTCAACCAACGTTTTGCCAATTATCTCTACTAAATTGTGGACACAAACTTGAAAATCCTTAGTTTTGGGTCCAAGAGACTATGGAATAAATAGTGGGCCCTGGTATGAAAAAGGTTGAATCTAGTGATCTGATCCAGTGTGTAATGTGTGTCTCGTCCACATCAGGACACCACCACGACGACGGCACACACAGCGACTCGGAGGGCGCCGCCGTCAACGGCAGCCACTCGGCGTCGTCTCCGGTCGGGACGCGGGCCTCGTCTCGCCGTCCCGTCGCCGGCGACAACGAGCCCCCGTTGTCCTCGTCCTCGCCGGGATCCCACTCCCCGCCGAGCCTGGGCAGGGCCCAGGACCCACGGCAGGCGTTTGTGATCGAGTTCTTCGACGACAAGCCCCGGCGTCACCACCACCGGCGCTCCCAGTCGTTCAGCAAGGACGCGCTGGACGCCCTGGACGACGCCTCGGCCCTCAGGACCCCTCAGGCGGAGAAGCCCAGAAAAGCCCCTCACACCGCCGCCGCCCCGTCGCCGGCCTCCACTCCGACGCAGCGCTACACCATCCCCCTCAAGGACTCGTGTTCGGCGGGACCCCAGAGGGCCGGCTCCCTGCGCAGGGAGAAGACGGAGGAGCGCATCAGCACCGGCTTCTCCTCACGCTCCTCCTCCTCCACCTCCAAGGCCTCCGTCCGGCCCTTTGCCAGCGTGGGCCGGAGATCCAAACTCGCGCAGGACTTCACCGCCGAGTTCCTCAAACAAGCCAAACAGATGCAGGCCGCCGCGTCGTCCAGCCGCGACAAAAACGTTCCCGGTTCCCCTACGGCGGCGGGTGGCGGCGCCGAGCCGCCGATCATCTCGCAGTCTCACTCCCTGTCTAAGACGCCGCCGCCGCCGCCTGCCGCGCCGCCTTACCTGGCTCAGACCTCGTCCCCCATCCACCGCCCCGTGCCTCTCAAGGCCCCGGCCGTGCCCCCGGTCAGTCCGACCGGCGAGGAGCCCCCCAGGAGCCTCCCCCTCCCCCCCTTCGGCGGGTCGAGGAACGAGGAGGACGACAGCCTGAGCGACGCGGGGACCTACACCATCGAGGCCGACGTCCAAGACAAGGAGGTGGAAGAGGCGCGGAGTATGATTGACCAGGTCTAGTATCTAACCTCCCCCCCTCCGCCCCCCCTGGCATGTTTTAATTGTTTGTGTATAAGGCTTGATTACTTTGCTGGAAAATAGCAAGATCTACAAGCTTCAACGGCGCAATCGCATAACGATTGAAGCACAGCACAGATCGTAAGGTTACTACAGTAACCCAGGTTCTCTGAGTGGAAAGACTGGCTCTCCGCGACATTATTATTCAAGATGTTTGGCAACTGACCCCATGGGGGTGAGTTGCCATACATTTTAAATAATATGTCGCGGAGAGCCAGTCTCGAACGCGACAGAGAACCGCTATTTTCATGCGAAAACTCCACCGAGTCTTATCTGAACTACGATAAGAGCCGGCTCTGCCGTCACGGGACAAGGCAAAGCCGCGGCAGTGAGTTTTTTTCGGACGAGACTTCTTCTTCTTCTGCTGAGCATGTAATCATCCACATGGCCGTGCTTTGTTTTCACGACAGGTGTTCGGTGTTCTTGACAGCCCAGAACATAATGTTCAGGGCAGAACGCAGCATAGACAGAGTAGCCGCGAGGAGCTCAGGCCAGCTCCGGCGCAGGGAGTAAGTCTGGTGAAGGTAAAAAAACAAACAAAAACAAAGCCTCTCGCTCAAGTGTGTGTGCCTTCAGTTGAAAAAGAATGATATCAGTTTGCTGTACGCCGCAGTGATTGGGTTGTGCTTTTGGGGGTTCATAAATCATCGATTTTTAAAAGGGGAAAATCCAACCTAGAACAAAATTTACATACTGTGTGTTATTTGGTGTCAGCATTGAAATGTCAGGGTCTATATTATGGGGCTGTCCCAAAATGAATAATAGAAGAACTCCCATTAGTCACCATCGTGGTTCATTGAAACATTACAGAACAGATCCCAATGGTTCAAAGCTGTAAGCCGTTCAAATAAATATGGGATTTGGACGTCCCATCTCAAAGTAAAATCCTGTGATTCCCACAAATTTTCATTTTAGTTTGAATGAGACGTTTCATAAATTCAAGTTTTCAAGTTCTGATTTACAGGCTTGACAGTTTTCTTTTTGTTTATCGACTTCAAATCAAATGACACACTGTGAATTCTGTTTTAGGCTGATGCTTCGCTTTTTTTTTTTAATTCCAAAATATGCGTGCATTCGTCCCTTGATTGGTCTTGATGGTGTTTCCTTTCCTTATCGGGTGGATCTTTCTCTCTTAATTCTTTCTCTCTTCTTAATCTGCTGGTTTGTCCTCCATCGTTGGAGGTGACTCGGCGTTTTTTTCCCATATACGACATTGATGTTCTGTACTAGTGGGAGGTCATGTTTCCCGGCTGGATATGATACATGTGTACTTGATTTTGATGATCTTCTTTCTGTTTCTGGAGGATCACGCTCAGCTCTTATCCACAATGCAAAAAATCTATTTAAAAGCCACCGACAAGAAACCGACAATGTTCTTCCCCAAACCCGGGGAAAACTATTGCCGAAGTATTATTGTCCTGTATCTTTTTTTTTGATACATTATTGCAGTGGTTTTCAACCAGTCGTCCGGGGACCACCAGTGGTCCTTGAGAGGGTTCCAGGTGGTCCCCAGGCTAAATGACGGAGAGTGACCAGATGTAACTCTTTGAGAGCGTAAACATGAAACCAGGTGAATTAGCCCAAGTCTACACAACTAGAGAATGTAGAAGATTAAAGGTCATTTTGATCTGTATGTTTGACTCGTTTGTTTCCCAAATTCACCCTGGAATTCAGCCTGGAATTGTGGACAAAAGCAAAAGAAATCTTTGGGGCTAAAATGTCATCAAATGGTGGTCCCTGGTATGAAAAAGTTTGAAAACCGCATCGTGGCTAAGACCTTCTGGCGTCATGTCCCGGCCGTGTCCGTGTTTACCTGATTATCTATCTTCTTTTTTTTTTACCATCACTAGAACCGGGTTGATTTTCAGTAGTGTTTAAAATCTCCCCCTAATACAGTACCACAAGAAGCAAATCACTCTAATCATCAGTAAAAATGTTTTCTTTGACGAAAAGATGATTACTAAACCGTTGGATTTTGATTTCGATCAACAGGAGAGAGCAGTGTGCTGATTGTGATAGCTCAGTGTGTAATCAACCTAAATCAGACGTGTAGTTTTTTTTTATAAAAAGCAATCGCAACCTCAAGGCCGTGTGTTAGAGAAAAAAATCACCGGCTTGTCTGTGTGATTACCGCTGTGATGTTCTCTACTATAACACTCCGTCTCTCGCGTCGTTCCTTTTCCTTTAAATAACGTATGAACCCGTATCTTCCCAACGTGCTGTAGGGTCAGCCGGGGGGTCCGGTGGGTCAGGGGACTCCTAAGTGGGTGTCGCGCTGGGCCAGCCTGGCAGACAGCTACACAGACCCCGGCCACGCGCCCCAGATGGACCTGCCAGGCGGAGGTAAGTCACCTGACAACCACGACATTTTTTACACCACTGCACACATTTGAAATGATAATGAGATGCCCTGATGAATATGAATGATACTCGGGGCCGCTCTAAGCTGTTTTTCAATTAAATATGCATCAAAACGGTTTGGAATCCAGCAGGGGGTCGAGGCGTCCATAAGGCCACCGCGTTCGTCCAAAGCGACGCCGGCAGCCCCGACGACCGTGACGGCTCCAGGACGCGACGCATCCTGCCCCAGGTGCCTCTGGGAGAGAAGGGCGAGGTGTCGATCGCCGGCGTCCATGTTGTTCACCGCGAACTGCAGTCCACCTTTGACGTGGAGGAGAGCGGCGGCGGCACTTCTCTCCGGGACGACGTGGAGCCCGACAGCCTGAGCGACGGCAGCAAGTCGGACGACGGCTCCATCGTGGAGCAGAGCAAGACGCCCGAACCCGCAGCAGTGGAGGAGGAGGAGATGATGGAGGAGGAGGAGGAGAAGGCCAGGGCTCCGCCGCCGTGCAAGTCTACGTCGTTCTACATCGGCTCGGAAGAGGCCGTGTCCCCTCGACCGGAACGCAGAGGCCCCCCACCGAAACAACAACCCGCCCTGGGCAGTCCCAAGACGGAGAGGAGACCGCCGACCAAAACCTTCTCCACGGCCACCCTGACCAAGCAGCGGAGCACCCTCGGCGGTCCCATCAAGCACAACGCCTCGGCACCCGACCTGGGAGGCCAGGGCGGGGGGAGAGCGAGGAGCCCCCAGCCGCCCCTGGTCAGACAGGAGAGCTTCACCAAGGAGCGTCCCGGGAACAGCAAAGCCAGGCTGCCCGACATCTCCGGCCAGAACGTCTCCAAAGCCTCCGACCCCGACAGCACCTTCACCTCCTCCTTCACCTCCAACCAGGACACTCACTCCTACCTCAAAGCCACGGAGGACGTCCTGGCCTCCCTGGAGGCCAAGCTCCACTGCGTCAGCCGCCGTCCGGACGCCGCGTCCTCGGAGTCGGACGTGGACACGTCCAGCACGGTCAGCCAGCACAGCAACAAGGCCACGGGCCAAAACGTGCCGCCGCCATTGTCGTTGTCATCGTCTCACAAGCCCTCCAGGGAGAGGTCCTCGGCCAGCGTGGGCAGCCAGGACTCCAGCCGGCAGTCTTCGGACGGCGCGGCGGAAGTCGTCCGCCACCGCAGGGCCGACGGCGGCAGAGGAAGGCCCGCGGGCCAGAGACCCCGCGTGGGCAAGCGCGGCTCGGTGGACCTGAGCGGCGACGACGCCGCCGCCGCCGTCGCGGTCGCTTCCAACCCGCCTTATTCCGACCAGGAGTCCGGCGGCCGCGCCACCTCCCGCAGCCGGAAACACACGGTGCCGCTGCAGAGGGACGACCCCAGGAGGACCTCGTCCAAGGCCTCGCAGGTAGGGCTGGGGAAAATAAATCGATATGTCGATATATCACGATTCTTTAACCCGTTGTGTCCTGTCTAGATTTCTAGTTTCTGAATAACATAATGCACCACGTTTTCACAATTTTTCAAAAATAGCAGAGATACAAGCTCATAGCGCGCCACGAGCTTGTAGATCTGCTATTTTTCAATAGTTAAAACATAATGCTCAGAACGCGTTCAGTACACTAAGGATTAATGCAATGACATCAATATTGAATTGCCAGGTTCAAAATCGATTTATTTTTTTTATATTTATGTATAGGCCTATTCATTAATTTGTTCGTGTCAGAAAGACTGACTGACGTTATCAAGCTCCATTGATGTGTAGTGATTGAACATTTTGTTATTGATATAGTTTAAATATGTTTAAAATTGCTTTGAGATGTCCTAGGTATCGTGGTCTGTATTGTTTAAAAATGTTTTAAAGGGGAATTCCACCCATTTTCAACATTTTACTGTACCTAAGGGATGTCGTCTGGACATGATAAAAGTCCCCCCCCACCCCCCATTTTGTGTTTCGTAAAATGTTGTGTTTGTTAATGATATTTCTTTTAGAAACTTTTTTTCTGAGGGCCCTCAGAGAAAAATCTTGAAAATGGGTGGAATTCCCCATTTAAAATCTTCTAGTAGTATAATAAAAGCAGGGTCATTTATGCCAAAAAAAATGTGATATATCGAATTGAATCACAGCACACGTAAAAATCGCAATATAAATCGATTCAGAATCCTAAATGTCCATATTGTATCGTATGGTGAAGTAAGCGAATCGTCCCCCAACCCCTGCTACCCACGGTATGTACCCAGTAGGGCCCTTAGATCGGCTGATCAACACCGTTTAGTTCAACCCTCTACTAAGTTGGAAACCAAAGGGGACAGATCCTATCAGGCAGTTGCTGCTAAACTTTGGAATGCACTGCCACTTTCACTGAGACTCTCTTCATCAGTAGACATTTTTAAGAAAAGTCTTAAAACTTTCGTATTTGCACAAGCTTTTGTTGCTGCTGAGTGATGGTTCATGATTTTATTTTTCCCTAATGTGTCCTTGTATCCTGGTTTTATGTAATGTTGCACAACTTTTTCTATTTTTATTCTCCTGTTTTTATTCTCTTGTTTTTTTTTTTTTTGTTTTCTCTCCTGTGGTACACCGTTCCCATTTTTTATTCTTAACATTTTCTGAATCCTTAGGCTATAAGGTTTCCAAAAATATATAGTTTTAAAAATCTCCGTCTTCATCCTACAAACACATTTGGATGAACATAGTGCCCTGGACTATCTCCTGTTTTCTTTTCTGTATGTATGTAAAGCACTTTGTGAGACCTCTCTGGGAAAGGTGCTATATAAATAAAATTTACTTACTTACTTACTTACCTGGCAGGCCCTGTCCCGCTCCAACAGCCTGTCGGCCCCGCGGGCCACCCGGGCGTCCATGCTGCGGCGCGCCCGCCTGGGGGACGCCTCCGACAACGAGGGCACGGAGACGGACAGGCAGCCGCCGCCGCCGCCCGCCCAGGAGAACAAGAAGCAGCTCTCCAGGCTGGACCTGCTGGCCATGCCCCGCAAGAGGACGGGCTCCTTCAACAACGCGCCCAGCGACACGGAGTCCTCCAGCGGCGCCCCGGCGCTGGGGGCGGGCGGCAGGCACGCGGCCACGGCGGCGGCGTATTCCAACCGCAGCACGGACTCCAGCAACAGCTCTGCCGCTGCCCGCAAGGCGTCCGCGGCGGCGCCACCCGGGACCAAGCCTGCACTGCAGAAACCGGCTCTTAGCAGGACACCCATCACACGGGCGCGCTCCAGTAGCGCCAAGTACACCAGCAGCACGGCCAGTGAGTAACGCGCTACGTCACTTATGAAATACCATACAGTAGTGGGTTTTCAAAACCTTTTCTCATACCAGGGCCCACTATTTATTGTGCATTTTTAGCCACGGAGGACCACCATTTGATGTTTAAGTTTAATCTCTCGGACACAAAAAGCAAGGATTTTTCCGGTCTTTGTCTACAATTTAGGAGAGATAACTGGCAAAACGTTGGTCAGAATATTAATTCTTTGACATTGTCTAATTGTGTAGATTCTTGAAAATTAACTCATTCAGATGTTTAAATATAAGTTAACTCTTGAGAGCGTAAAATGAAACCAAATGGACCCATAAGGGTCCAGCTGGGGCCCACCTGGAATCCTCTCAGGGACCACTGGTGGTCCCCAAACTGCCTGTTGAAAACCCCTGCCATACAGTATATATTTCCTTCATATCTAAACTTATTCTTCATTTACAATGTTTTTTCTAGCCAACACAGTGTTTTCTAGGAATGTATGAATTTCTGTCCTGGATTTGGATTGCGTTACTGGATTGGACCAGCATTACCGAATTGGTTTGAGATTTTGGTCATCTTCAGCCGAACACACTAACCAGGCCCCTCGGAAATCCACCATTCCGTGATTGCAGAATTTCTTCATGGAAACTGTATACGGGAAAAGCAGTGCCTTAATGCCGTAATGATAAATAAAGAGAGGAAGACAGAGGTTACATAAACAAGGCAGCGAAGAGGAAATTGAGTTATAATTCTAATATGTTTGTGTTTGCTGTCTGTGTTCATAAAATCAGTTGTGTGTTCCTGAGGATCTAGAGACTATTTTTAGCTCCACTAGCAGGAGCTCGAAGGATAGCAGACTCAAACTACCGCATTGCATTTGCATGCATTAAATGTCATGGAATTTTATGTATACAGTACATTCTGGTTGGACACAAACAGACCTTTTCACTGTTTCATTGAAAAAGGCAACTTTTGCAAATATTACCGAAAGTGGCTGAATTTAGATTTTTGACGGTGGATTCCTGGGGGGGCTGACTAACAATAGGCCTCTATTCTTTTATTTCTTCAAATGTTTAGCCGGTGGTAACTGGGACTTATGCTTTTGATTAACAACTGAATCAACTCTGTCCTACGATACGCAAGGTTAAAATTAGTTCACCCTTCATCTGCACAATGTTCCCCTCAATTCTGCTGACCTTGAAATGGTTGACGACAAACATGAGAACGGTGTGTTCTAGATGAAGGATATAATAATATTGTACATCTCGTAGTGCACAAGACTTAGTTTTCTCTCTGTCGTTGGTACGGCTGATGGAAGTCCTGGCCTCAATTTTCAGATAAAGGCGATTTAAAAATCGTTTCAAACCATCTCACCCCATTTGCGGTTGAAATGAGCCACTTCCACCCGCGTACTAATGTAGCATTTGGTTCTGGTGAACGTTGTAGATCTGAGATAACCGCCGGCAGGGGCGGATTGGCACATATTTTCCCACCGGGACAATTTTGCCTTTGCCAGGCCACCTTGGGGGGGTGGCAGCTGTTAACCAGATGTAACTCTTTGAGAGCGTAAAAATGAAACCAAATGGACCCCATTTGGTTTCATTTTTACACCCTCAAGAGTTAAAATATTCATCATGTGAATTAGCCCAACTTAGTCTACACAATGTAGAAGATTAATGGTCATTTTGATCTGCATGGTCCAGGCGAGCATCTAGCGCATTCTAGTGCATTTTGGAAGTGCCACTAGTGCATTTTGGATCTTGTCCAGGCCACTAGGTGGCACAGGCCACCGGGAAAACTGCCTGTACTCCAGATGGCCAATCCGCCCCTGACCGCCGGTACTTTGTGGTGCTTTTATCAGCAGTGTTCTTTGATAGTATCTCTATGTCTCTCTCTCTCTCTCTTTCTCTCTCTGTCCTTCCACACTGTCTTCCATAACAACCTCCTCCTCCTCCTACTCCTCATAACCTCAAACCAATTCACCCGCCCACCCAAGGCTCCAGGAGGCGTCAGAAAGGCTCCGGCTACGCCTCCACCTCGGAGGACGAGTACGAGTCGGTTCAGAGCAGCACCCCTAAACACAAACGCTCCTCCCAACCTTCCTCAGCTTCCCACAGCCCGCAGCGCAGGCAGCCCGTGGTGGCGCTGCGGCCCAAAGCGCGCAGCCGAGACTCGGAGGAGGAGAGCCAGGGAGAGGGCGACACCTTCCACAGCTGGTCCAGCCACAGTGCAGAGATCGCAAGGTAAGGTAGGAGGGGCGTGTGTGTGTGTGTGTGTGTGGGGCTGACCATTGGACCGGTGAATTACACAATTAGCCCTTCGCTAAGCCCCTCCCCAATCCGTCCTCGTCCAATAGCCACGTTAGAAGAGGAAAGCTAGACCAGGGAAGCTTGACCTGCATAGCAACAGTTGCTAAGGTATTCGGACTGGCATTAGACAGTGACAAAACTCCTGTTTTGAGAAGGGCTCATTGAACGCAGGTGGAGTTTTATTCAGTTGTACAGTGGCGGATTGGAGCCCCAAATCCCACTAGGTGGCAGGCCACTGCGAAAACTCTATCTGACGCTAGATTCTAGTTTCTGACACTAGATTCTAGTATCTGACACTAGATTCTAGTTTCTGACACGTTTCTGACACTAGATTCTAGTTTCTGACACTAGATTCTAGTATCTGACACTAGATTCTAGTTTCTGACCCTACATTCTAATTTCTGTTTCAGTTTCATTACTTTTTTTGTACTTTATATTTACTTGTAGCTGCAACTTATTAATAATATTAATTTATTTTTTCCCTAGTTCAGTGGTTCTCAAACATTTTAATGTCAAGAGCCCCATGAACTCTTCACAGTGTGCAAATGTGCGCTTTTGTATGCTCGGTTACAGACCTGTAAGGGTCCATTGTAGCTCCCACTGTGTTCGATTGATTTTTTAATTACAATATAGAAGCTGGTATCGAGCAGATACTCTGTATCAAGCAGTACACGTCATGGGGAAGTTAAAAATGGCAACAAAAATGGCACCGGTACATCCCTCAAGTGGTCGACTGGCTCAACACGCGAGGCCACAAAGCACTTCCTGGCAGGGCCGGATGTAACATGCACCATTTGGGGGGGCAAGAGAACATGTAAGAGGGGCAAGAGAAAATGATATGGGTGCGGCTTCATCGCATGAAGCCGCCCCCATACAATTTTCATTTACAGAACTTTTATTAGTCAAGTAAAGCATCAATAATAACATCAGTTGTTGTTGAAGTTGCAACAGACATGCATGCATAAAGCTAAAGGTCTGACTCAGAGAGTTTTCTGTTATCAATGATGAAATGCTGTTGGTTTAGTGGTGCCTGTAGTTAGTTAGTAGCAGTAGTAGTGTTTCACATCATTTTAAATAGAAGCACTTTAATTTGGAATATCTTGGGTTGTTTTGCATGCTATCGTGTTTGGTGTGGCAGACTGGCTAACCCCATGCCCATGCCTAGATCCGCCCCTGCTTCATGGGTAATATGATGAGCAGATTTTCCTTTCATTAACTTAAGTAACTAAGTGTTAGTGAGCATGCTGCTGCTGTGTTTCTGTCTTCTCTGCATGGGCAGGCTGAGTCAGGACCTGGCCAAAGACCTGGCTATCCTGGCCAGGGAGATCCATGACGTGGCTGGAGACGGTGATTCTTCTCACAACACGGAGGTGGCGGACAGCACCACCGTGTCTTCTGTGAGCGCTCACGACGAGGTACGGCACCACTGGATTACAGCTACTTTACTTACTATTCTATTGTACTATTCCAGTGGTAAATATACATAAACATTCTTCTACATTCTCTAGTTGTGCAGACCTGGGCTAGTTTACATGGGTATGATGAATGGTGAAGAATATTTTAACTCTTGGAGAGCGTAAACATGAGACCAAATGGACCCTTGCGCGTCCATTTGGTCTCATGTTTACGCTCATGTTTACGCTCTCCATCTCTCTTAGGGTACATCTGGTTAACCAACTTTCCATTTAGCTGGGGACCACCTGTTGAAAACACCTGTACTTTTCTATTTTAAATATGTATATGACACCATACTTTTATATGAGACTTTTATTTCACGATAAGATGATACGATTCATGATAAAAAAAAAAAATAATAATAAAACTTGATGTGAGATTAAGTGGCTTTCCATTTTCCCTCCGTAGCACAAACTACAATCTTACTTGACTTGACAAGTGGATTTTCTACATTCCTGTCTACCATTTACAAAGCTCATAACAGAAGCAATTTGTCAATGGCATAGAATAGAGGGCACACTTCTGATAACCACATAAACACACCGACGTGCAATTCATCACTGCCATAACTTTTACAGGGCACTAACACTTGCCCGCTTGCCCGTGGCAAGTAAAAAAAAATGGTCGGGCAAGTGAAGACTGCTACCTGGTTGCCCGATCAGGCAAGTGTGCTATAACACAACACAAGATATATTTTCTTGAAGGTAGTCATTGCGCTCTGCCTCTGCGTCTTTCCCTGCTTTCTAGCTATCTCTCCTATCTCTCTCCCAGGTCCATTTGGCTCCAAACTATCATTTTTTTGTGTCACAGCCCCCTGAGTCTGTGACCACTATGGTAACCACTGTGGGAACCACTGATTTACACTAATTTACAAGTTGAATACTGTATTTACTGTAGCTGATTGTGACTTAAACAAAACATAGTCTTTGACTGTGTAAGGAAATGTTTAAAGCACCCAAGTAGAAAGTAAACTAAATGCAAAATGTACAATATATTTTGGGGGCAAGTGACCATGACCTGAGGGTAAGTAGAACCTGAATTCCACTTGCCCGATGGGAAAGTGCCTCGGAGACCTTAGTGTCAACCCCTGTTGTAACAGATTGTCACTATTATGAGTTATGGAGTGTCTATATTGTATTGCAGCGCGTTCCATACGTTCCGGACTCTACGGAACCGGACCAGGACCACGAGACCACCTTGAGACGTCGGAGCGAAGATGAGGTCAATGTCACTCAACCGTAGACTTAAAGTGGCCGAAGGGCCTCCGATGGTTCCCCCGAACCTCTGTGCTACTATGAAGCTTTACCATTTGTTCCTATACCTTTCCTACAGGCCACTGCAGACGATCTGATGCTGGATCCAGTGTCCCAGGTTTCCATGGCCATCAGGGAGAACACGGAGCAGCTGGCAGAGAAAATAAAGTAGGAACCTTGGCTCACACGCAGGGGCGGATCTAGGCATGGGCATGGGGGGGCAATGACCCCCTAAATGCCGTAACTGCCCCACCAAAACATTATAGCATGCAAACAAACCCAAATTGCAAAGATATTTCAAATTAAGGTGCTTATATTTAAAATGTTTTGAAACACTACTACTGCTACTAACTAACTACAGCTGTGTCACCGCTAAACCAACAGCATTTCATCATTGAAAATAGAAAACTCTCTGAGTCAGACCTTTAGCTTTATGGTGTGTGTTGCAACTTCACCAACAACTGATGTTATTATCGATGCTTATTTGCCTCATAAAAGTCCTGTAACCGAAAATGGTATAAATAGGGCTGGGCAAAAAAATCGATATGCCATTATATCACAATTCTTAATGCCATGATATCAATACCGAATCGCCAGGTTCAAGATCCTTTTTTTTAAATATATATTTTTGTAGTCTTATTCATTAATTTGTTCATGTCAGACTGATGTTATCAGGCTGCATTGATGTGTATGATTGAATTTTGCGTATTTATATTGTTCAAAATTGCCTTAAAATGTTCTAGTTGATTGAACTTGTCATGGTCCATATTGTTTAGAATTTTTTCTGAGGTTGTACAAATGAAACCAAGGGTCCGTTTGGTTCCATTTGTACTCCCTCAGAAAAAATCTTAAATGGGTGGAATTCCCCTTTAAAATGTAGTATAATTAATAAAAGCATAGTCATTTGTGGCAACAAATGCGATGAATCGAATCACAGCATAATTAAGAATCACAATATAAATCGATTCAGAACCTAAATATCGTTTCGTAGCGTGAGTTAAGTGAATCGTCCCACCCCTAATGCAGAAGCAATACTGTATAAGGTAATATAACAGCAAAATCACAGCCTGCTTTACGAAAGCAGCCTCCTGCTGTTGCTACTTAACATCATCTTTGTACTCACAGGGTGCTGTTCCAGGACAAGATTGATGTCTGGGAAAAGATCGAGGCAAAGGTCAACGCCGACAGCGATGTCCCTATACTCCAAACGTCAAACAAGGTCCGTCGGTGCCTTTGCTTTATATTTTGCCCCCAGTTTTAGTGGAGAGAGGATTGAAAACCACATTACCGTGAACCAAAGATCCCTGGTTTACCGAGATGGCCAATCCCACGCCCTGTCACTTGCATGATGGGAACTACACCGGTCTCCGAAGTGGGCGCAGTCACGCCACTTCAATTTCAATTAGAATTTACAGGCTACACCTGTGGGTGTATTTGGAAATGACCTCTCAGGATGCTGCGAGTCACCCCCAGGTTCTCTTGGGTCGTTTAGAAATCTCAGTGCACATTTACGAATGCATCGCTGGTTCCTGTCCAACTCAGTGGCCTTGTGGTTGGAGTGTCCGCCCTGAGACTGGGAGGTCAGGGTTTGATTCCCCGGCCGGGTCATACCAAAGAAAAATGTGACCTAATGCCTCCTTGCTTTGCACTCAGCATCAAGGGTTGGATTGGGAGTAAGACCCTGCGATATACTAGCGTCATGTCCAGGGGGTGTACTTGTACATCAAGCTGCCTCACGCTACAGAAACAGGAAATAGGCTCCTGCCATATGGGCCTCATGGCTCGGCCTAGCCTCATGACATCATGGCTAGGCAAGGCTTACTTACTTTTTTTTACTTTCTGTCCACTTTACTTTCCTGTCCAAGGGTTACACCTATTCCCCTCCCTGCTGAACAAGTACTCTGACCAGCCAGCAGGGGCCGCTAATGCTGCGACAAGGAATCCAACTAGGCCTCTATGATATGTTGTATGTTTTGTCATCCAATATCAGAATGCCCAAGTGTCATGAAGCTTCTGGCCACGCACACCATGTCAAAATATCCAGAGTTCTATCATAGCATGTTGTATTGCGATGTGTTGTGACTTGTGAGATGTGAGTGACTCGTTAACTACACACTGTATGTAAGTCATCAATAGGAATAAAGATATCTCAAACATAACATGCTGCATTTTAGAGAGACTCTACATTACTGCAAAACAAGAAATCTGTTCTCTGTTGATTGAAAGTATGATTCATTATTAATCACAAACACAAATAAGACAACCATGCTTGTAGAACGCAGTATCACAGTGTGGTATAAATCCTTTTTTTTTCACCCGCACAACAAAATTATAGGGTTTCAGTTAAAAATAAAATGCCCCCTTTTCAGTTTTAGCTAACTATAATAACCATGTCCTCCCAGACATCTCTCTTCAGCAACTCCTCAACATCTATTTCATCTAAAGGTCATGACTTCTGTATTTCAGGAAATTGCATCAATCCTCAAAGAGCTCAGAAGAGTACAAAGACAGCTCGAGGGTGAGTCTGTTTTTTGTTTTGTTTTTGTTTTTTAACCCTGTGTACTGAACACGTTTTGGTGTTCTAAGTATTATGTTTTAACTATTGAAAAATAGCAGATCTACAAGCTCATAGCGCGCCACCGAGTGGCGCGCTATGAGCTTGTATCTCTGCTATTTTTGAAAAATCGTGAAAACGTGGTGCAAATCTTTGAATATTATGTTATTCAGAAACTAGAACTCTAGACAGGACACAATGGGCTATTGCCTTTTTAGGCAAGTAAAGCTGTATCTTCGCTCCTCTGCACGTACAGTGGCTTATCTTCCTCGACCGGTTCGCTCACGTTTTCATGTTTTTGTTCTTGCTCAGTCATCAACACCGTCATGGGCCCCAGTGGCCAGCCTGAACCCGCCAGGTCCTCCTCGACCCCCGTGGTCACCTCCACGGCGGGGGTGCGGCCGTCCAGACCCCCCGTCAGAGGAGACCGGAGGACGGTCGCCTCCACCACCACCACCACCTCCTCCTCCCATCGAAGCGGCGGCGGCAGCGGTCCCAGGCCCGGCGAAAGGACGAGGACGTCGGATACTTTCGGAAACTTGATCTGAGAGGTCTGGCCCTGCACACACGCGCAGTCGCACACTTGACAACGTCAACAAACGCCACGCGTTTCGATGGGAGGCGTGCCTCTGCCTTCACAGCCAGGTGCCGGTTCGTTCCTTACTGAATTTTAAACGGGGGAAGTGGAAGTGAGACCAAAACATAACCACAGTCTACAGCACACGCCAACGCACACACAGTAGACTGCTGCACTATGCACACTAAACAACATTGCGGTGTGTCCACTGAAAAGTGGAAAGTGGAAAGTCCTGCGTTAACCACCTAAGCCCTGTGTACTGCTTTGTCTTGTGATAAATGGTCTCAGCTGTGTGAGGCGGATCTGCAGTTTTTGAAAAAAACTATTCTTCCAATTCACCTTCAAAAGGTGCCAGGGCTGTACTTGATTCTATGTGCATGTCTTTGATTGACGTGCTAATATGCCAATGATATGACCAATGTCGATTTATGTTTAGAGCACAATTATAATTAGTAGGATATAAAATTAAATTTAATCAACTCAGGCACAACGGATCACTTTTTAGAGCTATTCTAATAAGCTAACACATTTGTTTTTGTATTGACGGCAAATCACGTTTTGAGGAAATTGTTAATTGAGATTTTATTTCATTTTTTTTTCTGCAAGAAAACCTTGCAGGTCTGATTGTACCGGGTATTTGCGCCCGTAGAATTATGTCAGATTTCACTGTTGACCACTTTTCCCTCTGTGGACTATAAAGAATGTCAAAATGTTTTTCATTAGTGCTGAGCAATGTGGTATTCAACCAATTAAGCCCTATATATATTTAAAAAAGCAGATCTACTTGCGCGGTCACAGCACATGATGTGAGCTTGTAGGATCAGCTATTCCTGGTTAAGAGTCTAGGTATGGCTCTTTGACAGAATGAATAATCTCTCATCAGACATTGAAGCCTTTGGGACTGTCTGTGGAGATGGTGTGCCATTATAATACAATGTGCTTTACAACACTACAGACTATACAGATTTCCTTTTACCCACCACAAAATACTAAAAGTACAGGCAATCTAAGAAAAAAAGGGGGGTAACCTCAAACAAATTGCAACAGAAACTCTTTCAACGTTTTTTGTTTCCTTAATATGTTAGGAATAACATATCAAAAGTCCTAAGAAATCCAAGTAGGGGAACATAGTGAAAAATGCTGAAATAGATGATGTCACAATTTCCGATTTTCGCCTATTTAAAATTTTGATTTATGGAGGTTTTCTTAGCTTGTGTCTAAAGAAAAGGAATTACACAGAAAATGTGTCTGATGCAGTAAAATGACTGTACAAGAGTTTTTTTTTTTTTTTTTTTTTTTCATTTTTTGCAAAAGGAAATTCTTAATATTAATGCATTTCCTGAGCTAAAAAGGGACACATTTCACATAGAGCAGAAAATCAGAAACATGGTTGCAATAGGGCAAAACAAGTTGCAACAGAAACCCTTTTAACATAGAAACTGTGTCTGATGCATTAAAATGATTGTCCAAGAGTTTTTTTCTTTTTTTCTTTTTTTTTTCTTCATTTTTTGCAAAAGGAAATTCTTAATAATGTATTTTGTGAGTTAAAAGGAACATATTTCACATACAGCAGAAAATCGAAAAAAAAGGTAGCAATAGGGCAAAACAATTTGCAACAGAAACCCTTTTAACTTGTTTTTGTTTCCTTGCACCCCATCATTCTCTTCCCATCCTCATTCTTGTAGTCTTGAGCATTTATGCAGTTCCCTTTCACTGCTGTACTTGGTAGTAGACACAGAGACTGTGGTACTTTGCTGCTGTGGCTGAAGGTGGCAGACTCTCTGGCTTTACAAGAGATGCCGCCTTCTTACAAAAGCACTTGCATCTTAATGAGTTAAGACCCTCCTCAGACTTTCCATTGAACAGCCAAAACAAATTCTTCTCTCCTCCTGAAACAACCTGTCTTGCCACAAGAATGGAGATGGGAAGAGAATGATGGGGTGCTTATTTAACGCCCAGGATTCAAACTCGGGTCCCCCATGTGAAAGTCCAACACTTAACCACTAGACCAAAGCGACATCCCATTGGTCCGGACCGGGGGCAGGTATTAGACTTTAGAGGCAATCACGACAAAAGCTGTAGCCAACTGCTACACTTATCCTTGTCCAGACAGACATACCTCCAGTTCAGGAACTGCTATGAGACGGGTCTCCCGATGCACATGCAAGACCGACTGCAGCAGCCTGAGGTGACTTGTAAGAAGCATCTCTTGTAAAGCCAGAGAGTCTGCCACCTTCAGCCACAGCAGCAAAGTACCACAGTCTCTGTGTCTACTACCAAGTACAGCAGTGAAAGGGAACTGCATAAATGCTCAAGACTACAAGAATGAGGATGGGAAGAGAAAGATGGGGTGCTTATCTCTGTCCAAACAGACATACCTCCAGCTCAGGAACTGCTATGGGTCTTCAGATGCACCTGCAAGACCGACTGCAGCAGCCTGAGGGGCACTTGCAAGAAGCATGTCATTGACTGCTCTGTTGCATGTGTAAACTGCAAAGACACAGGGTGTGCAAACACAAGTCTGGTTCAAAGTAGCCTCGACACCCAGGCTTTCATTTTCGTTTGCGTTGCACGGAAACGGAAAGCCTGGACTAACTTGTTACACACAGTGGCCTTGAGGGGGGAGTCAACCTTCCGGGGTGGGCGTGGCTCTAAATGATGTGACGTAGAACAGCAGTGGACGGGTGCGGGAGGGGCCGGGGATGACGACACGTTGGTGAGATCAAATCAGATCAGCTCGATCTGCCGTGTGGATTCCACGGCACCCCGCCCCCCAAGGCCAAAATCATTGCGGGTTAGGCCAGGCTAGGTTCAAAGTGATGATGATGATGATGAAGATGTTGAATAGTTTATATATTATGACAGCATTGCTTTTGTAACTTTTTAAGTGTTGTAATGTTAAATTTATGTTTATAGTATTATCTTTTATTGCAACATTTTCTGATTATTTCTTGTCTGTGAAATTTGTTGCTTTTCCACTCGCAAAATACATTAATATTAAGAATTTCCTTTTGCCAAAAAAAAAAAAAAAAAACGAAATAAATAAATTAAAAAAACTATTGGACAATCATTTTACTGCATCAGACACAGTTTCTATGTAATTCTGCAAAGTATTAAACCTTTTCATTGGACCCAAGCTAAGAAAACCTCCATTAATCTATTTTTTTTTTTTTACATGGGCGTCAATATGTCAGCATGTTTTACTATGTTCCCTTCTTGGATTTCTTAGGACTTTTGATATGTTATTCCTAACATATTAAGGAAAAAAAACAAGTCAAAAGCGATTATGTTGCAACTTATTTTGCCCTATTGCTACCATTTTTCTGATTTTCTGCTCTATGTGAAATTTGTCCCTTTTTAGCTCACAAAATGCATTAATATTAAGAATTTCCTTTTGCAAAAAAAGGAAAAAAAAGAAAAGAAAAAACTCTTGGACAATCATTTTACTGCATCAGACACAGTTTCTATGTAATTCTGCAAAGTATTAAACCTTTTCTTTAGACACAAGCTAAGAAAACCTCCATAAATCTATTTTAAAATAGACGGAAATCGGAAATTGTGACATCATCTATTTCAGCATATTTCACTATGTTCCCCTACTTGGATTTCTTAGGACTTTTGATATGTTATTCCTAACATATTAAGGAATCAAAACAAGTTAAAAGGGTTTCTGTTGCAACTTGTTTTGCCCTATTGCAACCATTTTTCTGATTTTCTGCTCTATGTGAAATTTGTCCCTTTTTTAGCTCAGAAATTGCATTAATATTAAGAATTTCCGTTTGCAAAAAATGAAAAAACTCTTGGACAGTCATTTTACTGCATCAGACACAGTTTCTATGTAATTCTGCAAAGTATTAAACCTTTTCTTTAGACACAAGCTAAGAAAACCAGCATAAATCTAATTTAAAAATAGGCGAAAATCGGAAATTGTTACATCATCTATTTCAGCATTTTTCACTATGTTCCCCTACTTGGATTTCTTAGGACTTTTGATATGTTATTCTTAACATATTAAGGAATCAAAAAAAGTTGAAAGAGTTTCTGTTGCAATTTGTTTGAGGTTAAACCTTAGATTGCTTGCACTATAAAACAAATCTGTCTGGTAGGAATGTGAGATTCTGAAAACAACATGTTTATAAGGTAATACTGGTAAGTTATTGTTTTGTACTCCCAACAGGAAAAGCACAGCATCTATGACATTATACTCAAAAGTGATAACAGAGGCCATTCTAAATATTTCACTGAAGAAATGCAAAGTGTGAGGTGCCAGATGTTTTAACAACAATCTCTACAAGCTAACATGCCATAAACTTACTGGTGGCTGGCTACTAATTAAAAGGTTACTGTGAGCTGTTTGATACTAGGTGGTATGGGATACACTAGTGATTGATGCATGAGGATTAGTTCATGCAGCATCTAGTTTGGAGATGACCACACGTCTAACAGCTTCTGCAGCTCATCAGACAAAAGCAAACGGCAAGAAACAGACTTTTAGGCAACAAAGACACATACAACTTTAAACCATTCAGCCATGCACTACAGAGCATTCAGGCATTCACCTGTTAACTGATCTTTCTTCTCACAGTGATGCCAGCCAACAAACAAAATGGCTCCATCATGTCGTATCGCACTGTGAGATGAAAGCGTGTCAAATCAATAACAAAAACCTGAACTCTTGCACACTAATGTCATCACTTCTTGGATAATGGGAACACGATACAAGCCGTTCATATTCAAGGGAGGTTGATGCAACATAATGGTATTTCACTATAATTTACGGTCACAGTACAGAGCAAGCCCAGTCAAAACTCTGGCCTTTTTGCTTGCTGACTTGTCATACAAAATTCTCATTTGTTTTAGCTTGATGCTGTTTTTTTTGTCTGCCAAACTGCTAAACCACTTGTGCATAAGTATTGCTAGAGAGCAACTCTTACCACCTTGTGTAAAATAATAAATATAAACTATGTTCTTTCCACACATGGGTACAATGTGAATGTTAAATCACTTGGCAACAAAACCATTCAAGTGTTCCAAGCATTCCGACAGTAAAGTATTTATACTGTTTTGGTGTATGTTTTCTGTCAGTCTAAAGTGATTTGCTATGCCTTTTCTATGCCTATGGTGTGCAGTTGCACAATTGCTGACATATTCATAAACGGACAGTTTGGAATCATTTTAAAGGGAAACTGAAGGCCAATTCACAATGGTGTTGTGTGCCGAACATAGATCTACAGCAGATCTACAAGGTCACAATGGGACACATTGTGATGGAGCATAAGGCATTAGCCGATATATGATTATCGTTATAATGTGACACGGACATGTGACTCGGAGTCGGCACAGTCAGGATTATCCAGCAGGATTTAAGTTAAATAGTGGTCAAGTTTCCCTTTAAGATGTACAGTACATGTGGTCTCTATTTTAGCTGCACTCCGGTTCACTTCGCAAGAAAATGAACAACACAAAACGTTATTGCTGTCATAAGGGCTTTTATTGGGTCAGTAATTGTTTAGTTTCCAGGCTTCTATTAGTAATGAGGCTACATCTGTCATTTCCACCAAATTGTAAACCATTCGTATGCAACGTTTCTTCATTCACATAAATACATTGTCTATGAAATATTACCTCTCTCACCACGTTGTATTTTGCACTAATGTAGTACAACAGTGTCCCCTCAACCCCATGCTGCTTGTATTGCAGACAGGGTGATGGTAAACATGTTGTGCTTTTGAGGGTTGCAGTTTTTTGCATGTTTTCATGCTATATACACAACACTACAGATTTGATTGTAATTTGGACATCCCCTCAGTGCCACAGAATATTTTGCTATAGCAAAGTACAATGCTTGTTTACGTACATTTGGACTACTGTTTTTCTCAAGTGCTGCTGCTAGCTATTTCTGGGATATATAAAATGTATTGTTAACTTAAACGCTTAAGCCCTACTTTATATCTTGTACGACAGTGACACAACACGTGTGTTAGACATGGTATAAATCTGGGTTAAGACTTTACTCCTTTGCTTTACTCCATGTAAGTTCAATGTTTCTATGAATGTATGTATATTTGTATGTTTCATATCTTTTTTTTTGTCCTTGTTCTATAGTTTTGCACCACACACAGATTCTTCTAATGTTCTGTGTTCGATGTTGATATACATTTTTTTTGACTGGATATACTGTACAGGTAGTTTGTGGAATAAATGAGTTGATTACATTTTTTCTAATAAATGCAATCATTGTTAAGCTGTTGTCTGACACCTGAATCTATTGTTAGTCAGCACCTGCTGAAGCACCATTGTTTTATTTGGATGTTAAAACAAGAAATGGAAACAGAAAGGGGAAGCCAGCCTATTGGTGAACTGTACTTCACTTCTTCTCTAGTATCACTTCATCTTAGCATCACTATAGTTTCATTAGAGGCTAAATAGAAACTTATCAGAAATCCTCAGTTGAAAACAACCATTCCAGAAGCCTGACATGTGTAAGTTGTTTTGATTACTTAAATATACATGATCATTTGAAATAAAAAAAATGTATATGTATTTTTTAATAATATATTTGATTAATATTAAAGTTCAAAAGTTTTACAATTTCTATTACAATCTGCTATGATTATGGACTACACGTCATACTTTCAACTATGGAGTACAATGTTTCATGTTACTAAATGATAATCCTGATCCTTTTTTTCACCGTTCAGGAATACCTAGAAGGGAAAATGTCGTCTCCGTATCACTCACTGCATGACAATTACGTTTCAAATAAAAAGGTAGGAATACACTTCATAGAACTCCACAGTAACAACTAACGTCGGACATAACATGTCCCGTTTGGGGGGGCAAGAGAACATGTTGGAGGGGCAAGAGAAAATGGTATGGGGCGATGAAGTCGCCCCCATACCATTTTCAGTTACAGGACTTTTATTAGTCAAGTAAAGCATAAAAAATAACGTCAGTTGTTGTTGAAGTTGCAACAGACACGCAGCATGCATAAAGCTAACGGTCTGACTCAGAGAGTTTTCTGTTTTCAATGATGATGAAATGCTGTTGGTGTAGTTAGTCAGTAGTAGTGTTTCAAATCATTTTAAATGTAAGCACTTTAATTTGAAATATCTTGGGTTGCATGCCATCATGTTTGGGGGGGGGGACTGGGTATTTAGGGGGGCATTGCCCCCCCATGCCCTTGCCTAGATCTGCCACTGCTCCACTGCAGCATGTTTGTTTTTCTCTGCTCCTACTGTAGGCTTCCACCAGTGTTGTGACTATAGTTGTAGCTTTACTCTGTCTGACTGCACTGGGTATAGTCCTGGCTGTTGCTGTACTGGAGAGAGACAAACTGAAAACTGAAAGACAAATTGACCAGCCTGTGCCCGATGGAAGCAATGTTTCTAACGACCAGTGCAGGTCAGAATCATCCCTTTATATGTTTGTTTATGTAGATCTGCAAGCTTGTACATCTGCTGTTTTTGAAAAATGTTAAATCATTCTCTCTTTTTAATCACGCATGTTCTCTTCTGGAGGAGCGCTGGCACAGAATCTTTTGAAACAGATCTGCAGCTAAATAAATGTATTAATTGGGGGGGTTGGGGGGCATTCTGACTTGAAAACACTTGAGAACCTCCCCTTGTGAAAAAAACACTACTGAATCACTACTCATCACTACTACAAAATGTCTACACAAAATCTACCAAAAATCACAAAATCTTCTCAATGATGAGTAGTGATTATGTAGTGATTTCAATAGTAAAATGTAGAGAAATGTTTCAGACATCATCAGTCATCACTACTGATAATTACTACATTTCCTATTCAAATCACTAACTGGCTGCTACTTAATTACTTCTGCGTCACAATTGGCTTTTTGGAAAGAACTATACAATCACTATACATTAATTGTTGAATTATTACTATTCAAAATGCTTATACGATGCATTTACTGCTGTATCTCTACAGCAGTAAATGCCTATAGATTCCTATAGATGATATTTATGTAGTGTTTATGTAGTGTTTTAATTCACTACTGAATTCCTTTTTGTTTCTACACAATCCCTATAAGGTTTGTGTAGAAACAGAAAGTACCGTATTGTCCCGAATATAAGACGGCTCAGTTATAAGACGACCCTCATTTTCAAGGCCCATTTACAGAAAAAAAGAACACTGAATGTTAAATAGTATTGCCCCTGAATATAAGACGACTCTATTTTTGGGATATTTCCATTGGGAAAAAAAACATAGTCTTTTATTCAGGCCAATAGGGTAATTCATTAGTGATTCAGTAATGAAAACACACATTTTCTATAGGGATTCTGTAGAGATACAGCATCTCTACATTTCTCTACATTTTACTATTGAAATCACTACATAATCACTACTCATCGCAATTGAGTAGTGAGATGGTAGTTTTGTGTAGACATTACACTATTTAATCACTACTCATCGTAGTAGTGATTCACTAGTGTTTTTTCACGAGGGTTTGCCCTACACACTAACCGGGGTGATGCAAAGTATAGTTCTCGCAGTTTGTTCGGCAGGTGCCATTTTGTCTCCCTAGAATGACCCTTGTGGAGAGCATTCCTCTGTATGTGCAATACGATGCCAATGTGACCGTCGGCATTCCTCTGGAGCAAGCCTGGAAGGATTTGCTCTCCATGGCGACGGAATACGTGGAGGTGTCTTCATTCTACTGGACTTTGACTGGTGAAGATGTCAACGTCAACTCCTCCTCCGATACACCTGTGAGTTGTCTCAAACGAGAAATGCATTGTTTTCGTTGTACTGTACTGGACACATTCTGTGACACAAAAAATAGCCGATTCCAGCCAATTGTGATCTTGTCTGTGGCTTAAGAGTAGTGTGGCAGGTTAAACAGCTGGTAGGAAAACTGTGAGGATCCCAGTTCGATTCTGGGCTCCTTCAGACTTCGTATCGAAATGTCCTTGAGCAAGACTCTGAAATCTGAACCCCTAAAACCTCCCAAGTCAGGTTGATGCCTTGCATGGGTTCCTCCGCCTCAGAAATGTGAATGTGATGCACAATCTATAAAGCACTTTGTTTAAGCAGAATACAGTATATACTCAACAAAAATATAAACGCACACAATATTACCATTTTGACAGCGCGTAGCAGTTCCCGCTAAAATCCAGCAACTTCACGCAGCCATTGAAGCAGCAGGGGCGAAATCCAAAAGCGACCTCGCCCGCGGGCGCCCGGTTTCAAAAGCGGGCGCCCGCTTTCACAAAAACGGGCGCCCGTTTTGTGAAAACGGGCGCCCGTTTTCAAAAGCAGGCGCCCGTTTTCACAAACGGGCGCCCTTTTCAAAAGGTTATGGTTATGGTTAGGTTAGGTTTAGGCATAGGTTTACTGAGGTTAAGTTTAGGGTTAGAGTTAGGGTTAGGCATAGCCTAGTTTGTGAAAACGGGCGCCCGCTTTTGAAAACGGGCGCCCGTTTTTGTGAAACGGACGCCCGTTTTTGTGAAACCGGGCCCCCGTTTTTGTGAAAGCGGGCGCCCGCTTTTGAAACCGGCGCCCGCTTTTGAAACCGGGCGCCCGCGGGCGAGGTCGCTTTTGGATTTCGCTGGCTCTCCATTGAAGAGGAGTGGACTAACATTCCACAGGCCACAATCTGACAATCTGAACTCTATGCGCAGAATAGGTGTTGCACTTCATGAGGCAAATGGTGGTCACATCAGATACTGACTGGTTCTGAGTCCCCAGACCTCCACTAAAGCAAAAAGAAAATCCACTTCAGGGTGGCTTTTTATTGTGGACAGTCTAAGGCACACCTGTGCACTAACCATGATGTCAGATCTGCATCTTGATGTGGCACACCTGTGAGGTGGGATGGATTATCTCAGCAAAGCATAAGTGCTCACCATCACACATTTAGACAGATTTGTGAACAGTGTTTGAGAGAAATGGTAATATTGTATATCTGGAATGAATTTAAGTCCATCTCGTGAAAAATGGGAGCAAAAACAAAATGTTGCATTACAGTATATTGTTGTTGAGTACCCACATAGCATTGATTGCATTGATTGCATTGATTCAACGTTGAATTTTGGTTATCTAACCAAAATCCAACGTTGAATCAATGCATTTTGCTATCTGGGTATCAATGCACCGTTTGTAGATCTGCTATTTTTTGCTCATTTAGAAACTGTCCCCGAAATGACATGCCATGGTTGAAAGTGGTTGAATTTTGTTGTTATTTCATTTGACAGGGGAAGGATATCCTGGAGCAGTTGGAGGTGTTGCCATCCAGGAATGTGTCGGTGCGCTTGGTCACGAGCGTGCCAACCATTCGTACAAACTCCACAGATTTGGAAATCCTGAAACAGAAAGGTTTGGAAAAAAGACGTCACTGTCTTCATTTACATAAGTGCATAAGTGTATACATGTTTTAGCTAGGGTTGAATATGCCAGTGGTCCTCAAACATGTTCATGTCAACAAACATCAAAATTGATAAGGCATTAGGTCTCGGACCCACAATAGAAAGGATTTTGTTTCATCCAGGTACCTCAGTTACAGAGAGGATTTGTTACATTATACAACCTGTAATTTGTCTAACATCTATCCAGTGAAGAACCACTGGCCTGGGACAACGTCCACCGCTTCTAATGGACAGTTTAATCAGAAAATGACCAACTCAGTCTCCACAATTCAGCTATTTTTTGTTGTTTTGTTTTGTAGGAGTTCAGGTGAAGGAGGTGAACTTTGGGCGCCTTACAAAGGGTGTCCTACATAGCAAGTTCTGGATTGTTGACAGGAAACATCTATTTGTTGGAAGTGCCAACATGGACTGGAGATCTCTCACTCAGGTGACCATGATCTAATCAGTGGTGTAGATGTAGCATTTACTGCATTTACTAGCCTATATTATATATACTTTTCTACATTTTACTTCATCACGTTTAGTGCTCCATTTGGTTTCATGTTTACACACTCAAGAAGAGTTAAAATATCCATCATGTGAATGGTCATTTAGCCCAAGTCAACTAGAGAATGTAGAAGATTAATGGTCATTTTGATCTGTATGTTTGACCGTTTTGTTTCCCAAATCCAGCCTGGAATTGTGGACAAAAGCTAAACAAATCTTTAGTTGTGGGGTCTGTGAGGCTAAAATGTCATTAATGTGTGGTCTGTGGCTCAAATTCTGAATAAATTGTGGGCCCTGGACCAAAAAGGTCTTAGAGGCAAACCTTATACAACCACCACTACAAATAAAAAACAAAAAACAAAAAAAACAAAAACAAACTATTTGTAGTTGTTCTACTAGATCTAAGACATGACAAAGCCCCCCCCCCCCCCCCCCCCCCCCCCCCCCTCTCTCTCTCTCTCTCTTTTTTGAATTTCCATTCCAGGTGAAGGAACTGGGAGTGGTCATCTATAACTGCACCAGTTTGGCAGAGGACCTCCATAAGATCTTTGAGTCTTATTGGGCAATGGGACACCCCAACAGCTCTTTACCTGACCCCTGGCCCTCGGAATATGACACCGCCATCAACATACAGCACCCCCTGGTGGTGGAAGCTCAAAATGTCTCCAGTAGAATCTACCTCTCGGTGAGTGAGTTCCCAGTTACCACCAGTGGGAATGGATCTGAAAGGGAACTTGCCAATTCCTTCAGTCTGTATTCCTAAAGCCTGGTTCATACTTTGTCTCTGGACATGGGTCATGGGATATATAGAAAGTGATACTGGTAAAGGGGGGATTGGAATATACAGAAATTTCCAATAAAAATAAAATCCATGTTTTTTTTTACATATACAGTATATACAGTAAATTAGATAATGATATAATATGAGAAACATTCTTATCCTATCACAAATCAAATTATAGCCTACTGTAGGTTGACAGCATTTTTCTTCAATCTTCAGAAACTTTATCGATATGTAAACAAATCTCTTACACCCCCAAATTCAAGTTTAAATCTTTTTCTTGTATTCCTGTTACATTGTTTTGGGACATCATTCTGTATTATTTCTCAGGGCTCTCCTCAAGCGTTTTGCCCTTCATCCAGAACCCAGGATCTGGAGGCCATTCTATCCGTCATCTCGGGGGCTCAACAATTCATACATGTTGCTGTCATGGAGTATTTCCCTACAACACGCTTTGAAAGGCCTAACAGGTAAACAGATTCCACCACAGGACCATCTTTTAGTTATACAGGTGGTATCAATAGACATCAATACAGCAAAGTCATCAGTCCATCATCAAGTTTAGACCATTGTGTCAACTATGTGAATGAGAAATACTGTAGATATACTACATTTCTATCTAAACCAGTGTTTTTCAACCTTTTTGATACCAGAGCCCACCATTTATTCAGAATTTGAGCCACAGACCACCATTAGATGACATTTTAGCCCCACAGTTTGTCCACAATTCCAGGCTGGATTTGGGAACCAAAACAGTCAATCATACAGGTCAAAGTGACCCTTAATCATATAGATTCTCTAGTTGTGTAGACTTGGGCTAATAAATATGGTACAATATCTTAGTGTAAAAATATTTTTGTGTAAAAATGAAACCAAATGGACCCGCAAGGGTCCATTTGGAGATCCAGTGTACTGCTTAAGTCCTTGCTCTTCAATAGGTATTGGCCGGTCATCGACAACGCCATCAGAAGGGCCGCGTTCGATCGAAACGTTAATATCCGAATGCTGATCAGCTGTGGACGAGACTCTGACCCGGCCATGCTGCCCTTCCTTCAGTCTCTAGCATCAATGGATTCTCCACAGCAGAACATCAGTATCCAAATAGTGAGACAAATAGTGTATTAAGAATCTTTACATGATACTTCATTAGATTTTCCACCTCTTCAGACTTCTCCTCAACCCCAGCACCCCCCCATTACTTGTATCACTTCTTGTCATTTTGGGAAATGCTAGTTAACAGTACACTATGCAGATATATGGTATGTTATTATTATTAATATTATTGATTGAACATAAAGTATTTTATTTAGATTAGACAGGTCACCGGTGCGTGTTTGAAAATCCTATGGTTTCATGGAAAAGCTATTTTTCTTTCTGCACTTACTGTATAATTTAAGTATTCTAGACTAGTATATGCCGGTATTATGTGACTATTAACAATGCCATTTGTTGATCCTATATCGATTGCCTCTATATAGGGTTCATGATATGTATCACTCTTTTTTGACTCTTTCAGAAAATGTACATTGTGCCTGTAGGAAATCAGACTGACATCCCCCATTCCAGAGTCAACCACAATAAATACATGGTGACTGATAAAGTAGCATATATTGGTAGGTGGATTTATTTTAAGAGCGGGATTGGTTAAAAGATGTGTCAAAATGTAAATAATGAAAAAACAAAACAAACAAACAAAAAACACAAACTCATACCACACATACCACAAAATGTACAAGCTCTCACTTATAAAAAATGATCGATTGATTGATTTTATTTGATGAAATATATGCTACAGTGCTTACGATTTATTCTTCTTACAAATCGAGAGCTGTACAGGTTTACGTTTCATAGAGGAGAGCTCACCTCGGCGTGTTGTGTACCAGGGGCGGATGTAACATTTCCCAATTGGCGGGGCAGAAGAAAATGGTAAGAGGGCAGCTCTTACCAGAGAAGCCGCCCTCATACAATTTTCAGTAGTGTTTCAAATACTTTTAAGGACTGAAATATGTTGGTTGTTTTGCATGCCATCATGTTTGGTGGGGCAGACTGGGCATTTAGGGGGGAATTGCCTTATTGCCCCCCTATGCCTATGCCTATTTCCGCCCCTGTGTACTGATAAAGCGGCTAATGATTTACTTGCGACTCTCTCCAGGAACCTCCAACTGGTCCGAGGACTACTTCTCCACCACAGCTGGCGTGGGCCTGGTGGTTTCCCATCAGCCCCTGGGGAGCACAGAGAGCCTCCGTGGTCAGCTCAGGGCCGTGTTCCACAGGGACTGGCGGTCGCAGTACGCCGTCCACCTCGCTGAGCTGCCCCACTACCCTGACTGCGCGCTGTCCAAGGGGTTGGCTTAAAATGGAAATGTGCCTCCTTCCTGCCAATGCAAATATATCATTGTTGCACTTCCTCACTTAAGAGTCGCTCACAAGAGACGGGATTCATATGAGAAGGTCCCTGTCATGATCAGCACTAGTTCACGGTCCTTGATTTAGCCCTATTATAGGCCAATATCTGTAGCAAAAGCTTAGAGATTTGTCACCTTCTTTTTTACATACCAGTATATATATATATATTTTTGCTGTGATTGAATGTTGAAATTAACACAAATTAACAATTTTACATAGCTGTTGGTCTAATTTGTAGTTTGTTTCATGCAATAATAATTACAAACGTATAATATAATTGTATTGGCCTCAGTTTAACTGAGGGCACCAGCATTGGTTAGATTAGTAAAATCGGACTTTCATGTTTTACCCTTCTGTATGTTTTATCAAATACAGGCCCTACAGTTTCATTTTCATTTAATACCTTGTTACACCACCAGCAACTGTACTGTACATTTGTTTGTTTATAGTTTATATCAATAATACAATTTTAAACACAACATGCTTTTGTTCATTGTGTTTTCAAAAGCAGTCAACTCACAGTTAGCAGTCTTATGTGCTTGAAATGAACTGTAATTCTCCAAACTGTTAAATACTGTACAAACGCTGTACAATCACGTCTGAAAAGTGTAATTCGTCGCCTTCCCAGTGTGCGGCAGTAGAGATAAATAAATCAAAGGTATGATGCGTTACAGTTACGCAAACTCGGTTCACTTCATGGGGCCAGTCCAATGGCGGCTCTTCTCCTTAGACTGATATTCAGAATGGCGACAAATAGGGACACGTCCTGGACTTGGAAGCAGGCAGGAATGCATTAGATAGTTTTGTAGTATGAGGATGTAGTTGTTGCTGTACAACACTTTATAACAGTTGGCATGTTGCACACGTGCCCAAAATAGCTGCTATTGGCGCCGCTCTCGTTGACGACAATATATTTACAACTCCAGTGTGTCCCTCTTTCAGGCTGCGTGAATAGCGCTGGGTTTCTGACCCCCTCAATATCGCAACTCCTCTACAACTCGATAGATGTCATCATCTGGGTGAGTTGAAAGATCGAGGTCCGTTTTTCTAGCAAGGATTAAAAATGGCCGCTGCCAGTTAGCAAGGATAAGGCCTTCAAAATAAAAGCGAGACTTCTTGTAATTATTATGGTCTTTTAAATGTCATAGATTTATTGAAAAAGTGCTAGTATGGGGCACGCTATATACATATAGGATATTAAAAAGTAGATCTACAAGCTCAAAACGTAATGGGGTGTGTTTTAAGCTTGTAGATTTGCTGTTTTTACTCAATTTTCAGACCAAAATGGACACTAGACAAAAACAGTTGTTCGTATCAACAAGTGACACATATCCACACGTCCGGGCAGACCTCCTCTACAACACCCCACTGTCCGCTAAGCAGGAGAGGTTTATTTTAAAAAGTTATAGGCCCTTTTGTAAGGTCAAAGGTCAAAAATGGCAAAATTTCGAGCCCAGACTGGCCGCTGGAGCAAAGACGGCTATTCGTATCAACAAGTGATGCATATCCACGCGTCCGGGCAGACCTTCTCTACAACACCCTACTGTCCGCTAAGCAGGAGAGGTTTATTTTAAAAAGTTATAGGCCCTTTTGTAAGGTCAAAGGTCAAAAATGGCAAAATTTCAAACTCAGACTGGCCGCTGGAGCAAAGACGGCTATTCGTATCAACAAGTGACGCATATCCACGCGTCCGGGCAGACCTTCTCTACAACACCCTACTGTCCGCTAAGCAGGAGAGGTTTATTTTAAAAAGTTATAGGCCCTTTTGTAAGGTCAAAGGTCAAAAATGGCAAAATTTCGAGCCCAGACTGGCCGCTGGAGCAAAGACGGCTATTCGTATCAACAAGTGACGCATATCCACGCGTCCGGGCAGACCTTCTCTACAACACCCTACTGTCCGCTAAGCAGGAGAGGTTTATTTTACAAAGTTATAGGCCCTTTTGTAAGATCAAAGGTCAAAAATGGCAAAATTTCAAACTCAGACTGGCCGCTGGAGCAAAGACGGCTATTCGTATCAACAAGTGATGCATATCCACGCGTCCGGGCAGACCTTCTCTACAACACCCTACTGTCCGCTAAGCAGGAGAGGTTTATTTTAAAAAGTTATGGGCCCTTTTGTAAGGTCAAAGGTCAAAAATGGCAAAATTTCAAATTCAGACTGGCCGCTGGAGCAAAGACGGCTATTCGTATCAACAAGTGACGCATATCCACGCGTCCGGGCAGACCTTCTCTACAACACCCTACTGTCCGCTAAGCAGGAGAGGTTTATTTTAAAAAGTTATAGGCCCTTTTGTAAGGTCAAAGGTCAAAAATGGCAAAATTTCGAGCCCAGACTGGCCGCTGGAGCAAAGACGGCTATTCGTATCAACAAGTGACGCATATCCACGCGTCCGGGCAGACCTTCTCTACAACACCCTACTGTCCGCTAAGCAGGAGAGGTTTATTTTAAAAAGTTATAGGCTCTCAAGTACAGCCAAGTCACAAATGGTTGAATGAGCAAGGATAAGAGTTGGCCGGGGGAGTTAGCAAGGATAAGCAGTGCTGTTTCCAGACCAGAGGGGGCACTGTTTCTCCTGTTATTTTCCCATTTTTAACATACAAATACAAATACAATACAATTCTGTAGGCCTATAGACAATACAGAAATGTTTAAATGGCATATACTATAATAGTCATCTCATAGTCTAGTGATTAAAAAAGGAATACGATGTAAATGCAAATGGAATCAACCACAATTTGTGTCATAGTATGAGTGAAACACGAATAATGTTGTTTTTCACATATGTGTATGTAATATGACATTGATGTTTTCTCATTTTAGTTGATTTTGCATATTAAGTTATAAGCATACTGTATATATGCTTGTTCCATATTCTCCCCCAGCAAATCACTTTGAGTTTTACACCCCTGGTATAGACAACACAGAAATGCATATCTGTTTAATTGGCACATGCTATAATAGCTATCTCATAGTCTGGAGATTAAAAAAGGAATGATTGTCCTGTAACAACACAGATAGGCTGTTTTCAGGTGTGGTTTGTGGGATTGGAGACTATTATTATTCCAATAAACTGGTTTCAGTTCTAAAAAGAGCTCGCTAAACAGATTATGTTGTACATCTCTATTTTTTCAAAGGCGGTGTTGAGAACTTGGGAAAGTAATAACGTAATATGTAATATATTACTCTTCGATTCCAGTAATAAGTAAAGTAATGATATTACTTTGTCTAAGGGGTAATGAGTAAAGTAAAGAAGTTACTTTCCTAAGTAATATTGACCAACACTGATTGTAAGTAATAAGTAAGTAGATGGCATTTTAACTTTTTAGTCTTGTCCATGTATTACTTTTTTTTTTTTTTTAATACTGCCATTGGCTTTTTACTTTGGTATTTTATTGAAACAGTGATGTATTGTACTGTATTTTATTAACTTTCAATCTGTTATTTACAGTGAGCATCTAAAAACAAGCATTTACAATTTTTTAGGAGTGAATAAATGCTATTTTTATGACTTTCAAAGCCTTGTCTGTGTGTTACTTAATTAGCTTGTGTTTGGAAACACTGCCACTGCCAATCAGGCCTGCAAAGTGCAGGCCTGATTGTTTTTAATTGATGTGGAAAATCAGTGGAGTCTGGTATGTACCTCTTAAGTGTGCCATTCGCACATTATAACAACTTGGGAAACACGTGAAAAACAACATTATTCGTCTTTCACACATACTATGACACACATTGTGGTTAGTTCTATTTGCATTTATATTGTAGCCTATCTGTGTTGTTACAGGACAATCATTCCTTTTTTAATCTCCAGACTATGAGATAGCTATTATAGCATGTGCCAATTAAACAGATATGCATTTCTGTGTTGTCTATACCAGGGGTGTAAAACTCAAAGTGATTTGCTGGGGGAGAATATGGAACAAGCATATATACAGTATGCTTATAACTTAATATGCAAAATCAACTAAAATGAGAAAACATCAATGTCATATTACATACACATATGTGAAAAACAACATTATTCGTGTTTCACTCATACTATGACACAAATTGTGGTTGATTCCATTTGCATTTACATCGTATTCCTTTTTTAATCACTAGACTATGAGATGACTATTATAGTATATGCCATTTAAACATTTCTGTATTGTCTATAGGCCTACAGAATTGTATTGTATTTGTATTTGTATGTTAAAAATGGGAAAATAACAGGAGAAACAGTGCCCCCTCTGGTCTGGAAACAGCACTGCTTATCCTTGCTAACTCCCCCGGCCAACTCTTATCCTTGCTCATTCAACCATTTGTGACTTGGCTGTACTTGAGAGCCTATAACTTTTTAAAATAAACCTCTCCTGCTTAGCGGACAGTAGGGTGTTGTAGAGAAGGTCTGCCCGGACGCGTGGATATGCGTCACTTGTTGATACGAATAGCCGTCTTTGCTCCAGCGGCCAGTCTGAGTTTGAAATATTGCCATTTTTGACCTTTGATCTTACAAAAGGGCCTATAACTTTGTAAAATAAACCTCTCCTGCTTAGCGGACAGTAGGGTGTTGTAGAGAAGGTCTGCCCGGACGCGTGGATATGCGTCACTTGTTGATACGAATAGCCGTCTTTGCTCCAGCGGCCAGTCTGAGTTTGAAATTTTGCCATTTTTGACCTTTGACCTTACAAAAGGGCCTATAACTTTTTAAAATAAACCTCTCCTGCTTAGCGGACAGTAGGGTGTTGTAGAGAAGGTCTGCCCGGACGCGTGGATATGCGTCACTTGTTGATACGAATAGCCGTCTTTGCTCCAGCGGCCAGTCTGAGTTTGAAATTTTGCCATTTTTGACCTTTGACCTTACAAAAGGGCCTATAACTTTTTAAAATAAACCTCTCCTGCTTAGCGGACAGTAGGGTGTTGTAGAGAAGGTCTGCCCGGACGCGTGGATATGCGTCACTTGTTGATACGAATAGCCGTCTTTGCTCCAGCGGCCAGTCTGAGTTTGAAATTTTGCCATTTTTGACCTTTGACCTTACAAAAGGGCCTATAACTTTTTAAAATAAACCTCTCCTGCTTAGTGGACAGTGAGGTGTTGTAGAGGAGGTCTCCCTGCACGCGTACATATGTCCCACTAGTTGATACGAAGAACCATTTTTTGTGCAGGGGCCTATTTTACACTCCAGTGAACAGTATTTATCCATTTCAATATGTTTTTTAAGTTAATAACGGTGTAAATGTTAACAAAAATACTTATTGTTTTGTATATTTTCGTTTATATACTTAATTTATAGTTCTAATGGGCAATGTATGTGCAAATTACTCATTTTTGTTTATTTCACTGGGTACTTTTATTTTGAAGGGCCACGCCCCTTTTTCTTATCCTTGCTAACGTTATCCTTGCTAAAAAAACGCTGGTGAAAGATCGTGTGGCAGCAGCACCGGGCGGGGCGGGGCTTAGTGTTGTAGTACGTGTGCTTCTGCTCAGAGTTAGCAGCAGTTAGCTACAGTGCTAACCACCCCAACACTCTGCCACTCTATCACGTCGGGAAACAAGATGGTGCTACTTGAAAACGACTCGGTAAGGTGCCACCAAAACCGTCAATCTGTGCTTTTTCTGGACACCATGTCTGTTGGGTCAACACCTCCCTGACTGTCTTGCTGGGTGGGTTTTTAACAACAGGTAGACTGTTAGCTTGTTGCTGCTGTGTAATGTTAGCCAATGCGGTAGGGTAGGGTAGCCCTGCATGCTAACATGCTAGCCCAAATCTACTGTACTGAGACAGTAGATTTATTTGTTTGTTGCCGTTTTGGTTGTTTTTTCGCCCTCTAAGCTTTCGTCTTGGTTCAAACGTTCTGAAACGGGTGTGGCACAAGACAACTCTCACAGACTGTAGTTGTCTCATGTCTACACCAGTTACAAACAGTCCATTCTGGCCAAACACCTGCATATGGCTGAATGGGTTGGTAGTACAGTCATTCATGTTTCAATATGTGGTGACTGTCTCTGGCATAAAGGGGAACGCCGCCCATTTTCAACATTTGTCATTAATATACCTGTTGGTATGTCATTAATATACCTGATGTTGTGGTCATGCATGTGGACATGATTAAAAAAAAAAGTTCCCCCTATTCTGTTTTTCCTCAAAATAGAGAAAAAATCATTAACATGGTGAAATACATCTGATGACATCATCAAGATGTATTTCACCATGTTAATGATTTTTCTTTCTGGCCCTTTTTTCCTGAGAGGATACAAATGTGAACCCTCTCAGGAAAATTTTGAATATGGGTGGAATTCCCCTATAAGGCTGTTTATTATGGTAGATCTGTACAGGGGGAAAGGTGAAATAAAATGCATAGACATGACATACACATAACACACAAGACAATGTATTGCCTTGTGTTATTCATGCCTTGTATTGTAGTAAGAATGTAATAAATAAAGGTGAGCCTCAGTAGAGACTTGTTTGTCCTGATGATCTACATCTTTTTTTAAAGGGGAACTCCACCCATTTTCAACATTTTAATGACATTAATATCCCTTAGATATATTGTGTGGATATGAAAAAAAAAGTTCCCCCAATTCTGTATTTCCTAAAAATGGAGGTCTGAAAAAAAACATTAACATGGTGAAATACATCTGATGACATCATCAAGATGTATTTCACCATGTTACTGATTTTTCTTTCAGAGCCCTTTTTCTTGAGAGAAAAATCCAGGAAAATTTTGAAAATGGGTGGAATTCCCCCTTAATTGATTGCCGTCACCACATAATTATCTTGTTATTGCTCTGCATAATCTTGAGTGTATTTTTAAGTGTTCTTGGAGTTGTTCTTTGTAGCAAAGACAATAATCAGGGGTGCACATAACTATTTTGGTCCAGTACTCAGAGGAGCACCTGGGGATGTTACTTGGTGCTCCCAAAATGCGGCGACCCGCATCGCCGGGCCCTTGGACCCCTTTTTTTTCCCCACAGGGCGATAGTTTGGGCGTTGCAATAGTGGATAGTAGTAGTACTACTACCTGCATTCTACATCCATTAAAATGCTAATAGCATTTTAGATTTTAGTTAGAATTATTTCATTTTCAAGGCTTCTTTTTACTGACCCAGTCGGGCAGTCATTATGAGCCCCAGCTGTGTGGTGCTCAAAGGAGCTTTCCACCCCTGGATTGACAGCTCATTGTAGGATTTTTGGTGCTCCTGAGCACCGGAGCACCACTTATGTGCAGCAAAGACAATAATGCCATAATTAAATAAGTTGTAAGCAGACAATATACAAATTGGTCCATTTGGTTCCCTTTGTACTACATAAGAGTGGCTGCCTGAAGGGAAACGGGGTTGCATATACATATTTTCCTGCCATTGCTGTTATAGCCATACCTTAAAAGCTACCTGATTATGGCAAAATATAGGATACCGTATTTTCTGCACTATAAGGCGCACCGGATTATAAGGCGCACCTTGTAAAACTGATTTCATATATAAGGTGCACTGGATTATAAGGCGCAGAGAATGGAAGCTATTACAGTTAACACAGAATAGAAGCACCTGCAGTCAAACAATCCATATATAAGGCGCACTGGATTATAAGGCACACTGTGGATTTTTGAGAAAATGAAAGGCTTTTAAGTGCGCCTTATACGGAAAATACGGTACCTTAAATAATGGTCATTATTATGGGTCCGTAAAAATGATTCAGCAGTCAGCTCTATGGGATGCATAAATTGCATACACTATTCAGTGATGTTTTCTGAAGAATAGTTTCTGCAACCGTACATTTGCTGCATCACTAAACTGTACTGACTGACACCTCTGTTTTTGCTTCTCTTTGTAGTTTCTGACTGAACTCACACGGCTGTTCCAGAAATGCAGAAGCGCTGGTAGTGTTGTCATCACATTGAAAAAGTGTGAGTGTGTTCTACCTGCTGCTGAAAGACAGTACCCTGGAGTTTATACATGAAGGCCATTGATGGCCATGTCTGTTGTCTCTTTAATACGTGGTCAACTGCATTCAAACATGTTTGTTTTGTTTGACCTTCCAGATGACGGTCGAACCAAACCGGTTCCTAGGAAGGGCAACGCGGAGTCCTTTGAACCAGTAGACACCAAATGTCTCATCAGAGCTTCAGACGGCAAGAAACGGATAAGCACAGTGGTGAGTTTGATGTTACATACATCTCTTAACTTAATTAAAATTACAAGATTTGGTTTTCAGGTTTTAGACATTTGCATTTTATACATTTGGAATAATCTAAAATATCAAGACATACAAGCGCGTAATGTGGCACTATTGTGCAATGCTCTGATCTTGTAAATCTGCTGTTTTCTGCAGATGTATAACTATTATAATTTTCTAATGGATAACGCCTTGGCCTGGAAGACGGTTCTGGTGGTCGCCATTCTTCTTAGAATGTTTTAACCCTTAACCACAACACTTTTGCAATTGGCCAGTTAGGAGTGATTGATTGGTCAATTTACTGTCCCTCTCAAGCACGTGGAGTTTAATACAAGCTTATGAGCCACATCTGTTAGTGTAACTTTATCTGTTGTTCACATCGACTTTTCTTGCATTTCCAGGTCAGCACCAAAGAAGTAATCAAGTTCCAGATGGTAGGTATCGATCCTGTTTGGATAAGTAGATTTTAAGTGGATTTCTGCTGTGTTTATGCATTAATTCTCTCTCTCTCTGAGGATTGAAAGTGTCAATTAGGATCCCAAGGATTAAAAATGTATGAAACTTGGCGACCACGACTAAATGTTTCCTATTTGAACCTTTCCCATAGGCGTACTCCAATCTCCTCAGAGCGCACATGGACGGACTAAAGAAGAAAGCAAAAAGTAGTAAAAGCAAAAAAACTAAAGCCACCCAATGAGCAACTGACTCTTCCATACTGTTACCATGGAGACGTAGACTACTGGCCGTTTTCTATCCGAAGGAGCAGGGCTTCAACTGGCCTGTGAACAGCAGTCCTCCATGTCCACACCCCATTCTCCCCAAGGCCACCGGTATCCACCACATGACTGCTTTGATATCATATCGCCGTTTGCGCACAGTAATGTTTGATGTGGATCGGGGCGGCAAACCTCAGGATTTCTACTGGAGGAGCATGCAACAAGTGGAGTTTTATCGAAGCAACACGTCCCATCCTTAACATCTCTGCATAGGAACCCAGTTATATCAACTGTCACCTTCACAGTGGACAAAAAAGGAGGGAGCCCAATGATAAATTGCCTTTCATTTTATTTCAGTTGTTTTGTCCCCATTGTATGCCTTTTGGAGCCATCCTGTGATTTTTATTTGCATGATTTGATAGCATCGTCACAGATCTGATTCAATAATTTGTTAATTTTACTATTAGGGAAAAATGTGTCGGTGCTCAAAAATGGTGAGAAACGCTGCCATATTGTTTAAGCCTGAAATATTTTTTAAACAGTCGACAAGTATTTGGTTTCATATTGGGAGGTATGGTTAATCCTCCTTCAGTGTTTTCCTTTTTAAATGTTGAACAAAAGGTTCTCACATTTATATATGTTTTTTCTTAAAGCTGCAATCCATAACTTCCTTTAGAGAATAAAACTTTATTTTGAGCAGTCTATATGGTAGACAACCGTATGTTAACCACTTAGTCATGATGGTGTCACACAAAACAGGTTGAAACTAGTAGTTTCATGGACGAAAGTCCTGTCGCCTATCCATTGTGTAGAGACAACAGCTCATAACTTGACTTTAAACTAAGCCATTGTTCCTAGAAATGGCTCATATGAAAGCTAAAACCCTCTAGAATCATGTGTTAAATCTACATTAAAATCCATTTAGTGAAGCAAGATTGATCCTTTAATGAACACAGAATGGTCAGATTTTGGCCGGACAAAAGTCTTGTCGCCTACATAAAATTATGTGAAAACTGAACAAAATATTTAATTCAAAAACAAAAAAAATGTTGCAAAACATCAGCAAATTAAGTAGTAGTGCTGTGACATCCATATTTAATATTTTGTGTGACTTCCATGAGCCTGAAGAACTGCATCAATGCGGTTAGTCAATGACTCATACAATTTATTGATGAAGTCATTGGGAATAGCAAAAAATGCAGTCTTACATGCCTCCCAGAGTTCATCAAGGTTCTTTGGTTTCATCTTCTATGCTTCCTGTTTCATTCTACCCCAGATATGCTCAATGATGTTCATGTCTGGTGACTGGGCTGGCCAGTCTTGGAGCACCTTGATCTTCTTTGCCTTGAGGAACTTTGTTGTAGAGCTCGAAGTATGGGATGGAGCACCATCCTGTTGCAAAATTTGACCCCTTTTATGATTGGGAATGTAAGAGGTAGCTAGTACTTCTTGATATTTTAAGCTATTGACATTGCCTTGCACTCTGCAAATGTTTCGCACACCTCCACACTGGATGTAACCCAAATCATGGTCTGGGGTTACATCCAGTATGGAGGTGTGCGAAACATTTGCATGGGTTACATCCAGTATGGAGGTGTGCGCAACATTTGCAGAGTGCAAGGCAATGTCAATAGCTTAAAATATCAAGAAGTACTAGCTACCTCTTACATTCCCAATCATAAAAGGGGTCAAATTTTGCAACAGGATGGTGCTCCATCCCATACTTTGAGCTCTACAACAAAGTTCCTCAAGGCAAAGAAGATCAAGGTGCTCCAAGACTGGCCAGCCCAGTCACCAGACATGAACATCATTGAGCATATCTGGGGTAGAATGAAACAGGAAGCATGGAAGATGAAACCAAAGAACCTTGATGAACTCTGGGAGGCATGTAAGACTGCATTTTTTGCTATTCCCAATGACTTCATCAATAAATTGTATGAGTCATTGCCTAACCGCATTGATGCAGTTCTTCAGGCTCATGGAAGTCACACAAAATATTAAATATGGATGTCACAGCACTACTACTTAATTTGCTGATGTTTTGCAACATTTTTTTTGTTTTTGAATTAAATATTTTGTTCAGTTTTCACATAATTTTATGTAGGCGACAAGACTTTTGTCCGGCCAAAATCTGACCATTCTGTGTTCATTAAAGGATCAATCTTGCTTCACTAAATGGATTTTAATGTAGTTTTTACACATGATTCTAGAGGGTTTTAGCTTTCATATGAGCCATTTCTAGAAACAATGGGTGAGTTTAAAGTCAAGTTATGAGCTGTTGTCTCTACACAATGGATAGGCGACAGGACTTTCGTCCATGACTGTAGTTTATACTATGAATGACATATTTTCCATCAATGTCACACCCCTTGGAATTCATGGAGATATTGTCACATTTCTAAGCCAATGCTTGATGACCAGCAGACACTCAGTGGAGATTCTGCGAGACTCCTAATTTACTAAATTAATTTGTTGGTTAGGACTCGGGAGTGTGACCAAAATTTAATTCAATGATTCATGTGTAGTGGTGTTTGGTAAAATGTTTTATTTTGTGTGTGTGAACTACTTTTAACCTGTACTTCAGTTCAAGGGGTTATGCCTGGTCTGCCACTTCTGCCACAACACCAAATATCTCTGCTGTAAATGGCCAGTCGAGCTTGTACATGTGCTATTTCTGCCAGATAGTTTCCCCACAATAGTGCACAATTATGCCATGCTTGTTGGGTCTACTACTTGCTCTTCTATTAGCCAGTTTTGTCAATGAATGGACATTCTATAGACACTAGACAGACATCTTACCTACCAATGTCTACCGACATAAATTTAATCTAGGGGCTAGAACTGCGTGGAAACAATTCACAAAGCAACTGCTTTGCTTAGCCTATGCAAAGTCTTGAGGTGGTACTTCATACTGTGATAGAATGTCCTCAATCAAAATAACCTTTGTGTTCTGTTCCTTAGATATGTTCATGTACCTCAATGTGTATGCATTTAGATGTCAGCTGAGGTATTTTTTTAGCCGCAGGTGCTTTATTCTTATTTTCACATAATCCATTCAAACTGAGAATGCACCTGTGTGATTTTTTTTTTTTTTTTTAGAAACTTCTCAAAAGTGGCATATACTGTACATGCTGTTGGTCTTGTACATCTGCCACTTCTAACAAACCTTTAACATATTGATAATGCAGATCTTATCTCCTGGACAGTCACAGATTGGGTCTCTGTGTCTAAATATAATTAACTTCTAGCGGCTTCAGGCTATGGTTTGGATGTACACTCGGGACCCCTTGGCAGTAATTCCCTATTAATGGCTTAATAAAAAGTGATGTTTAAAAAAGAAACGCAGAGAAACAATCTCCTGTCTGGATTCCAGGCATTTCGAGAAGTAGACCTATGGGCTTGGTGAGAATTGAGGTTGACATCTGTAGGAAATAGAAAAGTATGGAAGTTACAGATTGCAGCTTTAAGCCACAGATGGATTTATTATTTTAAGTTGGACTCTAAAAGCATCCCACCTAAAACCTCTGTGAAATTCGCTATTCAGAGTTTAGGATAGCTGGTTGTTTAAATTGTAAATAGGTTTAACAAAAGTCTCAATTAAATGGAGAAATTCTAACTAGTAGATTTCCTAAAAGGCATTTGATAAAAGCTTATAGAAATTGCAAAATATTGAGATTAAGTATATACTATATATTCTGTTTTACATTTTACAAGATGGGTACAACTACAGCAGACAGTTCATCCATTTGTTGTGATTCATGTTAAAAAAGGAATACGGCAGATGATAATTTAAGAAATAAAGTGCTTTGTTAGAAATTGACTGCAGTTTTGTTTAAATCCGAGACAAAAAAAATGTGGAAACTGGACCAATGTAGAAAACGACAATAAACACACCACAGCAAGAACCTCTGTGCAAAGCAATAGTTACATGAACACTGAGGATCCTACTTAATATATACTGTATAAACAACAGCAGCATATGCCACATGTCCGTGCTATGCTTGCTTGTAAAACAAAAAAAAAAGTCTGATGCTGTGATGCCTAATTTGGACCACATTGTTCGTCGCTCGCCGCTAAAACGCGTTCTCTTGGCGATCCGACGCTTTTCCAGGAGTCTCAAAGGGCAGTGTTCTTCTTGTCCGGTCTCTTGTGAAGCGATGCGGAGGAGGGTGTGGTGTGATGGTTACAGATCCTCTCCTCCTCCTCGTAGCCTTGCTTCATGTGACCGGTCACATACAGGAACAGAGCCTGGAGCAGGGAGAGAAGTCAAGTGCACTGTGATTTGTGAACCATGGTTATTTGTCGTTGGACTTAAAACTATAGTATTCTGACAACTTTGGGTGGATCTGAAACATTTGGATTCTTCTGATTTTGGGATATTTTGAATCACTTAAAGCTGCAGTATAGCTAACCTCCATGCCCTAGAGATACAGTAGCTATTGTGAAAATGAGGTGGCAGATCTGAAAGCACGCAGCACAAAAAACAACACTATTTTAAAACTGTTGCTTCTTTCTTTCTTCGACTGTTTTTGAACGGTTTGCCTCTTTATTGTCACTTTGTCATTTGACGATTTGGCATTAAAGTGACACTTGACTTAACCGTCTGTAAACCGATATTGGGGGCGGAAATGGAGATGGTCTGAAAAGAACCTCTGTCCCTGTGTGGAGTCGATTTCCCTGGACAATAGCTGTCCACTCCACTGACCAAATGACTTTATTATACCTGATGATGCTGGTTTTAGCAACACTGACATGAAACAGGCATCCATGGTGAGTGGACAGATAAGCTGGAAGCGGCCGCAAGGTTCCCCAGCCAACCATCGTTCCTTTTCAATTTTCTCATCATTTCATATTACCTGGGGGGGTTGTAAGGAGCATGTCTATTACGTTTACCCAGAAAAAGCAGTTCATAATACAAGTGTTTTTTTTTTTTTTTTTTTAGATCCGCCTGCACTCCAAACGCAAAAGCAAGAAATGGACATTAGAGGGCATAAAGTGTGTGTGTGTGTGTATGTATGTGTGTGTGTATATATGTGTGCCTGCGTGCATGGGTGTGTGTGTGTGTGTGTTTGTACACACACACACACACACTACAAGGCGTTAACTTACTGTGTAACAAAAAATGCTAGAGACTATCGATCCCATGGGCCGAGCGGATGGTCGTCTGATTTCCGTTCACTCCGTTTCGCCAGCACTACTTCCAAACATTGCTTGTTAAAAAAAAGCCGCTGCAGCTGGACGTTTTAAGTGCTTAACTTGAATCACTTCCCATTTGATTGCAATCACCTGTTTGGACTGGGCCGTAAGATTTCTGTGATTGAATTTGGCCTTTCATTCACATATTAGATTCCTGCTTTGATTGGTACCGTGTCAAGACACCACAAGGACACTGCGCCTTTTATTACGTTTTATTTGGTTAAGGATGTCTGTGGGTGCGCCACCCCACAGACATACAGTATATCGGTATGAATAGTATATAAATACATGATAACTGGTTATTTTTTCCCTGGCGATTCATCGGCCCTGAGGGAATAGCATGACAAGATTCTGTTTGCTGGTTTAGATACGGTTGTAATGGCCAAGAATATTAGGAATGGGACCAAAAATTCGGCCCGGGTCATTTTCGTGCAAATTTCAGCTCATTTCCGCATGAATTTTGAAGGATCCAAGATAGAAGAGGGTTTAATTGTCACTCACGGATGCAGGTACAATACAGTCCCGTCCAAATAAATAAATACATAAATAGTGGCACCCTATGGTCACAGCCCACCAGGAGAAGTCCCGGTATGGTACGCGCTATGGCCCAGTCCGACTCTGTGACAATCACACCAGGAATGCCAGTTCACACGGAATGCTATCGTGTATGTGTACCAGAGCGTTTCTAGATAAAAAAAAAAATAACCAAAAAGCTCCTTTGTCAACAATAGACCATTTTCCTACTGCCATATGCATGTGTTTCCATTGGCAATGATACTAATTACACTAAGTGGCTCCATTCAGGTCACAGAGCTGTGTCTGTTTTGTTTACTATGAATTGAACAGAGCCCTACTTTGTATCATACGATTATTGGTAACACAGTCTGTGAAGGAAGAATTATTACACAAACCCTTTGATGTCAAAAAAGGTCTATTCAAGACTTCCTGACAGCTGTATTTGTAAGCGCTGCTGCATAAATAACATTTCAGGGATCCTAGGATTGTGACATGCCAGATTGTGACATTTCTGCTCGAGTGACATGTAAATCCTCACATCTGTATCAAGGCCATGTTGCACCGCATGGTGACATGTCTCAGTGTGACACACTGACAAAACGAACAGAACTCTGGCACAAACAATCACTGGCTGTTGATTACTACTGACATGAGGATTAGACTGAGACAATTTCGCGAAGGCAGAGCGGAATTCCCGGAAAGAATGTCTAGTGATCACAAACAGCTACACACATGGAGCCCCAATCAAGGATCCCCGAAAAGCCATGGGTTTTGCCCCCACCATTGCGAAATGGCTTTTGTTTTTGTTTATATGTTTTACATGGCTAATGTACAATCTCACAACCCACCATATTTCACTGTGAAATATGGTATATGCAGTGAAACAGCAGTGTAATTCGGTGTGTGTGTGTGTGTGTGTGTGTGTGTGTGTGTGTGTGTGTGTGTGTGTGTGTGTGTGTGTGTGTGTGTGTGTGTGTGTGTGTGTGTGTGTGCGCGTGTGTGTGTGTGTGTGCGTGCGTGTGTGTGTGCGTGTGTGTGTGTGTGTGTGTGTGTGTGTGTGTGTGTGTGTGCGTGCGTGCGTGCGTGCGTGCGTGCGTGCGTGCGTGCGTGCGTCCTTTTCCAAATAGCCCCAATGGTCAACTATTGAAAAGCTTTACCTTCCAGGCCTCCTCTAGCTCTGGAGTCCATCTGTCTTTCAAGATAGGCTGGACTGCACAGATGAATTCTGCACCAACATACTGAAAAAGATATAGAAATATTGTTATTTTAAAAAAATATGTACTTAAGCATTAAAGGGGAATTCCACCGATTTTCTACATTTTACTATGCCATTAATATACCTTAGAGATGTTGTGTGGACATGATAATTCTGTGTTTCCTAGAAATGGAGGTCTGAAAAAATCATTGACATGGTGAAACCCCTCTTGATGATGTCAGCAAGTTGGGTTTCACCATGGTAATGATTTTTCTTTTTGGACCTTTTTCTTGAGAGTGTACAAATGGAATTTGGTTCACATTTGCACACTCTCAGGAAAATGTAGAAAATGGGTGGAATTCCCCTTTAAGACCTGGCCAATTAAAAAGAAAGTTTTCTGAAAAAGATGGGTTTTCAAAAACACAGCATAGCGGATGTTAAAGCTCAGATCGTATCGCTTCGCTGTGCGTTTTAAGCTTATAGATCTGTAACTGCTGAGGCTGTAGTGACGCTGTAGTAGTGTGACCTGACCACTGATGACCAAGTAGGTCAAAACACTGTACAATTTTCAAATGCTTCCTGTCATGCATTCAGAGATTGTGTGTCATACAGTAGTTATGCGATGACAAAGACTCTAGTTTCTGCCCGACGGTGACGATATCTAAAACAACACGGATGCTTTTAGCACAGGTTTCCAATATTTGTGGCAATTCATCCAGTCAGGAGAGAGATTGGACGATTCATCACTGTTTCATCACTTTCAATTCCACCTGTTTATCCTGCATCCTGTATGAGTGTTCTCTCCTAATTGGAGGAAATTGGAGGAAAACGTACTTTCTGTTCACTAGAACGAGAACTTGAGAGAAGCACGTGGCAACACACCGCTGTTACTGAATAAACACCCCATAGCAATGGTTGTTATGGGAATATTACAATCTGGTCTTTGTAAGAACGATTTCGCCCATGGAGGAGGTTCGAAATCAACCTGTGGAATTGGAATTCTCCTGATTGGCCCATAACAGGGTATCTTTGCTATAATCTAGGAACCAAGTCTGAGTAGTTCTTAAACTTCAGAATTTTAATTTAAATGACACCTAGTAGAATTTTGCTAGTTTGGAAAATACGCAACAAGGTTACAGCATTACAGCAAAGACTAACGGCGTGTGCAGTTTGTCTCTTTTCCACCAACGTTAACCACAGTGTAGATGAGCGGCGGCAGTCTTACGCCGTAGTATTTGGGCGGAGCGTTGTATTTATAATGGCTCCTCCCCAGGTCCGCGGCCAGAACCTCCAGTCGCTCCAGCTGGTCCAGTCTGGCAACACTCTTCTCAATGAAGGACATCACCCTGAAATAGATGAACTATGATTTACCCATTGAGACCTGGAAAGCATCTGTGTCATTTTTAGATTCTACCCACTCTAACCGTAACAAGCTCATAGTGTGTCACTTCTGCTGCGCTATAAACTTGTAGATCTTCTGTTTTAGACAAAGCAAGACAGGACACAATATAGTTGTAAGTTACCTGCCTATCATTAGCTAATCTTTATTGTCTACTCATCTTCATTAAAGTATTACTGATTCCGAGGGTGAGACAGATTACATCCTATTATGTCATGAAATCGTGATCCAAACAATTTGTTCACCACTATTGTAGTTGTGTCTGGATCTGCCATCCACCCACATTTTTAAAGAAATATTTTAAATACTAGATATCATCCTTTAGAGCCAACAACAAGTCAGCAATCATAATTGCTCTTGGATTGGATCGACAGTGACCTTTGCCATGACTGGATTATAATCACAAAGGATTTTCCTGCATCAAATTGAACATCTGAGTCTGACACATTAATCATTGTCCAATATTTGAACACTTGAGACTAAAATGTAACGCTGCGTCGATGACAGCGGTGACACTGCTGTTACTGGCTTATCCGGCTTATCCAGCCATCTGCACACGGGCTGCGTACCTTCATATTCGCACGTCCATCCTAACCTTGTGTGAACGCAGCATATCTCAACAATGCCATAAGACGAGGGTTTTCAACCTTTTTCATACCGGGGCCCACTATTTATTCTGCATTTCAGCCGCGGACTACCGTTTTATGAGTGTAGTCTCCGGGACCCAAAACTAAGGATTTTCGTTTGTTTCCGCAATTTAGAAGATAACTGGCGAAATGTTGGTCAAATCATTTTTTCTAATTGTGTAGTTTCTTGAAAATTAAGGAATTCAGATGTTTAAATATAATTTAACTCTTGAGAACATAAAATGGTTGTCCTCTGTGGATAAAAATGCAGAATAAATAGTGGGCCCTGGTATGAAAATGGTTGAAAACCCAATGCTCTAGCGCATCCTAGTGCATTTTGGAAGGGCCACTAGTGCATTTTGGAATTTGGCAGCTGGCAACACTGGCGACTGCGGCTGTGTGGCTGTCCGCCTGGCTGAGTATTGACACAGAAACCCTTTGTATTAGTGTCCCTGCACGTATCTCAAGGGTAGCTTGACCTTATCAGACATGCATTAGAGGGCAGCTGGAGGCCGAGCATACCTTTGTGTTCTCACTTCTCGGGGCATCATTTGCACCGCTGGCCTTGTGGTGAGAGGAGCACACAAAGGCCGTCTGTGCATGCGGTATGTGACACGGGATGCTTGTTGAAATGCCTGCGTGCGCGCCAGATTGGCGAACAGCAACCACTGATGTAATGTACCGCGGCGGCGTTCACAAACCTTGAAGTGACCCGGTGCTTTTGGGCCGTAACCCTCTGATGTGTCTGTGTGCGCTCCCATGCACATGTGAGTGATTGTGCAGAGCATTCTTCTGTCATTTGTCTTGTGTGTGTGCATGCCATTGTATTGTTGTGTCACACATACAGTACAGACGCATTTGCTCTGGTCTATTTGCTGTTGCATGAACAGTTTTAGAACTGCTGGGTTTTGATTATTTGAACAGTCAAAACAAGACTTCAAATTAGCACTTACAAAAGAGAGGACAATATGGACGGAGTAAAGGTGGAATTGGAAATTGAACCACAACAAACACAACAGCTCCATCCACATGGGGAGTGGAGGAGAGTGAAGTCACATGTTGGCATGTCCAAATATATAGCGTTTTTTGTGTCTTAAAAGTAGTACCGATTTAGTATTGTTTTTTATTCAGTAGTTTATTTTCAGTATAATAAGTACAGACTTTTGGGGGGTGTTCTAGTTGCGTATGTACATACAGAATTGGAGTTCAATTGCGTAATCCTACTAAACTCTGTGAGAGATACCATGTGGTACAAAAAGAGATATATTTATAGCGATGTTTCTGTGCTAGACCTGCGTCAGGCGATCTGAAGGTCTGACGAAGGTGACGGCACTAAAAACTAAATACTAAATATTTTCATTACATGTTTGTCCCTCTCTATTCTTCCCTTCTGTGCTGTCTGTGTGCTGCGTTTTGCCTCGCACGCGTGTGTGTGTGTGTTTGTTTGTGTATGTTTGTTTGTTTGTGTGTGTGTGTGTGTGTGTGTGTGTGTGTGTGTGTGTGTGTGTGTGTGTGTGTGTGTGTGTGTGTGTGTGTGTGTGTGTGTGTGTGTTACTGACCGTAGTCCGTGTGCCCTCAGCTCTCGGCTGGTCCTCAAGCGCTCCAAGTCCTCCACGTCTCGGAACAGGAAGAACACGTCTTTGCACTCAGGATGCGTCTCGAACAACCTGTTACCAAGACAACAAGTAAGCAGACATCTGTAAGTCACTCACTGGTCATTAACAGTAACCTAACCAGACCGATACTGTACCGGCCGTGCGCACGCACGCACACACTCCCGTGCACGCATTATCTGGCAACCCATAAAAGAGGACTTTTAAAAGCATGTGGCTCTCAAACCTTTTAATGTTAGGGAACCCCCCAAAAGAGCACAAAACCTCAAAAACCTAGTAAAGACAAGAGACTTGTGTTCGCCACAGCTGCGTTGATGTCATGTTGGGCTTATGACCGAGCATATGAAAGCTGATGATTGTCCCATTGACTCCCATTATGACATTAAAGGTATGATAGGCAACTTTATGGTGTACAAAGTCCGTGTTTGGTAAACAAATTTGAAGCTAACCTCCACCTCTCCTCCTCTCCTTTGGCCCATAGTGAAAACCGCTGGAGTCCAACAACACCCTCCCCCCACACACTAGCACGACCTGGTCTTTTTGATTTGTTGACAACAATAGTGTTCCGTCTGCAGGGCAAAGCAAGTGTCTGTCAGCAGGGAAACAGTTGCAGTGTCAAAGTAGAAGTAGAAGAAAATATATACCGTAGCTACCGGTATATTTTGATTGTAGGCTAAAAAGTTCCCTATAATACCTTTTAGCAATATATAAATGTGAACACAAAGTTGTGGAGCGACTTCTGTGGCCTATAGGGTCCATGCATGTAAGTTTTGGCATTGAAGATGATCAAGGTTTTTATTAGGCTTGCTCTGATTACACAGCTCATAGATGATGATGAAGTGCATAGTCACACTTGACCTTATAAAGAACTGTACAGTTGTTAGTGTGAGAAATGAAATTCCATACCATATTGGCATGAATGGGATCCTGAGCCTTTAATGAAAAGGTCAAATGATCCAGATTATCCCTATGAAGGTAATACAAAGTATACTGTGAGTCATGGTCATTGGACTAAACGTGTCTGACTCAGAGACCTCTGGCACAACGCATTCTGAACCAAAAAATAATAAAAGATTTGCACCACATTTTCACCGTTTTCAAAAATATCAGACCAAACAACAACGAAAAAAAAAAAATGTCCATGAATCTTCTACATTCTACCATTCTGTAGTTGTGTAGACTTGGGCTAATTCAGATGAGGAATATTTTAACTCTTGCGAGCGTAAACATCAAATTCAATCAAATGGACCCGCAAGGGTCCATTTGGTTTCATGTTTACGCTCTCAAAGAGTTACATCTGGTTAACCAACTGTCCATGATTTAAAGCTGGGGACCACCTGGAACCCTCTCAAGGACCACTGGTCTAACTAACGAGTTGTCTGACTGGTCTTGCTAAAAAAACAGTTGGCAGAACGTTGTGGAAAGTCTTGTATTTCAGATGTATAATGTGCTGTCAGCGTTCATGGTTCATGGTTGATCGGATAAAGTCGCGTCACGGTACTTGAATTAGTTTTAAGTGGACACGTATCCTGTATCCGTTATGGATGCACTGACCGCTTGTCATTTTCTGTATTCTTGTGTCAATGAAGAGGAAGGCAAATTCATTGGCGGCTCTAGTGGAGCCTGTCAACGGTGGCAAACAAGTCACGTCATTGTTGTTTTTGGCAATGATGTGGATGTGAGAGAAGAAGGGCCGTCTTGCATTTCTCCATTTTCAAAATTATCAATGTGAAGTCCTTCATTACAGATGTCATCATAATGAACACAGAGATTTGCTTTTCTTCGCCTGTTTTTCCAGCTTTTCGCCAGACTCGTTTTTGTTTGCACTTAGCATTCCAATAACTTTGGGCAAACCGTAAACAAATGTGGTGTCTAAAAATGAAGCCATTGACAGGGGAAAATGTTTTTGTTTTCTTCCGTCAATGCACCACACTGTCAAACAGGGGCGGATGTAACATGTCCCATTTGGGGGGCAAGAGAACATGTTGGAGGGGCAAAAGAAAATGGTATGGGGGCGGCTTCATCGCCCGTGGCACGATGAAGCCGCACCCATACCATTTTCGGGTTCAGGACTTTTATTAGGCAAGTAAAACATCAATAATAACACCAGTTGTTGTTGAAGTTGCAACAGACACGCAGCATTTATAAAGCTAAAGGTCTGACTCAGAGAGTTTTCTGTTTTCAATGATGAAATGCTGTTGTTGTTTTAGTGGTGCCAAAATTGCAGTTAGTAGCAGTAGTAGTAGTGTTTCAAATCATTTTTTTTTTATATAAGCACTTTAATTTGAAATATCTTTGGTTGTTTTGCATGGCATCGTGTTTGGGGGGGCAGACTGGGTATTTAGGGGGCCACTGCCCCCCCATGCCCATGCCTAGATCCGCCCCTGCTGTCAAAGCTGTGCAGACAACGGCACGTACTGACGGGGGTATGATCCTTCTTAATTTGATTTAATAACGGAAGAGCTACAACGGGCACACGTGTCAACATGGTAATTAGCTGTTCGCGGCTCATCCAGAGGACATCCTCCCCACTGCTAATGCTTTGAATAGAGATCTGATTGTGCCCTTTTACAACACACACCGTCTCCATCAAATTCTGCTTCTGCTCCTCATTATCGCTCCCCCACTGTTGTATGCCACCAGCTGCAATCAGCGTCAGGACACAATCAGGGAGCCTTCGCTCCGTGTTAGTAACCCATAATCATAAACCTCCCATTTCAACGGAGGTTTATTAAGCTGTCCTGTCTTCTGGAGCTGTGCTCCTCAACCTGTGGCCGTGGTACGTGACTCTGCTGGCGTGCAGATTGATACTGTTGAGTTGGAGCCTTGTGAAAGAGGAGATGCACTTATTTTCAAACTGGAAAAGATAATGTTTGAATTGAGAGGGAGAGGCAACCCTTAGTGACCCTTAGGACTTGGCAACCCAATAAGTGATCCCTCCACCGCAATAGATAACATAATCAAAAATTGGTCAATTTCCTTTCTTTCTTTTCAAAAGAATTATGTTTTTAAGTGTCGGTAATTCATTTGATAGATTCATTTGACATATCCACATGTCTGCCCTGTTGTTTTTGTTTTGTTTGTTTGTCACTGTTCTTTAATATTCTTTCTTTCGTCTTTCTTTCTTTACTTGTTAATTGCATTCTTATACCTTTTTAATTTGTATTCATCTAAATCACTTACTGTATGTTATTTTCATTGCTGTTAATCATTTTCACTTTAATCTGTGTTAATAATACAGAAAGGCCTAACAAAAAAAATGTTTCTTGTTTTATACGGAGGGAGTGGGGCGTATGATGTTATTTTTATTTTTTTCACAGTGAGAGTGGGCACCCTATAGGCTACAATGCCAGCCTGACAGCGTGTCGCACGTTCCTTTGCTGTGTGTCATTAATTCTCCATCGGTCTCTCGATGAATGGATTATGCATGTAATTGTGATTATCTCAAATTATTGCAATCAAGCGATTATGTACCGTAAATGGAGCACCAGCTGTTACAGTATGAACAGGATCCTTGCTCTTTAACTCCAATCAGCCACATAACTACAGTGTTAACCACAGGCGGGAGGACAGACAGACAGACAGACAGACAGACAGACAGACAGACAGACAGACAGACAGACAGACAGACAGACAGACAGACAGACAGACAGACAGACAGACAGACAGACAGACAGACAGACAGACAGACAGACAGACAGACAGGTAAAAAAAATATATATAGAAAATCCAAGGGTAAACACTCAGAGTTCTGTAGAGTGGCTCAGAGCCTTTGCCTGAAAACAAAAAGCCTGATACTCCCTAGATATGAAGACCTGGCAATGAAGTCACACACTTCATTTGTTTTTCGGTTTCCGTTGAATAAATGCTCAAAACATGGTCGGTGTGCTTTTTCTCGTGACGCAGATGCCTGATGAAGTATTGCACTTCAACGAGGTTCAGTCAAGAGGGGATTCTATGGAAGTCTTTCTTATCAAGAACAAATCACTTTGCACAGCACCACTCAACTCAAGAGTATAATCATTATTCTATTTCAACATGAAAACATCCTACCAACGATTATTCTACAGTCATTGGTACACTGTAGAATAATCGTTGGTAGGATGTTTTCGTATTTGATACAGTTGTAAGCAATTCAGTTATTCAGTAAGGAAAGAGCCAGATGACTTTATTGATAAATAATAGATAATAGCTATAGATACATTTATTGGGGATGGATTTAGTGGGGATGGAAACCAGTCGCCCAGTCAAGCACGAGAATAGACTAAGTACAAAGTACTGTTGTATACAGTAGGAAAAACAAAACAAGAAGCACCCTCAAAACAGGACAACAGTATACCATAGTATACTGTATACGCTACCTATACAACTGTCAGGGCCTGGAATAACTGTGGTTCATGTGGCAGAGTGGCTGTTTTAATTAAACCGTTTAATGTAGCATCCTGGTTTTATCCCCAGTGTCTCTTGGAGTTGTGTCAAAGTGTTCGACTCCTTGAGCATGACACTTAGAAGAAGCAACAGACATGCAAGGATAGGCAACGAACCGGCACCAACTTGCTCACAGGAGCAATGCAGTGTCAACAACACTTCAACCCAGATCCAAAAGGAGACGGCACTCTTTCGTTAAACGGATTTGTTAAAATGGCCACTCTACCACCTGGCAGCCCCTGCAGTCGTCCGGATTTTGCTGCCGGCTAAAGCCCTGACATGGCCTACAAGTCACCTGCTGCCCGGACAATGGCAGAGTCTGTGAACCTTTTCACTGCCTCCTGAAAACATGCATAAGCTGCAGATCCTCATGCTGCGATTTAGGCTTGTTTTGTACTATTCCACTCCATTTGTTCCCGTTCAGTAGTTTCTCCATTACATCCATTCTGGGCTGTCTAGCCATGACGCGCCATGTATATTCAGTTGGCTAGTGCATCATCATGTCGCATCGCTACCGACGTCCAGTGATATCTAGTGTGAGGTTATTGCTAATAGCAAAGTCTCAAACAGTGAAAGTGAAAGGACAGGAGTATACCATGAAACGTCCCGAGGCACAGATACGGTTAATGGTATTTTGGTGGAGCGTCACCTGCTATTTATTATGCCAACGCATGCCAATTTGCAGCTGGACGTGTGATCATGGGCGTGTTGTCACACTTTCCCTTAAATTGCTATATTCGCCAAACCAACTTGGGGAATCGATAGTGGTGTTTAAAATCACTCATTAAGTGTATTGCATTGCATGTATCAGCTTGTGGATCTGTGCACCATGGCGCCTTGGAGATGGCATCTCCTTATTTATTGATTTTCCTATAATAAGTGAGAGCCTACTGTCACGTCCTTGTGTCCAACATTGTGTTTATATAATTGTCTATAGTCAAAGATGCTATTTGGTTTGTGCCACACTGGCATTGTGCATGATCATTCAGTTTCTCATCAAGAGCGCAGCAAATGTTTAGTCCGATTTCCTGACACATTTCGCTTGATACCGTTTCGTAGAGACGAACTACACCTATATACAGTATATGCCAGATAAAAGCTCTAAAATGACGAGAATTGTATTGGGGAGGGTGCGGAATACACATGTTTGCATTTGCATTTTAATGATATGCCCAAAATATGGGATGTGTCAGACCTTTTTATATTACATTGCAAGCTTGTAGATATGGTATTTCTTAAGTCCTGAGTGTTAATGTAACTATTGTGGAATTACAAATGGATACAGTCATACTGAGGATTGTGTGGTGGAAACTGAAAAGGCAGTATTGATTCATTCATTACAATTCATTACAGAATTGTAAACTATACTCACTGAATATTCACTTAAGATCCAACTCCTCCCTCTATCATCTCTGGTTTGCTCCCCTGAATGACATTGATGTGAAATATGCTTTCTGAAATCTGAATATCCGGATCCAACTCTTCCCTCCCCCATCTTAAATGAAAAATTGGACACTTTTATGTCTCCAAAGTGGCAAAGTCCTCACATCCAACGTAAAAAAAAACACTCACATGAATAACACAAAGAGACAATGCCGCCTGTCATTTACACATGTCTCAAATACAGTATACACACCCATACCATACTGTAAGTGTAATAATATGCAAATAATACCCAAGTTAGTGTACTAACGTGCAAATTTGTGTAATCAATTTGGCTCTTCTCAGATAGTACCTGTGAGACATAGGGAAAAATATGAAGTACAAAGTACAAGAGATTTCAACCAAATTATTGTTTGGTTAGTCTACCAATATTAAAATTCCAAAATGCTTGCTGTATGCAAACTACTACTGTATGTGCCATGTGCTGATGGACCACAGCCAGGTCACTTTAATTTGATTAATTTTGACTGATTAAACAGTTCAAAAGTGCAACAAAACCAATATAGCAAGTGCACACTGTTAGGTGTGACGTGCAACAGGCCTATACAGTATATCATCAGAAGGGGAAGCACCCATTAAAATAAAACATCTAGCTTTTGTATTGCATGTGAGCAGCTAGTGCAGAAAGAGCAACTGTGGCTCCACATACTGCGAGAAAGAAAGGACTGAGATGAATTATGTAGGCATAAAAAGGCCACTTTCTCCTGTGCCAGGCAGGTGCCCGGGCACTGTGTTGCACGTGCCCGCCTTGGAGGCCCCGAGGTGGTCCTCTGCCCCTTCAGGAGGGCCCCGTGGTTCGGGGCTAACATGTTAAGGTCAATCTCCTTAACTGTCTCAGATCAACCCCCAGGGACGTGGCCCCCGGACGGTTGCTGAGTCTCTCTCTCTCGGATCCACCAGCAGCAGCACAACATCTGTCTGTCCTCATTAACAACAAACACCACGGCCGTGGCACATTATTCTTAGTCATTTCCCCCATATTTCCAGTCGCAGGCTGAAAGACATTTCGATCAATGGCAGTGCTGAATGCGTGTTTACTACTATTTGTTGTTCTCCGTGCTAAATGAGACTGTGAGGTGTGTATTATGTAATATTGTTAATATAATGTGATGATGTGGTGTGTGTGTGATGTGTGTACAGTGATGTGCAAGAGAGATACAGCTGGAGAGTGTGAGATAGAGGGGGGAGAAAGAGAGGGGGAGAAAAAGAAATGAATCCAGGGTCCAGCTTGAGTGCAAGCTTTTCATAACTGTTGTCTGGTTCTAGTCATTTTTCTTTTGTACGTAACGCACAGCTCACTTTTTTAAAGTTTGGATTTGGTTACATCTGCTCTGGGGCTATAAAGACACAACTGACGACTATAGTTGTCTCTCATTGTAGTACAGGGTTTTTTTTACACCAGGGCCTGCACTATTTATTCAGAATTTGAGCTCACGGACCACTATTTGATGACATTTTAGCCCCACAGACACCTAAACAAAAAACTAAATAAACTTTCCCTTTTGTCCACAAACCAGGCTAGATTTGGGAAACAAAACAGTCCAACATACAGAAAGCCAACATACAGTCTCTAGTTGTGTTGACTTGAGCTAATTCACATGATGAATATTTTAACTCTTGAGAGTGTAAACATGACCCTTGCGGGTCCATTTGATTTCATTTTTAGGTTCTCATGAGTCACATCTGGTTATCAACTTTTCATCTCGTTAAAACTTAACTGGGGATTACCTGGAACCCTCTCAGGGACCACCTGTTAAAACCCCTGTTGTAGTATAGAAAGTGACATAAATCCTGGAGCTGCTCCGTGTTAATGAATAATGGACAAACGTCAGGGATATTAACATGACAGCACCAAGTAACCAACAACCACCCACGGTGCAGGTTTACGGAGACCCATGGAACGCTTTTGAATATAATGACACAACTTCAAATCTATGATTTCACAAATGATCAGTCTCCTCGGTGTGAATGGACCAAACTATGCTTTCCCAGCACTGGGTGAACAGTTATCTTTGTCCATAGACAGCCGACAGGCTGAGATATCTATGGTAAAAGCGTTGTTTTTAATAGTACAATGTAAAAATCAGTTTTACTGTAAATATTCCCTTTAGGAATATGCAGTTCATAGTGTAGAAGCACTACACTATGTTGTACACAGTATGTTATCTCATTGGTTGAACCAAAGCCATAAACTCATGGCTATATTTATGCTTTATGACTGGAAGAGGCAGCAGGTCACTACATGAATAATCCACCAGCCACGGTGGAGACAATTAATGGCTTTAGGTCAGTGGTTTTCAACCTTCTTGATTCCATGGGCCCACTGTTTATTCAGCATTTGAGCCACGGACCACCATCTGATAACATTTTACCCCCAAAAGACCCCAAAACTAAAGATTTCTTTTGCTTTTGTCCACAACACCAGGCTGAATCTTCTACATTCTCTAGTTGTGTAGTGTAGACTTGAGCTAATTCAGATGATGCATATTTTAACTCTTGAGGGTGTAAAAATCATTTGTGAACCCAAATGGACCCTTGGTGGGTCCATTTGGTTTCATTTTTACGCTCTCAAAGAGTTAAATCTGGTTAACCAACTTTCAATCCTTTAGCCTGGGGACCACCTGGAACTCTCTCCAGGTCAGGACAGGACCACTGGTGGTCCCCGGACCACTGATTGAAAACCACTGCTTTAAATTCTGCATATGTCCTTCTATCAAATCTATAAGAGAAATGCAATGTGGAGACTATTTCATCTATTCTCTAGCTTTCATTTCCAACCGTTATGTTTGATCTTAAAACCATGATATGACATTCAATTATCATGTGACTCGATCTTTTCTCGGACACGGACGTATTGAAACTTGAAACTTTTTTGGCCCCCCTCCCCCTGATGATTTTCATCTCTCACTCACCTGACGAACATGATAATTCCAACTTTGGCAATATCGTCCTGAATAACTTTCCACGACTCTTTGATCATCAGGATCTGCTCCTCGCTGAGATGCGCGGAGGCAGAAGCAGCAGCAGCGTGCTGGTCAGCAGCATCCTCTGAGCTGTTCCGCGCTACGACACCACCACCAGGTTTTACCAGACCTGATATTGCGCAGCCCATTTTTTTTTTCTTCTCCCCCGTAGGATTTTCTCTTCCCCCAGCCAGGAAAGCGACAGGTCAGGCTACTCCTCCGAATACGCCGTTGTGTTTCACAGCCAGCGCGTGCTGCCCTTTAGTGGGGATAATGGGGGGACACCGACACTGGGGGGGACCCGACCAAGATTGTCATTGCACAAACGGCCATTGTTTTGTGCAATGACAGTCAGTGGTCGGGTCCCCCCCAGTGTCGGTGTCCCCCCATTATCCCCACTAGAGGGCAGCACGCGCTGGCTGTGAAATAGGTCAATGAACCGTTGTTTGTGTCAGGCAGAAATCCTGCTGTTGTTCCTGGCATCTGGGAGGATGTGGCTCGTCTCTCTCTCTCTCCTCTTGGCGCGGCGGCGGCGTCTCCCAGAGTCCGCTCGTTTCCAGGCAGCTGTAGCGCGCAGCGGAGAGAGGAGAAGAGAGGAGAGGAGAGAGGCAGCGAGCTGCTGTGTGTCTCTGTAATGACCACTGTCCAGGGGCGGATCTAGGCATGGGCATGGGGGGGGGGCAATGCCCCCCTAAATGCCCAGTCTGCCCCACCAAACATGACGGCGTGCAAAACAACCCAAGATATTTCAAATTAAAGTGCTTATATTTAAAATGATTTAAAACACTACTACTGCGTACTAACCAGCATCCCCCCCCCCCCCCCCCCCCCCCCCAATTGGGAAATGTTTATATCCGCCCTGCTGTCTGGAACCTGTGAGGTCAGGGACGGGCACACATGCACATTAAAGGGGTCTCAGCAGGGGCCGGATCTAGGCACGAGCATGTGGTGGGGCCCTGACTGCCCCACCAAACATGATGAGTAGTAAACGCCGCCCTACTGGTAGCCGTGGCGCGGTAAAACAAGCGCTGCCTTGAGAAAAAAAAATCAAAGTTTCCCGCGAAATTTGAATGGTCATATGACGCGTTTTGAGTCATACCAGGAGACGGAAGTAGGCGGGGGTTAAATAGGAGGCGTGACCGCTCCTCTGTTTGCCTTTCAGAGTGTTGTTTTGCTGCCTGGATGGATGCCACGTCTCCGCGTCGTCTAAAGGTAAAATGCTGTTTAATAATGAATGCTTTTGATTTCTTTAAACATCGGGGTGCATCATGCTTTATGTAGCATGTGAGTTATTTCTAACTAGACAGATCTATGTGTCACTCCCTTTGATCTTAAGAACGACTCAGTTGCTCCGTTTACTGGTGGCTTTATTTCATATAGCTTCGTCTCAAGCCAACGTCAGAACTAACCAAACACAAAAATAATAAGACAGTAATCAGTAATGGTAACAATAACAGAAACCACAGTGCATAACAAAATGGAGTAAATAAACAAATTAACAACTATTTACCTCACTGGCTGCCCAGTAACTCAAAGGGAATGAAGAGGGAACTCATGAACAAACAAACAAACGAAAACTGTAAGGAAAATACAAATCATCACTTAAACTCATAAAGAAATGCGACAAGTAACTTAAATGTGGACAACAACTCAGACAAATTAACAAACAAACCTTAAGCTGGCGACATTCAAACAAACAATTCTCCGTCTGCTCTGCAGCACAGACGAGGTGTAGGCTACGATGCCTGTCGGCAAATCATGTTAGAACTATATGTTCATGGCACCGGATGTGACATAGACTTCCGTGATAAACAAAATAATTGCGCAACAGCTCAGTAGAAAATTCAAAATAACAAAAAACTATTGCGGCAGCCAAACTCCCACCAAAATCACTCTTGATTTTCCCTCTTTAAATTAATTAAACTTATCTGAAATACTACAACATTGACCTTAAATACAGTACAACAGTTCCCATATACAATAAACACGTTGTAACCAACTACCAGTTCATCTGTACAAAATACATTTTATAAACCCTTGAAAGTTCTGCCTTTAAGCAGTTTCTCTACAACATTTCCTTCCAAACACTTTAAAATCTCACAAGTCACCTTAGTTGCAACGACATTTGATCTTAGACCATATTCAGTTTCCCAGAACTTCATATTTCACTCAGCTAATTAGTCAGGTGGTTTACCCATCTCTCCTTCATGAACCATGACATTTCTTAGGGTCAATTCCCCTTTCCTTTGTTCCTTAAATTTTGTCTTTTTCTCTGCATTTACATCCTCATTTGAAGAAGCTGAACATCTCCTTTTCTTTCTCCTTGTGCGTCTGTTTTCCATTTGCACCTGAAACCTTTGCATCCCTTTATTATTGTTAGTTGCATAGCTCCTTGCGTTCTGAGGATCCTTGACACGAGCTGCTGTCCTCCTTTTGACAGCTGTTTGCTTGACAGGTTGCCTATTTGACTCTGTTGCTGTAGCCTCCTTGTTGAGCTTGAAAGAAAAAGCACACACCTTATTGCCCTCTTGAACCTTTTGGTGCTTTCCTTCCACACTCTTTTCCTTGTGTTTGCGTGGTCTCCCACCATTTCCTATTATGCTCCAGCCTAAATCAGTTTTCTGAGCAAATGGTTGGGTTTCTTCACCACATACAAAACCTCGAGGCATAAGCGCTTGCAAGCAATTATAACCAATCAGCAAACCAACTTCACAGTCTAGTTTTGGTGCAATTTGTTCTGAAAGATGTTCCAAGTGTGCCCATGATTTAGCAGTCTCTGGTGTTGGAATATGTTCTCGATTAGCTGGTATGAATTCACGGGTGTAAACTACAGGAATTGTGATTTTCTTTGATGAAAAGTAACCTCTTATTTTCAAATCTGAGAGTTTTTTGCAGGAGATTGTTACACCCCGTGAAGCCATGGTGGATAGTTTAAGTTTAACTGGTTCTGAAGGTGTTTCCAGAACGTCTGCTACTCTGTCAAGAATAAAAGTGGAGTCACTTTGCGAATCTAATAGAGCATAAACAAGTACTTCTTTGTCTGCATCCTCTGAACTTGAGATATAAACTGGCACTATAGCAGAGGTTTGACTATTGTCATCTTGCATAACTCGAAGGGATACAACTTCCTGGGTGTCCGTTTGTGTTATTTGTGACATCCTTTCCTTGTTGTGACTTGGTGCTTTGAATTGTGTTGCAGAGTCCTTATGTAGGCAGGTGGGGTGAACCTTTGAGCATGTGCCACAGACCAGTCTTTCACTACATGCCTTAGATTGATGACCTGTATTTAGGCACCCAAAACACAGTCTCTCACCCTGTATGAATTTCACCCGGTCATCATATGCCAACTCAATAAAATTAAAACAGTTAGATAAACAGTGTCCTGCTCTCTTGCAAAAATGACAAGTGACTATTTGCCTTTCACTTGCTGTGGTTGTAAATGCCCTTGCAGTTGTAAAGGTCCTGGCCATTAAGTTCTTGGGTTTGGGTTTGTAGTCTGAATCACCTTGGCGCAGTGCACTAAATGAAGTTATGGGGTTACATACAATGTTAGCTTCCAAATTCAAAAATGTAACAAAATAGCTAAAGTTAGGGAATCGTCCATGTTGCAACTGATACGTTGTGGCTGCCCTGTTCCATCCGTTAAGAAGCCAGTCAGGTAACTTTGCTGCGAGTACTTGATTCTCCATAGCATCGTCGAGGACCTTAAGATGAACATTATGAATAATTGCAGCTTCACAACCACGTAAGAAATCAACAAACCGTCTTAGTTCTATACTGTCACTAGGGGCAATTTTGGGCCAGGCATGTAACTTATCTCGAAATGCCTTGGCAATTATAAATTTATCACCATATCGATCATTGAGAAGAGCCCATGCTGCATGATATGAATCCTCAGTGTCATTGAGAAAATAACCCTCTAGCATCCTTGACTGGTCCACCAACATATTTCTGTAGGAAGAATATTTTCTCAATTGTAGGAATATTTTTTCTTTCAATTAATGTTTGGAAGGATGTTTTCCACATACTAAACTTGAGTGGGTCGCCACAAAATATGGTAGGCTCTGGTATAGGCAACCTATTAGCTGTAATGGTTTCGGCCAAGATTTTAACAAGCTTCAGGCTGTCATCATCAGGTGCACTTGTGGTCATAGCCGTTGATGGCAAGGGGCGCTGTTGCACAGTGTCTGGTGATGGAACAATATTCAGCTTTGCTTGACTGGCATTTTGCATTTTGAGTTCCTCCAAACGATTAATTTCCTCCTTTAATACCTCCTCGGTCCTCTTCATGGAGATTTGCTCTGCTGCCATTTGGTCCAAAGTTTCTTTGTATTTCTGTAGTTCTGCATTTATCTCCAAGGCAGCTTGTGTGGCTGCAGATTCTGCTGCAGCAGCCTCTTGCTTAGAATTATCCTGAGCATTAGCATGGCAAAAGACAACAGAACTAGTAGAACTTGAATCAAACACTGAGCTGACGTCTGGCCAAATAAGCTCTTCCTCTGTTCCTCGCATCAGAGCGTCAGCATTTTGTAATACATCGTTGGTCACCTGAACACATTTATCCATTTTCCTTCGCATCTCATTAACTGGGACTTCAATCTTTCTATATTCCTCATAAACACCCTGCAGTTCCTTTAATTCCCTCTGAACAGAGTTGATGTGGCCTTGTAAGGTGCTAGGAGAAGCCTCCTTCATGACTGCTCTTTTTGTCACCCTAGTTAGAGCCTTCCATTGTTCATAAACACAGTCAAATTGATTCAATAAGTCACTTAATTTCTCATTATTGGCCTTCATTGCTTGGTCCATATCAGTGCAAGCATCCATGGTCTCTTTAGATTGTGCACTTTGTGCTGATTGCTTAGGTGGGGCTGACATTTTTAATGACCTTAACAACATACTACTTAAAAACCCTTTAAAATCATTCCAACAGTGTCAGTATAAGTTCCCTTGAATTGAAATCACATTTAGCATCATACAATTTATTTAAACAAACAAAAGAACATTCAAAACCCGATTTAATACGATTTCTCCCTCATTTCATTGTTCTAAAAGGTTCCTTTAAAGTCTCTTATTAGCAGCACCAAAGTCTTTGTTCCTCTTGTAAGCCTTAAAGTGTCGTGTGTGCATTGTTACCTTTCTTAATCGATAAACAAACGTGTCCTTCAGCAAGCATGGTTTCAGTTCAGTTCAATGAGCTTCCACACCGTAGTTTACCATCACCACCAGACAGGAGGGGCGGCACAGCTGCAGTGTGTAACGCCGTCCGCGGCGCCAGTTGCTACGGCCCGGCAGGACCCGCTGCTTCGCTATACCGGAACGGTCGGCTGCCGTCTGGTGGGTTATGGAATGAACGACCCGGGGACTGCCGTCGGAAGGGTCGTTAGCGGCTGAGTTCTGACTGTCACTCCCTTTGATCTTAAGAACGACTCAGTTGCTCCGTTTACTGGTGGCTTTATTTCATATAGCTTCGTCTCAAGCCAACGTCAGAACTAACCAAACACAAAAATAATAAGACAGTAATCAGTAATGGTAACAATAACAGAAACCACAGTGCATAACAAAATGGAGTAAATAAACAAATTAACAACTATTTACCTCACTGGCTGCCCAGTAACTCAAAGGGAATGAAGAGGGAACTCATGAACAAACAAACGAAAACTGTAAGGAAAATACAAATCATCACTTAAACTCATAAAGAAATGCGACAAGTAACTTAAATGTGGACAACAACTCAGACAAATTAACAAACAAACCTTAAGCTGGCGACATTCAAACAAACAATTCTCCGTCTGCTCTGCAGCACAGACGAGGTGTAGGCTACGATGCCTGTCGGCAAATCATGTTAGAACTATATGTTCATGGCACCGGATGTGACATAGACTTCCGTGATAAACAAAATAATTGCGCAACAGCTCAGTAGAAAATTCAAAATAACAAAAAACTATTGCGGCAGCCAAAGGCTATGGTCGTAGAGTCGTGTTTTCGACTCTAACATAAACATTATCACTCTACGAGGGTTGAAGTTTTCCTCCCCATTTTAGTTAAATAATTTGATCATTTAGCTTTCAAAGTAACTCTTAGCGTGTATCTCTGGTCCAGAGCTCCACTGCTTCTATGAGTCTGCTTTGCATTGGAGCTCTGTAACATACAATGTAATCTGCCATTACTCGACCCGACCAGTCTCTCTTCTGGAGTGGATAATAAAGATCATTTTACCTACTCACCAAAACAAACAAGGCTTGTGTGATTAGAAAGCCTAGTGGTAGCACTCTGAGCACCCAACAGACGTATAAAATGGACTTTTTGGCCAGGCCGCGGTTGTTTTTCCACCAGGAAAGAATATTCTCTGAAAGTTTCCTTGCTAATATCGGTAGAGGGCGCAAATCCTGGTTGTTTTTCTGCCGTGTTCTGCCCAAAAAGTCAATTTTATATACAGTATGTGGTGGGGGGCTCAGTGTTTTCTAATCACACAAGCCGTGTTTGTTTTGTTGAGTAGGTAAACGTTCTTTATATATCCACTCCAGAAGAGAGACTGGTCGGGTCATCGGCCGATCCAGCCCTGAAAGCCCTGAAAGCCCTTGAAGCGATTCATCCAGCTTGTCCAGCCAGCCTTGCAGACCAGGTAGGCGGCAAGTGCCGACCAGCTCCCATGCAGCAAGGCCTAGGTGGGTACTGACTACTGACCCTGCAAGGGGAGTTGCAGTCTTTCCCCCGTGCAGCCTTGCGCCCAGATAAGCCTCATTGCTGTGTTGTAATGAGTACAGCTAATAGTACTGCATTTCCCAGCATGCCCCACGGGGTCTGACGCATGCGCAGTAGACCAACTAGGAAGAGCATTACAGTGTGTGACCGCAAACCTGCAGAATAATGTTATGCCTGACTGTGTGATTAAAACGTAACTTTAGACCAGCTACACGCCTCGTCTGCAATATATAATATACAGAGACAGACAACACATGGTGTCAGACGTGACCGCGGGTATTTTGAGTTTTTACCGCGCGTGAACCACGGAAGAAGACGGCGTAAATAAATAAATAAATAAAGTTGCCGGTCGGAGGAAAAAGAAAACACAGCAACGTGGCTACGTCGGCTAACAGCAGCGACAGCGACGAGGGAGAAGCGGTACAGATCGTGCAAGAAGAAGAGGATCTGCAGCCCGGAGTGGAGGACCACCAGCAACAAGAGAGAGCTGAGGGAGCCCCACCAACCCATCGTTTCGCCATGGATAGGCTAAGTCCGCCCTCTTGCATGCAGTTGACTGGTAATCTTGCTGACAACTGGAAACGTTTCAAGCAGAGATTCAGTATATATTTGGCAGCAAGTGGAGCAGGGGGTAATGATGAAAAACTGAAAGCTAACATCTTTTTGCATGTAATTGGAGAAGATGCCTTGGACATATACAATAGTTTTCAGTTTACTGAAGATAACCTGACATTGAAAACACTTATGGACAAGTTTGAAGATTACTTTGTCCCAAGTAAGAATGTGACCTTTGAGAGGTACAAGTTTTTCACCCATGACCAAAAGCAAGGAGTACCTTTTGATCAGTACTTAGCAGAGCTTCACACACTCAGTAAGACATGTGAATTTGACACTCTGAGAGACTCACTAGTGAGGGACAGGATTGTCTGTGGCACAGTGGATAATGCACTCAGAGAAAGACTGCTCAGAGAAAATGGACTAACACTAGAAAAATGTGTCAGCATGTGCAGAGCAGCAGAGACCACCCGTGCACAAGCGAAAGAGCTGCGGAGAGGTGAAACAGCAGTGCACGCGGTGCAAAAAGAACAGAAGAAAACAAAAACATTTTCCAAACAAAAAGAACAAAAAGAGAAAGAGTTCAAATGTGGTAAATGTGGAGGCAGCCACAAGCCAAAGTCTTGTCCCGCATTCGGAAAATCCTGCAACAACTGTGGAAAAAGCAATCATTACGCAAAGTGTTGTAAAGCAGCTTCACGACAGAAAGTCCACACAGTTGAAGAGGACGATGACGATGATGAAGATGGTGAATTCATCGTGGACGTTGTGCAGGTTAATGAGGTAAATCCTTCTGAAAAAGCTGAATGGATCGTCCCAATTGAAGTGAATAAGACTGTTATTCCATTCAAGCTAGACACAGGCGCCCAAGCAAACTTGTTGTCTATTGAGGACTACAAAACACTGACTGTAAAGAGCAAAATACGCCCAATAAAAACCAAAGTGACGGGATACACTGGAGAAAGCGTTCCTGTTAAGGGCAGCTGCATCGCAACCTTCAAAAACAAAGGTCAGCAGATAAAAGCACAGCTACTGATCGTGGATAAGAGTGTACAGCCAATCCTCGGACTCAGTGCATGTGAAAAGCTCAACCTAGTCAAAAGGGTGTTCGTCGTGACGTCATCTGAGGCTGCAAACGATCAAGACTCGCTCATGGAGGAGTATAAAGACTGTTTTGAAGGCCTTGGATGTCTTCCTGGAAAACACAAAATACACGTGGATGAAAGCGTCCCTCCTGTTGTGCATCCCTGCAGGAAAGTCCCGTTTGCACTGCGGGAGAAACTGAAAGACGAACTGGCTCGTATGGAAAAACTGCAGGTCATCAAGAAAATTGAGGAGCCTACAGAATGGGTCAGCTCGCTGGTCGTCGTGCAAAAGAAAACAGGTGCCCTGAGAGTTTGCCTCGACCCAAGAGACCTGAATAAGGCAATAAAAAGAGAACATTTCAAGTTACCAACCAGAGAAGAAATCATGTCCCAGTTTGCTGGAGCTAAATGGTTCAGCAAGCTCGACGCTTCGTCAGGTTTCTGGCAAATGAGACTAGATGAGCAGAGTTCGAGACTGTGTACCTTCAACACGCCCGAGGGCAGGTACAGATTTCTTCGTCTGCCATACGGCATATTGTCGGCACCCGAAGTCTACCACAAGACCATCCACATGATGTTCGAACACATACCTGGAGTAGACACCATGATGGATGACATCATCGTATGGGGATCTACAAAACAAGAACACGATGAAAGACTGAGACAAGTGCTTGACAAGACTCGAGAAATGAACTTGAAACTCAATAAAGACAAATGTGAGTTCGGAGTGAAGTCACTTACCTTCGTTGGAGATGTTGTCAGCGAAGATGGCGTGAAGCCAGATCCAAGGAAAACTTCAGCGATCAACAACATGGAAAGACCCAAGAACAAAGAAGAAGTCAGACGGTTCATGGGAATGGTCACGTACCTCGCAAAATTTGTACCACAGCTGTCGGCACAATCAGCACCACTCAGGAGCCTTCTCGAACAGAAAAATGAGTGGATCTGGTCCCATGAACAAGAGCAATGTTTCCTGAAACTGAAAGAGACACTGACAAGTGAGCCTGTGCTAAAGTTCTACGATCCAGAGAAGAGTGCCAGGATCTCAGCTGACGCGTCGCAGTACGGCCTGGGAGCGGTGCTTCTGCAGCAGCACGACGAGCAGTGGCTACCGGTCGCCTATGCATCCAGGGCCTTGACGAGCGCCGAGACCAGGTACGCTCAAATAGAAAAGGAACTGTTAGCAAGCCTCTATGCGTGCGAGCGTTTCCACCAATACGTCTATGGCCGTGCGTTTGAAGTGGAAACCGACCACAAGCCGCTGGTGTCCATAATGGCCAAACCGCTGAATGACTGTCCCGTGAGGATACAGCGCATGTTGATCAGGCTGCAAAAATACGACGTGCACATGACATACACGCAAGGAAAATACATGTACACCGCTGACACCTTGTCTAGAGCAGTGGATAAGCGGGAAAGTGCAGACAGCGCAAAAAGCACCGAAATCCAAGCGTATGTGGACATGATCGTCACATCTCTTCCAGTGTCCTCAGACAGAACAGAACAAATACGGAAAGAGACCAATGAGGATGAAACAATGAAACAACTCAAGGAAACAATACAAAAAGGATGGCCAAAGAACAGAAAAGACTGCCCACTGAAAGTACAGGATTACTGGAACTACAGATCAGAACTCTCAGTGGTTGACGACATCGTGTTAAAGGGGAGCAAATACGTCATTCCATCCTCTCTACGCAAGCAAATGCTCCAAAAGATACACGAAGGCCATCTCGGAGAAGTCAAGTGCAAAAGCAGAGCAAGAGAAGTAATGTACTGGCCGAGAATCAATCACGACATCAGCCAGATTACATCGTCATGTGAGCTTTGCCGCATCTACAGGCCAAAACAGCAAGCAGAGCCGCTAATGCCCCACCCAGTACCCCACAGACCGTACTACAAAGTAGGAGCTGACTTACTCGACTGTGACGGAAAGAGCTACATAGTGGTCACCGACTACTTCTCGAACTATCCTGAAGTTGGAGCACTGCAGTCTACCACGTCTAAAGCAGTCATCAACTACCTCAAGACGGTCTTCGCGAGACACGGGGTGCCGTGCGAACTGTTTTCGGACAATGGTGCACAATTCTCCAGCTCTGAGTTTGCCGTCTTTGCCAAAGAATGGGGGTTTAGACACTCTACCTCCAGTCCAACCTATGCAAGATCTAATGGCTTGGCAGAAAGCTCTGTCAAAATCGTCAAAAACCTGATGAAGAAATCGGAAGACAAAAGCGACTTTCAGAAAAGCTTACTGATCTACCGGAGTACACCTCTGCAGAACGGGTTGTCACCAGCACAAATGCTGATGGGTAGGCGCATCCGCTCCAACCTGCCAGTGAACGAGGACCTGCTGACGCCCGAAGGTGCACACAAGGTCAGGAAAGCAAAGGATCAACAAAAGGCGAAACAAAAACTGTTGCATGACCGGACGGCAAAACACCTGCCTACGCTGAAACCTGGAGACATGGTGCGTCTCAGGGACATCTCTACGGGCACATGGAGACAACAAGGACAGGTGGAGGAAGAAGTTGCTCCACGCTCCTACAGGATCCAGACGGAGAGTGGACTGTCTCTGAGGAGGAACCGCACGGATCTTCAACTACAGCAACAGCTGAGTGTAAAGGACACTACAGCTGCAGAGACTGTTCAGCAGGACACAACTGACTCTGCAGAGCCAGCTAGCCAGCTAGGTGACTTTGCAGAGCCAGCAACCGTTGGATGCGGTCCAAAACAAGTGTCTGCATCGCCAACTTCTGGAAGACAGTTGAGACCTAAGAGACTTATTCAGCCACCCAAGAGGCTGATTGAGAGTTGCTAGACAGGAATGGACTGTTTGCATATGGACTGAAAAAAAAAAAAAAAAAACACGCTGAGAAGAATTAAGTTGAACTGTTTTGTGGTTTACTTTTTGAGTTAAAAAAAAAAAAAAAAAAAAAAAGACTGAGTTTGTTGACATGATTCTGAGTTTGTTGACATGATTTTGAGTTTTGACATTTTTGTAAGCTAAAAAAAAAGAGAGAGAGAAGAAAAGAAAAGAGATTGTTCAAAAGATTCATATTTCTGTTTACAGTATTTGCATGTTTATTATTTTCCAGTTGAAGAGACATTTACTTAACTCTTTAAAAACAGGTCAAACGTTTACAGGCTTGTTCAGGAAAGCTATTAGAAATGCACTTTACTGTATTGTTGTTCTTTTGGGGTAAAATGACATTTCTTATTTAGGGGGGAAGATGTGTTGTAATGAGTACAGCTAATAGTACTGCATTTCCCAGCATGCCCCACGGGGTCTGACGCATGCGCAGTAGACCAACTAGGAAGAGCATTACAGTGTGTGACCGCAAACCTGCAGAATAATGTTATGCCTGACTGTGTGATTAAAACGTTACTTTAGACCAGCTACACGCCTCGTCTGCAATATATAATATACAGAGACAGATAACCCCATTGCGCTGACACTGTCTGACTGCTAGGAACCACTGCCTTGCTTGCTCACCTTCTTGGTCTTGTATTGCCTGGCCTCGGTCCGCCAATCAATTTTATTTCATTCCAAAACAAGGTTTCAAAGTGCTTCACCACAATAAAACTAATGCAGTGCACACAATAAGCAACAACAGTTTCCAATGCTCTGAGATCTGAGAGTGTAATGCATGGAACCAAATGGGCAGGTCCAACACTGTTAATAAGGGTAATAATAATACATGGTAATAATTCAAAAACAAGATTTCAAAGTGCTTCACCACAATACTAATGCAATGCACACAGACGACATTTTACTTTTAATACTAAAAAGGAAGTAGAAAATATATGCAATACCATTATGCAATACCATGCAGTGGAAGTTCAAACAAAACAAAATCAAATAAGACCTGTAAATCACAACAAAAACACAAGGCATATGGCACTGGTTTTGGTACTTCTGGTTTACTGGAACGGGGTTCAACTCCCTGCGGTGCCCTGCTCAATATGTTGTATTTACAGTGTTTATTTTTTACTTTCTGCTCATTGTGCTGACCGATATCCAACCTCTGATTCATTTTCAGGATCACGTGTTTATGGATCCTGACGCAAAAGAACAAGGAGGCGTGGCCTTTGCACTCGGCCGGCTTGATTGACAGGCTGATCCTAAGCCAGGCAGCGCGGTTAAAGTGCGCTGGTAACAGAATAGCATGTATGTTACTTTGTATTTTAATGTGTTTTTAACAGAATATAGTTACTTGTTGTTAAAAACACATCACTTCTGTAATGTCTTGCTAAGTAACATGTTTAAAACTTTAGGCAGTTGTCATTACAGCAAAACTTTGTTTTGTTTTCAATCAAGCCTCATGTTTTAGGTTGCTATAGCCTTACTGTCTTGCACAGCATGCCGTTTTGAGGATTTTCGAAAATGTTGAAATTTCGAAAAAACGCAATCTTATAGCCTTATCATCATGAGTATCATGAGATCTTTGAAAAATGATGAAACCTGGCAAAAACGCAAGGCTATAGCCTTATGGTCTTGCAGAAGCATGCCGTTTTTTATCATTTTGAGGATTTTTGAGGATTTTCGAAAAATGTCGAAATTTACGTTTTTTCATCGTTTTGAGGATTTTCAAAAAATGACAAAGAATGACAACCTGGAAAAACGCAAGGCTATAGCCTTACGGTCTTGCACAGCATGCCGTTTTTCATCGTTTTGAGGATTTTTGAAAAAAGTCGAAATTTCGAAAAAACGGAAGATTATAGCCTTACGTTTTTTCATCGTTTTGAGGATTTTCGAAAAATGACAAAAAATGACGAAACCTGGAAAAACGCAAGGTTACATAGCCTTACGGTCTTGCACAGCATGCCGTTTCTCGTTATTTTGAGGATTTTTGAGCATTTTCGAAAAAAACGCAAGGCTATAGCCTTACGTTTATCATCATGAGTATCATGGGATCTTCGAAAAATGATAAAACCTGGCAAAACGCAAGGCTATAGCCTTATGGTTTTGCAGAAGCATGCCGTTTTTTATCATTTTGAGGATTTTTGAGGATTTTCGAAAAATATCGAAATTTCGAAAAAACGCAAGGCTATAGTCTTACGTTTTTTCATCGTTTTGAGGATTTTCGAAAAATGACAAAAAATGACAACCTGGAAAAACGCAAGGCTATAGCCTTACGGTCTTGCACAGCATGCCGTTTTTCATCATTTTGAGGATTTTTGAGGATTTTTGAAAAAAGTCAAAATTTCGAAAAAACACAAGGCTATAGTCTTACGTTTTTTCATCGTTTTGAGGGTTTTCGAAAAATGACAAAAAATGACGAAACCTGGAAAAACGCAAGGTTACATAGCCTTATGGTCTTGCACAGCATGCCGTTTCTCGTCATTTTGAGGATTTTTGAGCATTTTCGAAAAATGTCGAAATTTCGAAAAAACGCAAGGCTATAGCCTTACGTTTTTTCATCGTTTTGAGGATTTTCAAAAAATGACGAAACCTGGAAAAACGCAAGGCTATAGCCTTATGGTCTTGCACAGCATGCTGTTTTTCATCATTTTGAGGGTTTTTGAGGATTTTTGAAAAAAGTCAAAATTTCGAAAAAACGCAAGGCTATAGTCTTACGTTTTTTCATCGTTTTGAGGATTTTCGAAAAATGACAAAAAATGAAGAAACCTGGAAAAAGGCAAGGCTATAGCCTTACGGTCTTGCACAGCATGCCGTTCTTCATCATTTTGGGATTTTTGAGGATTTTCGAAAAATGTCGAAATTTCAAAAAAAAAAAAAAAAAAAAAAAAAAAAAAACGCAAGGCTATAGTCTTACGTTTTTTCATCGTTTTGAGGATTTTTCGAAAAATGACAAAAAATGACGAAACCTGGAAAAACGCAAGGCTATAGCCTTACGGTCTTGCACAGCATGCTGTTTTTCATTGATTTGAGGATTTTTGAGGATTTTTGAAAAATGTCGAAATTTCGAAAAAAACGCAAGTCTATAGTCTTACGTTTTTTCATCGTTTTGAGGATTTTCGAAAAATGACAAAAAATGAAGAAAACTGGAAAAAGGCAAGGCTATAGCCTTACGGTCTTGCACAGCATGCCGTTTTTCATCATTTTGAGGATTTTTGAGGATTTTCGAAAAATGTAGAAATTTCGAAAAAAACGCAAGGCTATAGCTTTACGTTTTTTCATCGTTTTGAAGATTTTCAAAAAATGACAAACAATGATGAAACCTGGAAAAACACAAGGCTATAGCCTTACGGTCTTGCACAGCATGCCGTTTCTCATCATTTTGAGGATTTTTGAGGATTTTTGAAAAAAGTCAAAATTTCGAAAAAACACAAGGCTATAGCCTTACGTTTTTTCATCGTTTTGAGGATTTTCGAAAAATGACAAAAAATGACGAAACCTGGAAAAACGCAAGGTTACATAGCCTTATGGTCTTGCACAGCATGCCGTTTCTCGTCATTTTGAGGATTTTTGAGCATTTTCGAAAAATGTCGAAATTTCGAAAAAACGCAAGGCTATAGCCTTACGTTTTTTCATCGTTTTGAGGATTTTCAAAAAATGACGAAACCTGGAAAAACGCAAGGCTATAGCCTTATGGTCTTGCACAGCATGCTGTTTTTCATCATTTTGAGGTTTTTGAGGATTTTTGAAAAAAGTCAAAATTTCGAAAAAACGCAAGGCTATAGTCTTACGTTTTTTCATCGTTTTGAGGATTTTCGAAAAATGACAAAAAATGAAGAAACCTGGAAAAAGGCAAGGCTATAGCCTTACGGTCTTGCACAGCATGCCGTTCTTCATCATTTTGGGATTTTTGAGGATTTTCGAAAAATGTCAAATTTAAAAAAAAAAAAAAAAAACGCAAGGCTATAGTCTTACGTTTTTTCATCGTTTTGAGGATTTTTCGAAAAATGACAAAAAATGACGAAACCTGGAAAAACGCAAGGCTATAGCCTTACGGTCTTGCACAGCATGCCATTTTTCATCATTTTGAGGATTTTTGAAAAAAGTAAAAAAAAAATCGAAAATCCTTAAAACGATGAAAAAACGTAAGACTATAGTCTTACGTTTTTTCATCGTTTTGAGGATTTTCGAAAAATGACAAAAAATGACGAAACCTGGAAAAACGCAAGGCTATAGCCTTACGGTCTTGCACAGCATGCCGGTTTTCACCATTTTGAGGATTTTTGAGCATTTTCGAAAAATGTCGAAATTTCGAAAAAACGCAAGGCTATAGCCTTACGTTTTTTCATCGTTTTGAGGATTTTCAAAAAATGACGAAACCTGGAAAAACGCAAGGCTATAGCCTTATGGTCTTGCACAGCATGCTGTTTTTCATCATTTTGAGGATTTTTGAGGATTTTTGAAAAAAGTCAAAATTTCGGAAAAAACGCAAGGCTATAGTCTTATGTTTTTTCATCGTTTTGAGGATTTTCGAAAAATGACAAAAAATGACGAAACCTGGAAAAAGGCAAGGCTATAGCCTTACGGTCTTGCACAGCATGCCGTTTTTCATCATTTTGAGGATTTTTGAGGATTTTCGAAAAATGTAGAAATTTCGAAAAAAAACGCAAGGCTATAGCTTTACGTTTTTTCATCGTTTTGAAGATTTTCAAAAAATGACAAACAATGATGAAACCTGGAAAAACACAAGGCTATAGCCTTACGGTCTTGCACAGCATGCCGTTTCTCATCATTTTGAGGATTTTTGAGGATTTTTGAAAAAAGTCAAAATTTCGAAAAAACACAAGGCTATAGCCTTACGTTTTTTTCATTGTTTTAAGGATTTTCGAGAAATGACAAAAATGACAAAAATTGGAAAAACGCAAGGCTATAGACTTACGGTCTTGCACAGCATGCCATTTTTCATCATTTTGAGGATTTTTGAAAAAAGTCAAAATTAAAAAAAAACAAAAAAAACAAGGCTATAGTCTTACGTTTTTTCATCGTTTTGAGGATTTTCGAAAAATGACAAAAAATGACGAAACCTGGAAAAACGCAAGGCTATAGCCTTACGGTCTTGCACAGCATGCCGTTTTTCACCATTTTGAGGATTTTTGAGCATTTTCGAAAAATGTCGAAATTTCGAAAAAACGCAAGGCTATAGTATTACGTTTTTTCATCGTTTTGAGGATTTTCGAAAAATGACAAAAAATGAAGAAACCTGGAAAAAGGCAAGGCTATAGCCTTACAGTCTTGCACAGCATGCCGGTTTTCATCATTTTGAGGATTTTTGAGGATTTTCGAAAAATGTGGAAATTTCGAAAAAACGCAAGGCTATAGCTTCACGTTTTTTCATCGTTTTGAAGATTTTCAAAAAATGACAAACAATGATGAAACCTGGAAAAACACAAGGCTATAGCCTTACGGTCTTGCACAGCATGCCGTTTTTCATCATTTTGAGGATTTTTGAAAAAAGTCAAAATTTTGAAAAAACAAGGCTATAGTCTTATGTTTTTTCATCGTTTTGAGGATTTTCGAAAAATGACAAAAAATGACGAAACCTGGAAAAACGCAAGGCTATAGCCTTACGGTCTTGCACAGCATGCCATTTTTCACCATTTTGAGGATTTTTGAGCATTTTCGAAAAATGTCGAAATTTCGAAGAAAAAAAACGCAAGGCTATAGCCTTACATTTTTTCATCGTTTTGAGGATTTTCAAAAAATGACGAAATCTGGAAAAACGCAAGGCTACAGCCTTATGGTCTTGCACAGCATGCTGTTTTTCATCATTTTGGGGATTTTTGAGGATTTTCGAAAAATGTCGAAATTTCGAAAAAAAAATGCAAGGCCATAGCCTTACGTTTTTTTCATCGTTTTGAGGATTTTCGAAAAATGACAAAAATGACAAAAACTGGAAAAACGCAAGGCTATAGCCTTACGGTCTTGCACAGCATGCCATTTTTCATCATTTTGAGGATTTTTGAGGATTTTCGAAAAATGTCGAAATTTCGAAAAAACGCAAGGCTATAGCCTTACGTTTTTTCATCGTTTTGAGGATTTTCGAAAAAATAACGAAAAATGACAAAAAATGAGGAAAACTGGAAAAACGCAAGGCTATAGCCTTACGGTCTTGCACAGCATGCCGTTTTTCATCATTTTGAGGATTTTTGAGGATTTTCGAAAAATGTAGAAATTTCGAAAAAAAAACGCAAGGCTATAGCTTCACGTTTTTTCATCGTTTTGAAGATTTTCAAAAAATGACAAACAATGATGAAACCTGGAAAAAAAGGCTATAGCCTTACGGTCTTATACAGCATGCCGTTTTTAATCATTTTGAGGATTTTTGAGGATTTTTGAAAAATGTCGAAATTTCGGGAAAAAAACAAAAGTCTATAGCCTCACGTTTTTTCATCATTTTGAGGATTTTCGAAAAATGACAGAAAATGACAAAACTGGCAAAAACGCAAGGCTATAGCCTCATGGTCTTGCACAGCATGCCGTTTTTTATCGTTTTGAGGATTTTTGAGGATTTTCGAAAAAATGTCGAAATTTCGAGAAAAAAAAACGTAAGAATATAGCCTTACGTTTTTTCATCATTTTGAGGATTTTAGAAAAATGACAAAACTGGCAAAAACGCAAGGCTATAGCCTTACGGTCTTGCACAGCATGCCGTTTTTCATCGTTTGGAGGATTTTTGCAAAAATGTCAAAATTTCGGAAAAAAAACGTAAGGCTATAGCCTTACGTTTTTTCATCATTTTGAGGATTGTCGAAAAATGACAAAAAATGACAAAACTGGCAAAAAGGCAAGGCTATAGCCTTACGGTCTTGCACAGCATGCCGTTTTTTTATCGTTTTGAGGATTATTGAGGATTTTTGAGGATTTTTGAGGATTTTCGAAAAATGTCGAAATTTCGGGGAAAAAAACGTAAGGCGATAGCCTTACGTTTTTTCTTCGTTTTGACGATTTTTGAAAAATGACAAAAAATGACAAAACTGGCAAAAACGCAAGGCTATAGCCTTACGGTCTTGCACAGCATGCCGTTTTTCATCGCTTTGAGGATTTTTGCAAAAATGTCAAAATTTCTGAAAAAAAAAAAAAAAAACGTAAGGCTATAGCCTTACGTTTTTTCATCGTTTTGAGGATTGTCGAAAAATGACAAGAAATGACAAAACTGGCAAAAACTCAAGGCTATAGCCTTACGGTCTTGCACAGCATGCCGTTTTTCCTCGTTTTGAGGATTTTCGAAAAATGACAAAAAATAACAAAACTGGCAAAAACGCAAGGCTTTAGCCTTACGGTCTTGCACAGCATGCCGTTTTTCATCGTTTTGAGGATTTTTGAGGATTTTCGAAAAAATGCCGAAATTTCGAGAAAAAAAACGTAAGGCTATAGCCTTACGATTTTTCATCGTTTTGAGGATTTTACAAAAATGACCAAAAATGACAAAACTGGCAAAAACGCAAGGCTATAGCCTCATGGTCTTGCACAGCATGCCGTTTTTCATCGTTTTGAGATTTTGGAGGATTTTCGAAAAATAACAAAAAATGACAAAACTGGCAAAAACGCAAGGCTATAGCCTTACGGTCTTGCACAGCATGCCGTTTTTCATCGTTTTGAGGATTTTCGAAAAAATGTCGAAATTTCGAGAAAAAAAACGTAAGGCTATAGCCTTACGTTTTTTCATCGTTTTGAGGATTTTTGAAAAATGACAAAAAATGACAAAACTGGCAAAAACGCAAGGCTATAGCCTTACGGTCTTGCACAGCATGCCGTTTTTCATCATTTTGATGATTTTTTAAAAAATGTCGAAATCGAAGAAAAACTAAAGGTGTATAGTACATGGTTTCGGTCGGCATACCATAGCATGCCGTTTTTCATTGTTTTTTAGGATTTTTGAAAAAATGTCGATATCAAAGAAAAACCAAAGGCTATAGTACATGGTCTCGGACAACATTCTGTAGTATGCCGTTTTTCATTGTTTTTAGGATTTGTGAAGAATGTTGAAATCGAGAGAAAACAACATACTATTCTAGACGTGTGAATGTTAAGAAGTAATGGAGGCAAGACTCTGGTGTACTGTCACTTTCTATTTGCTGTTTTGTGAACATGCAGAGCAACCACAGTAGCTCACTGGATAAAGATCCTGCCTTGAAATTTGAAGGCCCGGGTTCAAGTCACACACCTTGCACTGTGTTCATTGTGATCCAACGCTTTCAAAAGAGAGTTAAAGCTAGGAATTCTAGTATCTTTTTTTGTTTAATTTTCATTAAAAAATCAAACCTCCAAAATCATGAGATACGACTTAATATAGTAAAACATAAACTATAGCATATCTTTCATTAATTTCATTCACTTTTTACTTTAAAATGTTTTGTAGTTTCTGAGTTATTTAACTTAAATGCCCAATGCATTGTCAATGAAAATAGCACAAACTTTATTATGCTATTAGTCCTACACCCAGAAAACCCATTTATGGCTATTAACGTTGATCTTATGGAGCAGATGTTTGCCTGAAAAGCAATCTTTGAAATGTTTCATCCTTTTAGAAATATAGTGGGTCTAAATATGCCTGGAGCTGCCATTGACCCCCATTATAAGTCAAAAGTCACGTTCACTAGAAACTACATTCACATGTTTTTAAATTCAGCCTACTGTAGATATACGTGCTGGAACTCTTTACTTTGAAATGTTTTGTAGTTTCTGAGTTATTTAACTTAAATGCCCAATGCATTTTCAATGGAAAACTTAATTATGCTGTTAGTTCTACATACTTTCACCTAGAAACCCCATTTAAGGTCATTTAGGTTCATTGTACGGTAGATATGCTTGCTTGAAAAGAAATCTTTGAAATGTTTTATCGTTTTAGAAATATCCTGCTTCCAATTTTGAGGGTCAATTCAGTTTATGTCGTTCCTAAAAGAAAGTACTTGAGTGGGGTTTGAACTCACAACCTCCAGACCACTTCACCCGCAACCAACGCACTGAGCTACAGCCTGTGTGTCAGTCTTCGTTTGCCTTTGAGTAACAAAATTCATAGAACAAAAGCCAGGACATTTGTCTATTGTCTTGTTTTTTTATCTACTATGGTATGCCTTTTTCATCATTTTTGAGGATTTTTGAAAAAATGTCGAAATCGAAGAAAAACCAAAGGCTATAGTACATGGTCTCGTTCGACATACTATAGTATGCCGTTTTTCATCGTTTTTGATGATTTTTGAAAAAATGTTGAAATCGAAGAAAAACCAAAGGCTATAGTACACGGTCTCGGACGACATACCATAGTATGCCGTTTTTCATTGTTTTTGATGTTTTTTGAAAAAATGTCAAAATCAAAGAAAAACCAAAGGCTATAGTACACGGTCTCGGACGACATACCATAGTATGTCGTTTTTCATCGTTTTTGATGATTTTTTAAAAAATGTCGAAATCGAAGAAAAACTAAAGGCTATAGTACATGGTCTCGTTCGACATACTATAGTATGCCGTTTTTCATCGTTTTTGATGATTTTTGAAAAAATGTCGAAATCGAAGAAAAACCAAAGGCTATAGTACACACGGTCTCGGACGACATACCATAGTATGTCGTTTTAATAGTTTTTGATGATTTTATGAAAAAAAAAGTCGAAATCGAAGAAAAACCAAAGGCTATAGTACACGGTCTCAGACGACATACCAAAGTATGCCTTTTTCATCATTTTTGAGCATTTTTGAAAAAAAAAAAATCGAAATCGAAGAAAAACCAAAGGCTATAGTACATGGTCTCGTTCGACATACTATAGTATGCCGTTTTTCATCGTTTTTGATGATTTTTGAAAAAATGTCGAAATCGAAGAAAAACCAAAGGCAATAGTACATGGTC
>CM076980.1:37259661-37307483 GCA_039105355.1 Benthosema pterotum | reverse complement strand
ATGATTTTTGAAAAAATGTCGAAATCGAAGAAAGACCAAAGGCTATAGTACACGGTCTCGGACGACATACCATAGTATGCCGTTTTTCATAGTTTTTGATGATTTTTGAAAAAATGTCGATATCAAAGAAAAACCAAAGGCTATAGTACATGGTCTCGGACAACATGCTGTAGTATGCCGTTTTTCATCGTTTTTAGGATTTGTGAAGAATGTTGAAATCGAGAGAAAACAACATACTAACTATTCTAGACGTGTGAATGTTAAGAAGCAATGGAGGCAAGACTCTGGTGTACTGTCACTTTCTATTTGTTGTTTTGTGAACATGCAGAGCAACCACAGTAGCTCACTGGATAAAGATCCTGCCTTGAAATTTGAAGGCCCGGGTTCAAGTCACACACCTTGCACTGTGTTCATTGTGATCCAACGCTTTCAAAAGAGAGTTAAAGCTAGGAATTCTAGTATCTTTTTTTGTTTAATTTTCATTAAAAAAATCAAACCTCCAAAATCATGAGATACGACTTAATATAGTAAAACATAAACTATAGCATATCTTTCATTAATTTCATTCACTTTCTACTTTAAAATGTTTTGTAGTTTCTGAGTTATTTAACCTAAATGCATTGTCAATGAAAATAGCACAAACTTTATTATGCTATTAGTCTACACCTAGAAAAGCATTTATGGCTATTAACGTTGATCTTGGAGCAGCTGTTTGCCTGAAAAGCCAATCTTGAAATGTTTCATCGTTTTAGAAATATAGTGGGTCTAAATATGCTGGAGCTGCCATTGACCCCCATTATAAGTCAAAAAGTCACGTTCACTAGAAACTACATTCACATGTTTTTTAAATTCAGCTTACTGTAGATATACGTGCTGGAACTTTTTACTTTGAAATGTTTTGTAGTTTCTGAGTTATTTAACTTAAATGCCCAATGCATTTTCAATGGAAAACTTAATTATGCTGTTAGTTCTACATACTTTCACCTAGAAACCCCATTTAAGGTCATTTAGGTTCATTGTACGGTAGATATGCTTGCTTGAAAAGAAATCTTTGAAATGTTTTATCGTTTTAGAAATATCCTGCTTCCAATTTTGAGGGTCAATTCAGTTTATGTCGTTCCTAAAAGAAAGTACTTGAGTGGGGTTTGAACTCACAACCTCCAGACCACTTCACCCGCAACCAACGCACTGAGCTACAGCCTGTGTGTCAGTCTTCATTTGCCTTTGAGTAACAAAATTCATAGAACAAAGCCAGGACATTTGTCTATTGTCTTGTTTTTTTATTATATGGTATGCCTTTTTCATCATTTTTGAGGATTTTTGAAAAAATGTCGAAATCGAAGAAAAACCAAAGGGCTATAGTACATGGTCTCGTTCGACATACTATAGTATGCCGTTTTTCATTGTTTTTGATGATTTTTTGAGTATGCTGTTTTCATTGTTTTTGATGATTTTTGAAAAAATGTCGAATTCGAAGAAAAACCAAAGGCTATAGTACACAGTCTCGGAGACATACCATAGTATGTCGTTTTTAATCGTTTTTGATGATTTTGAAAAAAATGTCGAAATCGAAGAAAAAACTAAAAGGCTATAGTACATGGTCTCGTTTGACATACTATAGTATGCGTTTTTCATTGTTTTTGATGATTTTTGAAAAAAGGTCGAAATCGAAGAAAAAACCAAAGGCTATAGTACACGGTCTCAGACTGTCAGGGTCTGGCTCCCCACAGACTGTCAGCCCTAGCCACTCCCACATTCCCCTCCATTCTGCAAGCTCTCACCTGTCTCCTATTGCTTCATCAACCCACCTGTGAACACTCCTCTAATGAACTTGCTCCCTATATAACTGAACTCTTGACAACACTCATTGCCAGTTCATAGCTTGATGCCATGGTTGCTTGTTCCTGTCTGTGTTCCTGTTTGTGTTCCTGCTTGCCATTGCCTGATTTCCCTATAAGATTTAACTTCAGTTATTAAATACTTCAACTTGTACTCTCGCCTGTGACTCTGCATTTGGGTTCCTACTGCATCCGTGACAGTATGAACTGGCCATCATGAACCCAGCAGAGTTAAAAACTGTTCAAGAGGAAGGTAGCAGATTTTGAAATGTGGTGGCACGCCTCATGGCCTCTCCCCTAGCCAGCATGCTAGGCTCCACAAGGAGATTTCAACTCAACAACAGTCGGCTCAATGAGAGGCCATGGGGTGAGTCATTTTGTTCCCCACCTTAATGTTGTTAAGGAAAAACTCAATGACTTTATGCAGTCCAGTTTTGTTCAGCCTAGTACTAAGTCAGTGAGACTCGGTTTTGTGGCCCTTCAGCCTGCCTCTCATGAGCCTTCTAAGAACATTCATGCTCAGCCTATTTCTGTGCCCCATGAGTCTGCCTGCACTGAATCTAACTCTGTAGACAACCAGCCTATGAGCCTGCTTGCTTATTTCAGTAGTAGGGTAAAGATCCCAGTTTATTCTGAGACAGCTGTCGATCCATATCTGGGCACCAGGCTGGCCCGGGGAGGTCCACGTAGTACCACCAAACGAGCAAACCTCTCCTTGGGTCGTCAAGCCGCCTCAGCCAACCGGTCTAGAACAACAGCATCGGCAGCATCTCCGCCTGCAGCGCCTCCGCCTGCAGCCCCTCCGCCTGCAGCCCCTCCGCCTGCAGCCCCGCCGCCTGCAGCCCCGCCGCCTGCAGCCCCGCCTGCAGCCCCGCCGCCTGCAGCCCCGCCTGCAGCCCCGCCGCAGCGTCTCCGCATGCAGCCCCGCCTGCAGCGTCTCCGCCTGCAGCCCCGCCTGCAGCGTCTCCGCCTGCAGCCCCGCCTGCAGCGTCTCGCCTGCAGCCCCGCTGCAGCGTCTCCGCCTGCAGCCCCGCCTGCAGCCCCGCCTGCAGCGTCTCCGCCTGCAGCCCCGCCTGCAGCGTCTCCGCCTGCAGCCCCGCCTGCAGCTCCGCCTCCGGCACCGCTTCCCCAGCCTGCAGCCGAGTCTGCAGCTCCGCCTCCGGCGCCGCTTCCCCAGCCTGCAGCCGAGTCTGCAGCTCCGCCTCCGGCGCCGCTTCCCCAGCCTGCAGCCGAGTCTGCAGCTCCGCCTCAGAGCCTGCCTTCAGTGATTGCGGCCCCGCCTCCGAGCCGGCCTTCAGTGATTGCGGCCCCGCCTCCGAGCCGGCCTTCAGTGATTGCGGCCCCGCCTCCGAGCCGGCCTTCAGTGATTGCGGCCCCGCCTCCGAGCCGGCCTTCAGTGATTGCGGCCCCGCCTCCGAGCCGGCCTTCAGTGATTGCGGCCCCGCCTCCGAGCCGGCCTTCAGTGATTGCGGCCCCGCCTCCGAGCCGGCCTTCAGTGATTGCGGCTCCGCCTCCGGCGCCGCATCCCCAGCCTGCGGCAGAGTCTGCAGCTCCGGCGCCGCACCCCGAGTCTGCGGTATAGAGTCTGCAGCTCCGCCTCCGGCCTCGCCTCCAGCGCCTGCAGCTCCGCCTCCGGCCTCGCCTCCAGCGCCTGCAGCTCCGCCTCCGGCCTCGCCTCCAGCGCCTGCAGCTCCGCCTCCGGCCTCGCCTCCAGCGCCTGCAGCTCCGCCTCCGGCCTCGCCTCCAGCGCCTGCAGCTCCGCCTCCGGCCTCGCCTCCAGCGCCTGCAGCTCCGCCTCCGGCCTCGCCTCCAGCGCCTGCAGCTCCGCCTCCGGCCTCGCCTCCAGCGCCTGCAGCTCCGCCTCCGGCCTCGCCTCCAGCGCCTGCAGCTCCGCCTCCTGGCGTCTCGCCTGCCCTGCCCCTGCCTCCAGGCCGGCCCCCAGATGGCGACTTCGCGTCTCCTGCCTCTGGTCAGCACCCTGGCCGACCTCCCGACGACGCCTCGTTCGCCTCATCCCGGCCTCCAGGGCGACCTCCCGACGACGCCTCGTTCGCCTCATCCCGGCCTCCAGGGCGACCTCCCGACGACGCCTCGTTCGCCTCATCCCGGCCTCCAGGGCGACCTCCCGACGACGCCTCGTTCGCCTCATCCCGGCCTCCAGGGCGACCTCCCGACGACGCCTCGTTCGCCTCATCCCGGCCTCCAGGGCGACCTCCTGACGACGCCTCGTTCGCCTCATCCCGGCCTCCAGGGCGACCTCCTGACGACGCCTCGTTCGCCTCATCCCGGCCTCCCGGCCGTCCACCCGACAGCGCCTGTCCAGCCCTGGTCCATCCTCCCGGCCGTTCCCCCGACAGTGCCTGCTCAGACCTGGTCCATCTTCCTAGCCGCCCCCCAGACACCTCTGCCACCTCTCGGCACCCGGGACGTTCCCCAGACGACATCTGCTCGAGTCTGTCTCATCATTTTGGTCGTCCACCCGAGATCCCGGCCCCAGTGTCCCTCCTCCGGGGCCCCCTTCCGCCCGCCCTACTTGTCCTTGTGGGACGTCTGGTATCCGTCCCTTGAGAGGGGGGTACTGTCAGGGTCTGGCTCCCCACAGACTGTCAGCCCTAGCCACTCCCACATTCCCCTCCACTCTGCAAGCTCTCACCTGTCTCCTATTGCTTCATCAACCCACCTGTGAACACTTCTCTAATGAACTTGCTCCCTATATAACTGAACTCTTGACAACACTCATTGCCAGTTCATAGCTTGATGCCATGGTTGCTTGTTCCTGTCTGTGTTCCTGTTTGTGTTCCTGCTTGCCATTGCCTGATTTCCCTATAAGATTTAACTTCAGTTATTAAATACTTCAACTTGTACTCTCGCCTGTGACTCTGCATTTGGGTTCCTACTGCATCCGTGACACAGACGACATACCATAGTATGTCGTTTTTAATCGTTTTTGATGATTTTTGAAAAAATGTCGAAATCGAAGAAAAACCAAAGGCTATAGTACACGGTCTCGGACGACATACCATAGTATGCCGTTTTTCATCGTTTTGATGATTTTTGAAAAAATGTTGAAATCGAAGAAAAACCAAAGGCTATAGTACATGGTCTCGTTTGACATACTATAGTATGCCGTTTTTCATTGTTTTTGATGATTTTTGAAAAAATGTCGAAATCGAAGAAAAACCAAAGGCTATAGTACACGGTCTCGGACGACATACCATAGTATGCCGTTTTTCATCGTTTTTGATGATTTTTGAAAAAATGTCAAAATCGAAGAAAAACCAAAGGCTATAGTACACGGTCTCGGACGACATACCATAGTATGCCGTTTTTCATCGTTTTTGATGATTTTTGAAAAAATATCGAAATCGAAGAAAAAACCAAAGGCTATATACTACATGGTCTCGTTTGACATACTATAGTATGCCGTTTTTCATCGTTTTTGATGATTTTTGAAAAAATGTCGAAATCGAAGAAAAACCAAAGGCTATAGTACATGGTCTCGTTTGACATACTATAGTATGCCGTTTTTCATTGTTTTTGATGATTTTTGAAAAAATGTCGAAATCGAAGAAAAACCAAAGGCTATAGTACACGGTCTCGGACGACATACCATAGTATGTCGTTTTTCATCATTTTTGTGGATTTTTGAAAAAATGTCGAAATCGAAGAAAAACCAAAGGCTATAGTACATGGTCTCGGACGACATACCATAGTATGCCGTTTTTCATTGTTTTTGATGATTTTTGAAAAAATGTCGAAATCGAAGAAAAACCAAAGGCTATAGTACACGGTCTCGGACGACATACCATAGCATGCCGTTTTTCATCGTTTTTGATGATTTTTGAAAAAATGTCGAAATCGAAGAAAAACCAAAGGCTATAGTACACGGTCTCGGACGACATACCATAGCATGCCGTTTTTCATCGTTTTTGATGATTTTTGAAAAAATGTCGAAATCGAAGAAAAACCAAAGGCTATAGTACACGGTCTCGGACGACATACCAAAGTATGCCTTTTTCATCATTTTTGAGCATTTTTGAAAAAAAATCGAAATCGAAGAAAAACCAAAGGCTATAGTACACTGTACTATAGCCTTTGGTTTTTCTTCGATTTCGACATTTTTTCAAAAATCATCAAAAACGATGAAAAACGGCATACTATGGTATGTCGTCCGAGACCATGTGCTAAGTACATGGTCTCGGACGACATACCATAGTATGCCGTTTTTCGAAAAATGACAAAAAATGACAAAAACTGGCAAAAACGCAAGGCTATAGCCTTACGGTCTTGCACAGCATGCCGTTTTTCATCGTTTTGACGATTTTTGAGGATTTTCGAAAAAATGTCGAAATTTAGAGAAAAAAAAGACCAAATTTCGAAAAAGCGCAAGGCTATAGCCTTATGGTTTTTCATCGTTTTGAGGATTTTCGAAAAATGACAAAAAATGACAAAACCTGGCAAAAATCCAAGGCTACAGCCTCTTGCACAGCATGCCGTTTTTGGATGCATGCTGGCAGGCAATCCCATCTGACGGTGTTGTCATGTCGGTTGGTGGAGTCGACACAGAATGGTATGTCAAGAGTGTGGTGCTCGAATCTCCCCCAACACATAAAGCTGAACCTCTTCCATGCCACGTGGAGTCTGTCCTCCTATGGCTGTGAAAGCTGGATCCTGACACCAACCCCGCAGAAATCCCTGGATGGGTGCTACACCAGAATGCTGCGAGCTGTTCTGAATGTGGATCAGAACCAGAACATCCACATTACCAACAACGATCTGTACGGGCAACTGCCAAGGCTCAGCAAGAAGATAGCAGCTAGTAGGATGAGGCTGGCCGGCCACTGCCACAGAGTAAGTACATACTTACATACGTCCTACATACTTACCGCAGAGTAAGTATGTAGGACGAATAGCATAATAAAGTTTGTGCTATTGCCATTGAGAATTCATTTGGCATTTAACTTAAATAACTCAGAAACTACAAAACATTTTAAAGTAAAAAGTGAATGAAATGAATGAAAGAAATACTATAGTTTATGTTTTGGGGGACATAGACTACTGTAGTAAGTCGTTTCTCATCATTTTGGAGGTTTGATCTTTTTGAAATTTATTTTTAATGACAATCACAAAAAAAAATCAACATACTATATTTCATGCTTTCGGACGACATACGTATGTCGTGACTCACAATTTTTTAGGTTTGATTTTTTTTTTAAATGAAAATCACAAACAGCTAAGTCAGTGCAGCCTCCTAAAATGTCCTGGGAGGTGATCTGGCAGACAGAGCTTAGTTCCAGGCAGGATGCATTATTGTCTAAACGAGTGATTCCCATACATTTCAGCCTAAAACCCAAAAGAGAGATTAGCCGTTTACCCAGACCCAAATCAGTGACAAGTCCTTTAACTTACAAAAATATGACTGATATAAAAGTAGTGTTTTGGTAAACAGTGGTCTAAACAAGTGGTTCTCAACTTTTTTTTTTTTTACTTTTAAGATACTTATGTAAAAAATAAATAAATAAACAAATTATACAAACAGATCAAACACTGGCCAAATTGACAAAACATTTGAAAATCGTCTTGCTGCTACCATGTAGATCAGTTGTTTTCAGAATATCAATCTGTGGAACCCAATCGGACTAAATGAGAGTGTAGACTACAGTATTCATATAAACTTAAGTGCTGACATGGATCCATACATGATAGCGACTCAGCCGTTATGCTGTTACTTTATGCTAGAATGCCGTAGTAGCACCCATAACACAGCATCAAACCTATTCCTGGCTTCAAACATGCTATACTGCTATATACCAGGGGTTTCAAACAGGTGGTCCGGGGACCACCAGTGGTCCCTGAGAGGATTCTAGGTGGTCCCCAGGCTAAATGATGGACAGTTGGTTAACCAAAAGTAACTCTTGAGAATGTAAACATGAAACCAAATGGACCTTTGGTTTCATGTTTACACTCTCAAGAGTTAAAATATTAGTCATCTGAATTAGCCCTAGTCTACACACCTAGAGAATGTAGAAATTTTGATCTGTATGTTTGACTGTTTTGTTTTCTCCAAAATCCATCCAGTTTTGGGGGTCTGTGGCGCTAAAATGTAATCAAATGGTGGTGCGTGGCTCAAATTCTGATTAAATAGTGGGCCCTGGTATGAAAAAGGTTGAAAACCACTGCTATAATTCAATGTTGGGAATATTACTTTACCTTGTTAATATATTACTTATTAATTATTACCATCATTTTAAAGCAATATATTATATTACAATATTACTGTCTGAGCAAGTGTAATATATTGATATTACTATTACATATTACTTTTTACAAAATATATAATTAAATATTTAGTATCACTATTAATCAAATATTGTGTAGGCCAGTGGCATGCGTACAATAAAGCTTGGCTTTCTGGTCAAATCCATATGAAATCAACTTGAAAAAACGTCACTCCTTAACACAGGAGTTAAATGTATTCCTTGAATTCATGGAAGCCAGTAAATAAGTTGATGACAAATTATAGAAAATAAGTAATTATTCCACTTCTGCAGTTGTCAAGATAAGTTCACAAGAACACTTGCAACGAGACAGATTGACAGAAAGTAATATTGAAAGTAATGCAGTAATGCAGAAAGAAAAGTATAATATATTGGCTTGTTTTTGTTTAGTAATATATTTATATTACAAGTTACTGCATTTTGGTAATATATTAAGTTATGTAGTGCACATGTCCCAACACTATACTGCAGTACGGATATCAGGGATAATCAGATCCTCATGACCGTTATCTCCTTTTTGCCAGCGACACACATGTCATTCACTACTCTTGTCTTCTTCCAATGTTCTCCAGGAAGTCCTGCTGATGGGCTTTCAGAACCAGCTCCACGACCGTCACCCATGGGGCGTTTTTGCCATTAGGCAGACTAGGCAGTTGCCTAGGGCGCTATGAGGGGAGGGGGCGACCACCAGACATACTTTAAAAGGATACCAGGCTAATATGGATGAATGATACATTATACTTGTCCTCTATAACTAGAATTGAACAATTAAAACACATGTTATTTAGTTTAAAAATAGTTCATAATTTTATCCCTTGGAGGGCGCCATTTTACAGGAGATTTTCCCTGGAGCCCCCCCTTACCAAGTGAGGGTCCATTTGGTAAGGGGGGGCTCCAGGGAAAATGGATTGGTGGCAGGTTACAAAACGGCACAAATGGCAGGCATAATTGACATTTCTGCTTTTATTTTGAAAATGCAGCTTTCAAGTATGAAACGATAATCTATTCTTTTTTTACTGGAATGGAAACATAAAGGGGGAGCGAGGGCAATGAAGACAATCTATTCAAATGTACAATTTTCATAAATAACATTGAGGAAAAAGAAATACACAACGCGTTGGGGGGGTGGGGGGATGGGTTGGGGGGGTTCCAGTGACGTTATGGAAACCTCTTAAAAAAAGCAGCGAGATGTGGGAGCCTGACAGTGCTGAAAAGTGAAAACACACACATTAATAGTCAGCCGAGGGGCAACACACTCTTTGGTCAATTGGTTGAAACTGTGAGAAGCTTTTGTGAACAGTGACACCAATAATAAAGACTGCAGTAATTGTAGAGAGATCACGTTTGTGTTTGTGTCTCCTCTCAATCTCGCTGTTAAAGGGGAATTTCACCCATTTTTCAACATTTTACTATGTCATTAATATACCTTGTGGACGTGATAAAAAGTTCCCTCAATTCTGTGTTTCCTAGACATTGATGACATCATCAAGTTGTGTTTCACCGTGTTAATAAGTTGAATAATTGAATAGTTTTTTATTACAGACCCCTTTTCTACTGAGAGGGTACAAATGGAACATTTGCACCCTCTCAGGAACATTTTAAAAATGGGCGGAATTCCCCTTTAATTACGTGGCAGTTTACATATAATTTCAGTGTCCCACAGTGGGGTGGAACAGCAGTGCACAAAAATGACTTCACGTAAAGAATGTGGACCTGCATACCTTCCTGAAACTGAATTATTGCCGTATTGGAACCCAACAGTCCAGACTACTGTATGTGTATACATCACTAAATAGACCAATATAGTAGTACAGTGTAGACCAGAAAACCCAATATACAAATATTGCATTTACACATGTTCAGAGTCATGCTTTCTCACCATGGCCTTGAGCGACGATCCATAACATCCCTTGTGTAGTACATTTTTAAACTGATAATGTGTTCTACCACCCAGTGTCCTTAAATTAACAGGAAATCATTGTGCAGATAGGGAGAATTAAAAAAAAAAAAAAAAAAAAAGTTGACAGTAATTACTGTACTGGCAAAGAACTCCACGATCACGGCATGGTGGTCAACATTAGTCAACATTGGATGATAATTATAAAAAATATATATATATTTTGTTTTGTTTTACACGATTCAAGTGTTCACAAGCCAGAGCTCAAGCTCTGAAACTTCTCCCGTAAGTTCCTAACAAGGTTGCTCTCCATTTTCTTCCCTGAATTCAGTGCGGCGGGACTTTCGGCACAGTCCAGGCCGTCGCGGAGCACCCTCTCCACGATGATGACCTTGTTGACGTCGCGCTGGGCGTCCGCGGGAGCGCAGCAGGTGCGCACGGCGTCCGGAAGGTTCTGCACCTCGTGCAGAGGCAGCAGCGTCCCGAGCGTGTGGTCCAGGGAGCTCCAGCTGCGCAGCGGCGGCCGGGAGCCGTCGTCTTGTTCCGCGGTACGAGCGCCGGCGCAGTCCGTCGGGTCTGCCGTCGTGCGGGGGAGGTCGACGGGGACGCCGTTGCGGCCGGATGTGCCGTCGGCAGGGGTCCACAGCGGCCCGCCGGACACCTCAGGGCAACCGTCGACCGGCGTCAGCTCCGGTTTGGACGAGCTACATCCCACCTTGGAGTGGTTGGAGGAGGAGGAGGAGCAGGCGTATTTGGAGCGCAGCTCGTGCACGTCCGGCCAGTGCAAGGCGTCAGTCTGTAGTGGGCTCTGGGGGATGGTGGCCAGCGGGGGGCAGGGGGAGGTGACCCGGGAACTGGCCCCGGAGCTGGGGGTCTGGCCCGGGCTCGGTGAACGCAGCTCACGGATGGTCACCTGATCGTAAGTGTTCAAGGGCAGTGTCAGGTTGGCTTTACCTGCATTTTATATACACAGAGCAGAGGAAGATAACAGGTTGGACAAGGTTCTACCGGGTGATTGTAGGGCTGCAACTCATTATTTTACTGTATGTTGCCATTATTGATTTCATCCATACCGGTATTGTCAATTTTTTTTTTTAGATTACCCTGTTTAAATTAAACTATGCAATTAACGGAAACCAAGTTAAACCAAGTAAAATTATGTTAAATGCTTGTTATATATTAACAGGCAAAAATGTGTCCATATTAGTCTATGTTAGCTTTTTTTTTTTCCACTAAACCGAATTAAAAATGTTATTGGCTATATTTCCTGATGATCTCGATTACTTGACACACTGCATAGGGGCATAAAATTGGCACCTGAAGACAGGAAAAGTTAAACCCAGGGGTGTCATGCTTTATTTACTGCCCACACGCGTGCGGCGTCACGTGCACACGCGTGCACGTTGCGCGTATACCAAGGCGATCGTGGTGAAACAAATGCTAATTATTTGATTCGGGTACTTTGACGGAGTGTCGCAGGGGAAACATCACTGGCCTGGAAAACTGTTTTAGGTTTAAGTTAACCCAGACGAAAGCCGGAATTTTGCAATTTTCTGGGTCTGCGTTTGGGGGAACGTGCACCGTTCCGTTCCGATCCCCGTGTGTGGAGGACGGCAAAAAAATGACATGCCGCCACGCCGTGGTACGGACCGCGTGGGACCGGCATAACACCCACTGGGTAAAACCTTATTTGGACGCAACTCACTCACAATGGTCTCTCCACTGCGTCTTCTCCTCGTGCACGGCGGGCATGTTTTGGTTCTCGCGCTCTCGGTTCCTCTGCCTGATGACGGGCCGGTTGTTTTTGATGCGCTGGCTGTATTGCCTCGCCAGCTGGAACACCTTGTTCCTCATCTTGCCCATGTCCTGGAGGATGTGCTCCTCTTCCATGCCCGACCGGAGGCTGATGATTCTGGGCAGCGGCGCCCGGGAGAGCCTTTCCTGGGACTCGTTGTTGTTATGCAGCCACGAGTCCTGCCCGGAATCCGTCCCGTCCCTAGCCGGAGCAGGCGCGGTGGGTGAAAAATCGACAACGTCCACGTCTGACTCTTCTGAAATACTCGATCGCGATCCTTCCCCGGCCTTTGCGTCTGAGCCGTGCGACGCGTTCGTCGGCCCCTGCTGGCTCGACCGCGTCGCGGAATCGTTCGATTGTTCGTCCGCGTCCGTTCGGACTTCTTGGTTCTCCTCGAGGCGACTGTTAATCTCCATCTCCGTCTCCATCTCCTGCCAAACCTGGACCATTTCCGACGATGGTCTGAACACCTCGTCTGCCGCAGAGGTGTCGCTGACGCCGCGCGGCGTCTGCGCTTTCGCCTCCGGACTTTGAGGCTCCAGTCCGTGGCGAGGTTCGGTCTTCGGACTCCTCGTTTCAAGCTTATCGCGAGTGCCGCTCGGGCTCTTGTCCAACCCGGGAAGGTCAAACACGGACCAGGACGTGGGTCTGTTGTGGAAATGCGATGACGAGCCTCTCCTGTGGACCTGGACGGGCTGGTCCTGGGGACCGCCGTTGATCTGCCTGCTCAGGTGCCTCACCAGGCCGGCGGGGATGTAAGAGAGGCTCTCCCTGCGCTTGATGCTGAAGTTCACGTCCTGGTTCTCGGCGTGCTCGTAGTAGCTCCGGATCTTGCGGATGAGCAGGCGGTCCCGTTTGGAAAGGGTGGACCTGCGCTCTGCGTCGGCGGGGGGTGGTGGTGGCGGCGGCGGTGGTGTTGGGGGCGACGGGGAAGGTTCCTGGGCCGGCGACGGGGGCGGCGTTGGGGGTTTAGCGTGTGGGAGTTGCTGGGATTCCGCAATGACCTGGGTCTGCTCCTGGAGCTCCGTGTGGTGGTGGTGGTGGAGGGGTTCGGCGTCGGGCGACTGCCCGTCTGCCTGTTGTTGTCGTTGCTGGGGTTGGTCCTCGATCGCTGGCGCCGCCTCCAGCAGTCCCGTCTCAAAGTGCTCTGCAATCACGTCGCTGGCCTGGTGGCTCTTCCCGCCGGAACCCGCGGCGTCCACCTCGTCCTCCTCGGAGAACTCCCCGCCGTTCGTCAGGACGCTGCTGTCGTCCGCTTGCAGACTGGACGATTCGCTCTCCGCCTCTTCCCCGGTTCCTCTCGTGCAACAACCCTCCTCCTCCTCCGGTCCTGGAGATGCGACGATGTCCGGCTGTTCGGGGGGCGGAGGAGGGGAGGCGGCCGACTGGGGACGCGGTGGGGTGGAGTCGCCGTCGCCATCGTCCTTCGTCCGCCCGTTTTCCTCTGCGAAAGTGATCAGCTCCTCTACGTTGACCTGCAAAACAGAACAGATGAGAGTTGGTAAAGGGAATCATGTTAGGACAGGGGTTTCCAACCTTTTCGATACCAGGGCCCACTATTTATTCAGCATTTGAGCCACACAGACCACCATTTGAGGACATTTTAGCAACACAGACCCCAGCTCTTTTGCTTCTGTCCACAATACTAGGCTAGATTCGGAAAACAAAACAGGCTAACATACAGATCAAAATGTCTAATCTTCTAGTTGTGTAGGCTAATTCAGATGATGAATATTTTAACTCTTGAGAGTGTAAACCTGAAACCAAATGGACCCTGTCAGGTCCATTCCGTTTCATGTTTACAAGAATTACATCTGGTTAACCAACTTAGCTCGGGACCACCTGGAACCCTCTCAAGGACCACTGGTGGTCCCGGACCAGCTGTTGAAAACCCCTGTGTTAGGATATGAAATCAGACATTGTGATCTGTTAATCGCGAGTGTTCTCCATCCCCGTTGAAGATAACAGACCCAGTTTTTTTTTTTTTTTTTTTTTTTTACGACACGCGTTTTACTGCCGACTGCGGTGTCCTCCGGGGGTTTACGCTTTATGGATCCTGTTCCAGCACATTACATCATCAAAGCACGGTGTAAGTTACGGCGGGCATTCCGAACCCATTTCCAGTCTGATTGCAAATGATTCCTCCCTGGCGCCATTATCCGTTAGCGCGATGAATGTGGCAGTTTTAGACACCAACATAACTCCCGTCTGCCATTAATCTAGCCTAATTCCCAACTCGTGTGTTTCTGTGTGTGTGGCAAACCCGAAGGAGGTTTATTTGCAAACGGCAGCGAGGGAGCGACAATAACAGACCTGTCATGCTTTATTTGGATGCAAACGAAAATGTGTCCCTTTCTCAGGGGCAGTATACTAACCACAGGGTACCAGGCACGGGCCAGGGAGCATTCTAATTTCCAGGGCTGTGAACACACGGCAAATACTATTGCCCCGGGGGCTAATGTTTGACATAAATAGACCATGCTATAAATACCCAGGTCGTAGTCGAGGGGGGGGGGGTACCTGCTCGGTCAGAAAACTTCCAGGAAGCGTTGAAATTGGTGGTCAAACAGGGGCGGATGTAACATTTCCCAATTGGGGGGGGGGGGGGGGGGGGGGGGGGGGGGACGGAGAAAATGGCTTAGCGCCACGGGCGATGAAGTCGCATCCATACCATTTTTGGTTACAGGACTTTTATTAGGCGAGTAAAGCATCAATAATAAGATCAGTTGTTGTTGAAGTTGCAACAGACACGCAGCATGCATAAAGCTAAAGGTCTGACTCAGAGCGTTTTCTGTTTTCAATGACGAAATGCTGTTGGTTTAGTGCTTTACCAATAACTGTAGTTAGTCAGCAGCAGTAGCAGTGTTTCAAATCATTTTAAATATAGGCACTTTAATTTAAAATATCTTAGGTTGTTTTGCATGCCATTGTGTTTGGTCCCCCCCCCCCATGCCCATGCCTGGATCAGCCCCTGTAGTCAAGGCCATTAGCCTAGTAGCTGCACAGACGACATGACATAAATCACAAACTAAGCGGTGCCAAATGCAATTCTAATGCGCGGCGTGCACCTGAGGCCGTGTGGGCGGATGGCTGGCTGTCCTTTGACGGCGTAATTAACGGGTGGATGGCTGTCCTTTGACGCGGTAATCACACGTCACGACGCAGAACATCAAAGCCTTTAAACCGGACTGTGCGGGCCACCGGTGGACATTTTGAAAAGGAGCCAATTTTAGAAGTTCAATCAGAAGTTCACTTCACGCCATCAGTCAGGTGGAAGTTTTTTTTTTTTTTTTTTCCCAAATGCTTCCGTCTGCCTCTTGTAGAGCGGTGGTTTCCAAAACTTTTCGGGTAATTTTTCTTTAGCTCAAGAGAAGTCAAAAGAGAAATTTGATTTTTTTATCGTCGAACACCCATGAAAACCAAAAATTGGTCAGGCTTATAGTAAAGCAACAGGGGTGGGCAGAGTACTCGACTACAGTACTTGAGTAATAGTAAAAGTACAATCTGGTCTACTTTACTCAATTACAAGTAGAAAGTAGTCAGTGAGAATTACTTGGGTAAGAGTAAAAAAGTACTCGCTTTTAAATATACTTACAGTAAGTACAGTGGGTAAAAGTACATTTCTATTCTTAAATATATAATATAATAATACCGTATACACTACTACACTATATTACAGACATTACAATATATTTTCCGAACATAGTAGTATCAAAGACATATAACACTCAAGTACAAATCCTCAGAATGTGTACTTCAAGGGAATTCCACCCATTTTCAACATTTGTTCCAGGGTGTACAAACCAAACGGACCCTAACAGGTTCATTTGGTTCCATTCATACACTCCCCCGAAAAAAAAGGTGTCTGAAAAAAATATCATTTACATGGTGAAGCACATCTTGATGACATCATCAAGATGTGTTGCACCCATGAGTTTTTTTTTTCAGATCTCCATTTCTAGGTAACGCAGAATGCCCACACAGCATCTCTAAGGACTGTATATTAATGGCAAAGTAAAATGCTGAAAATGGGTGGAATTCCCCTTTAAGTACAGTACTTAAGTAGGCGGACTTAAACGACCACTTCACCACTTTTCAATGTACTGCATCTTCATATAACTGGGGTTCTTCTGGGATAATTGTTCAGCAGAGGTGGACATTACTTAAAGGACCACTTCACTTTTCAACTCATCCTCGTACAGTATAGTATTCACACAGTAACCCGTCTTCCAGTGACATCATCATCATTCCACAGAATGTTAACATGCACATTAGTGAAGACCTATAGATGAAGATCAGTTGAAAAGTGAAGCGATCCTTTAAGTAATGTCCACCTCTGGTGAACAAGTCAACCCCAAAGACATCACTCTGGTCTGTCTTGGTGGAGAACACTTCATCTCCTGGCGTGTGGTGAATGGTTTCTTTCTGGAGTCTAAAAGCGGCACAGTGGCGTTTTTAATGAACACACCTGGCTGTCGGGGGTCCCTTCTTTAGCCTCGCCGCCGCCGGTCCGCTCCACCTGGGGGGTCGTTTCAGACTCCTCTCGCCGGGTGGGCCTCGCTCCCGCCGCATCTCCGTTCTGATCAGCCTGAAAGAGCAAAGTCTCCACATGAAACACTGCTTTTTCCTTCTACCGCTTTTATTTTAAATCCCCTAAAGGCAATGGTTGCCAAAGCGGGGGGTCTGCGTATACCACCAGGCGTCCTACCGCTTTTGAGATTGATTAGTTAGGATGGAATGGACCCTTAACCGGTCTGAGTGCACAAATGGAACAAAAAAATGACCTTTATGAAGTCCATTTGGTTCCATTTGTAAACGCTCACTGAGTTACATGGGGCTAATCCATATCAAACCTATCAGAATGCTCGAGAACCTTCGCTCTTATGGAGGCTGTGAGGTCTGCTTCAGCAAGGGGGATGATATTCTTTATGTTGAAATGACATGCAAAAGCCCAGTAATGAATGATGACACTAAGCTTAAACCATTCTATGGTTTAAGCTTTAAAAATAGCTAGGCGTTCACGGCTCATAGCGCACCACAGAGTGGCACGCTATGAGCCGTGAACGCCTGCTATTTTTGGGGGAGAACGTGAGAATGCAGCACAAAATCGCTCTTTCAGAGCGAAAGTAGAATTCGCTGACATTGTAGAATCTACAGCATTGGTTACGGTGGTGAGCATTCAAAAAATGAATGTGATAACCCAAAGACCAAAGCAACGGCAGTTACGGCGTTGGTAATAATTAGACTGCTAGTTGACTACATTAACCTTTGATATCAAGCAGCACTTTTCCGGCTGTTTCTAATGCAAATGTGTGCCTTCATTCATTCATTCATTCATTCATTCATTCATTCATTCATCCTTTCAACGTCACGACCCAAAACACAGATTCACACTTGCATGATGGAATAGGCCACCGTTGTGAAGGGGAAATGGTCGCAAAAAAAAAAGAAAAAAATGTTGGGAACATGGCATGCATTGCGTCGTAACGTCCACGACCAGGGCTGGGATGACATGATCAGAGAACTCCACAGCAGCATGCAAACGGATGGATCGGATCGTGACGGAACATGCAGGTTGTCGTGCTCATTGGTCCATGCATCGGTCCATGCATCGGTTAGGGTGGTGAAGCGAGTCATTCCACGTGCATGGCAAACGGTGGTGGTAGTAATAGTTGATGGATGGGGTTGTGGGGTTCATTTTAGGAAGGAAAGGAGGAAATGAGAGGAAGAGGAGCAGTGGGAGAAAGTGACACACAGAAAAGGGGGAGGATGGGCCGAAAGTATGACAAAAAAAGACATTGAGAGAGAAAGAGGCCGTCGCAGGGTTCGATTTGCTGGGGGGGGGGGGGTGATCATTGTCTTTTATAGGTTGGGTCATAGGTTTTATTCCAATTTTACTCAATGAAATACATGCATTTCCTTATGTGTGAAATAATGACTACTGTCTGGTTTGATAATATCATTCACGTAAATCAGGGGTTTTCAACCTTTTTGATACCAGCAGCACCCACTATTTATTCACCATTTGTGCCACAGACCAATATTTGATGACATCTTAGCCCCACAGATCCCCAAAACTAAAGATTTATTTAGTTGTGTGTAGACTTGGGCTAATTCAGATGATGAATATTTTGAGAGCGTAAAAATGAAACCAAATGGACCTGCCATGTTTACACTCTCAAGAGTTACATCTGGTTACCAACTTAGCTGGGGACCACCTGGAACCCTCTCAAGAACCACTGGTGGTCTCTGGACCACTGGTTGAAAACCTCAGACGTAAATGTTTCTGGCACATTTTCAAAAGTTTGTGAAAACGTGTCAAAATGGCCAGATGTACTTGATAATGCAACTCAGCACTTTTATGGGCTTGTAGATTGGCTATCGGTCACAAGAACAAGCATTTGGGATTTAAAATAGCTAAAAAATGTCCCCCGGCCTTCTGTTCAATCGAACCCTGGAGGGGGAGATCGGAACTGTCGAGCTGTTGAGAGTAAAAGTGAGTGAGAAAAGTAGAGGAAGGAAAAAAAACAGCCCAGAGAAGAGCCCTCACCGTTGTGAAGTGAGCAGAAAGCAAAGCCCTCGCCCTATAGTGCCAGCACGAGATGGCCGCCAGCATGGAGCTGGCGAAGTCGGCTACCTGGTCGTCTCCCATCAGTAAATCCTCCTTGTTAGTACTCTCTCCCTCCTCCTCCTCCTCCTCCTCTTTTGCCAACCCGACCCCGCTAGGCAAAGAGCCCAGTTTGGGGTCATCGTCGCAAGGACTCGGCTGTGCCGACGAGCCCCTGCTGGAGCCGAGTGGATCCTCCTCCTCCACCTCATCCTCCTCCTCCTCCATGCAAGGCCTCTCAGAAGCCTCGGGGTCGCCTAGACTGGAGGCCAGCGTACTGACACTAGAAGCTGGCCGGAGAGACCAGCGGCGCCTCTCCCCCAGCAGTGCACCCTCACTGTCTGAGTGCTGTGAAGCGTGAAGTCACAAAAGATGTGGGGGGGTGGTGGTTATTTGTGAGGGCATAGCCAGAGCGGTGACACAATCACTTGGAAAAAAGCGTGATGAGGTTCATATTTTATGTGCTTTGATGATTTATGTGAAAAAAGCAAAACGAAAAACACAAAATAAGGTCATTGCGGGATGGGCCCATTTTCTGGGAGTGGCAAACAAGAAATCACATCTCCATTCACAGTGCCTGCAGAACTGAAAACTCCTTGCGGATTCAGGGGAGGAAACACAAAGTGCTGTGCCGGTGCAGCTTAGCTTTGCACTTTCTTTTCATGAAAGGAAAAGGAAATGAAGTTTGAACCGCTGAGTCGAAACCTCGGTTTGAGCGGCATGTTTCCACAACATTCTGAATGCAAACACGCACACACTCGCACACACGCACACGCACACACACACACACACACACACACACACAGGGAAGCTTACCTGTAAAATGCCTGCATGATGTAGAGTAGGAGATGGGGAGAAGAGGGGGAGAGAAATGAAAAGAGAATGTTGTCATATCTGAAGACACTGAAGACAACACCACAAATAAAGTGATACATTCGCAACTTGAACCTTATACAGTATCACGCCCCGCCCAGTCTGGGCATATCATAACAGAAGAACATTCAGCAAAAAAAAAAAAAAACTCACAACCAGTGGCAAAGGTGACATGTTGTGAGCTTGTAGAGCAGCAGCACTTTTTGGACAAATGTATTTGATGTGAGAGAGAGAGAGGGGAAAAAAAACAGGACGGAACACTGGGGGGAAACTGTCACATCAATAATGCCCATGGACGTTCCCTGGACTTTTATTCTGTTATGGTGTCCAGCCCTGTCTCACTTTATCCGCATGTCTATCACTTTCTGCTGATCACTTTCACTCTCATTTTCTGTCACTCTCTCTCTCTGCGTCTCCACAGGCAGTGACCGAGGGTGTAGCAGTTATTTTCTGCCGTGCGCGTCGAGAGAGAGAGGAAGTTCTTCCGATGAGATAAATGACAAAAGAGGGAACATCCTTCTGTCGAGACGTGCTGTGATGCGATTAGCCGTGAGTCAACGACTGCCCCCCCCCTTCAGGATAGGCGAGTGGGCGGACGGGGGAAGGGTTTGTCAGAAGAAAATTAAATCTTCATTATTATGGGTTAAAAAACCTGGACCGCTGAGCGCATGCGGCGGGAGAACACAACAGAGGCTCTCTTCTTTCATGATGAATTAGAAATGGACACAAAATGGACACTTGCGGGCGTCTGTAAAAGTGTAAAACAGGGGTTTTCAACCTTTTTGATACCAGGGCCCACCATTTATTCAGCATTTGAGTGACGAACCACCATTTGAGGACATTTCAGCCCCACAGACCCCAAAACTAAAGATTTCTTTTGCTTCTGTCCATGACCATCAATCTTCTAGTAGTGTAGACTTGGGCTAATTAAGATGATGAAAATTTTATCTCTCGAGATTGTAATTTTTTTTTAAGTTCTCCAGAGTTACATCTGGTTAACCAACTTAGCTGGGGACCACCTGGAACGCTCTCAAGGACCACTGTTGGTCACCGGACCACAGGCTGAAAGATTCCATTCAGAGTCCATTTTACGGTGCATATCGTGGTCTCAGAGATACAAAAAAAAGGTAATCAAAACAGGGGGTCCGTCCGGGGGCCTGATGCATATCAAACGGTGTTTGAAATTCAAAAAAGGTCGAGAGTCAATTAGTTTGATGACTGCAGAGCGGGGCGGGATGCAGATCTGACAGAGAGGCGGAATGGGATTTACTGAATGTTATTATTCCAACATAAGTGTTTGTATATTCCAACATAAGTGTTTGTAGGTCGTACACGTGGGGGTCCTTTGATCCTTTCTTTTCCGGGGGTCCTTGAGGCAGAACAAAGGAGAATTGCCTTGGAGACTGAGTGAGGGACGGGAGGGGGAAAAGTAGGGTTTACTAGACCCCGTCAATACCACTACGACCAATAGTACTCTACCAGTACGCTATAAATACACTACCATGCAGAACAACACTTTGCTGTGCAGTACACTGTACATCAGTGGGTTTTCAACCAGTGGTCCTTGAGAGGGCTCCAGGTGGTCCCAAGGCTAAACGATGGTCCGCAGCTCAAATGCTGAAGAAATAGTGGGCCTTGGTACCGAAAAGTTTGAAAACCACTGCTGTACATCGGACATGTAAGAGCGGAGAATCAGTCAATCCCCGACTTCCCTCTGACAATATTGTCCTCCAATTATAAATCCAATAATGGAGGGGAGAAAAGGCACATGTATGTAGAGTACTCACGTTTTGCAGGCCTTGTGATCTGCTTTGTCGGTTCTAAAAAGAAGAATCAAACGATATGCAATAAGTCACAAATAAGTCACATATCATTGAATAGAATCATGATTTTATGGCAGGGCTTTTCAACAGATTCCGAACCCGGGACCACCACCACCCTGACTTGAGAATCAACCTGGGGACCACTGTTGTGTGGAAATGGGTGGGGTATGGTGGGGATGAAAATTAACCTTCCATATTAAACTTGTGCTGCTGCTGTTCATTGTAACTCGTACGCCTGTCGTGAGCGTGCACAGACAGACACACGCCAGTGATTGTGGGCATGTTTCTCTATCATGGTGACTCAAGAGGACAGACGATGTGGTTCGGTTTCTCTCAAAACTCCAACTCCTGTTTCTGTGGAATTTCTTCACAGCCCCCCCCCCACATGTCCCATGTGGGGGGGGGGGGCAAGAGAACATGTTGGAGCGGCAAGAGAAAATGGTATGGGGGCGGCTTCATCGCACCCATACCATTTTCGGTTACAGGACTTTCATTAGTCAAGTAAAGCATCAATAATAACATCAGTTGTTGTTGAAGTTGCAACAGACACGCAGCATGCATAAAGCTAAAGGCCTGACTCAGAGAGTTTTCTGTTTTCGATGATGAAATGCTGTCGGTTTAGTGGTGCCACAGCTGTAGTTAGTCAGTAGCAGTAGTAGTGTTTCAAATCATTTTAAATATCAGCACTTTAATTTGAAATATCTTGGGTTGTTTTGCATGGCATTGTGTTGGGGGAGCAGACTGGGTATTTAGGGGGACATTGCCCCCCCATGCCCATGCCTAACTCCGCCCCTGACGTCAGACTTCCTAGACACGTCATCAGCAGGTCATTTTACTGCATTGTGTCTCAACTTGATTCAAACACGAATATTTCCTGCATTACTGAATGCAGGGGTCAGGGACCACATGCAATACGCTCACGCACCATCAGTGCTCCACGCACTAACAGTTGAAAACCCAGGTTCTATCATGGCAGATAATAAAGATAATTTGGCCTTGTGATTATAGATGTGCATTGTAAAAAAAAAAAAAAAAAAAAAAAAAAAAAATAAAATATATATATATATATATATTATATATATATATATATATATATATATATATATATATATATATATATATATATATATATATATATATATAAAATCACACCTGCGTTAAGTGAGGGGCGCTTTTATCAGCATACCTCATCTCATTCTGCCAAATCACAATGGAAGAAGAAACGATGTGTTTACGCAAAACCCTCAAAGCTGGGCATATGTGAGAATAGCGCCCCTCAAAAATGCATACTAACTTTTGATCTGCGGTTTTCTGTGATTTAAAAATCACACGCAGTACAAACGTCCTTGTGACGGGGCTTTGGTAATAAATACCGACACTTAACCCCAATCAACACACACGTTTTCCAGAAGCACTATATCCAAAGATGCTTGTAAAATGCGCCTCAATGTGGCTATCACTCACCCGATCTCCTCCGGCCATTCCGCCCCGCCAGACGAAAGTCTTCGGCTTGGCAACCGTCTTTCTTCGGCCCCTCTGGGCTGGAGCGAAACTTCCCTGGGTCTGTGCAGCGAGGAGGTGACACGTACAGCATTTCACTCAGCACAGTCATTACAAAATCATTTTATCCACTGCATGGGTCAAAGAACCATTTTAGCTTGAGACCCAAACGAAACATTTGGGATTTGTATCCCCAGAACCCAGCTTGTTTTCAAGTTTATACAGTAGATTTATGTTTGTGTTTTTATTCATTAATTTATCAATGGAACATTTAGTAATGGCTATGTTTGTCCGGGCTAGGAGGTCTGTTGTTGAGCGGAGTGGTCCGTTGTTGTGACATATGTGACCGCTCACGTGACCAGAACACTGGCTTCTGATTGGAGCATTCATTCAAGACATGTACTAAGATGAATAACATCTAAATCCATATTTTAATCTCATATCCAGTGTTGGGTAGACTTACTAACCTACTAACTCTACCCTATTTACAGCATTTATTCATTCTTTCTTTTTTGACAAAATCTATTCATACTGCTTTTCAATGACTGCACATTTTTTAGATTGCCATGGAGACAGCAGTTACATTTTTTTCCAAAAGGTTACTAGAAATAATACTCACAGGCAGAATTCATTTCCAGGATGGATTCTTTTTCCTAGAAGAAAACAAGAATTGAATATGAAACAGAATAGAACAATAATACAGAGATTTGTACATGATTCGTGATTCGTACGCATTTGATTCATAGGATCTAGCTCCTGCTTACCTTCTGTGGAGCGCGGGTGTGATGGTTCTCCAGAATGAGTCTTTTAATGTGATGGGCCCAGAGGCGCTTCTCTTCAATGGACTTGGCCTGCAACAAAAAGGATTTTGCATTGCATGTTTCTCCGCATCAACCGTTGGGTGTCGAATCCATGTGTGCGCGCCACACAGCATGTGCATGCTGCGTTGCCCCCATCAATGTCACTTTGCTGCGTGAGTTCTTGTAGGTTTGCTTGTATGTCAACAAGATTATACCCATCTACAGTATGTCACCCACCTGTACTTAAATGTTTTTTCCCTCCAGTTCAGGCATGGCTATTAAAATAGGCAGAGAAGTGGTGGAAGCAGAGATGACATTTACCTGCACAGTGTGTGGCTGCTTGGGGTGTTTGAAGTGGAGGACGCTGAATAGCAGGGGGTCCTTTGGACCGTCAAGCAGCATGAGGGTGGAGCACTGCAATTACAATCACATTTTAGACCACTTGAATTACGTGTGTGCGTGTGTGTGTGTGTGCCAGAAAAGCTCAGCTTTGTGACGAGGAGATTTGGTGTAGAAAAAGAATCAAACGCAGACCAGGTACAGTTTAAACTGAAGTCAATTCCTCTAGGGATCGAGGATTTAAATGTTTTTAATGCAACGGCCAGTGCATGCGATACATCTGTCTGATCTCAGTTTGTCCACCAATGATTTTTATACCGCGTGACATTAAAACCAAGTAACACCAGCGCTGAAGATTGTTTTTTTTTCTCGAAGTTTTAAAAATATTTTGTTACACATCGTTCTTTTGACACTCATGACTGTTTGGAACATCATCCTCCTCCAGCCAATATGTTCACATTGTTATTGTTGTTATTTATTTTTATTTCTGCTGTTCAGTCCAAAGAAAATAAAGACAAAGGAAAGCCAGACACCCACCTACTCTATGCCAAAACTAAGATTTGGCCAAACAGTGCGTACATAGCCTTTCGGTATGTTTTCAGAAGCAATGATACGAGTTAAAACAATGCTCACTTCACAAAAAAAATATATAGTGTATTCAAAGATGTGCACCCATTAAAAAGGGCAAATATATATCATGGCAAAAGTGGCACGTTGTCAGCTTGAATACTTGTTATTTTTGATTGGAAGTATAAAATATAGTGAAACCCCCGGTGGGTGGTTGTGGTCCAGACCGTACCGAGATGTGGGTCTTGTACACGTAGTGCTCGCCTCTCTTCTTGGTAATGAGCAGCATCTTGTCGAACAGGAAGAGCGTCCGCGTGTTCTTGGCCCGCTGGACGTGGAACGTCCCCTCCAGCACCAGCTCTCCGTAGGTGGTCAGATCAGCACCTTTCCAGTTGATCAGAAGAGACTGGATCTCCTGAGAGACACACAGACAGACAGACAGACAGACAGAGAAAAATATGAGAAATTAGTCTGATTACATGCCCAGATTGAATGTGATTTTAACCCATTGTGTCCTGATCAGATTCTAGTTTCTGATGCTAGATTCTAGTTCACAGCGCTAGATTCTAGTTTCCGATGCTAGATTCTAGTTCCTCATGCTAGATTCTAGTCCCTCATGCTAGATTCTAGTCCCCCACGGTAGCTTCTAGTTCCTCATGCTAGATTCTAGTTCCCAACGCTAGATTTTAGTTCCTCATGCTAGATTCTAGTCCCCCACGGTAGATTCCAGTTCCTCATGCAAAGATTTGAGTTAAAAATGTTTGCTTCCGAAATAATGTATTCAAAGATTTGCACCACATTTTCACAATTTTTCAAAAATAGCAGAACTACAAGCTCATATCGCGCCACTCGGTGGCGCGATATGAGCTTGTAGATCTGCTATTTTTCAACAGCTAAAACACCAAAACGTGTTCAGTACACAAAGGGTGTGTGTGTGTGTGTGTGTGTGTGTGTGTGTGTGTGTGTGTGTGTGTGTGTGTGCGTGTGTGTTCCACCAACCCCACCTGTACTCGGACGGCGTGCTCGTGTTTCCTCTTCATGTCGTTGATGTACCAGGCCACCCCCGTCATGGTGTCGATGGCCTCCTGGAGCACCTCGTAGCCCTCCTCCTCGGGTCGAAGTGCTTGGCGATTTCCTGTGGGACGACAGCAAAAAAATGAATAAATAAAAAATACGGGACTCGGCAGCGGGGGGAAGCAGCAGCACACATAGTTTGTGGCGCACAAGAAGAAATCGGATTATTGCTGGACAAGAAGAACGGATCTAAACTTGTGCCATGAACCAGCAGAATTAGCACTTGCAGTGAGCGCAGGATTCTAATGAAGCTCCTGCCTTCCAGTTCCTCCTGTGTAGATACAGTAGTAGATTCACAAGCTCACGATGGGTCATGATGGGACCTAGAGATTTGATACATTCTTAGCTTATGTATGATTCAAATTAACTAATCAACTAATCTGTAGGCACAGTATATGATATGTGGATTCCTTAGTGTAAGTCGCTCTTGCAATTTGGAGCCACAGGCAAGATTTTCCCCCAGATTTTACTGGTAAGGGGGGGGGCTCCAGGGAAATTCACCAGTGACGTCATACCTATGACGGGCACAGTAAAATGGCGCCCACAAGGAATAAAAATATGAACTATTTTTAACCCATTGTGTCCTGACCCTCGATTCAAGTTCCTGACACCAGATTATACAGTAGTTCCTGACACCAGATTATAGCTGCAGCAACATTCTAGATTTTGACGCTAGATTCTACAGTAGTTTCCAACACTAGATTCTAGTTATTGACACTAAATTATAGTTTCTGATCCTAGGATCTACTTTTGACACTAGAATTTAGTTTCTGACGCTAGAATCGAGTTTTTGACACTAGATTCTATAGTCTCTGACACTAGATTCTAGTTTTTCTAGTGTCTCTGACACTAGATTCTAGTCGCTCCCATACCATTTTCCGTTACAGGACTTCGGTATTAGGCAAGTAAAGCATCAATGATGACATCCGTGGTAGAAGTTGCAACAGGCACACAGCATGCATAAAGCTAAAGGTCTGTTGGTTTAGTGGTACGGCAATTGTAGTTAGTTAGTAGAAGCAGTAGTGCTTCAAATCATTTTAAATATAAGAACTTAATAATTTGAAATATCTTTGAAATTTGTGTTGTTTTGCACGCCATCATGTTCGGTGGGGCAGTCAGGGCATTTAGGGGGGGCACTGCCCCCCCCCCCCCCCCCATGCCTATATCCGCCCTGGTACCTGAAGCAGCAGGTGGTACTTGAGTATCCTCTGCACCGGCTTCAGCAGGTAGGACCCCAGAGGGAGGGAGCGCTTCAGGGAGGCCTGCCGGTCCCTGAAGAACTTGGCCAGCGTTTTGCTCCTCATGCAGTCGGTCAGGGCTGCCACCGAGCTGCAGGAGGGAGGAGCACACAGGAGACACCCAGACCAGTCAAGAGACTTTCCCTCTCGCAGAAGAAAACCACTTTCACCAGCAAGACTATTCACACATACTATAAACACACATACAGTTATATCCTCATGAGTGTCGGCCTGAAACCTTGTGTACTGTATGTGTATAATATTAACAACAACTACTTAAAAAAAAAATCAAAACCAATAAATGAACAAACAAAACATTTCCATAGTCCCCATACACACAAAAAACAAGTGACACATGTCGATGTTTTGTGAGCATGTAGCTCAGGTTTCACTAGAAACTTTTCATATTTTATGTTTGTCACAAGCCAAGAATAAAACCAATAGAAACAAAAAACTACACAAACTAGGCAGCAGTTGGTTGTTTTTTCCCGCCGCGACTACTCACTTGGGATAGTTGGTGCAGTACTGGGTGTAGATCTCAAAGTAATGACTCTGCGAGAGACAAAAAAAGGCAAGACAGACAGACAGTCTGATCAATAGTTCGATAGTGTTTACTTCTCCGGCACAGAACAGAACGGCGCTGTGAGTCAGCGTGAGGGGCGGATGTAACATTTCCCAATTGAAGGGGGGGGCAGAAGAAAATGGTATGGGTGCGGCCCCCCCCTTATCATTTTCTTCAGTAGTGTTTTCAAATACTTTTAAATATAAGCACTGAAATATCTTGGGTTGTTTTGCACATGCCATCATGTTTGGTGGGGCAGTCTGGGCATTTAGGGGGGCATTGCCCCCCCCCCCCCCATGCCTATGCTTAGATCCACCCCTGGTTGGCGTGAGGAAAGAGAACACTCACCTTGTCCACGAAGCAGCGCGCCACGGCCACCGGGTCGTTCTCACACATGTCCAGAGACTGCAGCAGCTCACTGTGTAAACAGACACAAAGGATCAATGCGAGAACGAGGGAACTGAACGATCCGTCGACTTAAAGGGGAACTCCACCCATTTTCAACCTTTCAATATGTCATTAATACACCTTAGAGATGTTGTGTGGACATGATAAAAAATTCCCCTGATTCTGTATTTCCTAAAAATGGAGGTCTGAAAAAAATCACTAACATGGTGAAATACATCTGATGACATCATCAAGATGTATTTCACCATGTCAAATGATTTTTTTTTCAGACCCCTTTTTCCTGAGGATACAAATGGAACCAAATGGACCCCAAATGGACCCATTTGGTTCACATTTGTATCCTCACAGGGAAATTTTTAAAATGGGTGGAATTCCCCTTTAAAGTACAGAGGAGTGCATTCAGTGTCATGTGCATTGGCATATGGCTCAGATTTGACCTATCGGGAGGTTTACCAATAGAGGGCGACATAACCATTTAAACAAGGCCTTGTTCCCAAGTGACTCATTCTAGAGAGTATAACTCAATTAAAAAAAAAAAGGTATTTGAGGCGGTATTCTACTTTGATGCTGCAGCCGTTTCCCTGCAGACAGACTTTGTCCTGTAGACGGTCCAGAACTTATTGTTGTCAACAAATCATAAAAAAAAAATCATCAGGCTCAGGAAAAGGCGCTGCTACTGTGTGAGGGGGAGCGGGGTTGTGTGGGGTGAGGCAGCGTTTCAGCCAATCACAGCGCATCCAGCAGTTTCATAATGAGCCAATGAGAGTGGACGTGAGGTGGAGTTATATTCTGTTTTTAAATAAATGTATTTACAAAGACAGAGCTTGTATACACTAAAGTTGCCTCTATTACCTTTAAGGTCCACTTCACCACTTTCCAGGCCATTATAACAGTTTATCATAAACAATCATGATAAAAAATAGCACAATTCAGGCACCCAAGTGTTCAAATACACAACAGTATACCCGACGAAGGCTACCGAGTCCGAAATGTTGTATACTTCTTTAACCGCTGCGGTAATAAAGTCTGTGGGAGCTTTTATAACAATGTGCAGAGCCCCTTTTTCTTTATTCTACAGTTTATTTTGGGTCTAGCACCTGTTGAATTACTAGGGATGTGTGTGAGCACTCTCTAAAACACAGTTGAGAAATAGAAATAGAAACTGCAGGCTTTCTAGCCTTGTGAAGGTACAATGCGAAAATAGAAGCCGTTGTTCTCACCGTAATAATGAAAAAGCAAAGAAAATCTTGTTTGAAAGGAACTCTGCCTAATGGTGATGTCACCGGTGGATGGGGTGTCTGGACTGCCCACGGCCAATTATATGAAGAGAAGTCGAAAAGTAGGAATTTCAATGGCATGAGAGGCATGAGAACAGGGGCGGATGTAACATTTGCCGATTGGGGGGGGGGGGGGGGGGGGGGGGGCAGGAGAAAATGTTATGGGGCGGCTTCATCACCCGTGGCGCGAAACGGCACAGGCGATGAAGCCGTACCCATACCATTTTCAGTTACAAAACTTTTATTGGGCAAGTAAAACATAAATAATAACATCAGTTGTTGTTGAAGTTGCAACAGACACACAGTATGCATAAAGCTAAAGGTCTGACTCAGAGAGTTTTCTGTTTTCAACGATGAAATGCTTTTGCAGACTAGGCAGTTGCCTGGTTTAGTGGTGAGACAATTGTAGTTATTTAGTAGCAGTAGTAGTGTTTCAAATACTTTTAAATATAAGCACTGAAATATCTTGGGTTGTTTTGCATGCCATCATGTTTGGTGGGGCAGTCTGGGCATTTAGGGGGGCATTGCCCCTAACCCCCGTGCCCATGCCTAGATCCGCCCCTGTCAAGAAGTGTCATCATCTCAACCAGCATCCGATCCTGCATAAAACACCACATTTCTGTTACCCCAACCAAGAGGCTTGCACTTGTAGGCGGTAGGTCTGCTAGCTACTTGTCAGGGTCTAACTGCAGATGTAACAACAGTTATATTGCATTAACTTAACATCGCTGCTACGCAGATCGTTTAAAATAAGGTTTTATTTTTAAAAAATGAGTTCCGGATTGCGGTCACTTTGAGGGCTAGACACCCGGCATGAGCGCCGTCCGACATTAGAGCGTTTAAGACGTTTATGTGTTGCTCGTCCTCGCAGTAATATGCGTCCCCTGAATGAACAATGGCTGTTGTTTGTTGAGCGTAGACATCCTGGTGCCTCAGGGCAGGGAGGCAGTTAACTATAATAAAGTGCATCATCGCCGTCAGGCGGAACACTTTTATGTCCGTGACAATAGCTTTTCAGGAACCGCTCTTGTTCCTCATTAATTTCTTTGTGTTTATGCAATACTTTTACATCGGTTAAACATACCGTATGTAAACGAAAATACACGGACAGAGTTAAAGGGGAATTTCACACATTTTGGGACATATTACCTAGGAAAGTAATATAATACGTAATATGTCCCAACACTGTTACTATGTCATTAATACAGTATACCTTAGAGATGCTGTGTGGATATGAAAAAAAAAAAAAAAGTTCCCCCCATTCTGTATTTCATAAAAAATGGAGGTCTGAAAAAAATCATTAACAATCTTTATGGTGAAATACATCTTTATGACATCATCAAGATGTATTTCACCATGATTTTTCTTTCAGGGCCATTTTTTTCGGAGAGTGTACGGGTCCATTTGGTTGGTGTACGGGTCCATTTGGTTCACATTTGTACACTCAGGGGAAAAAAAATGAAAATGGGTGGAATTCCCCTTTAAGCACTTAAAACAAACATGGCATACTGCACTGTGCCACCAAAGCTATTATACAATGCAACCATTACTATGGTATACATGCCATTGCCAACATCAAATACTGTGTTTGCGTGGCCTGACTGACTAACAGGACAAACGTTTCAACATGCCCATGATGCAATGAGAATGCCTCGGTGCTGAGGTAACTTTTACGCACATGAAAACGCATCATTTCTTAGGGAGTATATGATTCGCTTCGTGAGTAATTGTGGATGGTGGGTGGCAGGCATGCGGCCGTGGGTTGGGTTGATAACGGTTGATAACGAAGTGATAACCGTGGAGAGAAAAACGTCCAGGTTGGCCAGAAATGTTATTTCAGTCTGTGGGAAACAGAAAAAAGGGGGATGGTCCTGAAGTCATTTGACAAATTTCGTACGCTCTCTTTTAGACGCCGGCGTCGTAACTCCCAGAGGAATGAGAAGGAATAGGGTGAATGGGTCAAAAGATGTTTACAACCAACAGACTGAAGGACGGTTCCGTTCTGTCTATTAACTACATTTAAACGGTCTGCCTTTTAACTCGGCCTCCCCCAAACAAACCCCTAGAAGGATAAATGCCATTTCAATTTTGCTAATATGCCATTTAGAGCTTTGTATCAGTTAGTTCTGCTAGACTGCGTCTGTTCTCCGATCACCTGCGGAGTACGAATCAGTGTTGTGCTTTCCCCCCTCCCTTCACTGTCGGGGGGAAACAAATGTCTCCCGTATGCCAGTAATTTGCCTCCCCAGGGGTAGCTTCCTGCTAAACTGCCATGGCTCAGTTAGTTGCTGTTTGGCTGGCAGACATGTAAAAAAAAAATACGTGCGCGCACCGTCCCAGACAGCGAGAACCAAAAAGACACCCACACAATGCAATTAAACAGACTCCCTATGTTGTTTGTTTGGATGCGCTGGCGTGTTTTTGCTGTGTTTTAGTGGGGTGTTTCACAGTTTTGTGGTGGTGTTAGTGTCTTGTTGTTGTGCTTGTTCACAAAAAGACAATATGACTGTACTCCCACAATAATGTCATTTAAAAAAACGCCATTCTGCTGCCGAGCCAAGACCACGGCTCTTGGAACTCTCCGATAAGCATCCGTTTGCGCAGCATATATCCGACTTTAGTGAGTTATCGTCTCATTAAAAAGGCAACAAACAGTCGTATCTTTCATACTCATGGAATGTAGGACTGGCCTTGGCACTGCGAGGGAGGCTGCTTTACCGTGAAGAGAGAGGAATGCTGTGTGCGTTTTGGCAAGTTGCTCGGTCAGCAATTAGCACTCGCAGACATAACACAGGGCGACTAAAAGGCTCTGTGCTAATATTGATGTTTCTTTTCATCTCGCAGAATCTCATACATCACATTACAACAGGCCCGATCCAAAATGTTATCGAACATACAATATAGAGTTTATTTGCACATACTTAATGTGAAGTGCTGTGGAGTCATGGCCTGACATGGGCCATATCTACTGTATACACTATACAGTAGATATACAGTATATACAGTATACACTAGCTATTCTGCAGACGCCAGATTTCAGGATCGGAACCGAGACATGTGACTTTAGGATGTGACATATTGGTTTAATGAATCAGTGTCATATTACTTCTTATTATTAGCCACACTGCCACACGGCAGAGTGTAATTATTTGTTGATTGTAGCAACAGAGATTTAAATTGAAATGCAATGTTGGTCGGTCTGACTGTCAGTCGAAACAGAGCATACCTACACTACAAAGTAATTTATAAAAAAAAGCTCATATTGACAAAAGTAACATCTACTCCAGGGGTTTTCAACAGGTGATCCGGGGACCGCCAGTGGTCCCTGAAAGGGTTCCATGTGGTCCCCAGGCTAAATGATGGACAGTTGGTCAACCAGATGTAACTCTTGAGAATGTAAAAATGAAACCAAATGGACCCTTGCGGGTCCATTTGGTTTCATTTTCACACTCTCAAGAGTTAAAATATTCATCTGAATCAGCACTATTTAATTAAGAATTCTACACTGTTTTGTTTGCAAAAATCCAGCCTGGAATTGTGAACAAAATCAAAAGAATTCTTTAGTTTTAGATCTGTGGGGGCTAAAATGTCATCAAATGGTGGTCTGTGGCTCAAATGCTAAATAAATGGTGGTCCCTGGTGTCAAAAATGTTGAAAACCCCTGATCTACTCAATGGTTTTCACCTGGTTTGACTACAGTTGCTATAGTACATACATAAAAACATATATTTTACACTACAGCTTTAGTGTTAATCCGAAACAGTTGTTAGCGCCTCACACTGCGTTGGCGGTGAAGTCATTTTCAATGGAAGCCAGTGACAGGACGTTACAAACAAGTCCCCAGGACGTTTTTGGTGTTTTAGCCCGAAATGTGTGGCTGGCTGTTTACATTTCTGACTAATAACGTACTCAATCACTGATTCATGCAGACACAGGTCAGTGCTGACGCACAGCACCTGTCTCTGCATGACAGCTCGTCTCCGAGTCGACTTCAACTTGGCTCCGTGGACACTGTGTAGCCGTCAGTCAATCATAATGTTTTTGTTTCAACCATTTCCACTGCCCTCTTCTCTCTCCACACAATCCCCTGCTCTGTTCTGTGAAAGGAAAAAGAGCTCATTCTTTCCATCTATCAGCTCCCTGTGCCATTTAATGCTAACTTTTTCATACATTGTGGCTCAAACACTGCTTCGATTGTGCAATGTAGCCGGCCAATTACAAAACACATTGGTTTTGGAGCGACAAGTGTGAACTTGGTATGAGGTGGTATACCAACCACTTTCACGATAAAAGATTTACAATTAAAAATGGCAGATGTGCAAGCTCAGGGGCGTTTTTGCCATTAGGCAGACTAGGCATTTGCCTGGGGCGCCATGAGGGGAGGGTGGGCACCGGGGAGACCACTAGACATGCTTTTAAAAGGATCCCAGGCTAATAACCTCATATGGATGACTACACTATACTTGTCCTTTCTAACTAGAGTTGAACATTTAAAACACATATAATATGTTTATAATAATGTGTTCATAATTTTATCCCTTGCGGCGACACCGTTTTACTGAGCCTGTCATAGGTACCAAACGGACCTGTAAGGGTCCGTTTGGTTTGGTAAGGGGGGCTCCAGGGAAAATCTTGCCTGGGGCTCCAAATTGCTTAGAAACGCCACTGTGAAATCTCAAAGGCAATGTTTCAGCTTGACACTGTCAGTCATCAATTAGGGTTGCAGTATGGGTTAGTATGAGTGAGATGTTCTAGCAGCTACTATGTAAAACATTATGCAATATGGTGGCGTATGTTCATGTGCACGTACCTGTTAAATTCATAGATGTCTTCTATGTTTCCAAACAGGGCACACACCTGCTCCGGCTGTATGGGAAGGTTCCCCACATCGATGATGTGAGCCAAGTAGTCCTGAAGGGAAAAACACAAAGGATGGATTAGATAAGTGGTCTTCAACCAATGGTTCAGGATCCATCCGCCAGTGGTCCTTGAGGGGGGTTCCAGGTGGTCCCAATTTAAAAGATGATGAAATTGGTAGCCAAATGGATAGACCTTATGAATCTTTATCTCTTGAGAGCGTACCAGTAAAAAGAAACCAACTGGACCCCCTCAAGAGAGTTCAACTATTGTTAAAACATCTGCATTAATAGGCCTAAAACTTACTTTACAAGAAGTCTACACAATTAGAGAATACAGATGAATTGTTACTTTGATCAAGGACAACAAACTATTCTTTTAATTCTGGGCCCAAGAGGCGAAATCTTGTGAATTAGATAAACTTCACAATGTTCCCGTATTTCGATTCTGACAGTTGTTATTTTCTGCTACAAAGCCAGGAACCAAACCTAAAGCATTTGTTACAATTCATAATATTGTGAGAACAAATACTTCTTGAAGTCACAATGCACCGGCTCTTGTGTTTACATTTGCAATTCCAAATTCTTGCCAGCAGAGGGGGTTGATGTATTTAGAAACCCACGACTACACTCAGTCTACAGATCTCTCTCCCTCTCCCCTGTGTTCATGCTTCAGTGTGAGATCTGTTCGAAATATCACATACCTATCACATGACATTGTGTTTGTACAGCCAGCCGTGGCAGTGGGGAGAGACTGCAGCTCATGCTGAGAGATGTGCAGGCCCATGAAAAAAAGGTCCCCTCTGCTTTGTTTTTGCTTCCTTGTCCCGGAATTTCTGGCGAATTCCTCATCAAAAGCAATCGCTAATCTATCAGGGGGGGGGGGGGGGGATCTTCAAAACCAAAGTGATCCTTTTAAGGATTTTTTCCATCAACTAGAGGACTGGGAGCCCCGTCTGGCACTAAGTGCCTCTGTTGAACCCAGACTAAAAAACATTCACCACAGTCTGCCCCGCTTCCAAAAACCCCAAGTCCCTGTGGACCCGTGGGCTATTCTGAAGAAATAGGGGAAGAACACAGGCACACACTGTGGCCGTTTCTTGAGAAGACCCTTCCCCACCCCGCCTGCCCTGCCCCTTTTTATCCAATTACACACTCATGTGCCATACAAATAACTTCAACCAGATCCTCGGAGGAGCGAAAATGACAGGGGACGAACACACATGGGGCAGAGACTAGTAAACATTCAGCACCAGTAAACAACTGTGTACACACACACACCCAGACTCCCTAGGGATGCGGTACACATGAGGCAAACAGACACAGATACTGACACTCTGTCTCTCTCTCTCTCTCTCTCTCTGGGCCCAGGCGTCATCACTTCACACCATAACACTGAATGAACTAAAGCATTCCAGTGTAGTGACAGCAATGCTGACTGGCATTCAACGGGCCTGTAGTCACAGTCCACTATGGGGTTAATACCGTACGCAGCAGCCATTGAAGCTGGCTGGCTGCTGCTTTCATGAATGACAGCCAGTTCAGTGGAAACGGCTCCATTGTGTGGCTGCTATCCGATAAATCGGTGATTCTCTTAATAGGCCCCTGGAACAAAATGGACTCCTTTGGAGGGCGGCAGTCCACTCCACTCTCCACAGGCACGACATGACCTCATCAAACCCTAAGATAGTGTGACATGCTCGATCTGCATATATGGAGCCAGCAACTCTACACCTGACCTCGCTGGCAATAAATTCATAGTTTCACCCCTGCATCTCCACTGCACCGTATTAAGAAGCTCTGTTGCTTAAGGGGCAAGGTTGCGACTCGCCCTCAGGGTGTCTTACTGGTGCTTTTGCAACTTTAACTTTAAGTATAATTTGAATACTATAGTACTTTTGTACCATTTTGATTATGGAGATTTTACTTGTTAACAGAGAATTTCTAGATTGCAGTGTACTTTTTTTTACTTAAACAAGATGCGACTCCATCACTGCAAGAAGAAGTGGCCACATGCATCTAAAAAGACAATTGGTGTTCCAAATCCATCCAAAGGAATGTTAACGCTATGGGGGCTCATCTCTGTACGCACGCAGCGCCTCCCTTTACATTCCTCTTGCTAGAATGTGGGGTATGGACACGCCGGGTGTGTCCAGGCCAGGTGTTGAGATGGATGTAGCCTCCAGGGACCAGCTGAGCGACACAGCTGTTCCAGGCCCCACTGACCCCTGATCAATCCACAGGAGTGACAACAGTGCATCCAACAAAAGCAGTGCTTTTCAAAGTTTCGGACAGGCCCGGATGTTTGTAACATTTCCCAATTAGGGGGCGGGGCCCGGGGGGGCAACATTTTCGGTTACAGGACTTATATTAGGCAAGTAAAGCATCAATAATAACATCAGTTGTTGTTGAAGTTGTTGCAACAGACACGCAGCATGCATAAAGCTAAAGGTCTGACTCAGAGAGTTTTCTGTTCGGTTTAAATGCCATCTAAACTCTCAGTTCGGCTCACTGCAGCACAGCCAATCTATTTTTGCTGGTGGACAACACCGCCGCAAAGAGTCCAGCTTGGCGCATCTTTGACCAATTTAAATCCTCGTCTGAATTAATGAAAACATATGGAAGCCATTTGAGTCAATTACCCCGTTGGACATATTTTATAGAGGGGGGCTACTGGACCGAGCCGCATATTCCCACACTTGCAGCAGTATGGAAAAACCAGTTGCCATGATGTGTGCCATTTTCTCCAAGTTGGCGTCAAAGATGGACGTGTTTGTGTTGGCTGGCCGGGGCGGACGGGACGGGGCGGGGAGGTTAGACCCAGAAGGATGGGAGGGCTGGCTGGCTGGTTTGGGACCCTATAGACTAGAGCCACAGTCAGACTGGGCAGAGTGGTGGTGCGGGGAGGGGGGCCTGCTGCTCCTGTTACTGACACGGTTTTGAAGTCCTGAGGAAGTCCATGGGAGAGGTCTGTGTCAGGAGCACGTCGTTAGTTCCACAAGCGCAGCATATGCCCCATACATACGCCGACCTCCCGGGCGCCAGCGCAGTCAATCACAAAGACAAGGTGAGGACAGGTGCTGGCTAGCGTACCGCGCTAGTCTGCCACAGAGCTGCCTCACGTGTTTAAGACATTAACATCAGTAGAGGGGCTGTTGGAAAGCGGAGCGCTCCTGTTGCTCTGCGAACGAGAAGGACATGCAAGATGAATGTCCAGATACGGTGCGACCGCTCCCTCTGGAAGTACTTTAAAGACTACAAAAGAGAGGGAGAGGAATCCGTCACCCCCCAACCCCCCACCCTCCCCCACCCATGATGTCGCGCTCCGCCGTAGCACAGAGACACACAGAGGTATTCGCTATCTTTAAGCAACAACAAAAAAAAGATCACAGGGCCCTGAGAAAGACCTGCTCTGCGTCTCGATCCCGACTGCGTTTGAACTCCAGATTTGGAGCAGGAGAGGCCATGATTCCATCCTCGCCACGATGTAAGCTTTAACTGTAAAGTAAATATACAGAATGATTTACTGTATATACACAACACAGCACAGTCCGGCTGCGAAAGCCGTGATCTGAAACGATGACAAAACCCGTACATAAAACAAAACTGTCAAATATCGGGACGCACGTTTCTGTTGTAAGAACGCAGGAAATCAGACCGGATTCTGGAAAAACAATCAAACGGAGCGTTATTTTATGGGTTGCCGCGGCCCCATTTATGGCTACAAGCGCTCTCTCGGAAACGCACGGAGCACGTTTGCCTCTCGACAACCCTTAAAACCTTTTTCGTCTCCTAGCTGAGAAAATCCAGCAAATCACCGAAGGGGAAAAAAACAAAAGGTCTTTCAGCGCAGACATGAAGTCATAGTTTCATAGCAGTCCAAGTGAAACACACTTGGAAATCCCGTAAAGTTGCACTTTTTCTGCAGCATCAGGCGGGCTGGCTCACAGTGAATAGTTGGCTGAAAGGTGAAGGCCCTGAAAGGCATTTCGTTGGAATGGAAAACTACACGACTTAATCCCCCCCCCCCCATCATAAACCATCCCGCTCCTCGCTCACGCTCACCTCCACGATGCTGCGCAGGTCCCGCACGTACGTGCGCTCCGTCTCCACGATCTCCATGACCACGCGGTCCGAGTGCGTCAGCTTGGGGTTCGGCGCCATGGCGTCCTCTACCACAGGCGAGCCGAGGCCCAGGCCCAGGCCAGCGTTGTTGTTGTTCCACTGCAAGCGCAGGACCCTGCTGCCGGGCTCCGCCTGGTCCTGCTGCCACTGACCGTTGGGCCGGGCCGGGCTCAGCTCCAGGTCGATGTCGTCGTCCTCGCCAGACTGGATGTGTGGCGGCGGTGGGGTGGTGGACGAGGAGGAGGAAGAGGGGAGGAGGAGCGCCGCCGTGCTGCCGAAGAGGCTGTGGCCGTCGCGGGACGAGTCGGAGGACAGCGTGGACACCAGGCTCACCGGACGCTCGCCGTCGCCTTCTTCTTCGACCGCGTCGCCAGAGGGGTGGTGGCGCACGCCGGCGCACAGCCGGTCGTAGCAGTCGGGTCCCAGCAGGTCATGTTCGCTGGCGGAGAGGGGAGAGCACTGCCGAGGAGATTCTGGAGGAGGGAGAGGAATAAGGGGAGGGAAAAAAAAAATCAGAGGTCAGTCAGTGCTTCTGAGACTTTTTCCTTTTAATCCTAGAACACTGAACATGGGTGATTTTTCCGCCCGGGCGAATATATTTTTGAACTTTTCATAATGTTGCTGACGTCTGAGGTGGGTGGGTCTTTCAGTAACGTCATGATGCCCAGTGACATCATAGAATGTGGGTTTGTTTCCCTGCACACAGACCTGTTTTTTTTTCTACAGAAAAGTATTTGGGTGAATTTCAACTGTGCTTAGTGATGATCACGTTCATCAAGTTGGTTCACATCTGTACACTCTGAGGAAACTTGAAAATGGGTGGAATTCCCCTTTAATTCATATTTTTAATAATATTTTCGAAATAATATGCACGATTTTGAAAAAAAAAAATCAGGCTAAATTATACCCCGTGTTTAGTGAGAAAAAAAGTGTTTCAGCGTTAAGGACTTCATTTATACACACTCACTCTTACAGACGTGTACGGGTCAATTTACCTCCGGACCAACAACAGTTGAACCAACGGATCCCGTGAGACCCTTTAAGGATCCCGTGGCGGTCCCCAGGACCCCACTTTGAGACTCACCTGGCGGAGGGTTAAGTGGCGAGTCAGGATTGAATTCGATACTCGCTGGGAGATTAGCCTTAAAATAAATGTCTAAACCGGGGAAACAACGGAGGCATTGTCCCAGGGACTACGTTTCGGATCAATATAACTCACTCAAAACGCGGTAAATCGGGCTGAGTTACGGCGCTCGACTCGCAGCTGTAAGAGCCGCAGCCAGTAGTTTACTGTAAAAGGGCCTTGTTCAAATCATTACTGACGTCGCCTAATTACGACGCTGCACATTCTGTGGAAAACGCAGCCATTTCCTCTCGCTATCCGCTGCCTGGTGAAGGCTTAACCTTAGAAAAACAGAGGGAGGGGAGGCTGATGAGAAAAAAAGAAGACCGGGGGCCTTTGTTTATACGTCTTTTTTATTGGCCGACGTCTGAAATCAAGAGAAATGGAATCCATATACAATTTCACATCCTTCCTGGCCAGATGGGACATTTTTCTCCTCCCCGCATAAACGTTTCCCCCCAAAAATATATGAAGTCATTGCGGTATGACATCGGAGCGCTCGGTGGCCACCGTGCAGAGCGCTCCGTTTCCTTAAAATATTTGAAAGGTCTACGGGTCAAAACCATTTTTGCATAGTCTAAAGAAACAGATTTTTTTTTTTGGTCGGGCAATTCGACTTGAGACTAATAAATGTGTCTACTTTTTCGGGGGGGTAAAAAGGAAATAGAGGCAACATTAGTGTGTACACACACCGTGTTTGTAAACGGATTTGTTTGAAAACAGAATATAACTCCACCTCACCTCCACTCTGTTGTGAATCTGTTGTGAGACTGCTGTGATTGGCTAAAACGCTACCTCAACCCACATAACCCCCCCTTCCCGTCGCAAATTAGCACTGCCTTTCCTGAGACCGACGAATGTTTTGTTTTCATGATTTGTTGACAACAACAACAAAAGCCCTGGACCATGGGACGAAGCAGGTGTCTGTCTGCAGGGAAGCAGCTGAAGCGTCAGTAAGTAAGTAAAAGGCAAAACATTCTCTATAGCCAAATATCTATTTAGATTTTTGGCTAAAAAGTTGCCTCTATTAACATAAAGTCAAGTCTATGATTAGTACCAAGTGGAGAAAACCACAGTTTGTCTTAATTCACGCAGCTCCACGCTCCTGTGACAAGTCGGAAAATCGAGAGCAGACCTACAGTATACAAGCTCACAGCAAACCTGCGAGCTCGTAGGTTTGCTGTTTTCAGCTGATGCGAAGCCGCGGATCGTAAGACGAGGTGTGAATCACCAGGCTGTGGCCTGCAGACACAGACACATGTCATCATTATGGGCATGTTTGGGACAGGTTGCCTTACGGCCGCATGCAGCGTAGCGGCGATGACAAATTGTAGACTTAATGATTAAGGCGGCGGTTGTGTACGTCACCGGCAAGCAGACAAGCAACAACACGGGCCAGTTGCTGCAGCAAGCAGACGATACCTTAGGAAACTTACCATCCTCATCGGACAACATAAACATAACATAATCTTAAATTAAATGAACGTAAATAATGTATCAAACTTTTCAGCAAGAGGAGGAAAGAGAATGTCTAAAGGTTAAATATTAGCACATTTCTGAAATAAACAGACTCAAACTTCCTCTATTTATGGGCACACGGTGCACGCACACACATGCACACTTCCCTCCCGGCATCTTTAAACTTTCCATGAGTCAGTCAGTACTGAGCTCACTGCATTCTGTAGCGCTTGTTGGCCCACGGTCCAGTCAACAATCCAGCGCGATAGATAGGGCAACAACACGCGTTCCCATGCCGGGCCTGACTCTCTCTCTCTCTCTCTCTCTCTTGCAGGGCAGCGGCTGAGGCGCTGGCACCATCCGAGTGACCACTTGAGAAACGGCAGGGTTAAAAAGCCTCCATGACAAACCGTGGGGGTTTGGCCCGGGGCCAAGCAGGAAGGGAGTGTAGTGGGAAGCGGCCGTACTCACTCCCTCACTCACTACTACACCACCACCACCACCACCACCGCGGGAGTTATAGCATTAGGATGCCGTTTTCCTCCCTTTACTATACTACTACTACTCCCCCGCCTTTACTTTTGGTTTTGAGATGTTCTGAGTCAGCCATTCTCCAAGCTCCTCCGTGCCGTTCCTCCCCTCCACTCCCTCCTCCGGCTCCACTCCCAAAAAGATGCTGTGGCTGTAGCGCTAAAAAGAGCACGGGGTGAGCAGCTGTAACCAGATTCGCGTTTTGCCAAGTTTTAGTCTGGAGCGCACACCGGTTCGCAACTCTCACTTTCAGCTTGAAGTGTTTTAGACAAAACAGTTTGCCTGGCCTACAGAACACCTACTGTTTAAGATTAATCTGAATTGTATACTGTAGTGTACACACTGTCATACTTAATAAAGTAGATTTTATTACTCGTACAGCTGCTACGTTTCAACTCATAACTACACCGGTTCGCTGGTTAGTTTTTAATATCAGCACAGTCTGGCAAAGCACGACAGACCCAAGACATTCCGCTGTGTGCAAAACATTCTCCTTGAATCTTGACCTACCAGCTGATAGTAACTGTGTGGTCACGGCTCAAGACATAACAAACAAAACTGCCCCGTGCTAAGCTGGAAGCCGTGTCTTATCCAGATGTACGCATGACTTACTAACAGTAAACACTCACAGTAAGTCCCACACGGCAGCTGTAGTCGAGGTTGAGTTTCATGCTCAACCAGAGCGCCTATTTCTATCACGGACAATGTTGTGGCTCTGCCAGGATAAATATTATATTGTGCTTGAGCTTCTGGCAGTACTACGTGCCAGCCAGTAGGTGTCAACAGTCAACACCAAGGTCGAAATGTCAACGAACAGATAGTACACCTCCAATTGCGACAGATGTACGAGTTGTATCAATAAAACTATCAATTAGATTAAAGCGGAATTCCACCCATTTTCAATGTACAAATGTACATAGAGTGTACAAATACATCCATTTGTACGCTCTCAGAAAAAAGAAGCATCTAAAGAAATCCATTAACATGGTGAAAATACATCTTGATGATGTCATCAAGTTGTTTCACCATGTTAGTGGTTTTCCTCAGACCTCCATTTCTTGGGAACACAGAATGGGGGAACTTTTTTTTTCATGTCCATCCAACACCTTGAAGCTACATCAATGACATAGTAAAATATTGAAAATTGGTGGAGTTCCCCCTCTAATACCGGTAAGCCTTTTTCAATGGCAACATCGACGTGTCTTCAATGCTCAGGTGAGTAGAATGTCAGTGTGAAAGTGGGACCACACACACACACCGGGGACAGTCTCAGTGCACCACACACACATACTAGTGTGCGGCTGTGTGAGCGCAGCAGCGCTGTACCAGTCCACTGAGTTTGTTGAAACAGGCATTGTGGAGGAATGCAAATGACCTTGTAAACATGTGGGTGGCTGATAAGCAGAGTGCTCACCAGGGGCGGATGTAACATGTCCCATTTGGGGGGGGGGGGGGGGGGGGGCGGGCAAGAGAACATGTTGGAGGGGCAAGAGAAAATGGTATGGGGGCGGCTTCATCGCCCGTGTCGCTTCGCGCCACGGGCGATGAAGTCGCACCCATACCATTTTCGGTTGCAGGACTTTTATTAGTCAAGTAAAGCATCAATAATAACATCAGTTGTTGTTGAAGTTGCAACAGACACGCAGCATGCATAAAGCTAAAGGTCTGACTCAGAGAGTTTTCTGTTTTCAATGATGAAATGCTGTTAGTTTAGTGGTGACACAGCTGTAGTTAGTTAGTAGCAGTAGTCGTGTTTCAAATCATTTTAATTAGAAACACTTTAATCTGAAATATCTTGGGTTGTTTTGCATGGCATCGTGTTTATGGGCATTTAGGGGGGCAATGCTCCCCCTGCCCATGCCTAGATCCGCCCTGGTGCTCACTGGCCCTCTGCTGCACCGCTGCAGCAGGGCCAAGTGTTTTAAGAGGCTGAACCTCACGCTCAGAAACAACAAAGTCCCAATCAGTGTTTTGTCATTCCATTGTTTTTCTGTACAGTTGCTTGTAAATATTGATGCGAGTGGCGGGCTTTTGCGGTTTTTGGCAGTTTGTTTCTAGAGTGTGTAGTTGCTTATTTGGGCTTTCTTCCCCGATGTTGTTTAAACGAGTGGTTCTCCAACGGTTTCATGTCAAGGACGTTCAAATGAATGTTGTTTTTCCCCCTACAAAATAAAATAATGTTTTAGGCTTTACTTGAAAACTGTTCCAAATACATACATGCTTTAAATTACAAGCAGCTCAATGTGAGCTCACATTGAGAAACCGCTATTTTCAAAAATATATTACAAAAACAAAGATGTATTTTTATATGTTTGACCCATTCGAGACCGGAAGATTTGTTCAAAACGCAACGCGTTTTGTTTTCCTTTGTTTGCCAAATGCTCAACCAGGCTCAGAGGGGTGATATTGATAATAAACTTTATTTGCGTAGCACTTTCATGACGTTAAATGCAGGTCAAGGTTCTTTACTGAGCAATGTGAGGATGTGAGACTACTGAGAGCTTCAACAACAAGTAAAATGATTTTAAAATCAATCGCAAAAATATGCAAAAATCAGTGAAGCTGAAACTGTTCTCTCATCTTCAGTGATTTCACTTAATTCAAACGTCACTTATTTGGTGGTTCTATTTTCTGTTGGGTAATCCTCTCAGAGCGTGCTGCTGACCATATAAGGCGTTCCTCCCCGTCCTTGGTGAGCCTCTGGGGTAAAAAAAACCCTAGTTTCGGTTTTGGTGGCAGGTGACAGCGCCTTCAACTAATCAATATGAGAGGGGCCTTCCTCCAATCACAATTGAGTAGAGGAGGGTCTTGGCCTCTTGTGTGTGTCTGTAGGGGGAGGGGGGGGGGGGCATTTTCCCAACAAATCACCCAAATCGCCGAATGCTCATTTAAAGCTCCGGCTGGACTGATGTTGTGGAACGCATTCCGATCAGACAACAAACAGATGTTCTGCCCGGTGCCACTTTTAGGGACCTCAGGATCTGCCAACAGTTATCCCTGATCATCCCCCCCCCCCTCCCCCCCCGAGAGATCCACCATTGGCACTGCCCTGCTCATTACAATGAACTTGCTTTGGTTATTGAAAAATATCAGACCTACAAGCTCATAGCGTGCCACGCTATGAGCTATGTTGAGTTTCTGGTTCAATTCCCGGGCTGGTCAGACTGTCTGATGCGTCGCCATTCCTTTACTCCCCCTTCCCCATTTGAAGGACCCGGCCGTTTCCATTACAGACGAAGCGGTCATCTCTCCCCATTCCACCAATGCCATGGGTTTTTGCCGATAAGCATAAAGAACAGCTGTTCCGCTGTCTTTTTTTACTCAGCTTATGAAAGAGAGAACAAATGACTTCAAGCCAATACATGTGTTTTTGGAACGGACCTCTGGCTAGTTGTCAAAGGCAGAACATCTCCTCACAGGTGCACACATTCTTAGCGTATTTCAAGGTTACACACACACACACACACACAGACACACATGCACGCCCCCACATGCACGCACACAGACACCCTACCATTTCATCTGACAGGTTTCAAAAGGTTGATAACCGCGTGTCAAGCGCATAATCGGTACCTTTTAACACTTCAAATGGCAGATATTTGGGCAATGCATGCACACAATTGCTTACGCAGGTCAGTTGCTAAGCGCCGACAGCAAAGCAAACATCTGATGTACAGTATAGATAGAAGTACTCTTTTTTACTTAACAATAAAATGACTAGCAATACCAACATGAAAATACAGTACGTTTCTAATTTGCATCGTTCCAAGCAGGAAAGTGTCCAACAGGCACAGGCTCTGGGGTCCCCAGACCACTGGTTGAAAACCACTCACCTGTGTCATTGTTGTCAATATACCATGTATACTATACTATACAGTACCTACAGAAAAACAACCAGTGATCGGTCCTACAAAAATCTGGTCTGGGCATCCCTAATATAATGATAGAAATGAAGAAACTGGCCTTTGACATGTAACTTTCCATAACTGATAAGTGAAGCTTATGTTTTCATCTCCATACAGATGGGACATGTTTAGGCAGGACCAGTAGATTCGATGACAGATGGTGATCGGATGGTGATCTAAGCCTTGTTGCGATGGCACAAAGTTGCAAAACGTTTCTTGCCCGTCACCTACGGTAGGTGTGGGTGAGTTTAAAACTTTCCATAATCCTTTGGAAGTTTGGATTTGCAAGAATATTTGCATTTCCGTGTCAATATAGCTCCTGCTCCTTCCTTCCTTCTCAGGGTCTATCACCATGTGTGCTGCATGAGAGTTTGGAGAGAACTACTGTATTCAAGTACATGTTCCAAAAATGCTAAAATATCATCCATAGCCAAGTTGCAGATTGGAATTATCCAGAAAACCACAATTTCAGGGAAACACAAAACCCCTATTTGTTTCTTTCAAGCCCCGGCACGTAATCATTAACTCAAAGACACAACCATTAACCAAGTCAAGGTGAGAGAGATAGTGTAGTATTTAGAAACCAACACGTCCGACATCACATTAACCTCGATAACTCAATGACAGAGCTTTGGAAGTCAACTTTTTTTTTAAATAGCGCTGTATGAAAATGCGTTTGGATAAGCAGAAGCTTCAGATTGTGTGAAGGAATGATTCTAAAAAAAGAAAACAATGTCAGAAATTCCAGACAGTATTCCCCTCTCAACCCATCATTACAATTCTTCAAATTCCAGTTTGCTGCCTGTTAAGCGCAGGTTAACATTGCAGACAAAAGGCATGTTAACTCTACAAGCAGGAGCTCTGCCTCTCCTCCTTTTGTTGCTTCCCCCGAAATCCAACAAGCCTCTTGGCAAGTGGTTGGCTTTAATGGAGCGTTGCTAGAGGCTACTGCGGTGACTCCCAAAACAATGGCAGGGGACCCATTTTTGGATCATGGACTCGCTACTATGGGTCACGAGTAACGTTGTACGAAACGAAAAGAAACATAAATATAAATTCTTAGAAGGTATACTAAGTGATTTCACTTAGATAGATATCTTTATTATGCCTTTGCTACATCAGTCGCCCAGAGGCGGCACAGTAGTTCTGCCCTGCCCCCAGTGACCCCTGGGGTAAAAGAAACCCCTAGTTTCAGTTTGGTGCTTTGGGAGATAAAGCCTTTCGTCCAATCAGGAAAAGAGGCGACCTTCCTCCAATCAGGATCAAGTGGGTTGGGCCTTGGTATATGCGCTGTTGGCCTATTGCACTTCCTCCAACTGTACATGTACTGAGTGTGTACATGTGCACATCTTAGAGGGGAGGGGAGTTTTTTTTTTTCAAATAAAGTCATAAAATGATGGAAAGTTGGTTAGGTGTAACTCTTTGAGAGTGTAAAAATGTTTATGTTTACACTCTCAAGAGTTAAAATATTCATCATCTGAATTAGCCCAAGTCTAACAACTAGAGAATGTAGGGGCTACTAGGGGGTCTATGGAGCTGAAATGTCATCAAATGGTGGTCCGTGGCTCAACAAATGGCGGGCCCTGGTATTGACAAGGTTGAACACCACTGGTGAAATGAAAAGAATTGCAAATATTTTGTATGTTAATGATGTACTTTGTACATTTTGGGTCCCAGGCCCGGCAGGGAGACAGCAAAACGACTACTGCACAGCCCACAAGTCAGCTAGCCGTGCGATCGGTGGAGTGTAAAACCAGTCCCAACTAAAATAGTGTCACAATGATTTACGTCTGAAAGACATATTCCGCCCAATGGCGAAACATGTCAGCGTGAGGAATATCCTGGCTGATTTAGGGTGAACACTTCAGTCTCTGGGAAGGATAAAGGCTGTGTTTTCATAGCCAACGGCAGGTAAAAAAAATAATATGTTCACCACAGAGTAGAATATACGGGGGGGGGGGGGGGGGGGGTTCGGGGTTCACGACACGAGGAGGTGCTTGATGACTAACTTGTCTGGAAACTGATGTAAAGTCTAGGATTGTTTCCATTCCCGGGGCTCGAGTTATCCGACAACCGGCAACACGGACAGCTAGCTGGCAGATACACTACATTCGTCTGACAATGATGACATCATGGTTATATGCGGCGGGTTTGCCTAATAAGGCAGTGGCAGAGCTGTAGAAACGGAGGCTACTGAAATGAACACCTAACTCGGCAGCACCTGCTTATTAGTCTCTCTCTGGGAGGCAACAGCTCCTGGTAAATGACAGTGATTTGTCCATCATAGACTGTCTTATTAGCCAGGCCTTTCGTGTCGCGGATACAAAAGACTTCCTGCCTGTATGATGAAAAGAAAAATGCATAACCCATGTAATGATTATGGTTGAGGCAAAGACTGGAGACTCGGAGGAGAAAAATACGCTCCTCATTCCTTCCACTCAGTCCACGGTCGTGTTGAATGCAAAGAAAGACTAATGTCCTATGAGGAGGTATGTGTTCTCCCTATTTCAACACACTCCACATGGCCGTCACAGGGTGAAAAGTCTCCCACTCTATGTACCGCAGAGCTTTGCATGGTAGACGCTGTCGCAGGCGTCACAGGTTTCCCAAAACTTGACCTTATTTGCTTGGGAAAGAAAAAGGACCGTCAGTAACACACAGTAACATAGAGATGTTGTACCCAAGCCACACACTGTGTATAAGCATGCGGCTCTGAACCACCTGAGTCCTACTGTAAACTTTCACAAACAGCTAAAATGGCGACATTCAATGTGAGTGGATCTGCTATTTTCAGCTATTCTGAATGTTTTGGTTTTAGCCCGTATCGACTGAACTGAGGTGTAGCAGATGTGCTTATGAGGCGTGTACGGCCTGTATTTTTCCAATAAAACTCATACACCAAAACCCGTATTCCAGCACAGAATTAATTTAATCTACTTATGCACAGG